>CM021312.1:8805561-8869403 GCA_010645155.1 Tigriopus japonicus | reverse complement strand
TGGAGTATGCTTCCCAATCAACATTTGGATGATAACAATCTCCTGCAATCGCATGATCATTCCCGACGGACCGTAGGTACGCATTTAAAGCTTCTCTGTCAACACATGAGACATTAGGAGAGTTGTACAATCATAAGACTCAATCAGAGGCTCTCCGAACGAGCTTAAGATCGTCCTTATTAACCAGCTTACCAGGTTGCAGTATGATCCATTAAGATCTGCTGGGAGTGTAATCGTAAAAACGTGTCGCCGGTCGCCAACTGTTGAGCGGACAAAAGTGCGGGAACATTTGAAATGTATGACCAGGCAAATGACAACGATGAATCAAAGGTGGAATGGAGTAATGTTTTTGGGTCATTTTTTGCTATTGCTAGTGGTCACTTTCTTGAAAGAACCAAAGACGTCACAAGGTGACCAAGCTTAGGATTTGAATACTACAACTAGAAACTTTTCTACCAATACATTGATTAAGCTATTTATAGGAAGAACACAGATTTAAGCTTTTGCGTTATATAGGGTTAAATTCAATACATATATGGACAAAAACTAACTTGTGGCTTCAAGAACGAGTTTCAAACAGTTGGTCTTGATTCACATGTTTGGTCACACTAACTGTCCGCTCAACAGTTGTGAAGGGGACATTTTCGTCACAAATTCAACACATTCTGCCCCCTTGCCAAATCAGCCCGACTAATGCTTGCTCGCTATCTAGTGATTAATAATTAATCGAAGATACGATCTTGTTAGGTCAGAAAGGAAGCGGTCAGAGCAATACGCGAATAGATACTGATTTATTCAGAGGGTAACAAGGATCGTAGTTATTGTTCAACTGCGTTAACCAATTATGACTTTACACTTCCCCCGAGTTCTGGGGCGTGATGCTTATAAGCATAAACGTTCTGGTGCCTTTCTTGTGCGAAGCAGTCTTGATCGAATTTCTGGATTCTCCAAACGAAGTGGCAATTCCTCAACGCATTGATTTGGAATTAGATGGCGACGATTCCTTATGAAATGGCGGCCATTCTCTTGGATAATGTATGACCGTCCGTTATCACGAATGTCGTGGATTGTCGCCGTTGACCTCCACTTGCCATTGACTGGATCCTGGACTCTCACGGACGATCCAATTGGTAACGGCTGAAGCTTTTTAGAATGTTCGTCCTTTCGCATTTTCGTGGCTGAATTGATTTCTTCTCGCTTTTCTTCCGCCTCTGCTATCTGTTGGTCACTTACGGTAGGCGTGAGTAGTTGTTGGGATGAGCAGGATTCAAAGTACGTTGGCGTCGATTGAACAACCATTGTGCCGGGCTCAGACCGTCGCTTCTTGGAGTGTTTCTCCACTGGAGGAGAGCAGATCGAAATGTAACCCAATCTGAAGAGCATTTTTCGAGAAGGGTTTTCATTGCTTTCACGCCTGCTTCTGCGTGGCCGTTGGACTCTGGATGGTATGGGGCCGGTAATTCGTGTTTAATATTCATTGTCGTACACCATTTGTCGAAATCTGATCTGAATTGAGGACCACCATCCGTCCTAATGGACACTGGAATTCCGTAGTCTACCATCCAATCCGATAAACACTCCGTAACAGCACTAGAATCAATTTTGTTCATTTTGGACACGCATGGCCAACCCGAGTATCTATCAACCATCACGAGGTACGTTTTTCCCGCTAACGAAAATAGGTCTACAGACACTGCTTCAAACGGACGATTGGAAGGTGCTTGAATTAGAGGCTCACATGATTGACTTGGTCGTGCCTCCAAACATGGTCTGCATTTTGAAATCATCTGTTCAATATCGTTGTTAATTCCCGGCCAGAAGTACATTCCTCGAGCTTGGGCTCTTGTGCGTCGAAGGCCTTGGTGAGATCTGTGGAGCTCCTTCAGAATCTGAGGTCTAGCTGCTTGTGGTACAATGATTCTGTGGTTGTGAAGCAACAACAAACCGCTTTCGTTATCCCAAGAGATATCTTCCCACTGTTTTCGATATAGTCTTGCGGGGTGGTTTTGAGGGAGCACCTTTGGATTCTTATTGCTGCTCAAGGTTGCGATTATGTCTTGGTATTCCCCATCGGATTTTGAAATCTCTGAGAGTGAGAGTAGTCCAGGGTCGCCCAAGGCTTTGAGCGTTCTCACCACGGCACTGTTTCCTTGTTCATCTGTATCCTCCTGAGTACTCTCACCCACAGGAGATCTCGATAAAGCATCGGCTATAAGATTGTTTTTCCCAGGGGTCCATTGAACGTCAAAAGTATAAGGAGAGAGCTTTTCCAGAATGCGCTGAAGGCGTGAATTGTCAACGGCGTCCAGGTTTGACCTCGAAAAAATACCGATCAGTGGCTTGTGATCTGTGACGACCCGAAATTTCAGTCCGATCAAGTACAATCGGCAAGTGAAAATTGCCCACTGAATGGCCAAGGCCTCTACCTCACAAACTGCATAACGTGTTTCGGCGTCGGTAAGTGCTCTGGACCCACATTGGATCAATCTGGTGGTCCCGTCGTGATTGGTTTGGAGGAGAGCGAACCCCAAGCCTTTCAACTGAGACGCGTCGGTGATTAAAGTTGTCGAGAGTTTTGGATCGAAGTATGAAAGAATTGGGCCGTTCGGGTCAGTGAGAATTTCTTTGACTCTTTGGAAAGCCTGTTGCTGTGGCTGGAGCCATTGAAAGGCCACATTTTTCTTGAGAAGGCCTCTTATGGCTGAGTGGTGTGGGCAAGGTCGGTAACGAACTGTCCTAATTGGTTGGCCAGGCCGAGGAAGGAGCGAAAATCTGTAACGTTCCTTGGAGTTGGGAAGTTTGCAATTGACTTGACTTTGGCTGGGTCTGGGGCGATTCCCTCGTCGGAAATAATAAACCCCGCAAAGTTTACTGACTTTCCGATCTGTGTTTTCTTCTTTGAAAGAGTTATGCCAGACTCATTGCATTTATTGAGTACGGTCTCCACTCGCTCGTAAAGTTCTTCAATTGTGGAAGCATACACAAGAATGTCGTCGACGATCTTCTTCACGCCACCCAAGCCAGCCAAGGCTCGATCACCACGTGAGCAATACTCGTCGCCAGACGCGTTGAGGCCCATTGGAGCCCGACAAAAGCGAAATCTTCCGAAAGGTGTCAGGAACGTGGTAAGGTGTCTTGAACTTTCGTCCCACTCCACCTGCCAATATCCCTTAACCGCGTCGAATGTGGCAAACCACCTTGCCGTGGGTGGAATGGACGATGCCAATTGCTTGGGTGTGGGAAAGGGGTGTACTGGACGTCTCACATACTTATTTAGCACACTATAATCTACGACCACTCGAATTGATCCATCGGGTTTTGGAACTCCAATTGCTGGGCTGACCCACTCTGATGGTTCGTCTGCCGGTTCTATTATGCCCGACCCCTTCATGAAAGCCAACTCCTCCTCGTATTTGTCCATTAGGGAATAAGCCACGTTTCGCACGGTCGTTGTAAATGCCGGTGTTATTTCGGTATCGGACACCAAATGTATTTTCATCGGTCTCCCTTTCATTGGTCTCAGCCCCTCAGTTGTGTCAAAGACTTCAATATACGAGTCAATCAAGTTCTTTATTTTCTCGAGCGGCTTCGTACAGTTCTCAAGTTGATTTACGTTGGTACTTATGGAGAGAGCATTGGTGGTTTGAACGACGGCATCTTTTGGAAGGAGTGGAAATGTCTCGGGGAGCATACCGAGCGGGATCATCGTGTGCCATGAGAGAAGTAGTTGGTTCTCCATATCTGGGGTGACGAATGCTGTGACGTCCGTTCTATATTTTCCCAAATGTCTCACCTCCAGGTCGACTGCTCCAACGCATTTCATTCCGGTTTTATTAGCAGCAATTATCTTCTTCTTGCGCGTAGGGTCAACGTGAACGCTAAATTTTCTAATCAAATCCAGGGAAACGAGCGTCTCTGTTGCCCCCGTGTCTGGTAGAACGTCGAATTCGAAAGGGCGTCCCTGTTTTGGGAAAATTTCGACTCTAGCTCTTGGAGTAGAACGATTGGAAAATATCGATTCGATATGGACGAGAGACGTCTCGACCACTTCCGGTTCACAAGAAAGGCTATTGGTCATCGAGCGTCCTGTACTTCTTCCATTCGAATCATGAGAAGTAGTCCACTTTCTGACCGGAGTCATGCACACGTTTCTGTAGTGGCCATATTTCCCGCACTTTCTGCACTCAATGTTTCTTGCAGGGCAATCCATTTTTTGATGAGCAGTTGAAGGGGCCCCGCATCCATAACATTTGCCCCTAAGGTCATCCCAATTTCTTGGAGACTGATTTCTATCGTTCTTGGCCTTCTTGTAGGATGAAATTGCGTCAACCTCTATCACTTGTGATCTTGTTGAAATGGAGTTCTGCACTAATGCTGCCATTTCTCTTGATTGGGCGCATCGCACCAGAGACTCTCTCGTCGGGTTTTCTTGTCGAAGGAATTCCTCTTGAAGTTCCTTGTCACTGGTCCCGGTCACTAATCGCAGAATGAAGAGGTCATTTAACTGAATCTTTTCGAGCTCTGCCTCCTGGCCCTCGATTTGAAGTCTCAAGTACCAATCGCTGAAAGATTCTCCGATTCCTTGATCGCAAGAGAAAAACTTAAAACGCCGTGTAAGGATTGGAGTGTTGTTGACGAAGACATCTCTAAGACGGCTTAAGCATCCCTCATTCCCATGAATGGGCGTTTCTTGTTCAATTTTCATCTCCAAGTTTTGCTGGAGTTTCAGATCCAAACAACATCGCAAATATCCCTGTTGTTCAACCACGGGAAGGCGGTCCATTTGATTTGATGAGAAGTAAGCGTCGAAGTTCTTGCTCCAAGCTCGAAACTCTCCGAGAGTTGACGAAGACAGGAGTTTTTCTGGCTTTAATGCATTGTTGATGATCCTTATGTTTCCGTCTTTCGACTCTCCGCCATCTTGCGAATTCGGTGATTGATGAGAGGTGTTCGCAGACTTAGCCAGTTTGAGTTTAGTGATATACACCTGTACTTGTTCCACGACACCGATTGGACCGTCCAGGAACCCCATGTCCCTTTCCGCTAATTCAGCATCGAATGTTTCCACTGCAACTAAACTAGCCTGGAACGTGTCTGTGGCGTCAAGACAACGTTGACACTGAGCTTCCAAATTGGTTATCAGGTCTTCCGGAATGAACGGATGATCCTGATTCAGATTATCACGTATGGTCTCGAAAACGCTTTCCAAGAGCCGGACTGCTCTTGTTACACTGCTTTTGTAACCTCTGTGGCTAGCTCGGGCACGTTCTCCGTTTGGGTACGTCAATTCTACCGACTGTGCCATGTTAGGTCAGAAAGGAAGCGGTCAGAGCAATACGCGAATAGATACTGATTTATTCAGAGGGTAACAAGGATCGTAGTTATTGTTCAACTGCGTTAACCAATTATGACTTTACAGTTTGGTACCTTGATGGTTTTGGAGTTTGACGATACAAATCAGTGCTTTGATCACTTACACTTGTACTCACACAAAAACAGTGGCTTTTTGTTGAGAATTTTCTCATGCAAGAACGAGCTAATAAAGTGTGCATATTTTTCCAAAATCCTAACCAAAGGTGTTCAAACTTGCAATTCGATATTTTTCATAGCATCTGAGTCATAAAGGCAGTCTGTAAAATACGAAAACCTTTCCATTGCCCAAATTCTTACAAGCCACATATCGTTGCCGAACAAGCCTGAGGCTAGTTTTTTAGACGCAAGGATCGATCTCAAGATCGGACTTATAGTTCTATAGTACGATCTTGAGATCGATCTTTTGCGTCTAAAAAACTAGCCTCTGTTCTCTTCTTTCATCCGCATGCGATACGATTTTTGAAGACCTCGCTCAAACCTGCTCCTGCATCCTTAAGACTCTTTCAATCTTTTTGTTTCATGACTTATGTAAATAAAACGGTGCTATATCAAATTAGAGTGGATCAAATGACCGACAATCAAAATAGAGCGGTTTTTTGATCGCCTAGTCAAATGAGCGCGAAATCAAAAGAGAGAACAAAAAGAGCGCCAGTACAATTGATCCACAATGATATTAAAGTAAATGTGATGCAAATGATGAATATTTCAATGTCTTAGAGTGTAAGATAACGATAAACTTTTACTATCACCATTTATTTATATGATTTTATCCTCTCAATGTCATTTTAACCCTTTCATTTACTTACCATCATTTTTCTTATGTATCGTCCACACACTCATCTATCTACCATTTTGGTGTTTGAGTTCTTCTTACAAATATTCAATTGGATTTTTCTCTTTAAAGCTAGCAATAGTTGTACAGTAAGTCATTGATTGTGTTCATCTTGAAGAAAATATCTTTTACAGGAATAATTCTTCCCTGACTGCTGACTGCTGATTTACTGAATGCCCCACCTTCACTTCTTGAAACTGATTTTTTCTGTAAGAAATTGAATCATTTCCAAAGAGAGCTTGTCAAGAACATGGCGTCGTCCAAGCCATGGCTATGTGTGAATACAATTTTTGTGACCAATACTTCGAATGCATGAAGCCTTGCAAAACAAGTGTGATAAAGCATGTCCAAGTTTGATTGCGTTGATTAATGCCGGTGGTAATTTGATGTTCGATCAAACATATTGGCTCTCTTTTGATTTCCGCGCTAATTTCATATGTCGATCAAAAAACCGCTCTATTTTGATTGTCGGTCATTTGATTCGCTCTAAAGTTATAGGACACCAAATAAAACATGGTAACGGGCCCTTGCTCAAGCTCACTAAACGTAATACAGTACTCCTTGGCTATGTTCTATTAAAGTGTTTCAAGTCTTTCAATGTCATTTTTCAACACCAGAGAATCGTAAAGAAGATATTTGGTTAAGGCGTGCATGTCATTTTAGCGCAAGTAACTATATTAATTGGTGGTTTGATATTTTGAAACCACTATTTTGAAAAATACTGAGCTATGCACATTCGGTCTGGTTGATAAACTAGGACTTTGTATCCTGAAAAGTAAAACCCTAAGTCAGTGAACTTGATAAAATGTATTGGAGCCGGTTTTTATTTGAATGTCCCGCCATTTTAAGTTTCAACCGACAAACCAGAGAGCGTCCCAAAACACAATTTTTTGGATTCTAAGAACAAGACCCGCAACGTGACAATTCTCCGGACTGTATTCACGTTTTTGTGGCATTTTCTATGACGGTGAAAGAGCTACGTAAATACACCAGTTTATCATTAAGGGGCATTCATTATTGAACGAACTTTGGCTGCTACAAAATGAATGTCATCATAAATCTTATTTTAATGTCATCAAATCATTTTATTTCTATTTTATTTTTACAGGGAATCACATTTCTTGTAGCGGTAGTAAAAACTGGAACTAACCAAAAAAAGATCTCATCTTTTCAGGCTAGGCAAAAAAATCCATAACCAGCCCAAAAATTATATGATAAGAAGCCATTTGCAAGTTTGAATGCCAACTCTGATAACTAGTTCTCCACGAAAAAACGAAAAAAGTTTCTGATTCAAATATGTAGAAACGTAGGGAATATGTAGGAGCTGATCCTCTAACAACATTTAAGGCAGGATTGGACAAATTTTTGAATACAATTTCTGACCAACCCACTATTCAAGGGTTGTACAGATCTGCCAACAGTAACTCATTGGTAGATCAAATTTCATATAAACGGCAATTTTATAAATTATTTTCATCATTAACACTCTTTTCAGGAAATCCCATTCCTTGTAGCGGTATTAAAAATCCGCCGCCCCCCCCCCAAAAATAAATAAATAAATAGATAACTTGTCAGAATATGACTTAATTTTCAAATTTTCCGGAAGTTTCGTAACGAAAATAAAATATTCTTTGATGAGAATGTCTAAATTCTCTAAAGTGTTAGATGGAGCACTTCAATCAGAGATTTGATATTTCTGAGTGTGAGTGAGTGATACACGAAAACAAAAATGATCTAAGATGGACGCTTACATCAAGGGATGACGTCAAATTCAATAACTGTGCATTGAAATTTCTGCGGACAAAACCTAGAACTTGGAGATTAATTCCAATAAATGTTCTATTTAACTTAAGGCTGTCCATGTCATAGACAAACCTAAGAATCAATTCGGTTCGTACCCTGCTTGTTTTCATGAATAATGCATTTTTGAATGTCAAGGTTTCCCAATTCCTCATCTTGTTTAGACACTCATTGTCTATTAGAGCTGTGCATCGGATCCGAAAGGTCCTCCAAATCCAAACCGAACTGAATTTTCATAATTCGAAAGAATCTGAATCCGAACATTCTTGCGTCAATCCGAACGAATCCGAATCCGAAAATTCTTGCGTCAATCCGAACGAATCCGAATCCGATCGGATCCGATGCACAGCTCTAATGTCTATTATCTCTAGATAGCCTCCGACGAAACAAGGAGCTACAAACTTGATCAATTAGTAACAATATGGGGTTCTTTCCGTACTTGTTGGTTTTTATGGGCTTTTGGATAGACACAAAAGCTCGAATGATTGAATATTTTGAGTTTGGCGAAGGTTGTGGTATAATGTCAGAAATTTCATTGCGGTCCAAGCCATTAGACGTGAAAAACCCCAAAGGATGTGTCTTCGTCAAATTTCCGGTCACGGATGAGCTTGAATCCGGTCAATATCAAGAAAACTTCCGAATCGAAGATCAAATAAGTACATAAAATAAATTTATCAGGCTCTTTTAAATAGTCCTTAATGATCACTTGTGTTGGCTTTTAAACAGAAGCCATTTTTGGAGGATGGGGAGAATGGTCTGAGTGGACGGAGTGTTCCACAACGTGTGGATCAGGTCAAAAGCAGAGATCTCGAACGTGTGATTCAGATCAACCAGAGTTGTATTGCCAAGGGTCCACCAAAGGTGTTCGTTATTGTCTGGAAATGTACTGTCCCGGTAAGACAACTTACTTACTACTACTTACTACTTTTACCTGGTACAAGATTATTAGGGATAAAGTTAAAAATTAGGAATAAAACTCGGATAAAGTTGCTATTTTTTCGGTCTATGGTTACAATTTTTATTACCGAAGTTGCAATTACTTTTTGCAAAATGCCGCTGTCAATTGACCCAAATTGCAAAAAAGTTGACAATGTTTTGGCAAAATAAGTTCGCTTGTTTAACTTTAAGTATGAGAACTGACCTAAAATATGTTAAATTTGGTCTAAAACATGTTAAATGTTCAAAAATACATCAGAAATTTTGCAAAATGATGTATGAATTTCAGAAAAAATAAATTTGATGATTTGTTATTTAAAAACGTGGGTTTGCTCTGGAGTGATAATCACAAAAATGAAAAAAATATATTGGGTGAGGTCTTGTGAAATATTATATTCAACAGACCTGTTCAAGACCCTTTAAAAAAGTATCTAGATAAGATAGTATTTTCCGCAAAGTATCTAGATAAAGATAGTTTAAGATACTTTCCCGAATAGCGAACGAAGGTGGTGGTAATTAATCCCCACAATACTTTAAGATCCTTTCCCGAAACAAGTATCTAGATAAAGATACTTTAAGATCCTTTCCCGCAAAAAGTATCTAGATAAAGATACTTCAAGATCCTTTCCCGAAACAAGTATCTAGATAAAGATACTTTAAGATCCTTTCCCGCAAAAAAGTATCTAGATAAAGATACTTAAACATACTTTTCCGAAAAAAGTATCTACATAAGGTACTTCAATATACTTTCCACAAAACGTATCTATATAAGATACTTCTAGATACTTTTCTTCATTATGCATAATGTCAAATTATTTGTGCATTACGCACATTGAAAGTGGATGCATTTTACCAAGGATGACTCAACACGGTGTTCCGAATACGCCATTTAGGTTTGAATCAAAATACCCAAAGACACTATGGCACTTTTTGGACCCACAATTCAATGGAGAACAACTTTACTTTTATTGTATTATACAAGATTAGGTCCAGGAAAAAAGTCATATACCTAAAAATCTATTAAATTAAACATTTTTTAACAAACTATTTAATCCATATTTAGAGACCATTTAGTTACCATATGAATTCAAATTGAATAAAAATTCATTCAGCAACAGCTGAGTTATTTGACTTTGAATAGTCCATTTTTGACCCCAAAAAGCCGAAAAACGCTACAGTTATATGAAAAAACAAATTCCCAAACATTTCACATAGCTTTTCAATATTGCAAACATAAATGATTTTTTGAGTTTTGGAACTTATGTCAAAATAGCTCAAAATAAGAAAAAATAGCACATAAAAGGCATTTAAAATACATTTTCCAATAAAAAAACTTTTGCAGTATCAAAGACACTCAAAGTTGAGTAATAATTTAAAGTTTTGCAAAAATCGGTTAATCTTTCAAGTCTCGATTTTAGTCCATTTTGAACATGGTCCTTCTAGAACTCGTAATTTTGGATATGAACCTGTTAGACATTTTTATTTTGAAATTTTGGCACAACACACATCATAGCGTACTCTAAATAGTTATGAAAATAACTTTCCAAAAATCTTGTTTAAGTGCATTTAAAGTGATAGTTTTTCATATTTTGAGCTATTTTCACATAAGTTTCAAAACTGAAAAAAATCATTTATTTTTGCAATATTGAAAAGCTACGTGAAATCTTTGGGAATTTGTTTTTTCATATAACTGTAGCGTTTTTCGGCTTTTTGGGGTCAAAAAGGACCATTCAAAGTCAAATAACCCAGCTGTTGATGAATGAATTTTTATTCAATTTGAATTCATATGGTAACTAAATGGTCTCTAAATATGGATTAAATAGTTTGTTAAAAAATGTTATATTTAATAGATTTTTAGGTATATAACTTTTTCCCTGGACCTAATCTTGTATAATACAATAAAAGTAAAGTTGTTCCCCATTGAATTGTGGGTCCAAAAATTGCCACGGTGTCTTTGGGTATTTTGATTCAAACCTAAAAAGCCATTCGGAACACCGTGTCAACGAAATTAAGATATTATATATAAGATATTTTATATTTATAAGATTATCATATATAATTATTATATATATAAGAAAGAAGATAAGATATTTGAGATAAAATTAAGAGAGAAATTAAGATGTCCTTGATTATACTTGTTGAGACTTGAGAGTGGACGTATTATGCACATTGAGAGTGGATGCATTATGCTAACCTTCCTCAAAGTAGATAATGAATGCATCCTCAGATTCCTCACTCAACGTGAATAATGTGTCCACTCTCAAGTCCCAACATGCATAATGCATCCACTTTCAATGTGCATAATGCACAAATAATTTGACATTATGCATTATGAAAAAAAGTATCTTGAAGTCTTATCTAAATACTTTTTAGGAAATGCATAATGCATACTAAACAATGCATAATGGATGCTTTAACACAAAATATTGAGAGAACGCATTATCTGTATAAAGATAGTTTAAGATAGTTTTCCAAAAAAAGTATCTAGATAAAGATATTTCAAGATAGTTTCCCGAAAAAAGTATCTAGATAAAGATACTTTAAGATACTTTCCCGAAAAAAGTATCAAGATAAAAATAAAAGATAAACTATCTTTTATCTTTATCTTTTATCTAGATAAGATAATTGAACAGGTTTGATATTCAAACAGTTTTTTACTGAATTTCAGTGATGAAGGCAGAAACATGCCAAAAGTTGCAATATGTTGCGGAAATCGAAAGTTTGCTAAATTTGACAGAAAACACCAGAAGCTAAGAAAATCATGAGTGTCATGAAGGCAACTATTAGTACTATTCTGGACCCGTCTGACCCGTCTGACCATGATCTAAACATTCATGATTAGTGGTAAGACGAATCTTTGGTGTCGTCTTGATCTTGAGTTTGTAAAGCTTGAGCACAAACAAAAACACACAAGTTCAAATTTTGGAGTCTGACATAGAAAAAAGTCATAGTTTTGATATTTCCTTGAAAATGAAGGCCAAAAGTTTCCCTTAATACCTGGAAATGTGCAAAGCAGATGGGCTTTCAAATCCATCACACGGCTCGCCACAATCATTGTTCGGTCTAAAAAGTTTGTTTACAGCACCTAGTACAACGAATTTGGAAAGCGAACCTGAAGGCAACCTGAATACCGAGAAGGTATGAAAGGTATCTGATACTGTATGTTTTCAGGAGCATTCATGGGCTCTGTCCTAACCCAGGATTTGAGATCAGTTGTAGCGATCGTAGAGGTTTTACGTGCGCTTTGAGAGCACCTCCAAATCCTAAGGAATCAAGGCTAATTCGAACAATGAAGTCCTCCTCTCTTCTTTATCGGGCTCCTTCATTGTTCAATTTGTTGCCTATTTGCCTTCGTCGGGAATATGTAGGAGCTGATCCTCTAACAGCATTTAAGGCAGGATTGGACAAATTCTTAAATACTATTCCTGACCAACCCACTATAACCTTTGTGAGACAGTCGTACACATGATGCCATGGCAGTGGCATTTCCGAGAGCTTTTGGCCCCAAAAAATCCCTTATATCGAATCTCAAGAAATTCCAAATCCCTTATATTGAGACTTTTTATGTAGTAAAATTTCCGTCTGCATCAAAAAATTCCTTAAATCGAGATTTTCCCTTATATCGAGATCCCTTATATCGAGATTCGACTGTACGTCCTTTCACACTGGAGACACAAAAATGCGTGATTTTCAACCATTATATGGTCTGTGTTTTCAACAGAGCCTCAGAGAACAACATCGGCCCGCGCAAGCAGTGGCATTGGAACGGGTCTTGGTAGCAGAACAAGTACAGCAAGACCAAGAAACTGATCAGGCGGTTTTGCGTTTTTTTCCATGAAGAAGAGGCGCCAGGAAGAAAAGAAGAGGCAAAGAACTGGATGGCAAATCCAGAACTTTCCAAATCCAGAGATTGTCACAATGGTCACATCAAATCATCAAGCCAGGTCAAGATGCTTATCTTCTCTGGCAATTTATTGGAGTTCCAAGAATGAGCTAACATTTTTGAGGCTCTGATCTATTCAACCAACCAATATCCTGCAGAAAAGATGGGGCTTTTCAAGGCCTCAATGAACAAACGGTGCAAGAATCTCATAATGGGATTTGGAAACTCAGGCTCATTATCATGGTGCCCCTCGAACTCTAAACAAAGTGTTTGATGATGATCGATAACTGATTGAAGCTAATCAACGAGAGCTTAAGGCTCTTCCAAGAGTCAAGGCCAAGGAGATGGAAAGACTGTCGGACTTCGCGTTTGTTGTCCAAGGCCATGTTTTCATCATCCAGGATCGAGTTCCAAAGTCAGACGTAATTTTCCGTCAAAGTCGGACAACTGGAACGTACCCTTGAAAGAAAGATAGACCACGACTTACTTAGGTTGTGGGAAACTCAAGCAATGGCAGCAAGAGACAAGAACCGAACCGAAGTGTTTTGTAATTCACTTGATCATGCAAGAGAATAAGGAAGACGGAATATAGTAGGAGATGTAGGTGTATTCGGGTCGAGATATATGACTAGAATGGAGGTGCATAGAGTGCTAGGTGAAAAAGTTGACCTGCTCATGTCTCAGCAACGATCTCTACAACTCCCCTTTTTAAGTGAGTAAAAACTGACAATTTAGGAAAACAATAGATCATAAGATTGCGGTTGGACATTTTTGACGAAGACTTCTTCTTGGGTCATTGGTCACCTCGGCTTCTTTGTCATCATCCAAACAACCACGTGGAGCGCGTCGTAGAAATCTGAGATTCCGCTCCATAACTCGCCCAGAAGGAAACCTCAACGAGGATCTTCGGGCGGATTTCCTGTCCACAACAGTGGCGTGCTTGTCCCATCGACGAGATATGGGCACAGATCATATAATGACTAGATGTCGCATTGGCCCGTTCCGTCGGCGAGAGAAAAGTGACACCATTTGGCCCAGCTGCGCTAGCTTCAAAATCTCAGGGCGACCGCGTGCTCAGAAGTAACGACTCTCACTCGCGTCGAGAACAAAGTGCGTACGGTACGTTGAGTTTGTTCAGGATTTGGCCACGCTGGTAAAATTTTGAAAAGTTCAAAATTCCCACCATTTTAGGGTGTAGTGTTATGTACCAGCTGATGAAGCAAAGTTGTCCACCTTTTTCTCGCACGAAGCGAGGTCTAGCCATTATATGGTCTGTGGATATGGGGTCTTGGACAAGAACAGTTTCTCCCAAAGACAGTTTCTGACGGATTCTCGTTGTTCGGTTGTAGTAGGCCTTGCGGGTTAAATCATACGACAAACGCTTCACGGTGTTTTCCTCAAAAACAACGATTTCAGGTTTCACCTTCAATTATTTTTTTTCTCGCTGAAATTTGTTAAAAGGTAATGCCAATGTAGCTTTACAATGAATATTGAAAAGGTATTATATGTTTAAGCACTTGAAATACTCGAATTACTGTTTAGGAAATGGCCTCATGTGAGGTGATTCTCTGATTTTGACGATCTTGAGTCTCTTTGGCCAGTATTATACTTACCATGAAAGATGCTTAGGTGTTTCCGGAAACCACTGGTAGCAAAAACCTCCATTTTGATGTTGTACATTCACTTCAATCGTTTCTTTTTCAAAAACATGCTCAATTCCACCATTGTTTTGATTTCAAATATAGTCACATTCATAATGGCTTACAGGATTGCCAACAAACAAATGACTTTGACGCCATATCGTTCTTTACTCTGGCCACTCACTTGGCCAGCATTCCACTCATTGGAGCCAAAAAAAGTTGTTTTGCATTCTTATTTTTTATTTAAGACACAGGCAAAAGGAAGCAAAAAATATTAATTTAATTTTGGAACGCTGAAAAAGGATAAACTATGTCTTAGGAATTGCTTGCCAAGACAAGCAATCCCTCAGAAATCCCTGGTCCCAAATCCCTGAAAACTTGAGCATTTCTAGGGGTTAGTTGGCGCATTTTGAAAGTTTAAAGCAATGATGGTTTGGTTTCTGATTTTTATATTGTGATGGAATTTTGCTTGAATTCGTACCAAAGGATCATTTTGATATCTAATAATATGGTTTTGGAATATATGTTGGTTTTAACGGTTTTAGGTGAAATAATATAGTTATTTGAGTTACATCAAATTGCACACCTTCACAAAATATCTGCATTACGATACGGAGACATAAAAAACCATCATTTGAGCAAACACTTAAATCAGAAACTATAACCACCGTGAGTGGTTTGTAAACATAAAGCCGCAATGTTTTTCCCTTCTGATGGAATTCACATTATTACGATGAAACTTATCCTTTATCTTTGAAATAATATTCACCTAAATTTTTTGTTTGAAGTAGAATTCATATTAGCAATGGCTCATAGATCACATTTTCGTGGCTTATCCGCTTAACGTTTTTCCCCCATGCTACAATTAGTCGGTCTCGAAAATTTCAATCAATATGAAACCCCATTGATTTTTTCCTAGGAACAAGCAGTGATGCGGGGAAGCAGACAAGCCACGAACATATCAGCTAATTTGTTATATCTTCAAAGACCCTCGACGAAGTAATCTTTTTCTCTCATTCCCATTCCTATAGTTCATGGGCAGTGGGTAGAATGGAGCTCCTGGGACTCTTGTGCAAGTGATTGCTCCAAAACATCGGAATCACGTTACAGGTCGTGCACCAATCCAGCCCCCAAACATGGAGGAGAGAACTGTCCCGGATCTGATCTAGAACAAAGGAACTGCACAAGCGAAGCTGTTTGTCCCGGTACACATTGGTTCGTGTGTTAATGTAACATGAAAATTGTATGAACACGAAAATGCTCTAAATAGGTTTTTGGTCAGATTGGACGTCGTGGAGTGTGTGCGGTGATCCTGTCAGTGGAGATTGTGGCCTTGGGTCTCGAAATCGGAATAGGAGTTGCAATAACCCAGCCCCTAGAAATGGAGGAGATTCATGCTCGGGATTAGACGAAGAGAGTTCAAGCTGCATGATTTCATGTGAACGTAAGAAATGTCAATAGAAGGTTGCCGGTTTCATATATGCTCAGGGCATTTAAGTTTAAAGACCAAAATTATATTGGATGAGATATCCAGCAGTGGAAAATATTTTGATGTTTTAGATACGTTCAAAATATCTCGAGTCTGAATTTCAAAAAGCTTGATTTTTCTGGCGATCTCAAATATACAAAAATGAAAGTTTTTTTTTTGGAAACTTTGGTAGAAAAAACGAATGTTCTGCATTTTAGGGAATTCTGTTTTTATTAGAACGATTATACTTAGAAACTTTGGCAAAGTTCTCAGAAAAAGTCATTAAAATAAGCAAATCTGTTCGTAATAACAGAAAAGAAAAAACACTTTCAGACTCTAAGGAAATAAAAAAATCATTAAAAATATGTTGGATGATTTCCGTTGGTAACCGACCTAATAATGGAAAGATATGTTCATTTACTGGAAAATTGTTGAAAAGAGTGTTGAAAGTTATCTTGGGGATGTGTCTGTGCATCTAAATTTCATTTATAAATAATCCTTTTTTGCCCACATGAACACATAACAATGTAACAGTAACTCAATCAACAGCTGCGTTCAAGCAAAATTGCTGTTTCACATTTCATAAACAACTTATTCCTATTTTCTTTAATTTAAAAACCAATCTCATGATCATTTGCAAGGCTAAGAATCACTGGAATCATGGAGTGGGAGACGAGCAATGAGAATAATGATTTCCAGTAAGAACAATTCAATTACGTTCTTCTGCAAATGAGACCTTGCGTATGTTGACAAGAATACGTACAGTATGTCAATTAATTCTCAGTTCAATCGAACGTCGGAGACAAAAGTTATGCTCACCCAAATTTCAGTGCAAATCCCACCGAAAAGGAATGAACTAGCCCTTTGTTGATAGCCTATAACTATTGAAGGGCACTTTTGACAGGTCTGGATAAGATCAGCCATCTGATCGTATGGACCTTAATCCGAATGCAATACCTTTTCAAAGGGGATTGAGAACCAACTTTCCCCCGGAAACTTTCCCCCGGAAATTCGCCCAAGGATAAAAACAGGGAACTCTATCACACTTGTCCATTACACAGCTTGAACAACTAAAGCACATCTTAGCTGTCCTTGGATTATCCTGAACTCAAAGACACGACCATACAATAAAAGAAATTTGAAGACGGACAATCATTGCTAGAACAAGAAGTTATGCAAAGGTGACATAACCTATATCAAACTCAATTTCTTAAAAAGTTTGGCATGACTTAATTAAGTTCAGGATAATACATGGATGGGTTCAATAGTAAGTTTGAAGATATTCATAAGTCGTTCAAGTCGGGTAATAGATGAGCTCGGAAAAAAAACCGCAATTTTGTTCTTAATAATTCAAGGAATGGTAAGATATTCTTAAGTTGCTCAAGTTGCATAATGGATGAGCGCAATGAAACTCCCCATTTTGGTCCGGGGAGAGTTTCCGGGAGAAAGTTGGTTCTTAATCCTTTTTCAAAAGGAATTTGCGCTATATGGTCTATATTCGTTCTAATAGCTTTAGTTTTGGCTATCACTTCCGAAGGTTGTAGCACGTAACCTAGTCATCAGATTTCATTTAATCACTTGACCGTCATCTTGTAGAAAAGACACCTTGCAAGCTCATTCAGACTTGAATCCATCCATCATTTATTCACTCTTTCATTCACTCATTCATGGCTGAACTTGGATGTCTTTGAAACACCAAGATTGGACTGATTTTTGGGCGTGGCGCTGACCTTTGCCAAGGCTAGGACTTGGCTGGACCCCCGTGGGGCACAGGAAACACCGATTGACGTACTATCTTTTGGGCTTTTGGTCGATTTCCGTTTGATTTTCGGTTCTCAACATGTATGGCCGTTGGTGGTTTTTGTTTACAAACTCTCGGCCTCATACGTGGAGGTTGCGAGCCAGGATATTCCGCGAGTTTGTATCCATTATTTATATTATTATATAGGTTATCCCTGTCTTATCCCATTTAAATGCACTTTTTGGAAAGAAGGTACTTTGTTCTAGTGTATGCTCTTATTCATGTAGCACCTGGAGAATGGAATGAGTGGGGTCCATGGGACAGTTGCGCGAGCCTTCCTTGTGGACCAACACCAGGTCAACAAACTCGCACTCGAACTTGCAGTGCTCTTCCTGAGGCTAAGCCTTGTCCAATGGAGGATCCTGAGGCAGAGAACCAACCCTGTTCAATGGATTGCAAAGGTGAATTTATCTAGAATTGAATCTTGAAGCTAATGAGAAGAATTAAACATCATTTCTTTTTAATGCAGCGGGGGGTGAGTAAACTAACGTAATGAACAGGGCCACCAAATTTATGTTAAAAACATTGAAACATGTATTATTTTTGGTACTTAAAAAAATGTAACAAAATGGGACTTTTTGGTAATTTGGTCACATATTCCTCAAAAACTAACCTTTTTCATCCTTGCATCATTTAAATTTTGTTTCATATGTGGGAAAATATGCTAAAATAATCATATTTTGTCACGATTGTTGCAAATTTAATCGCCTCTTTTCGTATTTTGATTTTGACATCCTTTTTGTAGATCATTCTCAACCAATCAGGCATTTTTAATTTTTTTTCCAAATTTTCCCAATTTTTGTAGTTTTGGATAAAATTGCACATTTCTGTAACTAGAATGTAAAATGTCATTTACAAACAATTAGCGGCCTGATGATAAACTAAATATTACTAGTGACAAAAGTAATACATTGTATATTCTTGCTGCTTTATCTTGACTTTGTCATAAAATCAAACATTTTTCCAAATGAGTTCCATTGAAACAGGCAATTTAACCACATTTATGTAAAATTTGCCCTATGTATGTAATTTTTGGCAAAAATCGCAGATGTTGGTAATTGCATTGTAAAATGTAATTTATAACTATCTGGTGGCCCTGGTAATGAATTTTTTTGTTGTGAATGTGTCGAGCACTGACCTATGATGTATTGACACTGCACTGTTCTTAGAAATGTCGATCAAGTTTATGTGGAAATACCCAAACAATGATGTATGTTTCGGACTCAAGGCACCAACAGATACAACCTTGATTTATTGCATTTTTTAAAGTTTGCGCAGGATAAAATGATTTACACCTAAAAACTATAGATTACATATTTTTTCAAAACCTAGTACATCCATGTTTTTAACTGAACTAGAAACCTTTTGAATTGAAATTTATTGAATAATAAAGCTAAGTAAAATGACCAAAATATGACGATGCTAACCTAAAGTGGATCATTCCTGTAGAGAAACCTGTAGAAAACCTAAAATGGATCATTCCTGTAGCACGTTCAAGGCTGGTCAATTGTTACATAAAGCACGAAAATTTTCCATATTTTTGTTCCTTTTGGCTTCTAGTCGAATTTATAATTTTTTCTATACAAAATTGTAATCTTATATTAGTCTCCTCCAATTGGAAAAACAACTTTTTAATCTAAACAAAGCTACAATGCTTAAAAGCATAAGTTTTACACCTCTAATCGTGAGATGTATATAAGTGTAATTTCAGATGGCCCAAAACTTTCCTGTCACACTGTAATTGTAATGATTCATTAAAGTTGTTATCGCTTTTTCTTCCACGACCTTGTGGCAAACATGATAATGACAACTGTTTATTGGAATGAATAGGCATGTTAAAACCACTAACAAAAAGTCATTAATGACAGACAAACGAAAATTATTTTTAAACCATTTTCTATATCCTAATGCGTTTTTTGAAACCATTAAGAATTTTTAAATCTTTATTTCAAAAACCTCTTTCGGCCTATGAAATATCTTTCAATATCTTTAAACCATCTATTAATTTCAAGATAACTACGGAAAAAAATAATTCCAATTCCATTAATGAAATCTCAATTAATGGAAATTAATGTGTGATACGTACTGTGGGAGCTGATTTTTGAATTCAAATCTCTTCGAATTTTGAATTTGACACAATTTATTTTATGTAAATTGTGAATAAAATGCTCGAAACTTGGCAACCCCTTTTCAGATCTTGAAGCGAGCTCTCATGGCACGGGTGGCTTGGGAGATTGGGAGTATTGTCCTAATACATTCCAAGTGAATCAATTCAACACCAAATGGCATCCTGGAAGAGGCTTGACAGGAGTGAAGTTGATTTGCAATGACCCTGGAACCCAAATGATCACCAGTAAGGTATCAGATGGAGGTAGTTTCCCGGTTGACCTATTCACTTGTTCAGTGGGTTATACTAAGATCAGGACCCGTTGGGAACCAGACGGAGGCCCATTCTCTGGTAAGTATATTATTCTATTACTATTTCTTTTCTTCTGCAAAAGCGTCAAGTGATTGATTAGACTTGTGAAGCATTGCAAATATTTCCTTCGTTTCATTGCAGTTGATCATGGATTGACTTGCTTCGAGTTATTTTGCCCAAGCACTGAATTGTGGCAGACCCCTGTTTGCGAGGACTCTGAACTCTCCAATGTGGAAACCCTTACGTCTCAATGTCCAAATGGGCAGGCTGTGTGTGGAATTCAAACACGAACACATGACGGCTGGGACGACAGAATGGGTCTCACGGATATTAATATTGAATGCTGCCGATTACCACCATCTTAACGAGGAACAAGAGGCTCACTCTTACTAATCATTCAATGAGCGAAAATTCTTATGTGTGGGTGAATAAAGAGTAGCATTGTGTGAAGAAGCCTATGTTTAGGTTAGCTTTCAGTGTGTCGGTGTCCATTCAACAAGTCTAAGCTCTTTGTTATATACTTGGTGGTACTCACAGAATCAACTTAAGTTTTAGGGAGAGAAAGGTCACTCCTAGCCACCTACTTGCATGTAGTTCTTAGAGGAGTATAGAGAGGCCATTGTCGTCATTTTGTCTGCCTTGTTTGTAGCTGATACTGGCCAAAGTTGCCCATAAGTTGCGTGAAAAGGCAAATATTTCCGAAGAATATGGTGAAATACTTGCCCAAACAAGAGGAAGATCATAGTACAAATGAAAGTGCGCAAGACATGTTTTCAATGCCAAATCCTATAAATGCGTGAACTAATGCCTGCGAATGAAATTATCATCTTCATTGAGCACCTTAGTATGATTTGGGAGAAGCAAATCATAGGCAAGAGGTCACATGCCGAAAACTAAAAGTTTTTCAAAAATTTCCCTTCTGCGAATTCGTTTGTTTTGGCAAGTTTCAACTAGTCGCTGATGATTAGGGACGGGCAGATAGTGCAAATAATCTTAGCCTTTTAGTTACCAAAAGTTGCAAAAAAATGTGCCCAAAAGTGCAAAACAAAGTGCAGAAAAATGCTGAAAGTGCAAATAAATGTCAAAAAGAGCAAATAAATGTCGAAAAAAGAGCAAATAAATGTCAATAAAAGAGCAAATAAATGTCAAAAAGAGCAAATAATTTGCATTTGGACTTAAAACGTCATTCATGGAGTACCCACGGCTCCTAATTTAGCAGGAGAAGTCATTTACAAGTTCTAAAGACATTTGAGACTAGTTTGAGGTGAAGAGGCAATGCCGCACAAGTAAAAGAGTTCTATTAATTAGGTCACTAGCAAAAAGGATGTAAAGTCATAAAAAATAATCTTGTCAACAATCTTTTGAATTTTTCATTCCTAAGGTGGTCTCGTGGATGTATGTAACTAAAATATTGTCGAAATATATTTAGCATTTGTTTTATATGGCTTTATATCCCTCCGTTTTTGTCCTTTAAGTTGTTCAAAAATAGACATTGAAAATTGAACAGAAAAATAACCACGTGTGCCTAACAATTGCAACAAAGAAAATAGTCTTAAATGTGTTTTAAGCAGGTTTTTAGTGACATTACTGTGATATATTCAAATGCTCCATTCCTCCTACTTGCCTGCACTCATCATACAATAATCTCAATACTTACGATTCCTACCTCGACAATAAACCCGATATGTTCTCTCCCGATTTGTGTCTACAATCTTTTATGTTAGAGATGGCACAATTACTTCAATACTTGGCCCATGGCCTAATTACCAGAACTCAATTTCAAATGTGGCATTCATTGTCTCATCACATCAAAACTGTTCTAAAATACTTTCGGAACTTAAAAGTAATATCTCCAAGTCAATTAAACAATATGTACTGCTGCATTGATGTATCCTTAGCTTGATGATTTTAAGTTTATAACGGCCTTTTTTTAGAAAAAGCGATCTTTGTAGGCAGCAAACCTAATTCTGCAATCTATATTGTTTGTAGATCCTTCCATTACCATAACATGAGTTTCTTTAGGTTTGCTATTTGTTGGTTGCATGCAATGAGATTCTTTTGTCTAATCTTTAGTTTAGTAAACAGGATGTTATAGTTAAAGCCAAGATGGTGAATAAAGTGTGAGGTTTGCGTCTGAAATGCACATATTTCTTCAAGGTGCTAAGAATGGTTGATTGCAAATACAAGCTTTTTCGACTAGTTCAAAGTCTGATCTTGAAACTAAAAATTCTTTCAAAAGCCACTACATTTTCTTAACAATTTGTCAATTTTGGCCAAAAACGTAAATAAAAAGTGCAAATAAAGGTGAAAAGTGCAAAAGTGCAGAAAAATGGGTTTATGTTACCAAAAATCTTTTTACACTATTTGCCCGTCCCTACTGATGATAAACGGCCCTTGCTGCCCACAATGAAATTTCACGACTGGCCTGCTCTAGTACCTCCACTCTATAGACCTCTATGGTGTAGTTAAGATCCCCCTGTATTAGCCTACATGTAGAGTTGGGCAGGATCGCCGAATTATGTTTGGTTAAAAAGTGCTCGAAATATGCTCAAAAACACGCTCAACAACTAAAAATTTGCTCAAACCCCAGAAAAATACTTCTTGAAAGTAAGACTACGAGAGACAATACTTCGCTTAACTCAGTTTTGGGGGCTGCCATTTCCTCTCAATGACATTCAAAGAACTATTTGCCAAAGAGAAAGGCAGCATCAAAAATATTCCACAATGTTGGAATCGAGATCCCAACCCTTCTAATAAGTTGCAACAATAAAATCGTGCTTTCAAAAAGCAAAAAAAATATTCGTTAGTCATTTACTAAGAGCTAAAAAGCTTGATGGGCATCAAATTTATGCTTTGAATGAGTGCTATGTGTTTCCTCAAATGTCAAGACTTCTAATGTTGATTTTTAACGTCTAAGTGTCATAACGAAAATATTTCGTCAATATGTGTATTTTAAAGCTGCACAAATAACTATATTAAATTAGTTAAATCCACCTATTTTCCAAAATCATATTAGACATTGAAAGAGTCTTTGTTTACGATTTGAAGCGAAATTTGATCAATATCTATTTAGCAAATAAAAACTATCGTAACTTTATGACTTCAAATTGCACCCAATAAGCCACTGAATTACTATAGTTGTAGGTTAAAGCAATGAACCGAGAAAAACATCAGCAATGGCATTCATTACCATGAAAGACCTTCACTACCAGACACATCTTACATTGATTTCCAGCATGCGAGGGCGAGATATACGATGCTAGTTTTTGGCAAAATCGTAAGTCCTTTTCCTTGATGATTATCTTCTTTTGATTGGCATCATTTAGGTTAAATAGCACCCATTTTTAAAAAATGATCCTTTTCGAAAAAATGACATCCATCGAAGAAACATAGCTGACTTGTGGTCAAAAAGTGGCATGAAAAATCATGTCCTAGCAACCATGTTGGAAAGCAACGTAAGATGAGTCTGCCAATGCAAGGTTTCCGTTGACACTTTTCTCGGTTCATTTTCAAGACATGATATATCATTTCAGTGTAGCAAAAATAAATATATAATATTTGTCAAAACTAACTTTGCTTGTCTATTTTTAGATTATTTTTCTTTGTCATGTTTATCAAACCCAGTCTTAGTTAAGGTCGATTTTTTGTAAAATTCCACCAATTTATGATGCTTCAAATTTGCAAGTTTTGAAAGAAAAAAATCCGATGTACTAGTGGATTATTTTTCGAAAATGCACAAATCTTCGTTAGAATTTAGATATTTGCATGACGTTGAAATTGTAAACCTTATTTCTTGGCAATTGTTCCAAAACAGAGCGGCAGCATCTCGAGCTCGATCATCGAGCTACATGTATGGCATAATTTGATGAAATTTGAAATCATAAAGTAACGATATGACTTACCAAATAGATTTCGCTTCAATTCATAACTATGGCCTCTTATAATGTCTACGTATTCATATGGTTTTGGAAAATGGATTGATTTTAATGGTATCAAGTGATTTGATATAGTTAAGAAGCAATATAAAATATGCACCTTTACACAATATCTTCCCTATGTTATTCGGATATCGAAAAACGTCCTAAGAAGTCTTGACATTTGAGAAAACACTTTCATAGAGCAAAGCTACCCCCGTACATGGTCAAGGAAAATAACGGAAGACCATGCGATAGAACCCAAGACCCTAAAATTTTGAAGTAAAAAAAAGAAGAAACTTATCCTTCAATGTTTTCTCACATTCTTATCGTTTTCCTTCAATTCAATTCACATACCAAAAGATTGATTATCAATGATTACATGTCGAAAGCCGTCAAAAAGTCGTGAAACCTCAGGCTGGGCTGTACACCACAATGTGCGGAGCGCACACCGACCATAAGAGTGAGAGTTTAAAAATTTTTACTCGCCTTAAAAAAAATTTATTTGCCCGTTAAAAAAACTTCTTGTATTTTTATAGAAATTTGAAGTAAACAAGCACTTTTTCACCTTTTTCAGACCAAAAAACTTTTTTTGAATTTTTAATTAGACAAAAAAAGGTCGTCACTTCTTTCTTCGTGAAAGAACAAGGAAAACATATTTTGATCTAAAGATCCAGAACAAAAAAATGCTGGCTAAAATAACAAGAGACAAAATAATTTTGCCCTTTTAATTGACAAATTGAGAAGAGAAAAGTTTTTCGGCCACTTTTTGTGGAATTTTCGCTTATTTTTATTCTGTAAAAACCTTTTTTTGTCCGCTTACTGGTTACTTTTTGGTACTTACAGAAAATTATTTGTGTGACGAAGAATTTACCAATATTAAACAGAACTTTGAGAATTGTTGCGCATGTGTTTGAGACAGATAATAAAAAAAAAATGTTCTCAAGTGTATTTTCGATTCCAAAAAGGGTAGACAGAGTAGGCCATGAGTGTAGCAATGTTGTCGATGAAACTGGCATTGATAGTCAGTATAATCGCCTGGAGGATCTGGTAGTCACAGATCAAGATGCTTTTTAGGCCATCAAGAGCTTAAAGCTCTCGAGTTCTCCTGGACCTGATGGTATGACATCTCAGTTTCTGATGAAATGTTCACAGATTCTTGCCCCAGTTTTCTCCTACTTGATGAGTTGCATCTTTGATCAAGGCAATTTTCCCTCTTCTCTAAAAGTAACTCATGTCGTTCCAATATTTAAGGGCAGAGATAAGTCACTCCCTAGTAATTATAGGCCCATTTCTCTGACCTCCAGCGTTGCAAAGGTTTTTGAGAAGATTATAAAGTCCAAGCTTGTAGATTATTTGGAAGTCCATGATTTAATTCCTTCCGGACAGCATGGGTTTCGAGCTCATTTTAGTACAGTAATGTTCCGCTCAAAGACAATGGAGGTTGTGATATTGAGCAGGTATCGTCCGTAAGGGATTTAGGAGTTGTCGTCCAAGATGATGGAAAGTTTGATGAGCATATCCAGTTGAAAGTGGGGAAGGCATTTCAAACGTGCGGCTGGATCTATCGCACTTTCAAGTCCAGAGATAGTATTACAATGCTAACTCTGTACAAGTCGATTGTTCAGCCGCATCTTGAATATGCCTCACCCATTTGGGCTCCAATGAGTTCAGCAGGTTTGCAAAAGGTCGAGCAGGTCCAAAGATGTTTTACTAGGAACATCACAGGAATGAGAGAGCTCTCATATTGGGAGAGGCTCCAGAAGTTAGGGTTGTACAGTACTCAGAGAAGGTATGAAAGGTATCTGATAGTGTATGTTTTCAAGAGCATTCATGGGCTCTGTCCTAACCCAGGATTTAAAATCAGTTGTAGCGATCGTAGAGGTTTTACGTGCGCTCTGAGAGCACCTCCAAATCCAAGGGAATCTAAGCTAGTTCGAACAATGAAGTCCTCCTCTCTTCTTTATCGGGCTCCTTCGTTGTTCAATTTGTTGCCCATTAGTCTTCGTCGGGAATATGTAGGAGCTGATCCTCTAACAGCATTTAAGGCAGGATTAGACAAATTTTTAAAAACTATTCCTGACCAACCCACTGTACAAGGGTTGTATAGATCTGCCTACAGTCACTCATTGGTACATCAAATTTCATGTAAGTATTAATTATTGAAACTATATGTAGTATTCTACGATTCCCATCTACTTCCTGCTCATATGTTCTATGGTATGTCAACTGATTAAGAAGAAGAATAAAAACTAGTTCGTGTCTTACCGTCACGTGGTGTCCTCTCCCTCGTTCTCCGTCCTCGTTCGGGCCACACCCAACTCTCCATGGCGAAGCACTAGTCTGGAACCACGCCCCACCCTCTCTGTTTTTCACGATTCTCGAAACTTTTTGGTACACGACTCTTGACTGATACAAGGAGCACGCCGTCTCCACCACAGGACTACGTCACGTCCAGTGGTCAATATTATCAAGATGGGTCTTAAAGAAAAAGTACTCAAGAGGAAGTCTCAGATTTCGAAAAAACTGCGGCTTGTTCGGGACCTGAACAAGCCAATCGCCGATCTCGACCGTCTATGGCGTCTTGTCGGCGAGGCGGAGGCCATTTTATACGAGATGATGGACATTTACGACGACTTGGTGGACGAACAAGATATAGAAGCGAACGCCAAGGCCATCCTTGATGATAAGATTAAAACAAACGACGAATATGCTTCGAAAATATCGGAGGTCGCATCGATTCTCATGGATAGAGATATGCCTGAGCCTGCACAAGGTAACACCCGACAGCGAAGCAATATCTCAAACGAACATCAGTTCAAACAGGTGTCTGATATGAAACCTTTTATGCTCTCCTCCGACGCCGAACCATTCGAGATGAGAATTTGGTTGGAAAAATTCCAGGCTTATTACGAGGCATCACATGCTGAAGTCCTAACTTTGACCGGCAGAAAAGCGATTTTCAAAAACTTCCTCACTGCAGACTTGTGTGTCGTTGTCGAGGAAGACATCAAGAAGGCCACCTCCATTGATGCTTGTCACCTCATCTTGGAAAGACACTTCTTAGATATCAAACCCCTCTTCTCACGCAGGCTAGCTCTTTTCCAAATCAAAAAGGATAAGAGACCGTTCAAGGATTTTGTGGCAGATTTACGAAGGCGCGCACGCGAGGCTGAGTTGTCATCAATTACCCCTGGACAACTGCTCACGTTTTTGGCAATTGCGGGTTGCAAAGAGGAGAAGATCATCTTCACGAAATTGCGTGAATTGAAGGATCCCAGTATTAGCGACCTGCTGGAAAAAGCTGCACAATTTGAAGGCGTTATGAAAGACGTAGCGTTACCGTCCCCAGTGTTTGAGCCAATTTCAGCCGAAGCAATCCTCGCAGCGGTTGCCGTGAGTTGCGGTGGATGCGGATACCCTCATCCGCGCGAGAGATGCCCATTTCGTGATAGACCATGTTATTCATGTGGAAAGGTTGGACATCTTAAGAGTCTATGCCGACAACGCAGTTCATCTGGTGGGAGCGGCTCTCGAAATCCAACTAACCGAGGACGTCCACGTGAAAGAACGCGTCGTGGTTCTCCTGCAGTTCAATATGACGGAGAAACCAGTCGGTCCCCATCCATCACGAGGCTGAATGTCATTAGAACCAATAACTCGATTGGAACTCGATCTCGGTGTCTCGGTGTCTTACCGTCACGTGGTGTCCTCTCCCTCGTTCTCCGTCCTCTCCGTCCTCGTTCGGGCCACACCCAACTCTCCACTATATTAATGATTAAATCTCTTTTCAGGGAATCTCATTCCTTGTAGCGGTTTTGAAAAATCCGCCCCCCCCCAAAAAAAATAGATAAATAAGTTTATTCGTCCAAAGTTTCTGTCCCTAGATATAAGAATGGCTTACCTTGGATCCTTACGACCACCACACAAACACAACACAACACTTAAGGTCAAATGTTTTGGTTGTATTGGTCTTGGAATGCTTGCTAATTTACTTGAAGGTATGCTCCAAAGTCTACTTGAGAGTAAACTTTTCATTATCTTTATAAACACAGCTCCTTTGAAGATTTCTGCAACCCAACCAAATCGCATTCAGTGATTTCATATTCTGATTCATTTTGAACTTGTGGCACTCTGATAGTTTGTTGGGTGCAATTTTGACAAATCGTGCCAAACGCAATATGAATCGTCCAGTTTAAGTAAATGGTGTGAGCATATGTTTTGATGGCAACTCTAGAAAGTGTACTTGTTAGTACACTTCGTAGTTCAATTGGCTGGTTTTGTTGAGACAGCTGCCATTTTGAAAAGTAAGTCTCTCATTCCAACCTAGAAATGTCTCTACATCTATGATCGTAAATTCATCCTCTCGAAACACGAATTGCCCGCTGGTTCAGCTTTTCCCCATTTCTCCTTCTTTATTTCATATTACTCCATTATTGATTGATCTCACAGGAGCATGCAAATTATGGCAGCAAATTTAAGGAAACACTGGAAGGAAGTTTGCTTGCAGTTCGATTGATCAGCGTTGAAGTATTCAAATGGGAGTGCTTCCACAACGTTGGAATGCTCCTCTCTAGGCGTGCTTCTCGGAGAACCTCTCATCAATTAAACCTGATGCTAAGCCCAAATAGCGACCCAGCTTGCTAGAAGTTTTCTTGAAGTCAAAGGAACTAGCACATGCTTGTGCATGCTAAACATATGACTAGCGTGGGAAAATTGTCGACGTATCTACTTGTTGCACCTTGGCACCAGTTAGTATTTCTGGCTCGAAAGCTCGTGCAGAAGCTCGAGCGAACGGTTCGGCCTTTCAATGTTGCTCAATGCACGAACCGTTCGAAGCTTGGGCTCGCGAGCATCGAGCCTTCACGGAATTCAAGTTCAGACAAGCACGGAAATACTATTTATGGGAAGATGGTGGGAAGATGGATGGAAGGGAAGATGGTGTAGCGCAGTTGACTAACGCGCGACCGAGCTATGCTCGGGTTCATGGGTTCGATCCCAGGTCAAGCTACGTTCACCTCAAGTACATCAGTCGGTGTGTTGGCTACTCAGTGCCATGGTATAAAAGCCTACCAAGACTTCTTCAGTGGATCATTTCCCGTCAATGAGACGGGGGCTTCAGACGTGCAAGTAATTGTGCGTCTGAGATGTATTTGTAAAGACATGATGCATTCATAGAGCAATAAAGTGATTGGTAGGGTAATAAAATGATTTGTAGGGTAATAAAGTAAGTTGTAGGTGAATAATATTTTGGACCTGGCCTCTTTGGGCTTGGAGGAAGTCTCATAAAAGGAGAAGGCGCAGGGTTGTCAGGTCTTCGACGGCTCCTATCGCCAGATTTGCCACCAAAATTCGCCACCTCATTTGAAAAATCGCCAGATTTTCGCCAAATTTCTTTTTACTAACAACCTTATGTACATAAATAGTCAATCATGCTGAAGTAATCTTCAAGGAATACCTCAAATGGTCAATTCTTCAGTTTTGTTTTTCAACTTTTATCTTTTGATACACATTTTATGACAAGTTCTCGAAGAAAAACTGAATGCCACCATATTGATTTTTCTTCATATTTTTTTATTTATAGCACTAAGAAGTCGTTTTAGTTTGTAAGTTGTGAACAAAACTCAAATTTTATAGATACTAAATGACAAAATCGTTCGGACTCTGTTCTGAAATGCTTTTCAATATATAACTCTTTAAATGTTAATGGTATGACGTTACCGAAATATGACCCATTGCCATTAAAAAATCCCAAAATGTAAAGTGATCAATCAAATGATAAAAAATATTTCTCTACCAATGACATTGTCCATGCCCTGTATTTTGACCATATGATATTGATTGAGTAGCTTAAACCATAAAAAGGGCGAAACCAAAAGCAAACGGGGGCAATCGCAAAATAATAGATAGGATGCACAGTTTTTTTAAGGATTTCAATTGGCCCTACCATTAGGAAAATCAAATTGGGAATTTTTTTTAAATCAGTTTCACCTGTGTTTACCGAAGCTTTTAACTTCATAACGGTCTTTTTTACGCAAACTCCCTTGTTAAAAATTGTAGTCTGAATTGTTTTACCAATTTTAAGTGGTAAACAGAATGTCATTCCATGTAAAGGTAAAAAAGATAAAACCCGAGTGGGGAAAGTCATGTCTGATAAAAGCATTGGTCTGCCAGGGAGTTTGAATTAGCTGCCTGATAAAGTCTTTGAACTTAGGGCAGGTCACAGATAGTGGATAACAAGTCGTCTAGAAGAGTGTTCCAACGATTTTTATCTTTATCTTCATGCTTGGTGATACTGATGAATGCTGGTCAATCAAGAAAGTGGTTTGACAAGTACAGAAACTAATTGGAAAAGTACGAATTGAAAGAGCTGACCTGACGCAATCGAGTTCCAGAAAATATATGTGTTTTTAAGTATAATTGGTCTGCCTTGTTTGTGTCAAGTCGCAAGACAAAATAACCATAGTTCATCGTCAAGGAGAAATCTTTGCCCCATTCGTTGGTCCTTCGAGCCGGATAATTGACCTTCAAGGCTGTCAGATTTTCATCCGTGGCTAAGTGTGTAAGTGTCCATTAGAGCCCTAGTAATCAACCAACATCCGTGATGGCAATGGCATCTGCACCAGACCATACTACCTTCGACCTAAAGGAATGCAAATACGCTATTTCTGGGAAAAAGCGATCGATTACCTTGCAAATTGCAAATTTGGAACGAGATCTTGAAACCGTCCCACCTGTCTCCCGCACGGGTCTGAAGATGCTTGGAGATCGTCTGAGTAAGACCCTAGATGAGATAACGTCCTTGATTGGGACCTTTTTGGAACATGAGACGAATGAGACGGAACGCGAAAAGATGGAACAAAAGTTGGAGACAGAAACCAATCGGGTTTTGAAAGTTGTCGGGTCAGTTCACGAACATATTGAAGCCAGAATAGCTGAACCAAGTACGGCTTTTGGAAGTCAGGATCAAACTTCACGACTCAGTCGTGACGAGGAGCGAGCTCGTTTGTTAGAGGCTAAACTAGCAGCTTCAAAAGCGGTCGAAGTCGCCGCAAAAGAATTGGAGAATGCAAAGAACAAGGAACGGGACACCGCACTTCAGATGGAATGCTTGGAATTAGGGGATCGAGCACAAGACTTTATTGAAGAAGACATCAATTGTCGGACCCCTGAAATACAAAGGGAGGCACTTACTCGAACCCCGCAGATATCGTTTGTCAATCCTCGCTCATCCGATTTTAATACCAGAGCACAACCTTACATCCCATCCGTTGCGGATGAAGACAGACAAGCACAGTCCCAGTTTGGAATCCATCCAGGTCAGTTTGACGGCGATGATTGGATGATGAACCCTACATTGGGACACGGTCGATCTAAGGGAGGTCGTAGTTCAATCGAGATAAAGATGCCTCAATTTAACGGAGACATTCTTCAATTCACCGAGTGGAGCAATATGTTCCAATCCCTTTTCCACAACACCTCAAAAAGTGTCCCAGAAAAGATGGGGCTGTTAAAAGCGTCATTAACCGAACGTCCGAGGTCATTTATCGCTGGTTATGATAATTCAGATCATGACTATATTCGAGCACTTCAAACATTACGACAAGTCTATGGAGATCGAGATTTGGTCGTGGATGCGCACCAACGAGATTTGGAAAAGTTGGACAACGTGAAGCCCGATGACCCTGATAGTTTCGCTAACTTCGCAGCAAAAGTCCAAGGTCATCTTTTTACCATTCAGAAGAATCGTCCAGTAGGTGACGGATCATTGGCTTATATCGTTCGAGTCTTAGAGGGTAAGCTCGACAGGCACAATTTCAATTCATGGTATGAGTTTTCAAGATCATTATCAACCCAAGGGAAAGAAACGGAATTTTGTGCATGGCTCCTTCGAAGTTTGCATAGAGATAACCGACATAAAGCTTCATTGAAAGACACCGATTCAAACGGCAGGAGAACATTGAAAAGTTCATCCCATAATGTCGTTAGTGAAGCCGTCCCTCAAAAACGTTGTTTATTCTGTTCCCAAGATCATGCCATTTCTGATTGCTCAGCGTTCAAAAAACTTTCCATCTATGACCGGATGAATTTCGTACGAGAAAAGTTTTTATGCTTCCGCTGTCTGGGACGAGGACATTCTCGAACTGAATGTCGTTCAAGGATTCGTTGTGGTGAAACCAATTGTCCATACACTCACCATCCTCTTCTCCACAGGAAGACTCCAAAAATTCAAGAAAATCTCGATCCCTCCAAATCGTTGACAATCGTAACCAACGCCAACTCTAAATGGGGGGATGCAGGGGGAGGTTTGAGTGATCTCTTCAAAAATCTTATCGCGGGCGGATGAAAGAAGAGAAAAGGCTTGTTCGTCAATGTAAGATTTTGCTCAGTGCAAGGGTTTTCGCGTTTTACAGACCGCCCTTATGACTTAGATGCTACAAAAATTGTCGAATTGCCAGTTTGGACATTTTGACTCTCGGTTTTGTAAGAATTTGCAAAATTATTCTTTTGATCAAAAAATGGCAAGCACTTAAAAAAGACCTTTGATATTGAAGAGAAACACGTACAAAAAACGGCATTTTGTTTGATACCATGATGGTTTTGGAGCTTTACAATACAAATCAGTGCTTATAACATCACTTACACCAGTACTTACCCAAAAAAAGTGGCCTTTTGTTGAGAATTTTCTCGTGCAAGAACGAGCAAATAAAGTGTGCATTTTATTCCAAAACCCTAACCAAAGGTGTTCAAACTTGCAATTCGACATTTTTCATGGCATCTAATTCGCAAGGGCGGTCTGTAAATTGCGAAAACCCTTAAATTGCCCAAATTCTCACCAGCCACCCACTGTTGCCAAACAAGCCTTTTCTCTTCTTTCATCCGCCCGCGATAAGATTTTTGAAGAGATCACTCAAACCTCCCCCTGCATCTCCCAATGGGAGATGGCAGAACGGTAATGTGCAATCAAGCTACGTCCTTGGAGTCATTCCAATAAAATGTCGCGGTCCAAAAGGTGTAGCCATAACTCATGCTCTCGTTGACGAGGGATCGGACACTTCCTTTGCGAGTGAGTCACTATTAAAACGGATTGGATTGATGGATTTACCCCTTCAAAAATTGCAAGTACACGGAGCTACTGGTTCAATTGAAATCAGTTCATGTGAAACTCAAGTCACATTAGGTGCAGCGGATTCTGAACCAGAGAACCCGCTTACGGTGAAATCCTTGCCCGAGGTCTGCAAGAACCTGAGAGGACTCTCTTGGAAGTCAATCCAAAACCGATGGGAGCATCTGAAAGTCAAATAAAAACCAAGAGTTAAAATGCCTTTTTAAAGGAACGTTTTTAGTATAGCTATACTTAAAATCAGATTTGCAAATCCAATACTTGTTCTGATGGCCCTTTCAACCCAATAGTAATCTTTTCTTTCTGTGTCTGTCGAGCATCTGTACGAGTACAAGTTAATTTATAAGTGTGGATTGTATTTTGTTTGTGCAAAACTGCAACTGACAATCAAATTATTACATTGGCCTATGATTTGTGGGGTTGAACTTTCTTTGGAGTTTTTATTTGCTTAGAAAATTATAATAAAAAAAAACGCTGCAAGCGCTGAAATCTAAGAAAATCCAAATTTTTGGCCAATTAGACGAAAAAGACGAATAAGTTTATTCGTCTTAAGTTCCTGTCCCTACTTATCAAAATTTGGCTGAAATCCATCAGGACAAAAACTTTCATCTGGCTGTTTTGGGAATGCCTTCAATGGATTCAATCGCATTTTCTTCGATGACGTTCCAACAGGACCAGATTTTTATCACAAGACATGTTCCAAATGGGGATATTATTTGAACCTTACAAGTCATTCTTATATGTTATTTGTCAAGCATCTCAGTTAATTCTTTGCTCTCTGCATTGTTGGAGATTGAGGCCATTCATTTTTTTTTGGGGGGGGGGCGGATTTTTCAATACCGCTACAAGGAATGGGATTCCCTGTAAAGAGAGTTAATCATTGTTATAGTTTCAATAACTAATGTTTACATGAAATTTGATCTACCAATGAGTTACTGTTGGCAGATCTATACAACCCTCGTATAGTGGGTTGGTCTGGAATAGTTTTTAAAAAATTGTCCAATTCTGCCTTAAATGCTGTTAGAGGATCAGCTCCTACATATTCCCGACGAAGGCAAATAGGCAACAAATTGAACAACGAAGGAGCCCGATAAAGAAGAGAGGAGGACTTCATTGTTCAAACTAGCCTTGATTCCTTAGGATTTGGAGGTGCTCTCAGAGCTCACGTAAAACCTCTACGATCGCTAGAACTGATCTCAAATCCTGGGTTAGGACAGAGCCCATGAATGCTCTTGAAAACATCCAGTATCAGATACCTTTCATACCTTCTCTGAGTACTGTACAACCCTAATTTCTGGAGCCTCTCCCAATATGAGAGCTCTCTCATTCCTGCGATGTTCCTAGTAAAACATTTTGGACCTGCTCGACCTTTTGCAAACCTGCTGAACTCATTGGAGCCCAAATGGGTTAGGCATATTCAAGATGCGGCTGAACAATCGACTTGTACAGAGTTAGCATTGTAATACTATCTCTGGACTTGAAAGTGCGATAGATCCAGCCACATGTTTGAAATGCATTCCCCACTTTCAACTGGATATGCTCATTAAACTTTCCATCATCTTGGACGACAGCTCCCAAATCTCTCATGGACGATACCTGCTCAATATCACAACCTCCATTGTCTTTGAGTGGAACATCTAATTTTGACACCCCATACGTCATTGTGCGGAATTTCATCCCGTTCAATGCCATGTTACTCTCGCCAACCCACCCTAGAGTAGACCTTCTCCAAGTCCTCAAGTAAACATTTCGAGTCCTGCCCATTCCTTCCACAAACTAAAATAAAATTCTAAATAAACTAAGCAAGTCTACAATACTCGATCTTGTATCCTAAGTACCCCTCTCATACTAAAAAAAATACGCGAAATATAAAACCCTCAATACTTGACCTTTTGTTGAGAGGGGCAGTCTAAGCCGGGGCAGGGACAGGTTGAACTGTCTACCCTCCTTTGAGAGCTGTTGGTCATGCGGGGAGATCTGTAGATTTCGCTATCTTCTCTTTACACCTAGCTGGGGTTTCTTCCCTGCTGGGGGCTGTTAATTTCATTAGAACTATTTTTAATTTACGGGTGTTCGGTCTTTACTTAGATCTTGTGCCTCTATTTGTTCTGTTCTTGAATCTTTATCTTCTTTAAGATCTATTGGAGTAGTAAGTTATGGTTTTTTGGTGTTAGGTTGTGTGCTGACGGCTGTTTACAGATTGCGACTTTTAAAGATTTTACTATGATAAAAACTAAGAAAAGTACAGACAAAAAAGAAATTGCTGACCCCACTCTAGCAACTCTATTCCAAGTCAGAAAGAAATCGGGATAATCTGAATAGCGACGAGGAGCCTAAAAAAGGCTTAAGCCTAAAATTACTTTTCCTTTTTCAGTCTCCCCTAAAATTTTAGTTTTTTACCCTCAAAATCAATTAATTTTTGAAATCGCTATCTGATTTTAATCTAGACACGGAAATTTTTTTCGTTTGGTACATCAACGTGATTAGTAGCCCCCCTCCACTTTATTCTAAACATTTAACTTTCTCCCCTCCTCGCCCAGCAAACACATTTTATTTTTCATTTTTAATTCTGAGCGCTAATCAGCCCTCAAGCGCTAGAGCTAGGACATCCGCACCTGGGAGTCACGAGGGGATTACCCTCAATAAAATTTTCAGGATCCCCCAAACCAAGTTTCTGGTGATTGGCTCGTCTTGGCACTTCGCAATTTTCGGAGCATTTGACCCCTCAACTCTCGATGGTATGAGCTTAACCAAGGGGTCTTGGGTTCTCTTCTCCTCGCCTTAACTGAAGAGGACCCTTAGAATGCCTGCGAAATACCTTGGGCCACTGCAGTTGGATTGTAGTCCTTCCGGGTGTCGATGGATAACTGCAGAGCCTCAAGTTGAGCCGCGCACTCCTGCACATTGACCACGCACCTCCCCTTTTGAGTCACGCCCAGATGATGGAAGTTTCTGGGCATTTTGAAGGTGACTGATATGGAGAGGTGATCAGAAACGGCTAGTTGATGGATATAACTGGCCGAAGATGGAAGATTTTCTGATGTGAAGCTATGGTCAAGTACTGAGGCGCCCCGGGAGGAGGTGTGAGTTGGGACTCCCGGGTTGGAGCGCAGAGTGATTCTCCATTGACTCAGAATCTTGGCGAGTTTGGAGAATTCATTCGCGTTGGGTCGGATGTCCACCAATGATGACTTTCTCCGGATTCTTCACCATCTGGAGGATGGATATGAGATCCAAGACGAGTTCGTCATAGTCCGTGGTTGGCTGATAGTAAACGCCAATGATGTTAAAGCCTTGGGCATCCACGGCTTTGTGATGGCGTGCACCACAGAGCTCTGCTTTCCAGCAAAGCAGCTCTCGTGTTTCTCCTCGGTGACCCACGTCTCGGATAGGAAGGTGAAGCGTGTCCTCGGATCTTGTTGAGGCACTCTCCCGCTCCAGCCACTCGCAGCATGTTCGCCCGTCCATGGCAATTGAGGAAGAGGGCCGACACCAGTTGATTCCCTCCTCTCCGCTGCTTCCGCCCCCGATGATTCCTCGCGATACCAAGTTGTTCAATCTGACCTAGAAGGGATGAGTTGATATGGGATTGTGGGGGAAAGGGAAAGGAAGATTGTGAAGAAGGCAAGGGCATTGAAGGTTTGAGAGCTAGCAGCTCACGTCTTGAGTAAGACGTGGCCGAGGGATTATTGAAAGAGGAAGGATTGGAAGGGGAAGGAGTGCACTGAAGGGAGGTTATCACATGGTCCTAGGGGGGCCACGGCCAATCGTGGGCGTGGCCTTAGTCACGGATATCACAGCCACAGTCAAACTATTACAAACGAGATTAAAACCATTACATGTCATGAGAGGGAAAAAAAACGCGTGTCCGCCGTTCGAGGCGTAAGCTCCTTATATAAATAGAGTTCAGACAAACAAGAAGAGAAGAAGCTTCAAATTGTGTGCAATCTCATTGCGTAACCTAATTGCTGTGGGTAGGAAAAGCTGTGATTTAAGTTGCCATGATCATCTTTTCCATATCAAGGAGTGGTCTTGAAAAAGTGGTTTGATTTGCGTTGGAAAACTTATTAATAATTCATAGCAAATTGAATGTGATATGGTTGATGCTTGTTGAAGATTTCCATCTTTTGGGCAAAAACGTAACAAGTGCTCCGTTCATGGCCAATCTGCTCCAGGCATGTTTATTTTTCATGTTCTTGACTGAAACTCAAATTGTGGTTCTTGGGCTAAGGTTCGCTTGCTTTTTATTCCCATTGTCTAGTTTTGGGTGATTCAATCAAGTATGAGAAAAATAAAACCTGGTCTAGAAACGATTCAAAAACCTACAAGTCTGGGGCAAAGAAACCAACATCTTCATTTGAGCCTTTTGACTTAACTTGTTAAATTTGTTACAAATTTCCACTTTGCAGACTGAAAGAGTTCTGGTTGATCATTGCTGAGGACGCTTTTGGGCGCGATCCGAAACAAGAAATCCATACTTTGCTTAACTAAAAGAACGCTAAAATAATGGAGTGGGAGCGGGTTACTTTTCGTGCAAAAAGTGCTTTGATTCCCAAGCATGTTTATTTTTTTCGTTCTTAACTGAACCAGTCAAATTGTAGTTCAATATGGGGGTGTCCAATGGACAAGATTGGAGTCGCAGATTCTGTCAGGATCCTCGTCAGTTGTGGGAAAGAGTTGGGCGTTGGCAGAAAAATGGACCTGGACGAGCTCCTTGCACGAGGCATAACAGTAGCAATTAAAGTTGCCCCAATAGGTGTACGCGGCATTCTTGTCCACACACATCTGGTTGCACTTGTTCCAGTCCTCCAAGGAATTGCCACGGTGTCGGAATTTAGCGATTGTCGGGCTCTTGGCGTAGAGACACATTTGGTGCTTTAGAATGCACTCTGCAGAGGAGGAAGATATATTATTCCTTTATATTAAATGGAAGAAGATACGAGACAGGAACATTTACTTTATAAATCAAATCAAGGTATCAAAGTTTGTACGTTTGTTCCGCTTTTTTAACTTACTGGGTTTGGAATTGGATTGGGCTGGAACAGAGCAACTCAGCAAGACCAAACCAAAGATGAAACAAATCACGGACTTCATGGTTAAGATCCAAGGGGTCGACTTTCTACGTTGTTCAAAGATGAAACGTAAACTGTTGAGGAAAGAGTCAAATCTTTGGATACTTAAATACTTAAATTGGTCAAGATCAAGTGTTTTTTTTCAAGCAATCATCAAGTTTTACGAACTTTGACAAGGTCCAATGATGGGACTGTTTCTCTTAATAAAATGAATTTTCCTCTATGTCTGTTCACCCTGAATACGTAGATATGTGTTTTTCCTCGTTAAAATTAAGGTTCAGTTTTAATGACTTAGAAGCAACCTTTTTCTTGCTAAAGAATTGAAAAAATATTTGATCTGAAAGCTTTTTCGATTTCCTGTTCTTGGATGGCCTTGAATGAAAGATTGGTCGCGGATGGTTTGCAAAAAGTGATCTAGGCCGCGCATAAAACTTAAACTGACTCTTCTAACAAGTAGAATCATGTGGGATATTCTGGGAAAACGTTATTTAGACTAGGTCCTCGATTCAGAACAAAAGAGGCCTTCAATTTTTAAGGCCTTTTTGTTGGACGAATTAGGTTGGCATTTCAGAATGCAGTATGTTATACGTCTTTTCCTAAAAGTATGTTTAGTTCCCTGATTTGGGCAAAGATCGCAAATGCATTTGAAGGTTTCAAAATTGAATAGAGTGGTTGCATGTTCCTTCCATCGCCAAACTGATGGTCAGTCAAACAGTCAGAACGCCAATATGAGATGCAATATTTCAAATATCAGTTCATTTCGTTGGGAACAAAATTACTTTTCAACTTCAAAACAGAATTTTCATTTCTTAAAACATGCTGTAATCAAGACATTTTAAGGCAAGAAGCTGTGAATTTTCTAGAGTGAGAGTCTAGCAAGGAAATGATGACTTCCGTTGGATCATGCAAGAACCACTGAATTTCTTTGGTCTGGGAGACTAACAAGAGGAATCATAATTTCCAGTAGGAACATTTCAATTACATTGTGACAATATAGTCGTAACCCCATGAAAGTGTATCCTTTCTTTAAGACACTATTTCTTCTTCTGCGGCATTGCCTATTTAAAACAAAGTCGATCAATTGTTAGACACAAGACAAATGAATGGGAATGGTGTTGTGGTGTAGGGGTGGGCGAAAAGCCGGTGTCAGTGTCAAAGTGTCGACACCAACACCGGCTTTTTGGATTTTGGTGTCTGTGTCAAGGTGTCGACACCAACACCGGCTTTTTTGGATTTTGGTGTCAGTGTCGACACCAGGTCTCCGGTGTCGACATTTTCAGGTTTCGTGAGTGATTAATACAAAAGACCATTGACATGAGTCTGAAGACGCCTTGAACCGTGACAAAAATGTGTCATTACAGTGATCTGATTGCCAGAAACATGTCGGCGGTTGGATAGAATTTTGTGAAGTAGCAAATTTTTGTTCAATGATGGGTTACAATACCATCAATGGACACTGAGAGTGGAAGTAGTGTCCAAAAGAGACACCACAACACATTCGTCCAAGGTTAACTCTGACCCCCTGATTCAATATGTTTTAGATATCTAATTACTAAGAAAAACTGGCTTACTCGATTAATAGATTTGAAAGGGGTCGCGACTTTATCATCACAGTGTACGTTCTTCTGCAGAGTTTGCCTATGTTCACAAGAATACGTATTTCAATTTTTAGCTTAATCGAACGTCAGAGACCAAAGTTATGCTCACACAAAATACAAAACCTACCTAGTATAAATGAACTAGCCCTTTTCTGGTAATTGTTTTAACACAAAAGTGCGAACTCAATCATTCTATGCTCTTATGAGTACTTAAGTTTGAGAAGGCCAAGAAGCACTGAATTTCTGGAGTGGGAGGCTAAAAATGAGAATTATTATTTCCAGTAAAATTGATTCGATTGCGTTCTTCTGTAAACGAGACCTTCCTTGCATTCAGTAGACTTCTTATTTCCATTTTCAGCGCAATCGAATGCAGGAGTGAAAAGTTATGCCTTCTCAAAGCTATGTACTGAGAAGAGTATAGAAAGAATGAGTAATGGTAAAACATTTACCAGAAAAGGGTTAGTTCATTCATTCTCCCTAGGATTGGCACTGAGCTTTGAGTGAGCATAAATTTTGACTCCGACGTTCAATTGAGCTTAAAATTGAAATACGTAGTCTAGTAATCATATGCAAGGTCTCATTTGCAGCAGAATGCAATTGATTTCTTATTTCTGGAAGCCAAAATTATCTTCGTTAACTTCCCAGTCCAGAGAAATGAAGTGGGTGTTGAGGGTTGTTGAGAAGGCTTAACTTTTCACTCTGTCATTTGATTGAGGTGAAATTTGAAATACGTAGTCTAATGAAAGTCAGCTCTTGTTTGCAGATCACATTATATTATATCAAATCTTAATTCTGATCGCTAACCTCCCACTCATTGGGAGGTTCAGTGCTTCTTGGATCAAGTCAATAACGTTCTTCCGCAACGTAACGTAACGTTACGTTGGTTCTGTTGTGTAAGCTAGGCAATTCAATTTTCAACTCACTTGAACGTCAAAGTCAAAACTTATGTTGTCTCAAAATTCAGCGCAAATCCCACTGAAAATAGATGAGCCAGCCCTCTTTTACCACAAAAGGGCGACACATTATTTTTTGGCTCTCTTCAGCAAATAAGTTTGCAGCAGAAGATTTGCAGACCTTTTATATGCTTTGGTCAAAGTCAGTTTAATGTTTCTATGTGAGACTAATTACTTGTTACCTTCAAAGCAAAAATTGCTGTTTAAGAACGTGTAGTGATCAAGCTATTTTCAGGTAAGGAGGACTGATAGATACTCATAGATTTGGGGTATTTGGTCCTTTTGGAACTATTTTCAATGACAGTTAACAGCAAGTTGCTTAAATAACAGTGATATTTCTGCAGATTATTTTCCTTGCATGCATAATAAAAACAGTTGAGGTATGAACGACATGGAATTAACCTTAAGTATTAGTTTTTTGATTCCAATAACTTATTCTTGGCTTGACCAAATGACCAGCAGAGAGCCAACATGTCTGAAAATGTTAAAAACCGGAAAAATGGTTCATTTTGAGGAAGTTTGGCGTTTTTTGTCTTGGCTTTAGTCTGAGTTGGTCAATTTCGTGGAAAGATGCAAAAACTATTTAAGTCTTGACTTTCTTGGGATTGAAACCTTTCCTAGCAATACAATTCATTCATCTTACCTGAGAGAAAAGTTCAAGTTGTTGTCACAAAGTTTACTGAAACAGCCATTTTTGCAAATCTAAGGTGAACTTTGGCCCAAAATCTGGTGGAAGGACACTTAAATGTAATGAGTCGCGAGATGTAGCACTTCAAACTGGTTATTTGTTTTGCACAGAGAGAGCTTTAAAAGGGCTGCATGAGGTAAATTAAAAGCATCAAACAATATTTAAGTGTAAAGAAGGAAAACATGAAAAAACCAATTTTTGTTTTTCTCATACTTTGTCGTGAGACATGAAACAAAAGATGATAAAAGGTAATTGATTTACCATAATCGGTTTTTGTTAACAACGAACTTGCATTTGAAAATTATTACCTAGGGCTTTTTCTTGCTTTGATTATCAATACTAAATATCTATATTTCCCTACTTGATGCATGGAGGAATCAATCACACTGTCAAAGATCGTAAAACTTGATGATTGCTTGAAAAAAAAAACACTTGATCTTGACCAATTAAAGTACTTAAATATCCAAAGATTTGACTCTTTCCTCAACAGTTCACATTTCATTTTTGAACAACGTAGAAAGTCGACTCTTTGGATCTTAATCATGAAGTCCGTGATTTGTTTCATCTTTGGTTTGGTCTTGCTGAGTTGCTCTGTTCCAGCCCAATCCAATTCCAAACCCAGTAAGTTAAAAAAGCGGAACAAACGTACAAACTTTGATACCCTGATTTGATTTATAAAGTAAATGTTCCTGTCTCGTATCGTCTTCCATTTAATATAAAGGAATAATATATCTACCCCCATCTGCAGAGTGCATTCTAAAGCACCAAATGTGTCTCTACGCCAAGAGCCCGACAATCGCTAAATTCCGACACCGTGGCAATTCCTTGGAGGACTGGAACAAGTGCAACCAGATGTGTGTGGACAAGAATGCCGCGTACACCTATTGGGGCAACTTTAATTGCTACTGTTATGCCTCGTGCAAGGAGCTCGTCCAGGTCCATTTTTCTGCCAACGCCCAACTCTTTCCCACAACTGACGAGGATCCTGACAGAATCTGCGACTCCAATCTTGTCCATTGGACACCCCCATATTGAACTACAATTTGACTGGTTCAGTTAAGAACGGAGAAAATAAACATGCTTGCGATTCAGAACACTTTTTGCATGAAAAGCCACTCCATTAATTTACTTTCTTACTACAAAATATCGATCTCATATTCTGGATCACTTCAAGAGTGTCGTCAGTAAGGATCATTTAAGATTATTTGAACCTGCAAAGTGGCACACTGTTCTTACTTGTTAACCTACCCCTCCGATCTGAGAGGTTGCGTGATCGATAAATGATTTGATTCTTAGCGTCATAGAAATTGACAAAAAAGGCGAGAGTTTTTTTAGTTTTCATTACTCCATTCCTACTCCTAAAATTCTTTATTTTTTTAAAGTTAAAAATTAAAAACACATTGAAATCAAAACTTAAACTTAAACCAAACCAAACCAAACTTAAACTAACCTTACTCCATCAGCAACGGGAAATGACGAAGGATCTGTTCAATCTGACCCACCCTGTCCACTGCAATAACCAAGATTTTAATCATTTACCGTTACCCAACTCAAGGAAATCGTAAGACAATGAGGCCTCCGCTCAAGCGTTCAGCTGTGGATTTTTATAAATCAAATTCCATTCAAGTTAATGACTTTGTTTTGATAAGAATGATTAAATAATCAAATAAGGATGTCGTTTGCTAAATTTCAGCATGGTACATTACTCCATCCACGAAAAACATTCGCTCGGAAACGAGAGAAAAAATGACCCTACAATCGTCCAAAAGGACGATTGTAGGTACAAATGTTCGGTCTGAAGAGCACCCTATGCTCTACGCTTCAAATTATTCTAACTGCTACAAATTTCAGTCGATCAAGTTGAAATTAAGCATGAGAGCTTTGCATTAATAATCAAACATTTGGTTTGATAAGATTTTTCTCTGTCTAACCAGGAACCCCTGAAAGGGTACTATTATATAGGTTATCCCTGGTCCAACACAGAATTCGAAAAATGGCTTTTGTCGGTAGCCGAGGCATTCAGGTGTTTAGTGATCCTTGCCCAACTCACAAACCAGCTCCAGACTTCTCAGTTCTAGCTAAGCAGGTAGATGACGGCGACAGAGGCTAGTTTTTAAAGACGCAAAGATCGATGTTAAGATCGTACTTTAGTACTGTAAGTTCGATCTTGAGATCGATCTTTGCGCTTAAAAAACTAGCCTCAGTTCTTTGATCCGTGACCTCTAAATGACTCAGGCTGTACTTTCTGGATTGACTCTGAGAATCAAACCTTAAAAAGGATATTTGCGTTTCAATCAAGGTAGCGCACTCTATGACGTTCCTTATGAAACCATAATTTTAAACAATGTTGTTCGGTAATCCCTCATAGAGGGCGGTTTTGGCGACGTCAAAATTGAGATATCTCTTTTTTATTTATCTATGCCCAACTAGATACACTAAGATAGATATTGGCATTCGTAGGCTAACACACGGTGCTGATGATTCACGATGGTGATTGGTCAAGAGCATTCAGTTGAACATTCAGCTAATTCTAACGAAGTTCAACAACAAACCAGAGTACTTCTTCTTTGTTGATTTTGTAGTGATCTGACCTGGTGCTGGGGTTGCCAATTTTCTTAAGTGAAATCATATTCCCCACTGTCTACCAGCCTTCATAAACAGGTTTTTTTCTTTAAGAAGCGACAAAAGGAAAGGCATCCCTGACTTTCGTGACTTCTGAGCAGGGTTGCAAATCAACCTCAAATTCGTGTTTGCTCATATACGAGAGCAAAGCACCCATTCTCTAAGAGGTAACCCTACCCTGCCACCTCCCGTGAAAAAACTTGCGCAAGCCGAGATTTCACATCACTGAGATTTTGTTGTCAATCACCCGATCATGTGAATTAATCGGCCCCTGTTTAAACTCCACACTAGTTGAAATTCACTTTTTGCATATCGGGTTAATACCTTAGACACATTTCCAGCAGACTTGAGGATTTTCAATAACCAAACTGCCCTATCAGATGAGCGAAATAGTTTAGATGTGTTTCTTAGAAGAAAAGGTTCCTTTAATCATGAACTTCGGCTTCCCGCATGATGAATGACGTCACAGTCTGTGCCGGGTCGGGCAATCATAGATTTGAATGCCAATCTCTGCCTTCTAGTATTTCTAGAAGAGATTACCTCAAGTTATTCTACAATACAGTGATAGTCCAAGATGAAGCTCATAGAGGACGCCATTTGTTGGGTACATTAACACTTTCTTTTGCTTTGATTGCCAAAGTTAACAGAAATAATGCCCTTTGGTATCTGAAGGGGATGGATTAAATTATTGTCATCTATGGTTGCCTGCTTAGCTAGAGTCAAAATAGTCTAGAGCAGGGGTCGGCAAACATTTTTGGGTCAAGGCCTACCAAATTTGATTACATGTAGTCGGGGGCCCACCAAACAGACGTTGGTAGGATCAGCGACCCACAAATCAACGATCAAAGAGCTTTGGGCCACGTGCTATGGATGTCTCGTGGGCCCACTATTTTGGACTTTCCACATGGCTCGTGGGTTCAACAAAGACCACTTTTGGGCCTACTACATTCTAAATAATGAACACTCCATAGCAGATGTGGAAGGAGGACGACGGTGTGTAATTCATCTGATCAGCAACAAGAAATAGGGAGCTTTTGTCTTCTTGAACGAGACTCGTGTGTTTGAGCAGGAAAAGGAACAAATCCAGTAAAAACCTGCGACGGTTGATGGTGGTGGTATCTGCGGTGATGATTGTTCATGTTATGGAGTTGAACCTGATGGGCGGGAGGGTGGGATTTGACTCAGAAGAACCACCGGGTAATGATGAGGCGAGAATCTGAAAGGAGCAAGGAGGCAACGGCAGATCGGAAATTCTTCACAAGTAATTTGAAACCTATGCGTTTCGTTCGATATGTATAAATTCCGTGTTGCTAGTGTTCTGACGCCGCTTCTTTCACATGAGCTTCTGTAATTTCCCCGACCAACCCTGCAACTCTGTTGCTAAAAAGGATCGGTGCGTTAAACCACGCACAAAAGAAAAGAAAGCCTAGATTTCCAACGCAAAAAGACGTCTCAACGACAAGAATAAGACTTTAAATTTTATCGATTTTGCACCAGGAAAATAGTTATTATGGTTACCAATTGCCACTGTTGCCATGGTTTGACATACCTGGCATTAGCTGAGTTCCAAAGCCGGCAACATTTGTCAGGTCTTTCAAAGTGGAAGGAAATAATCATGGCCAAAGAAGGTTCAAATCCAGGACAAATGCCAACGAGTGATGCAGAAGATGGTTCCGATAGCGAGCTTGAATGGACTATGGAAAATGCCCATTTATTGTGGCCGGAAGAAGAAGAGACCTTATTAGGGTCTTCTTCCGACTTGAATGGTTTGAAAATGAACGACGAATCCGACAAAGAAGATTCGTTCAGCTTAAGTGATGAATCGATTATGGAACAACCACCAATTTACGAGGTGCCAATTGGAGAAAAGAAGGACAAAAGCCCCGAAATACAGGATCTTGAGGAAGTGATTGAATTAGATCGACCCATATCGCCAAATAAGAGTGATATTTACCCAACAATTCCTCAGTACTTGGGGCCAACACGACAATATCAACAAGAGCAATATTGTCAAAATGGTACGTGAACTTTTGAACAATTTATTCTAGCTATGTGTTGTCATGTTGGTTCTTGTTTAGTGTTTGAGGTCGAAAAATGTAACACACCAAAAGGCAAACTAAAGCTAGGACTTGATCATCGAACTGCACCTAATTCGACCACAATTACTTTCAACCTATCAAATCTATTTCTCTTAAAAAGTTTTTCTAAAACGAATCTTCAATTTTTCCTTAATTTATCAAAATTATTTTTTCCAATTATTTTTCCTCAAATCGCTCAAATTGACGAAGTAGTTAACAATGCTCAAAAACTGGAAATTCGTCAGGGATTCAAAATTTTAGCTAAAATTTATTTTTCCGCTCCTTACCAATAACTTGTCAAAGGGCCCTCTTTTCCCATTACCAATCTAATTTGACATTTTACACAACGATTGCCATGCCATGTAATGATCGAGATCAACAAAGAAAACCTTTTTTCAAGAAAGGAAAACAAACAAACTATGCAGTAAAAACACTTTTTCTCAAATGAAAATATTGAGATTTTCAAAGTAATAAATCGATCAGAATTGTAAATTGCATGGTCTGGCATCATTATCCAATGTGCAAAGTTATTATGGGAATGGAAGATGGTTTTTAAGCCGATTTGACAAAATCAATCTAAAAAATCGTTTTTTTTTTCAGGGATGCAATGTCCTCCTCCAATCACTTTTGTCCAACCAGCTAATCCAACAGCATGTTACTATCCTCCTCAATCAATCGGACTCATAAGCCAACCTCAACGTTTAAAATATGGTCCCAAATCTATGGAAGTAACCTGCACTAATTGCCACCAACATGTTCACACCAAAATCAGCAAAAATGTCAATAGTTCAGGGTGGATCTGTACTGGAATGTTTTGCTTCTTGTGAGTCATTTATTTTTTGTTCACTAGGAGAATTTGACAAATGTTGTATATACTTAATTTAAAAAGACTTTCCTTCAGAGTCACACTAGTTTGCATGCTAACTCACAACAGATTAACAATCTTCAGTAAACTCTCAGGTTATCAGGTGCGTGAGAAATCTAGCAGCTGTGCTAAGGGCATGAAGTTTCCTAAAGAGGATCTTTGTTTTTGTCACTTAGTTTTGTCACTTCTTAACACAAGGACCTAAAATTGAACAAGTTGTTTTTGTCATCTCTTGTTCCAAAATGAAACAGTTTGTCGTTAAGACTAACATAAATGGTCAAAACTGATGACCATGGTCATATGGACTATGGTCATATAGAGCGCCATCTAGTGCGTTATATGTGGCAACATCTCGTTCTTTCCATGATGTACAGTCATATGCAGAAAATAACAATCCTACATGAGGTTTGGACAAACTGAATCACCAAAATGATGAAGGAGGAACTACTTTTTGAGCAAGGAGTGTTTTCAACTGACTTTTGGCATGGATCATAATTGAATTCCTTGTCCATTGTCAAGCTTTTTACACCAATATCTAAAGGATGTTACCAATCAATGAGTCAAAAAACAATGCAGGTCCATTTTCAATGCCACAAACACTATACTTGAGGCAGTTTAGTCTGTCGTAAACTGATGTATGACAAATAAAGATGCTTAAACATACCTATCATGTGAAATACTAGAGCACCATAATGACAGAGTACGGTGATAAAGTGCACCATCTAGTGGATTTCATGCGACAACAACTGGCACTTCCCACGAAACACATATTTTTGAAGATCGCAATGGTCAATCATCAGTTTTGGACAAACTAAAGTGCTTCAAAGGTTGACTGAGTATTGTTAATGGACCTGTGGTGGTTTTTGGTTGCAATTATTAATAAAATCCCTTTCAAATTGGCATGGAAATCTGACTACTGAAAAGGTAATAATTCAGGCATGATCCATGCCAAAATTCTTCAGAAAAGCACTAGAGTTCTATTTGGAGTTCCACCATCAACATTTAAGGCACTTTAATATGTCCAAAACTGATAAATAGGGCCCGGAAAAATATTTGCAGAAAATTGACAAAATATCCCATATATATTTTTTTCAAAAGCCCAAAATATTTGGAAAAAGCCGGATATTTACGAGATACTTTCTTGACAAGGCCATTTTTTGGTATTTTTGTCTGTGTGCACAGATTTTCCAAATTTATTTCTGGTGAAAAGCAATTTTAGTTTGTTTGGTGAAATTTTTCATGCCATTGAGAAGTTCAACCGAAATTTACAAGAAATGCCATTAGATGGAGGCAACACCAGGGCAAATTCTTTTGATTTCAGAGCTATCCTCAACATCAATCTGTTGCCTAAATTGCACCTTCCAGCTTGAAGTTAATTTTACTGCGTATTGTGAGTCTTTTGGGGCTTAGCTACGACAATGTTAAATTCAAAAATCAAAACATCAGGCTGAGTAATCAAAAGTTAGGGCCAAATATTAGCACAAACACTCACAACCGTTTCTACCTCAAGATGGCACTGATTGCGACTTTTCTCTCAGATTGAAGCTCAACTTTGCCTCCTGAAGAGGGCTCCCTCTGACGGCCAGTTGTACATTTTTGGGACAAAAGAGGGAATCCGAGCAGTATGTGTTCAGGGTCTGTTGAATTACCAGACAGATATCTAGGTGATAAGAATGTTGCTTTGCACACATGGGCTTTCAAGCGTTTACTCTTTTGTTTTGGTGCTCTGGTTAGATCTTATATCAGGAGACTTTGCCACTTATTGGGTCACTTTCTATTGACGGATTTCTAAGCTACAAAAACATTGAATCTTTAATCTTTTTTGACCGAATTTTAGTATTTTTCACCAAGAGATAGTTATCCATTTCACTGAATTAAGGAGAAATGATATGATTGTTAATCTTCTTTCAGCGCTCCTTGTCTTTTTTGGATCCCCGTAGTTTGCATTGACAATTGTCAGGACACAGTTCATAAGTGTTCCAATTGTGGTATCTTCTTGGGAAAACAATGCAATTGATCAAGAAACTCTCATCAAACCACAAGATCTCACAGAGTCATGGCGGATGTAGAGCTCTGAAGAAAAGAGTGAAATCATGAGATGTGACCTCTTGCAAGTGCAGGGGTTCAGACCCAAGAAGCCAAATTTCAATATAATCGCGTTTGATTACTAACAATTTTTCGACCATTAGGAGTTATCCAAAAGTGCCACGCCAACGACTATGTTCAAAAATGAGGACCATGATTATATTTCACAATTTGCGATTGAATGCGGCAGAAACCATCACTTTTTCTGTCTGAGCAAGTTGAAAGTTTCGCGTAATGCCCAATAAAACGTGTTTTGAGAGTGCAGGGGGAAAAAATTAAAATATTTTTGTTGCCTGCACGTGTAGAAGGTTTGTTGTTTAATGTATGTATCTAGCCAGGAACCACTGTACTTCAGCACGGATTTCAAAAATACCCACTAGGTCCGATCACTGTACTAAAATGTGAGGTTTTTGCAACAAATATATTGTTCCGTTGAATTTCCTTTGTACTAATCGGACCTAGTGCGTATTTTGAAAGTAATCCTGGCTTGAGCCATCCTTGACTTAGCTCATCATGGCCTTTGAAATTGCACTGAAGTTGTACATAAATTTCTGGACTCCTGTTTTTGAAATAGTACATTGAATTGCGAAAAAGCACAGTTTTTTGACTCTGCAAGTTCATAAACTTCTCACCCCGTGTCAAAATAAAGATCAAATGAAACGGAAACTGCATCAAAATTATCAAAGCTCATTCGTCTCATAGCTCTGGCCTCTATTTTCTAACCTTTATTTCTGATTAGATTGTGGTAAGATTTTAAGGTTTCTTTGTCTTTTAACTTTTTAGACTGTCTCCCACTTACAGCCGTCGACGACCAATTGCAGAGCAATGGAAGAATATCATTTATTTTGCCAAAAAATACGTTTCAATCTCAGACATCATACTTCATGAAACTTTGTGAAAATCCAATGAATAAAGAACATAAATGTGTATTTCAAATAGTATGAGCGGAATGAATATCAGAACACAGTATAAATAACAATATATTTAACACTTTTACGCTTGGTTGAAAGTCTTTGTCATAATCATGGAAGAATTTAATAGAACATGTCCAGTGAAAAAGTCAGGCTTTTTAACAAGCAGTCGTTTGACTGTTTATGATTCAATAAAATCATCTTGGCATTGAATCCTTTTAGCTGTGGGTTTCAGGTTTAAATTGGTAAGCCTTGTCCAGCCACCAAAGCCAGCCATTGAATCATACATTTTTTCCGATTCAGCAATCTCATGTCCAGAATCAAAGCCATCTCTATCTTCCATTCTCCATCTCTATCTATCTGTTCTCCATCTGTGTGTGTGGATTAGCGTCTAAAAGTTTCCTTGAAAAGATCAGGGTGGAGAAGCGATCCTGGGACCTCTTTCCTTGTAGGGGCCTGCTAGCAATGACACCACCTATCCTCCCTTTTTCCCCACCATGACATGGAAGATTTTTGGGTCAAGCCTCTTCTCTTGCTCTGACATTTAATGACTCAAAGTTATAATTTAAGTACTTAAAAGCGCTGATTGCGAAACATCCGGACTCATTTTCAGCCAATATAAGAAGGGTTCTCAACCTATGGGTATTTACCCAAAATTGGGTAAATTTGACTTTCTGTTGGGTAAATTTGTGTCCGGAAAAATTGGAAAAAACTTGGGGTTTTTCGACCAATATTGCACGTTTTTCTCTTCTTCACGTATTTTGACATTTTTATTGTTTTTCTCCGTTTGACATAACGTCCGTAATGACTCCGTCATTACCAGGGCCACCAAATTTATGTAAAAAATTTTGCTGAAAAATGTATTATTTTTGGTAGTTTTTTTTGAGAAATAATGTAGCAAAATCGGACTTTTTGGTAATTATTTTGGTAATTTTGTCACATATTTCCTCAATAACTAACCTTTTTCATACTTGCATCATCTAAACTTAGTTTCTTAGGTAGGAATAGATGCTAAAATAATTATATTTTGTCACGATTGTTACAAATTTAATCGCCTCTATTTGTTTTTTGATTTTGACATCCTTTTTGTAGATCATTTTCAACAGAACAGGCATTTTCCAAATTTTTTCCAAATTTTCCCAATTTTTGTAGTTTTGGACAAAAATTGCACATTTTTGTAACTACTATGTTAAATGTCATTTGCAACCAATTAGCGGGCCTGATGATATACTAAATGTTCCTAGTGACAAAAGTAATGCGCTGTATATTGTTGCTTCTTTATCTTGACTTTGTCATAAAATTATCATTTTTTCCATAATAGTTCTATTGAAACAGGCTATTTAACCACATTATGTAAATTTTTCCCAATTTATGTAATTTTGGGCAAAAACCGCAGATTTTGGTAATTACATTGTAAAATGTAATTTACAACCATCTGGTGGCCCTGGACTCATTACATAGGGGGGTAAATCGGATATTTCCCTTGCCAAAATGGGTATCCCCCGGAAAAAGGTTGAGAACCCCTGCAATATAACAATTAATATAGCACCGTGCATTTTCTTCATCGTCATCCTCTACAAAAACGTCAGACTGATTTTTGTCTGAGTTGTTCGACAATGAACCAAAATTATGTCGTTTTTTCGCTACTCGCTTGGGTTGTACGTTCTTTTTTGAGTTCACTATTTGGAACAGTCTTCATTTTTATCTGACCACCGAATCTTCGAGGTTGTGTTAAGTCTTTGTTTCTTAGGTCATAGACTATGACTCGTAGGTTAAGATAGTTGAGATAGTTTTAAATACTTTAAAGACAAAAATTGTTAGGTTAGGTTAAGAAATGTTAAGTTAGATTTGAAATGTTAAATGTTTTAAATTTAAGTTTAGAATCTCTCAACCTCAAGGAGTTGTGATTCAATTAATAGGTAAGAATTGGAAGAGGATTATCAAGACAAACAACATCAGATTTCTAATTTCAATAGGAAAGTATTCTTTTCCTCAACACATTTCATAAGGTGGATAACTTTTCTTGATGATTATTCACATTTGATGACGCTGCTGATTCGGGTTCAATGATTATAATAAGTGTAAATTTTTCTTCACCTTTAAAACTGCGTTTCATCATGCAACAAAACTCATGAGGATAAGCATATGACATTCTCAACTCACCCTTTAATACGCTCCATTACTTTATATACTATTCGATCAAATGAAAAACAAATTAAGAGAACTTTGAAACGTATCAGGTGGACCTACTATCAATGGATGGGGTCAATATTTTGATCTGCCTTTCGAGTGAGTCAGCCCAAATTGGTGATCTGACAGTCTAACCCGGATTACATGGACCCTCTCAAAGTCTTTAGAATGAAATGCTCCCATCAAGATTGAATTGTGTGGATTTTTTCACTCAACATGATTGTTGATTCCTGGACAAGGGGATCTAAGAAGATCAATCAAACCTTATCAAGCCAGTAGAGCCTATCCCTGCAATGAAAAGACATGATCCTGTGGTCCTGAAGGACCCTTAGCCCCAGTCCTGCGTGGTCCTGACCTTCTTGAGCCCCAAGACTTGAAAATTTTTCAATCAAATCCACAATCAAGGATTTAATCCCCACGTTTTTTACTCATTTTGTCTCAAGGACAATCACAACGATTGCCTTTGTTCCTATTCCAATCCGGATCAGATGGTTGATCTGATCCAGAACCGTCAAAAGTGCCCTTCAATAGTTACAGCCAACAACATCTCCGACTCGGACTCCATCTTCATTCAAAATGAGACCATTCTTGTTCTTTCATTTTCCTATGGAAATGGTTCTTGCATTGTGGAGGTGTTGAAGAGGATGGAAGAGGAGTAACACTCCAGATACCACCACAGATACTTCTGCTTAGCATTGTTTCACTTCACAAAAGGTTTGACTGAATTCTTTCAAGACGCATGTTCAACAGTTTTAGCCGTTATTAAGGAATAAATGACGTTGTGTCAAAATAAAGCCTCGGCCTCATACCATTTTTTCAAAAATTGGAGTTCGTGTCCACCTCTTTCAGGGTTTCCTGAATTATCCATGATCTACGTCTCCCTTTTCACCTATCCATTCAACCTTCTTGGCCGGGTGATGTTGTAGTGCTTGGGATCATACTTGTCCTTTTCGGGGGGTTGATCACGTTCCTTCGAGTACGTTCGGTAAAATTGCACCGTCTTCAGCCACTTGAGATGCTCAATCATCACGCTGTTTAATGTGTTTATAATAATCCATGTTAAGCTTGTGAGTTACCCTTTCCTTGCTTATGCTCGATAATAATGTCCTCGTTTTCAGACCATCGAGATGCTATATCTTCATTGTTTAATGTGTGCCTATAATTTTTATCCATCTTCGCCTTTCAAAATCCTGGGAGGGATATTGTATCTTTTCCTATATGATAGTGTATCTGGGCTCATCTGTTGCTCTGGTCCGACGGGAGTACGGTACTAGCCGAGGGTCGGGCAACTATCAACGGCGTTTCATCGGGTGATTTCCCGTTCCTCTCCCACAACCTACAACGCTTTGTGAGATCTTTGTTCTGTTCCCTCTGACGTGAATAAACAGTCGATCAATGACACTCAAAGTATTCACTTATACACAATAAACTGAATTTTGTAGGATTTTGCTGTCAAACGCAACTTTGCTCTTACAATTTTCATAGATATCATGCCTCATTGCAAGAAATGAAACTACTTTCTTGATCGATTATCCTCATTCTGGATAACGAGAATAGTGGCACGAAAATATGAAAAGGGAGAAGTGGTTAGTTAGGGAGAAGCCGAGAATTGGTCAAGCGGTCAAGCGATTACAGTCGTTTGGCACGAAAATAGCACCTTATATGTCAAAACACCGAACCAAGAAAATCATTCAATTCGTCGGAAGAGGAAATGTTGCAATGGGTTGGTCAAACTGAAAAAATAAGGGGAAAGAACAAAAAAGCACAATGAAGATTAGTTTATGAACAGAAATTGAAAATTGTAACGGTTTGTATGTAGAGTAATGTTGACAAAATAGGAGGGCAGATAATTCTGAATGGCAATTCCGTCGATGAATTGAAGTCCAAAATCCTAAAGAATAAAAGAAATATCCACGAGCATGAAGCGGACAGCCTTCTTTCTTCAGATCTCCACCCAATGTGAAGCAGGCCACTTAAAAGTAATGAAAATTACTTATTTTTTATCAAAGTTACTCATACAGTTATGAGCAAATTGAATTTGTTCTTTGCACATTAGTGTCAACATTTGACCAGTTGATACAGGAACATTCAGACTTCCCTATAACAACATGAAACAACCAACATTGTCAAGTTTAGACCTCTTACACCCCTACACCCCAAGAAGCATTTCTTGAGTCACTTTAGGTTTATTGATTTTGAAAATCAATCAAATTATTTTGGAACAATGATAAGAGGGAGAAAGCGGCATTTATTTTCAAAATAAGTTGTAACCGTTTTATTTACATTAAAACTTTAAAGTCTTTTTTTTGCCCTGATGTTTGAGCTTAAATTTCACTTATTTGAAGCCAACCAAAATGTAAAGGGGTGAACAACAATTTTAACAATGAATGGACTACTTATTCTCAAATCTGAGGGTAAACCCTAGATAAAAGTTTGCCATGAATTGTGCATTATTATGGCAACCAACATACAAACCGAAAACATCAAAGTAGTGATTTTGTTGGCCAAGCATGACATTTGAGTGCTTCAAAGACACCTTGGTCATCGAATATTGGCAAATACATGAAACACAAATTTTAGTTATTGCCAGTCATCACACACATTGGTTTGAAACAATAAGGAACAAAAATGATCCTGGACCTCTTCAGTCTATTCATTACACTTTTGTGTTTTGTGGAAGCACTTTCGTTCCATTTGATACTAAAAGTTCCATTTGAAACCATCTGCTCTTTATCTTGCCATGTTTCTCCTGAGTGTTTATCTTACTTTTACAAACATGTCAAAGATGATGGAAATTGCATATTGAAATCAAACATTGGAAAGAGCCCTTCTGACAGATTGTTTCATCATTATTTTGCTGCAAGGATTGGTGCCAAAATGGTGATCTATCACCACGCATCAAACCCAAATATTGAAGAGGAGGCCTTCAATGCGGGCTTCAACAATTGGATAATAGTCAATGGAAAAAAGAGCTTCTTTCTCCATGTATTCCAACCAACTAACTTCAGGGATGCCATAATCAATTGCTTTTTCAAAGGTGGTATTTTGCCCATGGAACAAACAGAAGAGTTCATTGATGCTATGTCTATTTTAAGCAATGACTCTGTCACTCCGCGATTCACTTCATTGGCGAGAGAGTTCACAGAGGCAAATGGAATCAGACACTTGACCTGGAATCTAGGGCCAAAGGAATGGGGTGAAGACGAGAATGGAACGGCCAACCCAAAATTTCAAGAATGGCCAAAGACAAATTTCGATAATTATTTGTTTCAAATAGACCCCACCAAAAAGAAATTTATTCCCTCATCAATTGAAGACACCAAGGACTTTCATTTTTGCCAATTTGTGGGAAAAAATTTGGCCACACACAAGCCAGTCACATCAAGCTCAGGAAGCTCCCCATTTCCTGATGACAAAGCAGTTGATGGCTTGTTTGGATGGCATTTTTGGCATGCCAAATTATACAATAACAATAATAAACCTGATTGGATTTCTGTCGACCTGAGAATGACATATGAGATCCAAGTAGTGATGTGGTTGGGCAGACCCCAATGTTGCACAGAGAGAAATAAAGACGTTCAAATCTGGACAGGGCAGAACTATTTGGCTTCTGGATCATATTGGAATGATGTTAATCTGCATGTCATGTATTACTGTGGAATTCATCCATATTCCACTCCGAAGAGTATATTGTCTGGAGTGACTTGCCAAGAAGCAACAATTGGAAGATATGTGGTTCTTGTGAATCATGGTGCTCGTTTTTTCACCTTGCCAATGCAAATTGCAGAAATTGGAATTTTTGGAACTCTGCATGAATAGGAGCTACTTTGGCTTGACTTCAAGAGACTTGCAACTCATTTACAATAATGCGAATTGTCATCAAAATAGATTGATGTTTGTTGTTTCTACATTGGCATTCTGAGATTTTTGATGTCCGGTTTTTTATGAATTATTTATCCAGTTTTTAATCATTGTGCCACTAAAACCTCTCACTACCTAAGGTACTTAATAAATTAATCAGGAAAAAAAATCAATTTGTTTCACACTTTAAATTGCACTTGAATTGGCAACAGAAAGAATAAACACACTGACACTAAACTCAAACAAAGAATCAGGAAAAAACTCAGTTGAGAAGAGCTCCCCATCAGACACACTTATGCCAAATTTGTATATAACTTATTTTTTTCGTTAAATATAGGGTTTAACGAGCTCTGTCCATAGTAACTATCCACTAGACTTGGAAGTAGGGAGGGGGGCTGGGATCACACCCATGAACCCTAACATAGCCCAGTCGCGCATTAAACAACAGGGCTACAACCATCCCCACTGGAGCATAAACTCAATTAAACAATTTAAACTTAAAAGCTATTCCAATTGAGGCCAAAAAGGGCACCCACTTGAAAATTGGAAGTGTTTTAAAATGATTTTGGATTCAGTTTTTGTGCCAAAAATCTGGCCAACTCCTTCATGATCCCTTTTGCCATGTCCTGTAAACAACTATCTTCAAACCAGACTGGATGGAGTCAGCCATCATCTTCATCCCTATGAAGGGGCCCAATGACCTATTAGATAATCATCACACTGTCGCCTTGGAAGGCTCCTTCTTGAAGAGGGTGTCCACCCTCTTAGATGTTAGGAATCTCTTCCTTAAGTACCAACCACCGTGGCAGCCATTCTCCTCTACAAAATTGTGGGCACAAACATCAGCACTAAGAAGGGAGTTTATGGACACTTAATGAATTCCTGCAAAGATACATTGCCCTGAAACATGTCGAGTCAACTTATCAGTGATATTTTTTTGGGGATTGTTGGTGTTAGGGTCGGAGGGTTGAGCCTCGCCCGGTCAGCCAACCCACCCATCACATCGTCCAAAGCTTTTCCGATAGGCAATCTCATGTCCAGTATCGGAATGGTTCTCCTTCTGTGGGTTTGAATTAGCGTCTAAAAGTTTCCTTGAGAAAGGTCAGGGAGGGGAATCGAACGTGGGACTACAGACTCACTACAGGAAACCGCGTTAACCACGACGCCACGTCTCCTCCCTTGACATATGACAATTTGATTCACCTTTTAACGTTTTTATGATTCAACATGCCATTTCCAATGCATATGAGAAAACATACACATATCTCTAGCTCTTTTTTATGACATCAGATGACTGTGCATTGCAACAAAACTTGTTGAATCCAGTGGCGGCAAAAATCATCTGGCAATCTGAATTGTTCCATTGTACAGCCATGCTCAATGCTTATGATCAGTTGTGTTTTGTGTAGCTTACTTTTGGCCTATTGTTGACTTTCATTGGATATTTACTTTCTGTCTTGTGGGGAGCACGAAAACAAACTTTTCTAATGAATTTTGTTCCTTGGGTATAAAAGTGACAGTTTGCAATTGGCACTAAATTCATTGGCTCACTGCAGCTAGGAAGGATGACAAAAAAGTAAAAGAATGCATTTGATGATTGCACATATGGTGAAAACAACAGATTTTGTAACCTAGCTTAGTGCAGAGAGTTCCCAAACTTTAAAAATTGTCAGTCACTTTTCAAACCTCCTGATTCTGACATGAATTCAAAAATGGTTTCCAAACTCTCCTTCTTTCTGATTTTATGCCCTGTATTTGGTGACGAGATTTCATTTCACATGATTAAAACAACGTCTTCAGAAACTCTTTGTACTTTGTTCTGTCACAAGGCTCAAAAGTGCTTATCCTTCTTGTACACACGTGAAAATGTGGAAGGAAATTGCATTTTGAAATCAAACTTTGGACAGAAACTTCCACTTTCAAAAGGGTTTACAAAATATTAAGCAGTGTTAGCAAATCATTATCAAAATGTTGTTTATCAACCTGTCCAAAACTCAAATATGGAGGAGGAAGCCTTTAATGCCGGATTTGATTATTGGGTTGTGGTAAACGGAGCCAAGTTTTACCTTGCCAGAGAATCTCAACCAACTGGATTCATTGAAGCTATTCTCCAATGCTTTCTTAAAGGTGGCGTTCTTCCCATGGAAAGTTCGGATGAGTTCATTGACGCTATGTCCAGTTTGACCAACGATTCTGTGACTCCTCGATTTACTTCACTAACCAGAGAGTTCACAGAGGCAAATGGAATCAGACACTTGACCTGGACTTTAGGGCCGAAGGAATGGGGCGAAGATGAGAAAGGAATGGACAATCCCAAGTTTCAAGACTGGCCTGAAATAAATTATGATAGTTACTTGTTTCAAGTAGACCCCAAGAAGAAGAGATATAATCCATCATCAATTAATGATATGACCAACTTACATCATTGCCAATATGTGGGGAAGAATTTAGCTACCAAGAAAGCAGTAACCTCCTCAAGTCAGCTTAGTTTCAAATGGGTCAAGGAAAGAGCTGTGGATGGGATATTACGTAACACTTACTGGATTGCCGAACTTCATCATAGATATCAACCAGATTGGATTTCCGTTGATTTAGGTGGTTTGTGTGCAATTGAAGTTGTGATGTGGATTGCCCGAATCAATTTCCGAACTGAGCGTAATAAGGATGTTCAGGTTTGGGTGGGCAATACCTTCTTAGCATCCCATTCTCTGTGGAGGACTGTTAATTTCCAAACAATAAATTATTGTGGTATTCATCCATATTCAACACCCAATAGCATCCTTTCTGGTGTGACTTGTGAAAGTGTGGTTACAGGCCAATATGTGACCCTTATTAATTTTGATTGGCAAGATGCAGGGATTCCAATGCAATTTGGTGAAATTGGAATTTTTGGAACACCTCTTCTGAATGCATCAATCTAAATAAATATTTTACTCATTTCCAGAGTTGTTGTATACATTAAAAGTCCTACGTTTGAAGCAATTTGTCTATCTAACCAAATTCTTGTTGGGTTTAAAAGAGCCACTTCCTGTATGAAGAATCTAGTGTATCCAAAATATTGACTAGAAATATGGCCAAGCGATGGAGGTAGATGATGAGAAAAGAGAGCACCTTTGAATGCCAAGGAAGCAATGGCATCAACCAACCATTCAAACAAATGGAGTGGCCAAGTTCGTCCTGAACTTTTCAGTTTGACGTGTTTATTGACTAGAGCTGTACAAATATAAATGGATTGAAATGACAAGAACAAGGGCATGATTAGAACGATGGAGAGCGATATACATTTCCCATTCCTGGGGGTGGGGCATTGGAGGGGATTCGGCCTGGCATTGGAGGAGATTTGACCTGGCATTGGAGTGGACTCGGCCTGGCATTGGGGAACACATCCTTCTGTTGGGAACACAACCTGCATCAGGGGGTTTGGCCTTGCATCAGGGGGTTCAGCCTTGCATCAGGGGGTTTGGCCTTGCATCAGGGGGTTCAGCCTTGCATCAGGGGTTTTGGCCTTGCATCAGAGGAGAGTGCAGCCCCAAATCAGGCGAGAGTGTGGCCTCAATTAGGCGGGAGTGTTGTTCCCAAAGAGCTGTCCTCACACTCACTTTTTTGACAGAGGGCAGCAAGTTGAATGAGCCAACTGCGCCATGTCAGGTCAGGAAGGCCAAAGTAGTTTTACTTGATTATTTAAATGCCTAGAATGATTGAGAGCACTTTACAATGACATGTTGATAAAGGATGCAGTGTTTCAATCCATCAGCCATCAAATGAATGAACACGATTGATGGCTTATAAGCGAGTAATAATGGCGATATGTTTCAAAATGTCTCACAAACATTATCTATTGTGCATATGAATGTATCTTTCAATTTGGAAGTATATAGAACAAGGGGGGGGGGTAATATCTTGGAAAAATTGGTGACTGACTGGGGATTGGGGATTTTATTACCCAACTTGCCCAACTTTGCAAACAACTCCTTTTCTTGCAAACCTGCCATTTTGATTGAGTGGTGATACAATCTAAAAGACGGGATTTTTCTTTTAAATCCCCATGTTCTTGTCAAAAACTTACAATAAATCTAAATGATCAATTTCATCTTCATTGTGTATGGTGACTGTTATTTGTTTGGATATATTGTAAAAAAAGTGCCAACAATTTTCACAAAGCAATGGTAAAATTTCCTTCACACAACTATCTACAGAAGTGTCAAACCTAAAGCACTATAATACTGTAATAGAAGGGTCTGGTCACAAAATGCACCATCTAGTGATTTTCTTGCACGATAGCTCGCACTTTCTATGATACACTTTCCATGATATGCATATTTTGCAGATAGGGATGGTCATACATCAATTTTGGACAAGCTAAAGTGCCTCAAATGTTGATTTGATCTAATTGATAAAACTCTTTTGAGATTGGCATGAAAATCCTGGCTATTGAAAAGGGCTCTCAGGTATAGTCCATGTCAAAATTAATGTTAAACACTTTTTAGTTCCATTTGGAGTACCTCCATAACATTTGAAATGATTTAGTAGTCTAAATTAGTCAAGCCAAGTGGTGATAAATTGGCCAAAGATTTGTTTTAGCTCCAGAAGCTAGCTTTGGTTGATGGGCTGGGCTGAGGTCATGGGCTGAATCAAGTTCCATGTTGATTCAGAACCCAAGTTGATTGAATGATATTCAATCAACCATAGATATTTGATTCAACAATAACTGGATTCTCATACTTATCTTGTATACTGTAGACCAGGGATGGGGACAGCTTTTGAGTCAAGTCCAACCAAATATGACTTCGTGTAGTCAAGGGCCCTGAGAATAAATCCTTGTAGATTCATGGACCCTCGTGTCCCCTGATTGACACACCCTTATTGATAGTTCAAAGAAGGCAGGTGGAGCTTCCTAAGAACTAAGCATCCATGAACCCAAGAATGGCATGGAAGGGAGTTAACCAACCACGCTGCGACCATTTTTCATTCTCTGGTTATTTTTTGTACACTTAAGCATTAATCCTATCAAGGAGCTCTGAGCCCATAAGTGAAGTACTATGGATGCTCTCTGTGCTCTCTATTTTGGACTTCAAGTGGACACTAACGGCAAGACTTAGGCCCACTAGTTGCCACTCCCGGCCATACGCCATGAGCGCTTGGGTTTGAATAACTTCCTAGCAAACTGCAGAAATGATACTCTCATTGTTGGAGATTTCAACCATACAAATATAAGTTGGAAATTGGGGCCATCCTGATCTGATTTGGAACTTAGGAAATTTCTTTGTGATGGCTTCTTGGCGTAACTGATAACTGATCCCACTTGTAGTGCAGGGAATTTACTGAACTTACTGTTGACAAATTTTAAGAACAGTGTAAAATATGTGGAAAACAGGCTGGACCTTATTATTAGCAATCATTGCATACTCAAAGTTCGATAAGATATTGGACCAAGACAAAGCTCATATGGAATGTCTTGTAACCGTGGACGTTGTTCAAATTGGTGATGTGATGGAGCATCTGTGCACCGTCTACAAATAATTAAAGGGTAGACTCGCCCAGAACCTGCGTGCCATTTACAAAATAGGACCAAAAACACTTCCTTGCGGGGCCCCTGAGGTCACGTCCTTCTATGGCAAGAATTGTCAATCGCTTATGACCCTTTGCTTTTGAAGTGTTCACCAGTTCTTCATACGCTAGTGGAGTCTTCCGCTAACAACAACAACATTGCCCACTTCCATGAAGAACGTTATTGAATGCTCTCAAATAATCACGGTGGAGGCATGTATTCCTACAGGAACAGCTCCTCTGTCTTCCTTACAAAAAGTGCAGGTAAAAATGGAGTGAGGAACAGCCTCCTTTGAATAAAAATATTCTTTTGAAACCTGCTTTAATGAAATTTCAATTAATCACCAAAGCGGCATGCACAATGGTTGCTCAAGAGAGTGTTTTTAATCTTACCGTATGTCTAGTCGGGAAACAGGGTTGTTGACTATGCTGAGTTGCTCGGCCCATTTTGTCAAATGCGACTCATATTCAATCTCGTATTCAAAGAGTCTAGGTTCATGGAAGCAATCAATATTTCACGTTAAGATTAAAGAAGCTAATGAGAAAAAAGCGTCGACACAGTCAAATTGTTTGGGCTTTTTCGAAGCTTCAAATGTTTGCCATTGTTTTCGCCACCAGAAAAGATTGATTGAGTCATTGGATCACAAAACAAGATGAATTCAAGCCCTTCCATGGATTTTTTACAATCAAAGGCCCTAATTTGCTGTATTTTTTCTTTTGCTCTTCCTGGCTTTTTGGTTTTTTAAAGCTTCATGATAAAGTCATTGTCGCTAGTGTTCTGACGACGCTTCTTTCACATGAGCTTCTGTAATTAAAATGCATTGGCTGGAGTTTGGTCCAGCCAAGGCAATAACGTGCAAAATAATTTTAGGGTTATTGAATAAAAAGCAATAAAGCAAGGCTTCTGTTAATACAAAAATAGGACTTAGCAATGGTCCAAAAATTAAATCAAAGGTGCATACTTGTTCAGTGGACTCCATAAAATCATATCAATTTTTAAAACTGTTTCCTAATAAGAAAAATGAGATAGGTTTATTGCTTTCTAGGAACATTTGATATTATGTATCTCATTTTTACCTGATGAGCTGATCATATTAACAAACAGGTTAAGCAGAAATAGCTAAACGTAAGAAAGGGGTCATTTCCAAGGACCTAGACTAATTGAGTACCCTGGAAAAATTGAAATGATTTGCCAAAATTTGCTTAACAACTCAGCACAGCCAACGGCCTTGTTTTATTGGTAGCGGTACTGTTTAAAATGCTCACTTGAGCAACCTTTGTGCATGTCCTATTACATATTTCTTTTCCTATCCAATTTTGTTTGCAAATCTATATTTTTCGTTCTGTAACTCAATTCTTTTGGGAAAACTTTGCATTGCAAACATTTCTGCAATTATGGCTCTGTATGCTCAAAAGTTGCAGCTTTTGTTTTGTGATTCACAATGGTTCCCTTTACAATCATGAGAAAAAATGGGAAGTGAGTCAGTAGTTTGTACACTTTCAAATATAACAAATATGTTCCAAAGCAACCTACTCATTATAGAGTATTTCAACAATTTATTTCATCACTTGGCTGACTAGAGAATTCTCCAACTTCAGAAATTGACAGTCATGTGCAAAAAAACTTTTGATTTGAGCAAGTTTTACAGACCATGTCCACCCTACTCTTCTTACTGATTTTTCAATCCATATTTGCTGATGTAATTTCGGTTCAAATGGTTCAAACTGCATCATCTGAAAGTCTTTGTTCTTTATAGGGTCACAACAAAGAATGTGCTTATTTCTTCCACACCATTGGAAAAAGTGAAGAGAGAATTGTGTTTTAAAACGTTGAAAGTTAAAAACTTTTAAAATTTTAAGACCGGAAACACATTTTCAATTCCAAGAGGACCTACAAAACATTATTCAGTGTCCATAAAGAATCATCAATATGCTGTATATCAACCTGTCCAAAACTTTTGGAGGAAGAAGCCATTGATGCTGGCTTTCATTATTGGATTGTGGTAAACGGAGCCAAGCTTTACCTTGCCAGAGAATCTTAACCAACTGAATTGAGTCAGGAACCCCTGAAAGGGGTGGACACGAACTCCGATTTTTGAAAAAATGGTATGAGGCCGAGGCCATATTTTGACACAATGTCATTTATTCCTTATTAACGATTAAAACTGTTGAACATGCATCT
>CM021312.1:8764106-8804125 GCA_010645155.1 Tigriopus japonicus | reverse complement strand
ACTCCCAACATGGCCGTTTGTCCTTCTTGTTTACTTACGAACTCTCGGCCTCATCCGTGTGAGGTTGCGAGCTAGGAAATTCCGCGAGTTCGTATCCAGTATTTATACTATTATATAGGTTATCCCTGATTGAGTGAAGCTATTCTGCAATGCTTTCTTAAAGGAGGCGTTCTTCCCATGGAAAGTATGAATGAGTTCATTGAAGCTATGTCAAGTTGGACCAACGATTCGGTGACTCCTCGATTTACTTCATAAGCCAGAGAGTTCACAGAGGCAAATGGAATCAAACAGTTGATCTGGATTTTAGGGCCAAAGGAATGGGGCGAAGATGAGACAGGAATGAACAATCCCAAGTTTTAAGACTGGCCCCAAACAAATTATGACAGTTATTTGTTGCAAGTAGACCCCAAGAAGAAGAGATATAATCCATCATCATTTAATGATTTGACCAACTTACATCATTGCCAATATGTGGGGAAGAATTTAGCAGATGGCAAATCAACCACCTCCTCCAGTAGGTGGATGGAATTGTACGTGAATCCTCTTGGGTTGCCGAACGTGATAAACGTTTTCAAGCGGATTGAATATCTGTTGATTTAGGGAACGTGGGTGCCATTTCAGTTGTGATGTGGATAGCTCGAATCAATATCCGAACTGAAAGAAATATGAATGTTCAAGTTTGGGTAGGTAATAACCACCGTAGAAGTCATTCCTTGTGAAGGAATGTTGATACCCAAGTTATGGTATCTTGTGGCATACATCCCTATTCCCAAACACCCAATAACAATCTTTCTGGAGTTATAGTGCGACACAGCGAAAACTTAAAAAATGACCTTGAAGACTATATGACCTTTTACACAAAGATAAAGAGAGATACGAAACTAAGTTTTTTTCAGTGTCAATTGACCTGTAATAAGACCCTTTGTTTTTAAAATATCCATCTTTGGTGGCCAAGATGGCCTCAATCCTGGCCCTAAAGGACCTGCAGGTCCTCCTGAGGAAGTCCTCAGACATCAAGACCCACTCTTGCTCGACGGCAGCCTTCAGAGAGTCCATATTTTGGCGGGGGCTAGCACAGACCTTCTGCTCAATGGCGCCCAAACCCCAAAACCCCATAACCCAAAGAATTAAGGTCTGGACAGGAGGATGGACTCGTTGTGGCACAACCAGGTAAGCAACTTGGTCCCCTTCTCCACCCTCTTGCTCTGGTTGGCCTCAGTCAGCAACTGACGACAATGATGGACGTAAGAAGTTCCCCCAAGGTCCTTGACGGCCCTCCTGATGGTCTCCATAGTGACATTGTGCTCATTGGCAAGGATCCTCATGCTGGTGGTGGGACGGGCCTTGATCTCCGCAGCAATCCCAGTCAAGAAGTCCAGGTTGCAAATCTTGTTTCGCCCAACATGGCTCATCCTCTTGACGTTTCCCCTCTCCTGAAACATCTTCTTGACGCTGTTAACGCTGACCTGGGAGACATTGACAAAGCGGGCAACATCTTTTGGCGAGACTTGGGCGTGGAGGAAATTGAAGATCCTTTGCCTCCTGGCCTCTATCTTGTAAACGCACGGCCGTACAAAGTTTGTTGTAAAGTCAAAAATTATTAATCAGGAAGAAAATAATATGATTCTATCGTCAGGAGGGTTAAATTTACCATTTGAAATGGTTAAAAAACACGGAACATTTCAGTTAAGTTTTCGGTGTGTCACACTGTACTGTATATGTGAACATATTAGATTTGGCCAAAATGTCACTCTAGTGAACCATGATTGGCAGCAGGACCTTATCCCGATGCAAATCGGAGAAATTGGAATTTTTGGAACTCTGTTTAACGACAAATAAGTAACAATAAATCAAAAAAAGCTATATACTGTAAAGTCTGCAGTTACAAGTGCCTTGACAATTTTATAGCGTCTAGTCCAAGTTCAACGGACAACAAGAAAGGTATTTTATTATCACTATGGTATATTTAATCTTTTACTTCAAGCTGGTAAAAGGCTTATTGTTTCAAATAAAGATGCAACTGAAGAAAAGCAATGCATTTACCTTATTTATCGACAAATTTATTTCTCAAAGAAGATGGTTGAATTAACCACGAACGGTTCTTTTAAGTGCCCATCAAGCTTATATGGAAAATCCAAAACACTAGAGGAATATTTCTGTTCCAAGAAACCAAGATGAACAAATTTTGTGGTAATGTTGATGTATCCTAGCATTTGGTGACGAAATTAGCAAGGTTTCACGATTGTTTCAAAACTGAAAAGGAACCACACAACTCTTTCACAGCCGGTGGCGGTGTTGTCATCATATCAACATTGACCATGTGGCCGTGTTTGCGTCTGTCACAATGCCAAAAGTGTTGGTGTTACCAATCCCTAACAGGAATAATTAAATTTCTCTGGGCGAGGAGGCTTGCCAAAGTAATTATGTTTGCAAGTAGGATTACACTGATTAGTGATTACGTTCTTCTACAAATAAGACATTTCTTATTGACTAGAAAACGTATTTCAATTTTCAGCTCAATTCAACAGCAATGACCAGTTATGAGTATGCTCTCCCAGATATCAGTGCAAATCGGGTCTATATAACAATAGCGCGGATCAAAAGAGAGTGTGTACCAAATAGAGCCAATCAAAATAGAGCCACTTCAAAATAGTGCCAAATCAAAATAGAGCCACTTCAAAATAGTGCCAAATCAAAATAGAGCCACTTCAAAATAGTGCCAAATCAAAATAGAGCCACTTCAAAATAGTGCCAAATCAAAATAGAGCCACTTCAAAATAGTGCCAAATCAAAATAGAGCCAAATCATAAGAGAACGTGACATTTTAGAGCCGATCAAAATAGAGTGCATTTAGTAAGTTTCCTTCATCTATGTATTTCTTGAGGGTAGGATGAGTAGTGAAGCCTTGTAATATTCGAAAGAGTATTTTCGGGAAAAATTGTTCCAGAAGCCTTCTAGAACTTTTTCTTCATGAAGCATTGTGCTTTCCTAAGCATTGTGCCAACTAGTGATGGACAGAAATTGCTTGTGGCCAAAATTACGACCGATTTTTTGGTTTCAGTTATGCCTACCAAAACCGAAAGCAGACATGCACTATAAAGGATAGAGATTGACAACAAAATCGAAAAAAAAGATTTTGTGTTTTCAAAAACCTCTGCAATTTAACCGTTTCCCGATTTTTCAAAATTTGCGACTACCCAACATCGAATTCATGAGCAATTTGATTTTGAAGGTGGATTTTGCATTTGTACATTTTTGTAGCAAGTTGCTTTTGGTTTCGGTTTCGGTTAAGCCCTCTTTCAGCCGAAACTTTCGTTTTCGGTTATGAGCCTTTTCTGTCTAACACTAGTGTCAACTGACTCAATCATTTCATCAATGTCTAGGCTCATTCAAGACCAAGCAAGGGCTCGGATAGGAAAATGTAAAAATTTTCAACATCTGTTTATTAATACTTTGTGATTTAAAACTGTAAATTGAAAACCGAAAATTGTAGTGTTCATGATAGTCTTGCAGCGTCCACACGTTGGCTGCCGACTTCCTGTTGTTGGGATTTTCTGCCACAAAATGAGCCTTGGTAAAAAAGCGTTTCCTTGTCCTTTTGGGTGATTGTGAACTCTGTCAACATTTTTAATTTACTGATTTGATTTATCATTATCATCTATAAATTTCTACCCAACAAAAAATTGACGAATTGAACGAACACTATTTTCACTCTAATTCGATACACTCTCTTTCGACCTGGCTCTAATTTGATTCGCTCTCTTATGAAGCGACTCTATTTTGAGCCGCCACTATTTTGATTCCCTCTATTTTGTATACACTCTCTTTTGATCCGCTCTAATTTCATAAGATCCCGTGCAAATCCCACAGAGTTCCCAGAGTGGAGATACCACAACAGGCCGGCCGTGACATTTTGTAGCAGGCAGCAAGGACGAATCTGCAACAGCAACTAGTTGAAACTTGCCCAAATAAGTCCTACGCACCCACGTTTGTACTATGATCTTCCACTTGCTTGGGCAAGGTTTTACGATATTCTTCGGAAATATCTGTTTTTTCACGCAACTTATGGGCAACTTTGGTTACATTATCAGCTGAAAACAAGGCAGACAAAATGACAACAATGGCCCCTCTATACTACTCTAAGGCAAATCCTTCTAAGCATGACCAGTCTTTCGAATGGCTTTTTAAATTTCGATCTAAGAAATCTAGGCCAATTGAAAAATTGTGTACTTAAAAGCTTTTCAATCTATATCTAAAGTACATTTAGTTAGCCGTTAACTTGAAATATATTGATACCTTGTTCAACAACTGGTAAGTTCATCACGTTTTATCCGGTAAAGTCTACGAACATCAGATATTATAATCCCCAACATTTTACTTTGTTTTCTGTGTTTAGAAACAAAATAAAAACGTTTGGTTTTCTTGATTATGACAAAATAGCTCAAAATATTATCTTTCTTAACCATTGGTCCACGTGGTTGTGGATTCAACAAAGAATGCAAAAATAAAGTTGATTTGGTATTTTTTCTACCTAGTTGCCATCCCAAAACGGATTATTGTGCCTTTGCTCCAAGTCTACAAAAAAAAAAACGAAGAGGGTGTTCTGCTTTTTTATTGGTTAATGAGCCTAAAAAAGTAACAGGTATTTTTTTAATCTACTGAAATGAGCGGGGGTCAACACCAAAAATAACGCAATATTATTCTTTCTTATTTTGTAGGCCTTTTCACCACGTTAACATGTACAAATGAACCAATAAATACATATACGTTGGTCATTAAGTACTTAGGCGAGTAACGTTATGGTAAGAGACAACATTCAATGTTCACGTCGGTAATGCCTAAATCGTCAGACCAGTGATAATAGAACCGGGTTTGAATTCCACACACGACTTGACCATTTGGACAATCAGTTGTTTTTGTCTCTAGGGGGGATATATTTGAATCCAAACATTGTGGGGTCAACCATGTTCCGGAACTTGGGCAGAACAATTCAAAACAAGTCAATCCATTATCATCTAGGAAAAAGAAAGGAAATTAAAGAGTGTTTCAATTTTTAAAGTATCGTTGGTGAGTGCAGGGTGCTAATGGCTTGAGCTCTATATTAGAAAGAGTACAATCATATCCAACGCCATCTAGTTCATTCTGCTCGCAACTGCTCGCCGTTCCCAAAAGGATGCCCAAGTACCCTCTAAGCTGAACAAATTTTCCAAAATATGAGACCAAGATGGCAACTTTTGAGAAACTAAAGGGCCTAGAACCTTATTGAAGGGGTCCAAAATGAACTATTAGTGTGTTTCAAATGAGTCAAGGCTGCATTACCTGCAAAATTAAGTTTAAAGCTGTAAAAGACAGTAAGAGAAAGAAAATCTATCCCCTTGGACATATTGATGCAAGTGGTGATGGCAACATTGTAGAAATGAAATTGCAGGGCTGCTGAATTCTCTTCCCTCTTGTGCTTGGCTGTCATGGTCATTGCTGAGAAATAGCGCAAGAAATTTTCTTACTCTCTTGACTTCTCATATTTTGGAAAATTTGTTCAGCTTAGAGGGTACTTTTGTATCCTTTTGAGAACAGCGAGCAGTTGCGAGCCAAATCAACTAGATGGCGTTGAATATGATTGTACTCTTTCTAATGTAGAGCTCTACTAATGACCAAAAGTAGTGCAGTGTAATAAAAGAACATTGATAATGTGTCATATAATGCTCTTCTTGTGGCAGCAGCTCAGCTATCCCATAAGATGCATAAATGTGCAAAAATAGGGAGGGGTCAAGTGTACTCTCTGCAGGGTCTGTTGGTGGATCAACTTTTCAACGATTTATCCCCTTTACCCGGGGATAAACAGCATAAATTGGGGGATAAACGGGATGAACCGGTGGATAAACGAAATAAAGCCAATTTTGTTCCGACTTTGACATGCTTGAATAATTTTTGGCATACCTGAAAATAGCCGATCAAACTAAAGGCTTAATATGAATATCAATAAAATACATTTACAATATTTAACAGAATATATAACAGAAATAATTGTTATATATTATCAAATTAAAAAAGATATGTTCCTAAAGGCCAATTGACGGTACTTGATGAGACGTGATAAAATTGAAGAAATCTTCCAAAGTTAAAGATTATCTAGGTCAGAAAACTTCATGCTCGGAAAATGTCACACACAGAGACACAAATAATGAACTTATTACTAGAAATAAGGGAAAAATGTTTGAAAAAGGAAGGAAATCCCCTCTATTCCCGGTATTCCCAGGAGGAAAATCCCGTTAATCCCTATAAACGACACGCTTTATGGATGAGATAGTCCATCCACCAACTAACCCTGCAATATTCCTACAGGGAGGACAGCCTTTATCAGATTGCAGTTGCGAAGCTGCGTTTTGATTTCGGAAGCAAATAAAAGCTAAAAACCTTGGGAGTTTTCATTGTACTATTGGAAATAATTTTTGTGTGGGACTTCATTGAAAAAAGTGAGATTTTGTGGGAAATATAGTGTTAGGGAAATTTGTGAATAATTAGAGAAATAAGGAAGAAATGCTTGAAACGTAGGAAGAAATGCTTGAAACGTAGGAAAAATTGCTTGTAAGGTAGAAAAAATGCTTGAAAAGTAGGAAAAAAGCTTGAAAAGTAGGAAAATCCTGTTTATTCCGTTTATCCCTTTTACTACTTGAAGGAAAATCCCGCTTATCCCAAGGGGGATAAACGGGACTCTTATTAGAGGGGGTAATCCCCCCGACCAACCCTGACTCTCTGTGCATCAGTAACTATTAGGCCGCATGTTAGCGCACCTAATTAAAAAAGTGAGTGTGGTGAAATCAAGTCAGATTAACAGGCTTCAAGTGTATACTCGCGACAGCTGCTGTGTTTTAAACACAGGATCTGGGATGTGTATTTACTTGTGGATCGTTAATCTGACCTGATTTTGGCGTAATTTAGTGCGTTAACATGCAACCTATTGACAAGCCGTGCGTGTCAATTAGTAGTGTACTCTAGGATTACTAAATGATGCTTTCACAGAGGTTGCTCTAGTGAGTGTTTGAAATCATACCGCCAGCGGTAATACCGGTTAAACCCAATGGCCATGCATGCTAACTTGATTGGCCCAATTTGACAAATCCTAGTCATTTCTATTTTGCGGTCTATTCGGGATCGTGAGTCTGGTTTTGTGGAAATGATAGATATTTCAAGTATGGATACTTCGGTTTCACAGCATTCACGATATCAGAGGAACAAAACAAGTGGGTTCCAAAAACTTAATTCAATATCTCAAAATGTTTCTCATTGAAAGTTGAAATAATTTTGTTTCTTTCCGGTAACTTATGCTTACGTTTCGCATTTTCTAGTTGATAAACTGAGCATATTATCAACTAGGTAAAAGCAGAGGTAATATAGCAACGAAAAATATAGATTGTTTCCATGCACCTAAAATCATTGCATGGATGCTTAAATGGGGAATAAGTTGGATTCGCCAAAATGGGCAGAATGACCCCAGCACAGCCTTATTGTACCGCTAATCGGGGTATGGTTTAAAACGCCTTCTTGAACAAATTTTGTGCATGCCCCCTTGATTGCCTTGATTGTGGTATGCTCTTTGAATTAGATGAGTTTACACAACAACATACAGCTTATTATTTCAAACCCTACTTGAAAAAACTCACCCTGAAATCTCCCACCATCTATTTGTCCCCTTGTTCTAATCTTGTTAAAGCCTTTGGGACAAGTCAGGAATTCTTTCGGAAAAGAGTCTCCGTGCCAAAAATGACTAGTTATTTCTTTGGCTGAAGGGTCATTGCAAGCCAGTTTTATACCGGTCACTCCCCTTCTCGGTGAAGATTTGATTTGGAATTGGGTCGCTTGATATACATTGGGGCAATGCTCCCAAATATCCCATTCCCCCAGCCCACTGTTGGTCACAAGGTGTTCTAAAATCCAAATTTACGTTGAAAACAAAAACTCAAAAAGAAAGTGAGACATTTTTTTGACTAAGTATACAACTTCGACATGATTCTTTTTGTAAGCTTTGAGGATGTTGAAACAAAGTATTGGCCCGTCAAATTCCTGTTAGACCTTTATAGCCTTTTAAAAGTTGTCTTGGGCTGACCCATTCTTTGTATAGACATAAATCTTGCAAAAACATCTGACACTTGCTCAAAGTACAAACATCTACGTCGCTTAACTACATCATGAAGCACATGAGTTTTCAACGAAACTTTCAAAATTTGATTCAATTTGCTCGAAGTATTTACTCAATTTTTTGTCTTTCATTTTTGTCGACTTTATGATTCTTTCACTATACTTTACCACCACTTACGTCCACCTGAAAAAGAAAAACAGTCATGAAATATTATTAAACAGATCATCAAAGGATTCTCATAGGGTAAATGTTGGACTTCTTGGTCGAAACGGGGGAAGGGATGGTTTGGGCGATTCTTTATTTTACTTGGTTCCTTTCTTTTCAATGGTAAGTAGAGTTGCTTTTTGTTAGAAATTATGTGTGAGGTCGCTCAAAATTGATGCTCAGAAAATGCAAAGTAGACGCTTTTTGTTTGCTTTTGTTTGTAGGTTTGAAGAGCCATCTGCAAAGTATATAACAAAGCTTCATATTTGCTGAAATGGCACAAACAAATATCATTTCATCGGTTACGAGTACTAACGGCTTGAAAGAGATGCAAAAGTGAAGCCTTCTTTGCCTCAAGCCTTTGAAAAATCGTAGAAGAAAGAAGTCCAAAGTTCTCACTTTTTAAACTTTCCCGTTATTGGGGCGGCTGCTTTATGCATACAAGTGGGACAGTTGATGTTAAATTTATGAGTGATATTAGGTCGACTCAACATTATTTCAATTCTTCAAAGATGACATCTTTTAACACATCTCTTCAAAAGTAATTAAATCTAATGCTTGAAGTGAATGCTAAAATAAGGGAAGGTAATTTTTGACTTTTCTCTTTCTATTGTTGGTGAGTTCAAGTAAAGAAGCTCATGGGAAAAAAGCGTCAACACAGTCAAGTTGTTTGGCTTTTTGGAGGCTACAAATGTTTGTTGTTGTTGTTGTTGCCACCATCAATCAGGAAGTTCAAGTTATAATGAAAATCGATTTTGCAATCAATTTACATATATCAGGCCAGTAAAGATTGATCCAGTCACTGGATCATAAAATAAGATGGATTCAAGCCCTTCCATGGATATTTTTTGGTTGAAGGCTTCCTATTTGCTGTATTTTTTTCTCTTGCACTTCCCAGCACCTTTGCTTATTTAAAGCTTTAAAATAAAGCCGCCGTCGCCAGTGTTCTGACGACGCTTCTTTCACATGAGCTTCTGTAAATGCAAGTAAAAGCTTGCCTTTGCAATCAATTTCGCACGCCCTGATCGTTTCGGATTCTGTATCAGTGCCCGAAATTGAACAGGGCAATCCTCCAATCATTGGAGCAGGACTATCGCATTTCCGAATCCGGACAACTTTACCGCTTCCGCAACTTGCAACGTTGCATGCCTCAGATGACCAACCTCCCCAGTTTCCATCACGAGGATCTTGAATGAGAAAAACTATTGCACTAAGAAAAACAACCAAGGTTATACCAAGAAACATTGAGAGGCTACCTAGATGAAAATTACGTTTGCCAGTAATAGCAAATCAATTACTTTCCCCGCAAACCAAATCTTGCTTAGGTTGAGTAGGCTAAGAATTACAATTTCCGCTATTTGAACACAAGAGTCAAAATTTATGATCTCTCAAAGCTCAGTGCAAACCTTAATGGAAATAAATGAGCCAGTACCCTTCTCGTAATTGATTTCCACAAAATAGCTAATTCATTCATTCTGAGCTTACTTTGGTTCATAAGTTTGATAACTTTTCACTCTGGAATTTAATAGGCATTCAATTCTTGTCGATGTTTTCTTTGTATGGAGTCGCCACTTGTTGACAAGGTTGATCAATTACAGAAAGCTTAGATTTCTTTAAAATCTATCCAAAGCCACCAAAACGAAGCAATAACGAATAAAGAAATAAAATAATTCTAATTCTAATTCGTAACTTATGAAACTAACAATATTGGAAATGTTACTATTTACATTTCAAAAGTAATGAACAATAATCTGATTGAAGCTAGATTGAAGCCATAATCGGTTCGTGACTTTTTTTTTTCATTTTTTCGGTTCGTGACATGATTAATTAGTCATCGAAAAAGTGACGCATTCAGTAAAGTCTACATCTTCTTTGACTACTTGAGAAGATTGATTCGACATTAATGAAAAAAACAAATCACACCATAGAAAAGACTTTAAGAACAAAATATTTCAAGATATGAAGAATTTTGCAACTTCAACTCTTGATACATGATGACGAATAATAAGTGACAATTTCAATTAATAATCACGTGACATTGCAATCAAACATCTCAACAGTACACTGAAATCATTCCAGAGCACTGCGTCTGATAAAATCTTTTTTTAGATTTCTTCAGTAATTTTCTTGCATAGGTAATTGATAAAAAACTAACACGGTGATTGTTAAGATTTATATCTAAGTGTTTGCTCAAATGCCAAGACTTCTAATTTCGATTTTTGATGCCAGAGTATCCTGATAAATATAACTTTTGAATATACAGTATACATCTTAAAAGTAGTAGCTCAAATAACTATATCAATTCATCTAAAACCACTTTAAACAACAAATTTGCCCAAACCATAAAATAGGTATTGAGCGGGGCCTTAGTTATAAATTGAAGCAAAATTTAATTAAATCAATAAATCAAATAAAAAACCATCACTAAATCAAACTTTCAAATAACGCCCTGAAATTACCACGAAATATTATATACTTTTCATACCTTTCTTTCACATTTTCCCTAAAAAATAAGTGCATAATATATATTAAAACTAATTATAAAGGAATATTTTTGGATCATTTTTTCTTTGGTACTTCTATCAATCAAAGAAAGACATAAGGTCAAATTTTCGTAAAATTACAATGAAAATTGTTTGTTACAAATATTGCACTTATTCATTATGATTTACAAAACATGCTAAAAAATGAACACAGTAAGTTAGTTTCATGTTATAATGTATATCAATCTTACAACCAAGAACTAATCATAAAGAAACGATAAATTATCATTTATCTTTGGGATATTGAAAATATATGTTATATTTCTTAGCAATCGCTCCCACATATAGCCGGAGCATTTCATGGCATAGTTTGATGCATTATACAGTTTCAAAGCAATAATAACTTATTATCTGCTGAATAGATATTGATCAAATTTCACTTCAATTCATAACTAAGGACCGTCTTAATATCTATTTTATGGTTTGGAAAATTATGTTGGGTTTTGTAATTTTAATTGAATCAATGTAGCTACATGCGCGACTTTTTAGATGAATATATCCACAAAATATCTTCATTATGACACTCTGATATTGATAAGTGTCATTAGCAGTCTTGGCATTTGAGCAAACCTTTCATAGAGTACAGCTTACCAACGTACTAAGGAAATGGTTTCTGTGAATTACAATACATATGAATTATGCATTACAATATTTATGACATTCTGAATGACGTCTGGGGCGTACCGATATGGATGCAAACAACCCTGCCATTTTTTAACAATTTTAAATCTGTCTTTTAAACATAATTTTTGGCAACCCTAGTTTTAACTCTTACATCCGCCGTCAAAAAAATCAAGCCTTCTATTTTCCCATTTGTCAAGCGTTGATGCTTAAGAAATAGTTGTTATCATCATATAAATGCAATGCAGACCTGAACAAGTTTTTCTGCCACATAGATTGAAGTACCCATTGTTCCGTCTACATACAATCCAAGTTAAGGCTGAAGAGCAAGGATTGGATGCCTTCGAAGAACCACTAAAATCTGCGGTACAGTTGCTCCAATCCCACGTTGTAGAACAACTTCCGTAACCTATAAAAGTATGTTTCCAAATGCAATTTATTTTCATTATTTTTTTTTTGTAAAGCATGAATTGTATGATAGTACGTGTTTCGTCATCAACTTACTGTTGGGGGCTTGGGAATGATCTGGCAATGTCAACTGAACACAACGCGTCCGATCAGGAATGGGAGGTCCACTCTGTCCATTAGTGAGGGTCACTGTGGAGGTGGATCCGTCCTCTGTTTCAAATATTTGCAATAACCAGCACTGAACTGGACTTAAATAGAGGAGCACAATAAGGTGGTTGTTCAGCATGTTTGTCAATATAGAGCTTGGATCAATTTTAGAATGCGACTTGGCCTCATCGTCAGACTTTTGCTTTCATTACTAGAGACACATAATTAAGACACGCTAATAACTAGGGACGGGCAAAAAGCGCAAACAAACATAGGCAGATAGTGTACAAGTTGCACAAAAATCTGCCCAAAATTGCAACAAAGTGCAGAAAAAGGTCGAAATCACAAATTTTCTTAATAAAATTGCTAAAAAAAATTCTTATGCATGATTTAGGTACCTTCTTGTCTTCTTCATTTTTTTTTTTTGAAGAGCAAAATTTTCGATAGTGACGTGGTAAAAAAAAATACCATCGTCTACGATGGTAATTGCAAAGATTTCCCAAAAGAACTTTTGTGGGCAAAAAGAAAGTTTTTAAAGTTTTGGTGAAGCTTTATAAATAAGGTGAGTTAATTGGTAAGAAAACATCCATGTCTTCAATTTGCTTGACCCCAACCTCAAGCTAGATATAATAATAATCGATATAAAGATGACTGAAAATAAATTTTAGATTAAAAACTCTACTTGAAAGACTTGAAATACAAAAAGTTTTATTGTTGACGGAAAACATTTTTTCCGAGAACAATTGTGCTCTAAAAATATGATTGAAATTTCAGCCATTATTGTTTCATTTCGATTAATTGCCTGACTTTTTGTAATGTGTGTTCAAATCTGAAAGCACCTTCCATCAATTGGCATTTTTCAAAAAGAATAATGGATTTTTAGCAATTTGAATATTTTTGGCCTGATTCGCGAATAAAAGGGCGCATACTCCTTGATCACCTCCTAGGTGTTGGAGTGAAATATGATGCAATAAACAATAAAAAAGGCAAAAGCGCAAAATGGCAGAAAAATAGTTTATGTTCGGAAAAATCTTTTTGGCACTTTTTGCCCGTCCCTTCTAATAGCTAATACTAAAATCATTGTTCGTGTTTGACCATTAGAGAGAACTTTTTGTAATGATTAGTAGTCGGAGTCTGTCTAAGAGTCAAATAATGGTTGACCGGGAGGTTTGATCAACCCAATTATGCTGCATGAAGTATTCTTGTAATTAATAAGTGATAGCGGCGTTTGTCCAATTGCCTTAAAAGTTAAGGGAAGCATACACATTAGGTCATATGTTTTGTGTTTGGAGATGCATACTTCATTAATTGACTTCCACAATTTTTGAGCCTATGAAATGTTTTCAGGCATCTTAAATGATGCCATATGAATATTAGCGTCTTGGATATGGATGTTTAACCCAAAATTTGATTAGAAATACACTAAAAGACTTAATATACATTTGAAGCAAAAAATGGAAGTATGCTTGCAACATGCCTTGGTGCCAACAAAACATATGAGCCATTATGTTAGGATTTAGTCGTGGCAAATTACTAGTATAATTTTTGAGGTTCGTGGTAGACTATCATCATTACAGTTTAAAGAAAAGGATTGAAACGCCTCCTAAACGAAAACTCAAAGGGACGACCATAGGGTAATTGAAGTGTGGCTTTGTTGTGCCTTTTCATGGAGCGAGAGCGTCGACAAGTGTCACGACCAACTCGCACTGCGCATGCATTTGCAAAGAGACAAAAACTTGGCATAATTCAAGAAATTGTGCAAAATATGTTGCATTAACTTGTTCTAGTAATGTTATGATAGTTTAGCTACATCAAATAGGAAATTGTGATACAAGTTTGGCACATTTGCTTGAGAAATGAAGAATTTTGTCTCTTTTCAAGTGCATGCACAGTGCAAGCTAGCCGTGGCAGATGTCGACGCTCTCGCTCCATGAAAAAGCACAACAAAGCCACACTTCAATTGCCCTATTGAAACCGAACGATCATATCGAAAGTGTTGAGGAATGTAATGAAGGTGAACTATTGTTGAACGATGAACTTTGTTAAAGTTAAATGGCGGAGTATTGAATCTGGAAGAACGAGCTATTGGAATGCAGTTTCTTAGTAGTAGCCATAGAGAGAAGGGGAAAACTTGTTCGGCAGGTCCTGTTCGGATAGATCGGAAGTAATAAAGTGAAAATAGGAAGGTGTGGTAATACAAGAGATTGAATATCCTAACTCCTCCCTCTAAGATGAAATTCATAATATCAATCTTGATGTACACTTCCGGTTTCTTGAGCTGCGAAGAAGGACAACATTCTTCTTAGGGGATTCGTCATCACAGGAATTTGGAGAAGGTTCTCGAGACATTCCTTTTAGAATACGGAGAAACTTCCTATTTCGAACGAAGACTTTTCCACATCTGAGAATTTCAAAGGACCGTCCATTCGGTCGGATTCTTTGAATAGCTCCAGTTCTGTCCCATTTCTGAGTTTGAGGATTCTGTATCCGAACTTTTTCACCAATTGGCAATGTAGGCAGCGATCGAACTTTGGAGTCATGACGTGCTTTTGTCATATCATCATCCCCACGGCGGATCGTTTCTCATGCCAAAATCTCCGTGTTAGTTTAGTAATAGATCGTAACCTTTGGCAATGGTGGGACAAAGGGTCCGTTGGCGACAACGAAATATCCATTGAGCTGGACTTAATCCATCTGTACGAGGGACATTTCTCCAATGTAGTAAAGCCATTTGAAATTCTAGACCAATTTTGGTTGTGTTTGATACTGAGTGATTTTATGGCCTTTACGGCCGCTTCCGCATGGCCGTTCGATCTGGCGTTGTAAGGAGAGCAAAGCTCGTGCTCTATGCCATATTTTTGACAGAATTCGGAAAATTGGGTGCGAAATTGAGGACCTCCACTGTACGTATTTGTGATGGAATGCCCCACGTGCAAAAAATTCCATCAAAATCTTGAAAATGGCGGCGGTATCAAAACGGGTGAGTGGAGAAACACATGGCCATCCTGAGTATCGATCCACTAAAACGAAGCAATGCTTACCACCAAATTCAAATAAATCGGCAGAGACTTGCTCGAATGGCCGTGTAGAAGATGTTTGAATCAGGGGTTCGTTTTGGTGGCTGGGTAAATTCTCTAGACATTGGGGACAATCCTGGACCATCTGGTCAATTTCGTGATTAATACCAGGCCAGAAATAGAGCGATTTGACCAACGATTTTGTTCGTCTTTGACGACTTTGTGAGATCGATGACGTTCCTTTAAAATAGAGACGCGACAGGCCAATGGAATAACAATCCTTGTGCCATGAACAAGAATTAAACCCGAAGAAATATCAATTGACATAAAGTCCCACATCTTCAGGAAAGGATTGAGGAAGAGAACTGGGAAAATGGCCAGATTGGATGGCTGATTTGATGGATTGGTAAATCAGAGGCTAGTTTTTTAAAGCTCGATCTTTGTTGGATTTAAACTGATTCCTACCAAAAATTCAAGCCTGATGTGAGCGCAGCCCAGAGCTTTCTTTGATCGAACGTCATTTTCCCTCATTAAAACAAACGAGTTTTACACTCTGATCCAAAAAATGCCGGAAGGTTTTGAAGGGAAAAAGGGAAACCTTTGGTCAATCCTCTCAAAAACGCGTTTTTTGAACCTAAAATTCACTCCCAGTTCGAGCCTGAACCTCGATCTTTATCAGGAACCAACAGAGCACCTTTTCCTCGATCTTTTCCAAGGACCATTTGGCTCAACTTAGTCAAAACTCGGTTTAACATGAATTTTACTAATATGACGAGATCGCTGAGGCGTTAGCCCCTAGAATATGACTCATTTTTTTGGTTGAATTCACGGATTCGATCAAGCAAGGAGTACTCTACCCTGGAGGTAGACTGGGCGCAAGTTCAAGACAACGAAAGGCCAGCAAGACATTTCTTTACAGAAAATGGGGTTCAAAATCAATTTGTGCGATATTTCTGACTGAAAATTAATTGCTATATATATGTAGGTTATATCTAGCAAGTAAATGTCCCAAAATACCAAGAAAGTAAAACTGGACAGTTACAAAACTTGAAGATAAAGAAAGGAACATGACATAACAACAGTATATTTTAACAACAAAACATAACAAGTACATATTCCAATGTCCACGAATGTTTTTCTTTGTACTGAGACTGCAATTTATTTATTATGTTGGCCCCTGGGCCGGATTTGGAGGCGTCAAACTGTTTCGTTTTTTCCTTGCTGTCGTAAATTTCGGAGTTCTGCTCTTTGGCAATTTTTTTGCCAAAAAAAGTTAAACATTCTCTTGGCTACTTCTTCACAAAGAACTTAAGAGTGACCTTTGCCACATTAGGCTTCCAAAATGGAACCTGTATCAAATGAGCTTCCAATGATCAAACAAAAGCTTTTGGCAAACAACTCTCTTGGGTGTTGGCATTCTAAAAGAAACTTCTTGCTTTCCTGGTTTGCCATGATTTGCGAGAATATACCACAGGTATGAACACAAGTTAGGTGTTATGTACTACGACGGACTAACACGGGAAAACCGGGAGAACGGTAGAAGAGTTTATTCTTGTAGAATAACGGAGGAAGAATGGATAACAACAGAAACTATACAAATGGTTTAAATAGGAAGGGGAACGCACGAGTCATAAAGGAGAGCAGACAGAAATATATCACACCTCCCCCATCCTACCGAAATGGGAATGGAAATCAGACTCCCTGGGAGCGTAGGTTCGTATCCTACCGACTGCGCCATGTTATGTACTACGACGGACTAACACGGGAAAACCGGGATAACGGTGGATGAGTTTATTCGTAGAATAACGATGAAGAATGGATAACAACAGAAACTATACAAATGGTTTAAATAGGAAGGGGAACGCACGAGTCATAAAGGAGAGCAGACAGAAATATATCACATTAGGTAAACTAAATCGATTGATTTGGATAACCCTCCACAATTGATTTGCTCCAAAAAGCTCTCTCGAGGGCCATTGAAAGTTGAGGCTTCTTCATCTTCAAGGTTTAAAACTATTAAGGTTTTGCCCTGTGACACCAAGTTTGGGCATTGGGTACACTTCACTCGACGATCGCACAAGATAACCAGCAATGTAGAAACCAATACTGCTGTCTTCAATGGACTCCAAATGAGTAATGGGAAGAAACTTGAGCATCAATCGAAGTTTTATATCAGAATTCTGGATGTTTTCACTCTCGGACACTGATTTGGGGCCAACATTTATGTTAATGGCACAAACTTGCATGTTGCCGAATTTCACCAATGATCAAACTTAGATTAGCTTCTCCACTCCACGGTTTATCAGATTCTAGAATCTGTCGGTAAGAGGTAAAATAATTACCTCCCGAAAGTTGTCCTTACCAACCCAATCAGGCTGATTGAAATGATCAGATTGAAATTTCCCAAAAAGTACATTTTGGATCTCATGCCTATGTAACATATCTTTGGCATATTCTTGGAGAACTTTGGTGGACAAAGTCATGGCAAGCATGGTGGGAGATGTGAGACCTTGTTGCTCTTTTCCCTGGCCTTCTAATTTCGAATTCCAATCAAAGATCCAAAAAGAAAATTTCGAAAGAAATTTCAAGTCATCATCCTAAACTGAATAAATTGGGGCACGGATGGGTCACGTTTTCGTGTGTGAAGGGCGGCACTTTTAGTGTTCACCACTTTTCACCACTTATTTATCAATTTCAGGAACTTCAATGTGTCTTTCCATGGTTTATCCATATTGTTGATGTAAAATTCCACGTGTTCGTGTTCCACCATTTTTGAAAGTCTTGGACTATTTGGTTAAGGCTGTGTCTTTTTTAAAGTATTCTCCATAGCTCTTCAAGGCTGCCAAAATATTTGGTATTTCCCATAAGTATTTGATGCGATCTCGGGTTGTCACACTTGCAACAGAGGATTGGGAGAAGATCACGTTTTGGACTTGCATTTTAAAGGTGCCATCTTGAAATATTTGTTAGATGAAACAAGATATTAATCTGGCTAGTTCCTCTTTCCTCAATGTTTGGAAAAAGGAGACAGTTTTACTTTTTGACGACTGAGATGCTTTCTGGCATGTGGGTGTGTAGCTTGAACATGATATCCTCAAGGCACTTTAAGCGTTCATCCTCAAGGAAACGCCTCATACTAAGCCTCCTCCTTTTGAATTTGAAGGGCTTGTCAGGCTCCTGAAGTAGCGAGCCTCTGTCTGGTTCTGTGATGGCTTTGGCGTGGTCGAAAGATATCTTGAAACTCGCTGAATGGGTCACTTAGAACCTTGTACATGGAGATGTGCGGATCTGGAGTTGGGTCTCCGTATCTTAACCAATAGCCAGACCTGCAACCAGGTGCAGCACAAGTGTTCACCATCTTCCAATTATTCGACGTGAGAAATTCTACGTTTCCAAAACACAAATCACCTAGTTTCTATTTATAAGTAGACTGCACTCCCGCTGTCTCTCAACTGTCGTTTCCCAGCGTGACTGAGTCTCCAGAGTCTGAAGATCTCCTTGGATCAAGTTACTTTATATGAGTTTTCAAAGTTTCAAAAAGTCGTCACGCTCGGTGACAATCCCTGTGAAACAAATCCTAAACACCGGAGTTTAACACACATTTTCACCCAACTTTTCATTTTCAACCTCTTTCTTTTTCTGTTTGGACACGAGCTGAAGCGAAAAGCTGAACGAGCTGCAAGAAGTTCAGTCCCACCCAAGATCGACAAGATTTAAGATCATTTTTTTTTAATGAAACACGCATCTTCAGAATCGGTCTTCTGAAGAGGAGAGTTCTAACTGGATATTGAGACTGAATTTTAAAAAGCAATTTTTTTTATGAAATGTTACAAACGATTTTGACTATGTTTACGTTTGCAAATAAACTTGAAGCATGTCAGTCGCCATTTTTAGTTTTTAAATATCACCGTTTAGATTAAGCTAAGCCTTTTTTTAAGTCGTATGTTTGTGAGAATGAAATAATCGAGGTTGCAAGAATAAGAAAGCATTGTTGCAAGGGCAAGGTTTAGCGATACAAAATTACATCTTTCCTTCGACGTTAACATTAAAAAAAAACTTGACATCCGATTCCAACTATTCTTTCGATTTTGAAAAGAATTGACGAAAGTTAATCACATTTATTCGTTAAATCTGATATTTTCCGTCAACTTAAAGCAGCTCAATTCAAGTTTCATGCGGGCAACGTATTTTCAATATAATGCGATCAACCATGACACCCTGAAATTTCTGGGGTGGAGGAAAGAGTTGTAATTTTAGCCGTGTCGCAGTTCGTTCCCGCTTTCGTCTTTAAAAAACGAGATATGCCAAAATTCACTCTGAGTACGATCTTAAGATCGACCTTTGCGTCTAAAAAACAAGCCTCAGATCTCTTCCTGCAGTCTCAACGAGTTTGTTCAAGGCTTGATCATGTTTCACCGAAATCGTGGAGACCGAAATTGTGGAATCATCTGAAGACGATTAATTAGGATGAAATGCCGGAGACCTGGATAACGCATCGCCGATTTGGTGTAATTTACCAGGTAACCAATTCACGGTAAAAGTGTGATCCGAAAGTTTAACGACGATTGGCTGTATACGAGGGTCTTCAACGGCATCGAAATTTGTTCCTCGAAAGACGCCACGAAGGGGCTTGTGATCTGTAATCACATATTGAACGAGTCGAAATGTTCCATCAGAATGTGTTTGTGTGAGGGCAAATCCCAATCCTCCAAGTCTAGAAAAATCCGTAAGTAATGTAGTGGGTAGACTAATATCGAAGTGGGGAAGGATCCTCATGTTGTGAAAGCCATTGATAAGCCACATTCTTTTTGAGAAGGTAATGTAAAGACTAAGTGCATGGGCAAGATCGGGGACAAATTGGGCAAGTTGATTTGATAATGAGGGCTAATTATGAAGCCAGAGTGGCCGCGCGTACTAATGCGTTCTTATAAGTGCCGAGTTTAAATGCTACCCCAGACGGTGTGTGTTCGAATCCTGCTGGGGGTCGGATTGAAGCTGTTGGGAGAAATCCTTCAATTTATTGACCACCTTCTCCTTTTATGAGACTTCCTCCAAGCCCGAAGAGGGCAGTTCCTAAATAGTATTTATGCACATGCAAAGGAAGGGAGTAATGGCCAAAATCCGTCGGAAGGAGTTTCATTTTATTGGCGACCCGAGGGCGTCAGGCCGAGGGGCGTCAATTAAAATGAAACGAGTGATGTCGGATCTTGGCCATTACCCACTTCATTTGTGGGTGCATATGCTATTTTGTTGACCAAATTATCCTTTTTGGGACTTCCGTTTCGATTTTTTCAACCCTGAAAATTAGTTCAACCATGGATATTCCTACTATCTGACCTGCATGCATTGCCTGCTCAATATGGGTTTTAGGAGATTTGTTCACCTCCCGTCAGTTCATCATCAGTTCGTGTGTTGGCTACTCAGTGCCTTAGTATAAAAGCCTACCACGAATTCCGCATTGGATCATTCCTCGTCAATGAGATGGGGGCTTCACACGTACAAATTATTGTGCGTATGATATGAAATTTCAGCAAAATAGTCGAGATGTAGGGCAGTAAAGTAAGTTGAAGGTAAGTAATATTTTGGACTTGGGCTTGGAGGAAGTCTCATAAAAGGAGAAGGCGTCACTAAAACCTGTTTCCTCAGTCGGAAGAAATTATCATATGTAACAGGATAGTACTTTTCGTGATGGATTTCATTACACCGCCGACGCCACCAAAAGCTAACTAGCGCTGTCGGCCATACTCTTGATCAAAACTCGCAGCTAATCATTCTCCATAAACCTTCCTTCCCCTTTAGAACTGTCCTGTGACTCTTCACCTCTGAATGGGGGTATGTGTGACTGATCACTGATCACTTAAATAATCATGTATCATAATTTTTATGTCCTATTGTTAACCCTAATAAAGGTCCTGATGTCCTAAAGCCAAGTTATTTCAGACTGCACTCTTGGTGTAAACGGCGACAACAACCATGAGTGACAAAGTTTGAATCCACTGACAACAGATGTCATGGCAGTTGTCTGAATCTAGTATCTTCGCGATTTATATCTATGCTGCTTGGCTAGGAATGAGAAGTCTGGAGCTGGTCTGTGGTTCTTATTAAAGGATTTAGTTGTTATTACCTAGAGTTATTACCTTGATGAGGTCGTTCAGCTAAAACCGCAGCATTCCGTCATGTAACTGGGTGAGACATCGAGCACAATGAATGCGTCTCATCAGAGCTCATAATTAAGTTTTAAAAGAATTGTTTTGACGGAGAAAATTGTTGGAGTGTCGAGGAAAGTGTTGTGAGCTCTCCAATAATCTGTTTATCCCTTATCTAGATAAGGGATGACCGCCTCACCACTCAATGGCATAGGTTCCTGAGGCTGTGTGGGCGGTAGGGTAAGTGCAGTTTTAAAAATGGCCTTATCTTCAAGGAATCAAAAAGCCCCATGGATGACTACACATTGATTGCTCTTAGGTTGGTAAAACGTACTTGTATTCTTAACGGATGGCGTTAGTTCATTGCTAGCACAAAGAAACAAGTTTTTTTTTCAAAATCCAAGCGATCACCCTCTCCATTGGGTATTAACTTCATGATCAAACTGTATTCAAAAACAGTTATTGAGGTGGGGGCAAATGACAACATCTAATTGACACGTCAGTAACGCCTGCATTATCCGCAAAATGATTGTGGACTCGAGTTTGAATTCCACACACGGCCTGGTCAACTGGACATTCTGATGTGAGGGTTTCCAGATTGTCAATATAGGAGTCATGACAGAAAGGTGTCTGCCACATTCCGATGCTCGGACAAAATAACTCAAAGCAAGTCAAACCACGATCATCTGCAATGACAATGTTAATTACCTCTTCAGATTTGTGCTTGACTCCATTCTATATGGGGGTTTCATTAAACTCGATATCACGAAATTGACGAGGATCATAGAGAGCAAAAAAATAGAGAGATAAATGCTTCGTGGTGCTTTATTCGCAGGTTTTTATGATAGCTGTTTTTTAGGAACAACAATTCAACCAACAATAACTTACAAGTGGCGATTGATTGAACTCAATCCACAGACGGAGAACCAATCTGATACCGGACACGAGATTGCCTATCGGAAATGATTTGGAAGATGTGATGGCTGGCTTCGCTGGCCGGGCGAGGCTCAAACCTCCGACCCTAGCACCCACAATAATAATAAAAAAATTGGTTCTTCATTGGTGCGTCATTTGGTTTTTGGATACAAAAAATAAGCTTCAACCAGATGTTAATAAAAAACTCTTGAGAAGAGACTTTCCTGAGAGATTGGCTTTGCTCGGCCAAATGATTGTTCTTACCATGCACCAAGGAAAGAATTTAGAGGTACATGTGACTTTCCATTACGGGTTCATGGCAATTTTTGCTGTTATTGGACCAATTTCATCTATCCAATGAAAAAATCCCCTAAAACTCGCAAGGTATGCAAAATATCCATTAAGTATGAAGATTTTTAAAGATATGTAGATAAAAATGAAACACTCTTTATCCATAATCTTTTTCTTATAATTACAGAATTATAAAATTGCACAATAGTGTACGCGTTGGTTAACTTTGGCACAAAAGACCAATCAGAGCTGTGCAATTGTAATTTCAATTTCAATTCAAGATAATTATTACTTTCGGAAAGCAATTATAAGTGCAATCAATTTCATTTCTGGAGTAATTAACACAGGTCTGACAATAATTAATATTAGCATTTGCAACAAAAAATATATTTACCAACAAAGGCGCCTCCATCCGGTTGCCACCGGGTCCTGATCTTGTTGTAAGCCTCTGAACATGCAAATAAATCTGCAAGATGGTATAACTTGTCCCCACCACTGGTGATAACGCTTTCTCTCGGGTCATTGCACACCAATTTAATTCCTGTTTTACCTTTGCCAACACCCAGATTGATATTGTATTGATTCACTTGGAATAAATAAGGACAATGTTCCCAATCTCCCAAGGTTCCAATGCCATGGTTGGAAACATTAAAAGTCTGTTTTTCTTAGAGCGAACTTTTAGCGCCTGTTTTTCCTAGAGCAAACTTTTAGCGCCTGCTTTTCTTAGAGCAAACTTTTAGCGCCTATTTTTCTTAGAGCGAACTTTTAGCGCCTGTTTTTCTTAGGGCGAACTTTTAGCGCCTGTTTTTTTTAAGAGCAAACTTTTAGCGCCTGTTTTTCTTAGAGCGAACTTTTAGCGCCTGTTTTTCTTAGAGCAAACTTTTAGCGCCTGTTTTTCTTAGAGCAAACTTTTAGCGCCTATTTTTCTTAGAGCAAACTTTTAGCGCCTGCTTTTCTTAGAGCAAACTTTTAGCGCCTGTTTTTCTTAGAGCAAACTTTTAGCGCCTGTTTTTCTTAGAGCAAACTTTTAGCGCCTGTTTTTCTTAGAGCGAACTTTTAGCGCCTGTTTTGTTTACAGCACGACCTTTTAGCGCCTGTTTTGTTTACAGCACGAACTTTTAGCGCTTGTTTTGTATATAGCACGAACTTTTAGCGCTTGTTTTGTTTATAGCACGAACTTTTAGTGCCAATTCTAGACACCGGGTTAACTTTTAGTTCCGAAAAGTCATCACATAAAAAGCATCCGTCACAACAGAATTTTCTTTTTCCACGCTTTGTTTGACTCAATGTGTTGGACATTCTGAAACGCTATCATTGATCAACTGACACTTACTTCCCCATCTTCAATGGACTATTTCGTCTTAATGGACTCTCTAAATTAATTCAATCATACATTGCCACAAGATGATTGAATAAATCTTTCTAATGAAACTATTTTCAAAGAAAAACACAGTTCATTCTATTTTATTGGGCAAACAGGTGCAAAAAAAGGTGTACCAGTCTAAAAAGTTGCGTGCAAAAAAGTAGTGGCTCAAAAAAGACGTGGCGATGAAAATTCGGCGGCAAAAGTTCGCGGTCTAGTAATAGCACGCCAACAGTTCGCTGCCCCTTTCCAATGAGCTTCGAGACAATTTAACTTTTGAAGCTGACGTTAAATTAATCTGAAAATCGAAAAATGTAGTCCACAGAAGATGAGCAAGGTCTCATTTACGGAAGAAAGGAATTGATTTAATGCTACTAGAAATCATAATTCTCATCGTTAGGCACTCACTCCAAGAAATTCGGTGCTTCTTGACCGATTGAAATGGACTATTGGGAGAGTAATACACCCTAGCTGATATGAAAGTTTTGTCATAATTTTGAACCAAAATATTTTCTTTATATAAGAATAGATTTGAACAACTTGACATCCAATCTGTCCCCAACTAATCTCTTCTTCCTCGGAAATGATATTTGGGATGCTATCGACCAAAGTGAAAAGTGTGGACGTCTCAACGTTTTTCCGCACTTTTTCAGGTGTCTTCCCTTTGCGTAAAATTTTGATGAACGGTTGAGATTTCATGAGCTCTGGAATTATGACGGATAGTAATATTTCCCGTTATTTTTGGTTAGAGGTGTTCCAAAACTAGTCTTCTTTCTCCAAAACCCCGTAAAATTTGATTCCCGCCACTCATTATTTTTTCACAGTGGTTTAAAGGCAGATTGAACAGGGCAAAAAGAAAACGCCGGACATCAAGTTGACAATTGCTGTTCCAAGAATAATTTGTCACCTATTTGCCATTAAATTACATCCTAACTAATCCAAAAATATTCTAGGCACTTGTTGGGGCACACGGGTGGTTTGATTGCGCCAAAGTTTCTACGCATTGCCGTCAGTTTTAGGCTCAAAGGAAGACTACGACACAACTTTCGTGTCAGGGTGTACAAATTCACGTTTCCCTCAATCTCAGTATTTTCATTGAGTTGGACTTGATCTCCCGAAAGGAAGTTCTGGCCCAAAAGCGCTGCCAGTCCATCACGAATCACAATCATACATTACTAACATTAGCATCAAACGTACAAGGAATTGTGGAAAACAAATAATACAATTGGATTGTTCTTGTGGGCTCTATTAGCCTCCAAGTTTCGCAATTTTTTATAAAGTCTTGAATGTCTTTCATATGAAAGTCTTTTGATCTTGTCATCCTTCCTAATTTTTTTTGGGTGGGTTGTGGATAATTTATTACCGTTACAAGGAACGGGATTCCCTGTAAAGAAAGCTAATCATTCACTCATTTTGACCAAATTTTGATGCGCTCAACAAGATAGAAAAAGTGCAGCGATGTTTCCAGCATTGCATTGCGGGTATGGTAAAACCAAATGACTGGGAAAGGCTCATACCCCTCAAATTATATAATGTACAACGCATATCTTACCTTATGTGTGTTTAAATACCTTCATGGCCCCTGTATGTACAAACCCAGGTTTGAACACACGGTTAGTGAAAGGAGAGGTCCTTGGTCCTAATATTTGCTCCCCAAAACATACATATGCTTCGTCACACTATGTACAAGCTCCTAAAGAGTCTAACCTCTGTCATTTTAAACAGAGCCCCAAATCTGTACAATCTTTTGCCAGACCAGGTCAGACGATTCTACCTTTTAGCAGAACCCTTGTTAAGTTTCAAACGAGACTTGGATCGTTACCAACAAACGATCCCAGATCAACTGTTTGTTTAGGGTGGCCCAAGAGCAGCAAATTCTATTGCATTACTTGATTTTTTTTTTCAATGACATGATGTACATTTGCCCATGACTTAAAGGGAATCTATTCCTTTGTTTCGGTTGCATACCCGAAAATGTCAGTTATAAAAAGTCAAGGCGCTCACTCAAGGTTTACGTTTCCAAAAGCTTACATTGATATGAAATCATTAAAATGATCGCCTCATGAAATTTTAAATCCAAAGCCAAACTCAAGCGAAACAAAAGAGTTTTTGAATTGTTCAATTGAACTTTTTAAAATCATTTCAAAATCATTGAATTATTGGAATTTTAAAGTAAAAATTTAATGCTTTTTTTGATTTATCCCTCCTTGCTCACCTCCAGCTGCAAGGAAAACAAATGCAATTTTCACTTTATAAAATGAAGACAATTAACTAGATGAAACGATGAACCAACCTTTACAGTCCATGTTGCATGGGCGATTCTCTTCGTTTGAATCTTCTTGTGGACACGGTTCTCCTCCAGGTTGAACATCACAAGTTCGAGTCCTTGTTTCCTTGCCAGGTCCACAGAGAGTGCTACAACTGCCCCATGACCCCCAAGTAGACCAAACTCCAGGAGCAGAATCTAAAAAGACACAAAAAGCTAGAGGTCCCTCAAAATGAAGAGTTATCCACCACCAAAATTAAGTGAGATTAACGGTCGTATTCACCCCTGCTGTTGCGTTTCAAACACGATAGCTGTCACGAGTATAGACCCATTAATTTGCCTTAATTTTGGTATACTTGAGCGTTTTGAGTCAGATGCGTTCACATGCATCGGCCTCATATCTGGACTAGAAAATTGCGATAGAACTAGCAACACGTTTGAAATGCCTTATCCACTTTCAGCAGAAATGATCATCGAACTTGCCATCTACAATGTCACAACCACTATTGACTTTTAGTGGTACCTCTGATTTTGAGGGCTCATACGTCAATGTGCGGAAATTCATCCCGTTTAAAGCCATGTCATTCTTACCTTGACAACCCAAAAGTAGACTTTCTCCAAGTTATCAACTACGCTTTTTGAGTCCTGACCACTCCACCGACAAACTAATTTCGTATTATCAGCATATGGCGAAATATCGGCTTTTGTCCAATGGTGCTACAGAGGAGCAATAAAGAGGCCGAAGCGGAGCAGACCTATAATGGAACCTTGAGTAAAATGGACTCGACATCATACATGTTCCCAAGTGATTCCTCAGCCTTAACCTTTTGATTCCTTCACCAATGAAACTTTCAATCCAACTCAGGACCTTAGCCTAGATCCCAAGCTCTATGAACAAATGACCATGAAATAACTTATCAAAGGACTCATGACTTCCAAGCCCACCAATATGATCAATCAATTGGGAGACTGCTAAAACGAGCTCAAAACCCGTAATGTCCAAGGGGAATGATAATGGACTTTTAAATAATCTTCAGGCTTGGACTACAGGATCTTCTCAAAAACCTTTGCAATTCTGGAAGGCAGATGGCTTGGCTTATAGTGTTTAGAGATTGATTTTTGTTTGCCCTTTAAAATTGGAACAACATGTGCTACTTGCAATGAGGAGGGAAAATTGCTCTGATCCAAGATGCAACGTATGAAGTAAGAGAAAACAGGCTCAAGAATCAGAAACAGAGACGTCACACCATCAGGTCCAGGACAAGTGGAGAGCTCTTGGTCACCTCAAAAACATCTTGATCTGTAACTACCAGATCCTCCAATCCATTAATGTAAGGGCTGGTTTTAGAATTCTGATCAGTTAAGAGTTAAAAGGGAGAAGACCTGGCGTCGTGGTTAGCGCAGTCTCCTACTGTGAGAGAGGTCCCAGGTTCGATTCTCCTCCCCGATCTTTCTCAAAGGAAACTTATAGACGCTAATTCACACCAAGAGACGGAGAACCATTCTGATACCGGACATCACTCCGACCCCAGCACCAAAACTCCCCCATTCCCATCCCCCCCAAAAAATTCGCCCATTTACCTACATACTTGAACATCGATTAACATTGAGGAAACTAAAATAGCTGCGTGATCTAAAGCACGCGTTATCCTTGAAGGTGTAGGTTCTAGCCACGCTCTTGGAAGAGCAATCTTCCTTTAAGGAAGCCCAGAATGGCTGCACGTCTTAATGTGTTAACGACAGAGTGAAAGGGCTTCCCCAGGTGGGATGGGTTAGATATCCCCATTGTTGGTTGTTTCCTCATTAAGTAGGCAGAACAGCCGCTTTTCATTTCTTGTAACGGCATTAAAAATCCACAAAAAAACTTCAAATCCTTTCTATGAATCCTTATTTACAGCTCTTCAAACTATTTGAATTGGTTTGGGAGCAAGAGCTTTCAAGAATTGAGAGACACCCTAGGCCCATGTTAACAAAGATAAGTATTTATTTTATAGTATACCAAAATCAAGTCAAATTAAAGTTCGTTGAGTACGTGCGTTTTAAACACAACAGCCGTTCTGAGTGTATCCTCAAGGCCCATTACTTGATTTTGGTGTACTCTAAACTAGTTCGTAAATGAGTTAACTTGTGGCCTCGTGTTACTCCACTGACCTGGACATGATTTTATTGCACAGACGTTGAAGAACCCATTCTTTTACCGACAAGTGACTGTAGATAAGCCCGAGAGCAATGGTTGGAGGGCATCAAAGAGGCATCAAAATCGGTTGTACAGTTGCTCCAATTCCAGAATGTTGAGCACTTTCCATAACCTGTTGAGTGAAATTTCTGATAACTTTGATATATCTTGTCGTCTTTTTTTAAACCATGGATGTAAAACATGGGATGCCTCAACGAGATCATGGCTTTATAATAAAAAAAAACATTTCAAAAATCGAACATTCCATTTCAGTGACTAACTATTGGGGGCTTTGGCGTGATCCGGCACTGTTATTTGAACGCAACGAGTTGGGTCAGGAATGGGTGGTATAATGTCTCCATTGACAAGGGTGATAGTTAAAGTGGAACCGTCCTCTGCTTCAAAGATTCGAAGTAACCAGCATTGAACCGGACTTAAATAAAAGAGTACAAAGAATTGGTTGTGCCACATACTTGTCAATGCGACGCTTGTAGCCAATATGAATTCTCATGACTAGGGACGGGCAGAAAGTGCAAATAATCTTACCCTTTTAGTTACCAAAAGTTGCAAAAAAATGTGCCCAAAAGTGCAAAGCAAAGTGCAGAAAAATGTTGAAAGTGCAAATAAATGTCAAAAAAGAGCAAAAAAATGTCGAAAAAAAAGCAAATAAGTGTCAAAAAAGAGCAAAAAAAGAGTCAAAAAAGAGCAAATAAATGTCAAAAAGAGCAAATAACTTGCATCTGGACTTAAAACGTCATTCATGGAGTACCCACGGCTCTTAATTGAGCAGGAGAAGTCATTTACAAGTTGTAAAGACATTTGAGACTAGTTTGAGGTGAAGAGACAATGCCGCTCAAGTAATTGAGTTCTATTAATTAGGTCACTAGCAAAAAGGATGTAAAGTCATGAAAAATACTCTAGTCAAAAATCTTCTGAATTTTTCATTTATAAGGTGGTCTCGTGGATGTATGTAACTAAAATATTGTCGAAATATATTTAGCAATTGTTTTATATGGCTTTACATCCCTCCGTTTTCGTCCTTCAAGTTGTTTAAGAATAGACATTGAAAATTGAACAGAAAAATACCCACGTGTGCCTAACAATTGCATCAAAGAAAATAGTCATAAATGTGTTTTAAGCATGTTTTTAGCGACATTACTTCAATATTTGGCCCATGGCCTGAACTCAATTTCAAATATGGCATTCATTAGGTCATATGTTTTGGTTGTATTGGTCTTGGAATGCTTGCTAGTTTACTTGAAGGTATGCTCCAAAGTCTACTTGAGAGTAAACTTTTCATTAACTTCATAAACACAACTCCTTGGAAGATTTCTGCAACCCAACCAAATCGCATTCAGTGATTTCATATACTAATTCAATTTGAACTTGTGGCACTCTGATAGTTTGTTGGTGCAATTTTGACAAATCGTGCCAAACGCAATATGAATCGTCCAGTTCAAGTAAATGGTGTGAGCATATGTTTTGATGGCAACTCTAGAAAGTGTACTTGTTAGTACACTTCGTAGTTCAATTGGCTGGTTTTGTTGAGACAGCTGCCATTTTGAAAAGTAAGTATCTCATTCCAACCTAGAAGTGCCTCTACATCTATGATCGTAAATTCATCCTCTCGAAACACTAATTGCCCGCTGATTCAGCTATTCCACATTTCTCCTTCTTTATTTCATATTACTCCATTCAACTCAAAACATTGATTGATCTAACAGGAGCATGCAAATTTTGGCAGCTAATTTAAGGAAACACTGGAAGGAAGTTCGCTTGCAGTTCGATTGATCAGCGTTGAAGTATTCAAACGGCAGTACTTCCACAACGTTGGAATGCTCCTCTCTAGGCGTGCTTCTCGGAGAACTTCTCATCAAATAAACCTGATGCTAAGCCCAAATAGCGACCCACCTTGCTAGAAGTTTACTTGAAGTCAATGGAACTAGCACATGATTGTGCATGCTAAACATATGAGCGTTGGAAAATTGTTGACGTATCTACTTGTTGCACCTTGGCACCGGTGGTACACTTCTCTTTTTCATGAGTTGCTTGGTGTACTTCTGATTCAAGAAAGCTTATGCTATCAACAAAACGGCTGAAACTGCCTTGAAGTTGCCTCGAAGTCAACTTTGCTAGCACACCTTGGAGTACACAAAACATCTGACCTATTGTCTCATCACATCAAAACTGTTCTCAAATACTTTTGGAACTTAAAAGTAATATCTCCAAGTCAATTAAACAATGTGTACTGCTACATTGATGTATCCTTAGCTTGATGATTTTAAGTTTATAACGGCCTTTTTTAGAAATAGCGATCTTTGTGGACAGGAAACCTAATTCCACATTCTATATTGTTTGTAGATCCTTCCATTACCATAACATGAGTTTCTTTAGGTTTGCTATTTGTTGGTTGCATGCAAAGAGATTCTTTTATCCAATCTTTAGTTTAGTAAACAGGATGTTATAGTTAAAGCCAAGATGGTGAATAAAGTGTGAGGTTTGCGTCTGAAATGCACATATTTCTTCAAGGTACTAAGAATGGTTGATTGCAAATGCAAGCTTTTTTGACTAGTTCAAAATTTGATCTCTTGAAACTAAAAATCCTTTCAAAAACCACTACGTTTTCTTAACAATTTGACAATTTTGTCCAAAAACGTAAATAAAAAGTGCAAATAAAGGTGAAAAGTGCAAAAGTGCAGAAAAATGGGTTTATGTTACCAAAAATCTTTTTACACTATTTGCCCGTCCCTACTCATGACTATTTCATGGCCCACTCTGGGCTTTCGCATTAACGACGAGGCTCATAGCAATCAGGGTTGGCAAACTTAAGCTTCAGGCAATTTTGGTCACAAAACGAAAAGCTACTTTTGAGTTCATCAATGAACGCACCAAATAATAATGAAAATGTAGGGGTAAATCGGTGAAATGCTTAACATATCAATGAAAACGTAATTGTACTTTTTGTGGCCAGTTCAGCTGCCAGAATGGCTAAGCGTATTAATGCGTTCTTGAAAGGGCCGAGGGCAAGTGCTTCCCCACACGGCGTAAGTTCGAATCGTGTTGGATTGAATGAAACCGTTGAAAGAAATCCTCGAGGAAAAAGAGGGAGGAGATGTGATGTTGTTGATGTCCCAGGTTCGATTCCTCTCCCCGACCTTTCTCAAGGAAACTTTTGGACGTTAATCAACACCCAAAGATGGAGCACCATTCTGATGTGAGATTGAGACACGAAATCTGACACGACATGAGATTGCCGTTTGGGAAAACTTAAGATTTTTGATGGCTGGCTTTGCCATCACCAAAAAAGTAGAAAATGGCGCTTGATTGTTTTCAATGCCTGAAGCAGTACAAATTGGCCATGATTTCTAAAATTTAATGGATTCAACACGGCCGACTACGATCGAGCCAGTTTAGTACAAAGGAAAAGGTAAAGACGGGGCTTTTTCTTTTTTTCTCTATAGCAAATCTGCTCGATCTTGGTTGCCTTTGCGTAGTCCATCAAATTGTAGATGTCCTTGAAATAAGAAACGGCGTGATTATCGCGCTCTGACCACACAAGCGCGTTCCAAATTAGCAGTGTTTGTAATCATTCCTTTGAGTGCTGCCAGTTTTGACTCGGAAGTTTATTGCTGTTAAAAAGGCCAGGTTGTATTGAACTTTTTGAAAAGACCTAAAACAGGACCAATTTGGCAACACTCGAACTAGTTCGATTTCGAGTTTCACCGACAGTTATAAAATAGATTTCGAGTTGGCAGTGCTGCCATATTATTTGGTAGATAGGGTCTATTGCCTGTTGAAAAGTTCAGTTGTTGTCAGATTTTTGACCTTAAAAAACAGAATGGCAAAACTCTGCCAAAACTCCAACTCGAAACACATCAGTACTAGTTAGAGGCCCAAATCCTCTCGTCCTTCGAATAAATTTTTTATTAACTGAAAGAAAGAAAAACAATCGTCTATCAAAAACGGACTCCATCTGAAGCGTCCTCCATTGTTTGATTAAAACCATTGGGTTTCAGTCTCGCTAACAGAGATGTAGAACGAAAAACAATTAATCTACACGATTGGACAAAATATCGAAATAATTTGCCAACAATACTACGATTAGGAATAAGTTGCCAAAAACTGCACGATAATTGCCTCGAAGTGCTGAACAAAATGTCAAAAAATTCCATGTATTGCTTATGCATACTATATCCTTTTTTTCTACGCCATGACATGGCCAAGAGTAGCCATAAACATTTTTATATTATGTTTAAAGATTTTTTAGGTTTTAGAATCTTGATTAAAACCTCTGATATGGCCATATGTTTTTAAAGTGTGAGTCTTTCGTCTGATTTTTGGAATCACAAGATGATGTCATCAAACCCCCTTTTGACTTCGATGGGTAGCAAAATGTAGCAGTTTCGGGTATATAACAAGATGTCCTATCCCCACTGTACTGTGTTTTTTTTCGCGATCGAGCCCCAAACCCGCATCCACGTTTGCGGCACTTTTCTTAGTCTAGACCTTATGGAGGTATCACGGAGTTAGTAACTGACTCACAGACTTAGTTTCAGCAAATTCTCTTCAATGGAACAGGAGTTATTCATGACACATGGTGGACCACATTGGGGCTCATATCTTGCACATCTTTTGATCAAGATCCAACGCCGGTTCAGGTTCACACACCTCCGGGTCTAGGGCAGTTTTAACCCAGGCGTCAAAAGTTAGGCACCAAGAAAGGGCACCACTTTTTATTAGTAAAAAAATGATATTGATCTTGAATTTTTACACTACTACTTTATCTTACTTTTAGGGGCTTAAGGGAACGATCTTAGGTAGGCTTGTAAGTAATTATATTATAATAATATGCCATACAGATTTGGAATTCCCTTATCATCAGCTCCAATTCCTATTTTTTTGGTTTGACTCTCAGGTCACTCCCAAAGGACTTTTATGATCGAATGGCGCCCTACTCGTTGAAACTGAGATCTAGCCCCTGGAACACGATTTTGAAACAAGGTCAAGGACACATCCCAGCTGACCCGCCAATAATACAAAAAATCTCTGGAGTTTGCGAGGGAACTCAAATATGGCCTTGATTTTTCTCTAACTTGAGAATTGACCTTTTGGTCTAAGTTTGTCATGTCTTGAGTTTCGCGAGGGCTCATATTTTTAAACCATCAATATTTTCCAGTTTGCATCACTTTTTAATAGGTTTAAAGATCTAGACCAGGGGTCGGCAACCATAGATAAATTAATTAAAGATATCTCAATTTTGACGTCGCCAAATCCGCCCTTTATGAGGGATTACCTAACAACATTGTTAAAAATGGTGGTTTCGTAAGGAATGTTATAGAGTGCGCTACCTTGTTTGTAACGCGAATATCCTTCATGAAGTTTGCGTTTCAGAGTCAATCCAGAAAATACAGCCTGAGTCATCTAGAGGCCACGGATCAAACTACGGTCGCCGTAGTCTGCCTGTTTAACTAGAGCTGAGTAGTCTGGGGCTTGGTCTGTGTCGGCAACCGCTTTTAGGTCAAGGCCCACCAAATTTGATAACGTGTTGGCAGGGGCCTACCAAACCAAGGATTCCTTAATACCGGATCTGAAACCGCATCGGAAAAAATGCCTGTCTCAAAGTATGCGTCATTCAGGCAACCCAAGCCAATTCTCATTGGGCAGGATTGGCCACATCTGCCATTCAAAAGGTGACGAGATCATTGACCAGCAGACAGCATGATTTTATCTTATGACAAAACAAAATCTCTTTATAATTTGAGTATTAAGTTCCTTTTGCTATTTATAAGCTCATAGCAGGTTTCTATTATTTGAAGAAATGACTTGAGCCTTACCTATTTTTGCAAGATCCAAATCACAATTTTAGAAAGCCTACAATTTTCAGTCACCCTTGTTTGTTTTGCCAGTTCTTTCTCACTCACAACATTTGAAACATCTTGAAGAATCATGATGAAATGTGATAAATTCATCTGTGCAGTGCTTTGTAAGTGTGTTTTTAAAGTCACATTCAGATCTTTTGACTCATGTCAATACTCCTTCATCTGCTGTAGTGCTACCGTCTATGGCTGATGGCACACCCACCTTTGATAGTGCAACACCTTTAGTGAAACAAGTACCTCCTCACCCAGAGTTATTTTGGGAATCGGTCAAGTCTCAACTACTGCTAGATTGTTCATGGTGTGAGTTCTTCTCGATGGCAAGGCTTGTTCTGTTGGTGATTCAGCCACATACCAAACGTTCATATACTTTTTCTAAATGTGAGTGAACCAAGCAAGTAAGATAAATCTTAGTGTTTGCATTGTGTGAGGCATAATTCTGGGAATCTTTTAAGCTCAAAGCAGAATATTTGTCTTGGCATATATTTGCCCAAAATTTTAACACAAGTACATTTGGTCAATGGTTAAAGTCACCAAAGAAAGAATTTTTATTTGATACTGTTTCTTGTAGTGCTTTCCTTTCTACATGCAGTAAGAGCCTAAAGTGCCTAATCCAACTTTTTAAGTATACAATGGAACTGTGCGAATGCTATATTAATTATAGCCTAAGGCTTTTGAAGTCCTTCAAAAGGAGTGAATCTAATGAGAAACCCATGATATGGAACTTAACATGGGCATGAGGATGAAAGAAAGTGAATTAACCATTTAATGTGTTGAACTACAAATAAGGAAATTTAATAAAATATATTGAAAAGATATTAAAAATGCCGGAATGGGAACATTGAAAGAGGTTAAATATCTCTTGGTTCAGTTGCCAGATTTTAAGTTTGCTACCTCAATGCTTGTACAGTTGAGACATATTAATGTACAAAGGGGTACAAATTAAACTTAAGTATGGCATATCAAGTGCCATGCATGAGTAATACAACAGTATCAAAACTGTGAAAATCCTTCACAGGGGAGATGTGGAGACTGGAAATAAGCTAGAGAAAAGAAAACTAAGTTGTTAAGATCTAACATAAGTCTGAATTAAATAACGTTGCTTCCTGAGCGACATGACGTCTGTGGAAAAGGTTGCGTGGCCGTCACCCGTCCAGAAGTTCCGTGGTCTATGACCAAACAGACGTTGGTAGATTCAGAGGCCCACAAATTAGCAATCAAAGAGATCCGGGCCCATTAGTCAGTATTATGGATGTCTCTCGGGCCTACTATTGTGGACTTCCCTATAGCTCCTGGGCCCAACAAAGGCAACCCTGGGGCCCACTTATGGGCCGCGGCCCACCGGTTGCCGACTCCAGATCTAGACATATAGTACTTGCCCTGTCTCACTCAAATCATGCTTTAATTTCATTCTAGAGCCTTGGAAGGCCTAGCTCTGAACAAAACCAGACGGGTGCTCATTTGCTAAAACTTTTACTACAAAGGGGCTGGCCCAATTTTGATGAATTTGGGGCATGCTGTAGGTGGTGCTTGAATGAGATTTTTTTTCTTTCGGGAAACACTAACCCGACCACGGCCAACATTTCGATTACCGTGCCTTTTTTCCAAAAAATGGTCGAATTTTCAGAGCTCCGAGCCTATTTTGCCAACAAAGGCACACACAGAAAAAGGTTTGTAATTTCAGATCTGGTCTTAATTTGCTTCTAGCCTCTAAAAGGTCCAAGCAAGTCTACGTAGAAAAGGCCAAACGAATTTCTGGAATTTTTTTGATCGGTCAATAATTCCTTTTAAAACTTTGTGGCAAGCTCAAAATGGTTTGATTTTGTTTATAACTGCAAAATTGACTTTTGAAGTTTTTCGATTGGTGCCCTCTTGTCAAGGTTGAGTTTCTCTCCCCATCAATCAAAATTCTCGCAAAGGGTGATTGGCTAAAGACCCTCTTGAATACTCGATGTACCTCTAAAACACCTTTCCAAGTTCAAAATTATGGATAAGTTATAGCTAACAACTCAACAGAACTGGGATAGTCAGAAAAATAGTAGCGTGGTGTCCTTTTGACAGGATTCTATCCAAAATGATAAGTTCAAATTCAAATACTCCAAGAGTTCTCGGCGGCATTTTGAATGTTTATTGATTGCAGTAAACTCGTTTTCCATGCTTAAAACTGGTATTGGTTTTGATGTAGTATCTCCAAAAATGACGACGCCAGAGTGCTTTGGTATAGGTTCAGTATGGGGTGTCTTTTGCCTTAATTCTGTTTCGAGCCCCATCAATTAAGATTCAATCAAGGAGTTTTCTGCGCCATTTTGAATATTCTTGATGGCTGTAAACTCGTTTAATGTTGTTGTTGCTAACCGAGATCCAGGTCATCTTCGTCTCCCCCATAGTCACAGGAAGGTGGCCTCACTTGAAGTGTCACACCAAAGCAATGACACCCCCACCCCTGAAGGCCCTTGCCCGCATTCGAAAAGGTCCTGGAGGGAGGGTGTCGTGTGGACTAGCCTTAAGGAATGGGACAGATGTTGGTGGTCTTGGGGTCAGTAGGTCTAAGGGTGTCATTGGCGCACATTGCATAACCCGGTCAAAAATGAAAATGGTCAACAAAATCAAATCCTGTTGCGTTTTTAGTTGCTGGAAGCGTTACTGTTCCTTGCAATTTCTCAAAAAATATTTACATTCCGTACTTCTTGGTAATTTGGATACAATCCTCAATCCTCAAATTCTCCACTAAAGCAAAGAAGATTCATTTCATGAAACTGTGGAAGGAGCGGTCAAATGAGGAAAACTATCCCGCTAAACTTCAGAAGATAACCATTAGCGAGGACCTTACAAATCTCCAGCGACAGAATTTGAAGGCATTGAGGAGGGAGGCCGACTCAAAAAACGAAGGACCAATGGACGGAAAACGACATATCGTGGTGGATACAAAAGGAATACCGTTTTTAAAAGAAATCAATCTAAAGAAAGCCTAATAGTAGCATTTTGGAACATGAGGCGGAGCTTCTGGACCAAGGAAAGTGAAGTGCAAGAATTGATAAGAAATCAGAGACTGGATATTATATTCTTATCAGAGACTGACTTTGTCCCGCCCTCAATACAGAAGTCATTTAAGAATGAGGAGGTACAATGTGGCATCCCTGCCGAATAAAGCAGTTGGCATCGGAAACTGGAACGAGTTAGACGTGCTTTATTTCATCGGTCCTTACGATTATAACAACTTCTGTTTCAAGATGCTTTAAATTGTTACCGTGATGCAGTACCATAGTGTCATCAGCAAATAAACTAAACATGAGTTTAGAAACCCCTGGTAAATCATTTACGTAAATAAGAAATAATAGTGGTCCCCAAATAGAGCCTTGCGGCACGCCACATAGTATATTTTCCATATTGGATGTAAAATTCCCCACGCAGGTGGCTTGTTTCCGGTCAGAAAGATAGCTGGAAAACAAATTTACAGCCATTTGATCTAACCCATAACCCTCTAATTTTTTCAACAATATACGGTGACTAACAGTGTCAAATGTTATTGATCAGATAGATGTCCTTCGCTATGCATTTTTATAATGTAATGACATAGATGTCCTCCCCATGCAAATTTTCTTTTGAACTAAGGCAAGTAGACAACTTGTACCGCCAGCTTTCATATACTGTACATTCATTGCTTCAAGGGGAGATAAGCGCCGCTTAAAAGTTCGTTCGGCACTTTTGCAATATTTTGACAGCCATCCTTCAAACCGGAAATGCAAGGCTTTTGGCTTTTGCCTTATAAAATTGCCGTTCAAATGTTGTTACAAAGTCCTCTTTGTGCAACATGTCGTCCCTTGGATATTTCACCAAAAACCTTCAAAAACATTACAATTTGCCAGTCATTGGCAAACACTCCTTTGAAATAATCGTGTCCAAAAATGGCCCACAAGTTCCTTTCTCATCTAATTTATCTCATTCTTCTCAATGAAGCCCGGTCGTTTCATTTGGTGTTATCAACTTCTGAAACAATCTGTTCCTTATCTTGTCACACCAATCCTGAGTGTTTATCTTATTTCTACAAAGCTGTCAAAGAACCACCAGGGAACTGCATATTAAAGTCAAACAATGGCCAGAGCTCGCCAGGTCACCTTTTTAACCATTACTCCGTGTTAAGAAGGAATCCCAAGAAGATCTTTTATCAGCCTGTTTCAAGTCTAAATACAGAAGATGAGGCTTTCAATGCTGGTTTCAATTATTGGATAGTGATCAATGGAACTAAGAGTTTCTTTGCTCTTCAATCCGAACCAACCAGATTCCTTGATGCAGTTAGCAATTGCTTTCTTAAAAGTGGTATTTTGCCCATGGAACGTACAGATGAGTTCATTGAAGCCGTGTCTAGTTTGTCCAATGACTCGGTTACTCCTCGATTTACCTCTTTAGCCAGAGAATTCACCGATGTAAATGATGTTAGACACCTCACTTGGAATTTGGGATTGAAAGAATGGGGTGAAGATGAGAATGGAACTTGGAACCCCAAGTTCCAAGACTGGCCCAAAGAAAATTATGACAGTTACTTGTTCTTGATAGACCCCACCCAAAAACAGTTTATTCCCGCAACAAGAGGTCATATCACTGACCTTCATTTTTGTCAATTTTTGGGGCGAAATTTGGCCACTGGGAAACCGACGACTGCTAGTTCCATTCATGGAAACTTTCGCAGTAGCAATGCCGTTGATGGTTCTCTTGGATGGAGCTTTTGGCATTCTCGTGATGACACTAAACATAAACCTGATTGGATTTCTGTGGACTTGGAACTGGAACACAAAATAAGAGTGGTAATGTGGTTGGGATCAGCTTATTGGTGTACTAAAAGGAATAAAGATGTGCAAGTTTGGGCTGGCAATCAACCTTTGGCTTCCTGGTCCTTTTGGAATGATGTCAATTTTGGCGCTCTGAAGTATTGTGGAATTCATCCTTATTCGACGAATAAGAGCATTTTGTCTGGTGTGACTTGTCAAGATACCACAATTGGACGTTATGTGATACTTGTGAACTATGGTTGGCGTTTTTCTGATATGCCGATGCAAATTGGAGAAATTGGAGTTTTTGGAAATCCCCGTGAATAACCAATTTCGTTGACTGTTGTTTTTCCTATCAAAATTTTTTGTTGGTTGCTCACTATGGGTGGAATATTTCTTAATGGAATAGCTTTCAGCTTAATGATCTAGATGGGTAATTGCTTGTTGTTTTGTTCTTTATTCAATTTGGTCATTTTGTGCTCAAAATTGTTTCAGCGCAGTAGTATAACATATCAAACATATTTTTGTTCATTCATTGCTCATTGAAGAACATTTTTTACGTTTAGACAAAAAAGGTTTTAGTAGTTAAATTTCATGAAACGTGATAAAAAACTGCCGGTAGAATCATAGCCAAAATCCTTTTTTGGGGAAAGTAATAAAAAAGTCATAAAAAAACAAAGGCTCTTTTGGTTGCGAAGATTTACAAAGTAAATTTACCTGACCAGTGAGCCACTTTAATATTACCTAGATTTCTAATTTTTCCATTTTTGTGCCTTGAACAGAGTTGAATGTTCTAAGTTAAAATTGAAAATTTTGAACAAATAGCATATTTTTGGCAGCTTTATATGTATGAAGCCAACAACGGCACAACGCTAGTCATCTCTCTTATTCCAAGTTTAAAATCAGCATTTTCGTTCCAAAATGACAACATGTAAGCAACCACCATCACCATCAATTGTAACTTTTGACAAAAATTTGGCGTTGAGGTCGAAAAATCAGCAACTTTATCCGACCCCCAAGTCATGTGTATAGAGGATTTTAAACCAAGCTTGACAAATTCGCCAGTAGATGGTTGGGAAGGTAAGGCAAGTAAAGAGAAAAGACTTGAGCTTAGTGCTTAGTACTTGGCCCCTCTTTCACGCC
>CM021312.1:8743258-8755365 GCA_010645155.1 Tigriopus japonicus | reverse complement strand
GTCACATTTTGTTTTTGTTTCGTTCGAATTGAGTGTGACTAAAGTGGGTCAGATTGAATACAATTTTGATATGCAAATTATGGCTACCCTTCCGAGAGGAAAGTGCGTGTGGATTAATGTCCATAGTAAATCAGTGCGTCAAATGACTTCTTATTGTGATACTTTTCCATCCTTAGAGGGTTTGCTCCTTAATACATTTCTTGGTAAGGATTTATATTTTTCTCTTTTGAATTTAAAGATACAGGGGGAGACTTGTTTTGCTTTAGCCCAAACCACAGAGCTCAACAGAGAGAGAGAGTGAGTACTGCCCCCAATTTTCATAATCTTTGACAAGTTACACTTTTGACCAGAATGAAAAAACAACTAAGTGGGATGGTGTAATGCCCCCTGAGTGAAAAACACAAGGCTTGAAATGGATGTAAAATTTGAAATACTTTTTGAAAAATTAGTTTCTCAAACAGTGACTAATGAAGTTCCCCTAAGTTGAGAACATCTTATTGTTTGGGAGATATTTCCTACTTTCGTAAGTTTCGGCGTCTATAACTTTGAAAATGTATGTGTTTTTCCGTGAAAACCGAATGCTACTTGTTCTTTGAGATATGCAGTGTAATTTCAACTCTTCTCCTGTTAAGTGTATTGTTCCAAGTTTGAATAGATTCACGTCCAATTTTTGCGCTCCGAGATTGCGCCGCGCATTCCTGGACATTTTGTGTTCGTGGAGCGAGCGAGGCAAGGACTCTTGCGCAAGGAAGCAACATGACATTTTTGTTCCCCTCAAGTTAGGTCATTGAATGCAAGTCTAGAGATTGTAGGGAACCAACGTTCCACTAGCTAAGAAGTGTGAGGACCAGAGTCTGGTGGTAGACTGGAATCTTTATTTCTGCTATAGGCTTTAGCTATCCCACTTATACGTATATCTATTGCAGGGCAACCCTCACAGGGATGCTACAAGATCACTCAAGACTTTGATTTTCATACTTTTTCCCATTCCAAAAGCATGAAATACATTCATATGATACCATTTTGTAATCAAAAATGTATTTGAGCTTTGTTTTGTTGTATTTTTAGCAAAAAAGTCATGCCCCAGTTCAGTTTAGCAAGAATAAAGGTTGAACAAAGTATCACTTTCTTCCCGACCTTTTTTGCCATTTTTCATTAAATTGAAAATAAAATTTAAAACTCTATTTGACTGAACATGAATTAGGGATAGTATCAAAGTAGTTCACAACTAATGTTAACAAATTCGTAACCAAATTTATGTTCTCATTCAGAATCATAAATGGCATTAGGTCTTTTTTTAAATTGAACTATGAGGCTTCATATGACAACTTTCTTGTCTTTATCAAGATTGTGTGATTTGCAGAACTTTCAATTGGCATGGAGAAAAACATGTTTTCAAGAAAATATTCAGTATTGAAATTGTATCAGTCAATTTTTAAAAGAGATCCTAAATGTTGATATTTGAAGTCTTGTTGGCAGCTTGGATATTTTGTGTTTGCTTTACTCACTGTACACTCTCATGAAAAAGGCACCTGAGTAACATTTAAACTGGCAGAAACCCTATATCTGGGATATTGGTTTGTCTTGGAGATGAACCCACAGGGAACTGATTTTGGATGACTGAACTTTCTTTGGCATTGTTTACAATTAGGCCTAAGTTTGCTGGTAAGGTTTGGTGAATGTTAAGCTGACCATTCCTTGCTGGAGGGTCCTTGGGTGAGGGCGTTTCACACAAAAAGTACGTGATAAAATCATTGGTGTTAGATTTAGATTGTTTCTAGTTGGAATGAGAACTTTATCTCGCAAGAAATTTTGCCAGAACTTGGGGAGTAATCAAATTCCACAAAATTTCTTTGAAGCCTTCATTGCCCTTAAACGCTGTGTTGGGTTTTCTTTTTCATTATTCTGGTCATGATGATGGTACTTTACATTTGGAACTTATTTCAACACTGGTTATAAGTTGTCTGGGGAACAAAACTTGTTTGTATCTGGCAGACCAAAACGCCCTCGCTCGCTCCACGAACACAAAATGTCCAGGAATGCGCAGCGCAATCTCGGAGCGCAAAAACTGGACGTGAATCTATTCAAATTTGGAACAATACACTTAACAGGAGAAGAGTTGAAATAACACCGCATATCTCAAAGAACAAGTAGCATTCGGTTTTCACGGAAAACACATACATTTTCAAAGTTATAGACGCCGAAACTTGGTAGAATTTTACAGTTCAATTCAACTTTCAACCTCTCAAGGTGCTGCGCCATCCAACGTTAGGTAATTGAACTAATTGACGGAATCAAGAAAAGTAAACAAGCTCTACACGGTCCATTGCGCGGTTATATGGATGTTGGGATGATTCAAACACTCGCACAATACTTGGTTCTGAGGATGAACATTTGCGTGTATGCGGAGTGATTGTTGCCAATGTTCGCGCAAGCCAACCTGAGATGGATCCACCTCCGGACTTGCTCAAGGGGATGGCGGACGTGGATCCAAATTATTTATCATTGCGAGATACCCTTCAAGATGATACAGTATCAAAGAAAAATTTAGCAGATTGCGCCCGTCCTTATAAGACAGTGTGGGAAAGATTGACGGTTTATTCTCCTAGACAGCCGCCGGATTGTGGTTCCGCCTAGTGCACGAAGAGATATACTGCAACTTTTACATAGTTCACATCAAGGTGTAACCCGGTCCTATTGTCGTGCTCGTGATTTGTTCTTTTTGCCAGGGATGAAAAATGAAGTTGAAGCTGCCGTGGAATCTTGCAACCTATGCCACGTCCTTCACGTCCATTCCAAGAAGTTAGTGCGGATTTATTCGAATATGGAGGTGAACACTTTCTGGCCTTTATTGATCACTATTCTGGTTGGCCATGCTTGGATTTCTATGGTTCGAGTCCAAACACTCATTGAAGTTGTTCGCTCTTTACGCACTATTTTTGCTCAGTTTGGGTTGCCGGAAAAAAATCGAACGGATGGTGGGCCTCAATTTACTTCCGCAGATTTCTTGCGATTTTGTCAGGAGGATAGTATTCGTCCCGTATTGAGTTTGGCATTCTACCCTCAATCTAATGGGCGCGCTGAAGCGGCCGTGAAGGCCTTGAAAACCCTCATAAAAAATATTGGAACAATCGTAAACTTGACCGTGACGCATTTAATGCGGCACTCCTGGAATGGAGAAACACACCACGTGAGGATGGCAAGTCCCCGGCCCAATGGCTTTTTGGTCAAAGACTCAGAACACGTTTACCTGCTCATCCTTCTTCTTATAAAAAATGTCCCCAGATGAGTTGGAAATGGCTTTAAAGCAACGTCATATAACCGCGGATCCAAAAGTTTTTTTTTCCTGCAGAGCAGATATTCTAGACGTTTCAGGATGTAGGTCAGCTTGGGTCAGCTGAAAACCAGCAGTAGAGAAACGTTAATGGCGTTAACCCTCTAGATTTTCTGCTCTGCAAGAAAAATACTTTTGAATCCGCGGTCAAGACCACTCATATTCTTCTTGACAAGGACAGAAACCATTGCGATTCATCATCGAAAGAACTCGAGCCTCTATTAGTTGGACAAAAAGTTCACATGCAAGATCCCGAATCAAAACCTAGGGATAAATTCGGAACCGTCATGTGTATCCGTGACAATGGTCGATCTTTTATAAGTGATTGGTATGGGGACCCGGCGATATACCCGAAATCGACGTTTCCTCCGTCCTTTCAAGGAAGTGCAAGGGGGGATGGGATGAGGGGGTTGAGGAGAAGAAAGAATTCAACGATTATTCAAACGATGTATTAAACCATTCTGATGTTCCAGAACCGCGAAGAAGCAATCGAACCAGAAGGAAGATGAAAAGATTTGATCAGAATTGAAATGATAAATGATATTTTATGCATTAATGAATTCGGGGGAGGTGTGATGATATGAAATGTTTCCCGCCAGTTATTGAACAAGAGCAATTGCTGTCGTTGGTGATATACGATTGACAGTCACGTTTGGAACTTGGTTAAATAAAGGACAGACAAATCTCCCGATTATACGTCTTGATCCGTATGGCACAATCATGACACTTTTTGGGCCTACAATTCAATGGGAAACAACTTTATTTTTATTGTTTTATTTAAGTTTAGGCCCAGGAAAAAAGTTATATACCTAAAAACCTATTAATTAACACATTTTTTGAAAAACTACTTAACCCATATTTAGAGACCATTTAATTACCTGATGAATTCAAATTGAATAAAAATTCATTCATCAACAGCTGAGTTATTTATCTTTGAATGGTCCATTTTTGACCCCAAAAAGCTGAAAAACGCTAGTTATATGAAAAAAACAAATTTCCAAAGATATTATGTAGCTTTTCAATATTGCAAATAAAAATGATTTTTTTTTTGTTTTGGAATTTTTGTCAAAATAGCTTAAAATAATTAAAAAATATCACTTAAAAGTCACTTAAAATACATTTTGCAATAAAAAATCTTTTGCAGTATCAAAGACACTCAAAGTTAGGAAATACTTAAAAGTTTTGAAGAAACCGGTTAATGTTTCAAGTTTCGATTTTAGTCCATTTTGAACATGGTCCTTCTAGAAATCGTAATTTTGAATGTGAATCTGTTTAACATATATATTTGTAATTTTCGCAGAGCACACATAGTGTACTCTAAATAGTTATGAAATATGGTTTGCAAAAATCTTGTTTAAGTGCATTACAAGTGATATTTTATATTATTCTGAGCTATTTTAACATAAGCTTCAAAACTCGAAAAAAATCATTCATTTTTGCGATGTTTAAAAGCTATATGAAATCTTTGGGAATTTGTGTAATTGAAGCGTTTTTCGGCCTTTTGGGGTGAAAACGGACCATTCAAAGACAAATAACTCAGCTATTGATGAATGAGTTTTTATTCAATTTGAATTCATCAGGTAACTAAATGGTCTCTCAATCAAACCAATCCAAAAAATTTTTGGTCCAAAAACCTGTGTAGTAAAAGTTTTCCGATCTTTTAAATTTTCAGTTGCTCAATATGGAACATTTAAGCAATTTAAATTTTGAATGTGAATTTTGCATATATATGATTTTGTTGTCAGCTGCGTTCGGTTTCGGTTTCGGTTTGGGTTGAGCGCTCTTTCGGCCGAAACTTTCGGTTTTGGTTAAGACCCTTTTCGATCCATCACTAGTGTCCAATAATAAAATTGATGGAGGCAACCGTCGCCAAGACAAGTGGTCACGTTTATTTTCAATGTAATTTCTCACCAGTTTGGTCAATCAGTGACAAAATGAGGTTTGTTTCGTTATGGTTTGTCCTCTTCGGCACTTGCGTTGACACAAATGCTCGAATGATTGAATATTTCGAGTTAGGCGAAGGATGTGGCATATCATCGGAAATTTCATTAATAGCAGCTATTTTCGTGCCATTATCCGCTTCTCATTCAAGCCGCTTGTCTCTATCCGCTTTTCTTTTGCTATTTTCGTGCCCTTCAATGCGGTGAAGCGGTCGAGAATACGGAGTCGAGGTAATCCCGACATCTTTGGATATGCCTCTGCACTAAACCGATTAGTTTCCGTTTCCGTGGAGTGTTTCTATGACCTGATCAAATATCGTAGTGGTTGCCTCCTTTGGGCTTGTGCTTGTTAAGGCCATGCATCCATCAATAAACTAGTTTCTGCGTTAACTAGACAAGTGCTTTGGAGCAGCTTGTGGAAGCACTGTTTTGGGGGGGTTGAGCAAAATTGTTCTTCCACCCCCCCAAAAGTCTTTCCAGCAGTCTTGATCTACAAAAGAGCTAGGGCAACTCACAAACTCGTTTGTAGGCATTGAGGAGAGTGACGTTTCTTGTCTAAGAGTGCCATTTTTGCAATACATGAGAGAAAAATGGAAGCACTGATTGTGTTTCAAACTGCACCCAAAGATGTCAGTCATACCTCGTCTGTGTATTGGTCCGTTTATCAGCTTGACTACTTATCAGCTGATATTTTTGTGATTTTTCCCGTTTCTCTGTTTTGTTGCTTGTCCCTATCCGCTTTTCCCTTTGCTATTTTCGTGCCCTCCAATGCCGGGGAGAGTTCCAAAATTTGTGCATTTATCTGCCTGCGAAAAGAACAAGCAAATGCTTGTTCTTATCGAACCTGATTGGTTGAGCCTTGTTTCCCTATTGCTGTGATTGGCTAATTGAAAATGGTTTGTTAAAATAATTCTGCAATTTTCCGTAAGAATTTTGTAGAGGGGATCTAGCGCTGAACATTTCACCTGCCTTTCGGGATGTGCGAAAACAAGTTTTGACACCTCCAATTTAAAGCCAAGATATTCCATCCTGCAATTATCATCAACAACCAATTTTTCGACCAACATACTAGCTAACAACACAAAAACAAAGTAACATGATTGAAAAGAGTTTTATTTACTGATTTTGACAAGAGCGCAAAACACAAAAAATGGGGCATGTGAAGTTTTCTAAAAGAAAATATCATTTCTTGCCCCTCTTGAAATTTTTTGACACGGGAATCCTATCTTGCTCACTTTAGTTGTCCGATGAAGTTGACTCATATGTTTAAGGATTGAGATTAGATACCGTTTATGCAACGGTTTCTGTAATGTTGATGAAAGTCTTCTTCTTCTTAAAAGCTCGATGCTGCCAGGCACCCTTTGCGACAACCTGAACAACCGTACCTTTTATGACCGTGATCTAGGGGCGTCAATAGGATCCAAAGAATTGTCCACGTCCTTCTTGTCGCTTTTGAAGTCAAAATGACCATTTAAATTCTGATTTTGCCGTTGTTATTTGTTGGTTATCTCGAATGATCTCCTAGATTGAGGAAGACATTCAACTGAATTTCGTAGGATTTTGCTGTCAAACGCAGCTTTGTTGTTAGAATTTTCATAGATATCTTGCCTCGTTACAAAACATGGAACTACTTTCTTGATTGATTGTCCTTATTCCGGATTACGAAAACTGTGGCACGAAAATATGAAAAGGGATAAGTGGACAGGGAGAATCCCTTGTTGTCGTTAATTTAGTCAAAATGACCATTTGAATTCCGAGTTTGTTGCGGGTATTTGTTGGTTATCTAGAACAACCTCCTAGATTGGGAAGACATTCATCTGAATTTCGTAGGATTTTGCTGTCAAACGCAGCTTTGCTCTTACAATTTTCATAGATATCATGCCTCGTTTCAAGAAATGGAATTACTTTCTTGATTGATTATCCTTATTCCGGTTAACGAAAATGTGGCACGAAAATATGAAAAGGGAGAAGTGGATAGAGAGAAGCGGAGAAGCGAAGAATCGGACAAGCGGTTACAGTCGTTTGGCACGAAAATAGCACCTAATGTCAAAACCATTGGACGTGACTGATCCTAAAGGGTGTGTCCTCATACAATTTCCAGCCACGGACGAATTTGAGCCCGGGCAACAACAAGAAAATTATCGAATCGAGGATCAATTAAGTAAATAAAGTCAACATGCATTTTAAATAGCCTGATGTATTCCCATGTTTATTCTTTAGTAGCGGCCTTTGGAGGATGGGGAGAATGGTCTGAATGGACAGAGTGCTCCACAACGTGTGGATCAGGTCAAAAGAGGAGATCCAGATTGTGTGATTCGGACCAGCCAGAATTGTATTGTAAAGGGTCCAGAGAAGCTGTTCGATACTGTCTCATAAAATATTGTCCGGGTAAGACAACAGGCTCTTAAGTTACTCACAAGGTTGGGACAAGTAAAACTAAAACTTAAAATAGATAATGCTAGGTTGTTTAACTTCGCAGCATTGGTACGAATTTTAGCAGGAAAAAGAAGACCACTCGCTGGAAGTGCAGTTTACTGAACGCTGTCGAAAATATATGGGTTCGTGGGGATTCTGCTTGATTTAGAGCAAGAACAGATACCTCCCATTCGTATTGATCGACCAAGAAGAGTCGTTTAAGCACATCCAATGAAAAAGAAAGCAGGTGCAGCCTCTAAGCTTTTTGCTACAAGTTTGATGTTCTTACGTGCTTAGTTTTTATTGAGAAGATCGAAGAAAATGGGTTAGACTATTGAGTCAGGGTCCAATTTTGGGAGCTGGATTTGAACAGTGACCTCCCAGACCTATGCACTGTGACTCAAACAGTTTTTCCGACACACGAATTTTTTTGACTGGCGGCAGAAAACGGAACCCTTTAGTTGCGTGAGTAATTTTACTAATGTTGCGTTTGGTTAAAAGTTGCGTCCATTCGAATCATTAAAAAAGTAATCGAGTAAAACAGTTTGTTCGAAAACTGAATGGATTCCCAATTTATATGTAATTGATGTTGATTTTCATTCTTGTGCTGACTAAGTTCAATCAATCACAGTCATCAATTGCGATCTAGATCATCATAAATCAATAATCGCGCCGCCCAAATTGAAGGTGACAAAAGTCAAATCAAGTAGTCAGTTGATAGAGAGAACCTGGAACAACAGTCTGATCTATTCCACCATAGGCATATTTACCGTTCATTATCGTTCTTGCAAGTGGTTCCCAAGAAACAGACAACCAAAATAAAGAGGAAGAAAAAAACACAAATGACATTTATTTTAACTTTTGCCTATGGCCACTATTTCTTAGGGAGGTGGCCCTTGCCAGTCTTAAATTGAACAAGCAAGTCCAGGCTGTCCAGCAACCTTTTCTATTGTTCAATACCAATTCAGATATTGGTCAAAACCAATTAAGAGATTGTTGAAGACCAATCAAGAGATTGTTTTAGACCAATTCAAGTATTGTTTAAAATGTATTTGGAGGCTGTTCAAGACCGAGCTGAATATTCTTAAACATTGATCTGGAACTTATGACTTAAGACTTGGCGGTTAGAATATCTGAATATTTGTGCATTTCCTGGATTAGCTTTGAACAACTTTCAAATCTGGAACTTGTTCCAGATCATTTTTCAAGATTGATTCAGAAGACCGATTCCGATATCATTCAAAACCAATTTTAATATTTTTCAAGACCAAAATTCCGGTATTATCCAAAACTAATTTATATGCTGTCTAAGACTGATTCCAATATTATTCACACCCATTTTAGACATTGCCCAAAACTTCGTCAGGAAATACTTTGATAACTTATTAATTATTCTTGCGCAAGCTTTGGATGGGACTTGGAGAATCTTCAAACCCTTGGGCAGTTTTCAGATCGGTTTTTACCAACTTTCAAATCTGGAACTTGTTCAAGAACCATTTGAAAGTTGGTCTTTATTGATTCAGATGTTATTCAAGATTGATTCTGATATTATTAAAAACCAATTGGGATTTCGTACATGACCAATCCCGATAATACTGTCTAAAAGTCTAATTTATCTTTAAATCCGTCTTGGACAGTCTCCGAATTGGACTCACAAAAGTTCCACTTTAGAACAATAGCCGGATCAATCTTAGACGATTTTTGTATCGATCTTGAATGACATCCAAATCAATTTTGAAAAATATTCGAATCAGTCTTGGCTCATGCTACTGAATAATTTGTTTTAAGTTTAGATGGAAATTGTATGAGGTTTATTTACACAATTTTTATTCATTTTTTTTTTATTTCAATTTTTCAAAATTTTACACAAATCCAAAAATCGTACATTCAATCGAGTTGGAAGCAAGTCTACCTCTAGTATGGTTATCCTTTGTACAAGCAAAGCACCTGTAGGCTTTCCATTGTGTGTTTTCTTTAATGGAAGCAGGTCTGATGCAAAATTTCCTGACCCGGTCAAACTTGTAAATATTTTGACGTTCAACAATACCCTGTTTTAGTGAGAGCATTTATTAACAACGATCTGTGTTTAAAACGGCATCCAAAGTAAAAGAGTTTGGGTCTAATGTATTTGCACACAAATTGATCTTCCAATACCCCGCATTTGGTGTTGGAAAATGACATACCTATTAGGTTTTATCTTGTGAATTAAATTCTAATAATATTTGAGTAAACTAAGTCAGTATCAGATTGAAATATAATGATCAAAAATATCAACTATTCCATTACCAATTCTGTATCAATTCAGATTCCATTCATGTGTCGAAAAAACTGTTTCACTCGATTACTTTCTTAATGATTCGAAGAGATTATTATTACGCAACTTTTAACCTAACGCAACATTAGTAAAATTACTCACACAACTAAAGGGTTCCGTTTTCTGCCGCCAGTCGAAAAAATTCGTGTCGGAAAAACTGTTTGACACTGTGACCTCCTAGTCAGCTGTCCGTCAAAATGCCGTTAGGCCCAAAAAACTACGCTACAAAAATTGGACCTTCATTGTGATTAAACCTTTGATGTTCTTGAACTTTTATTTGCAATTACTAGAAGTTGAAAATGTAACCGATGTCATGGGCTAATCTGAAACCAAAGAGTATGTTAATGCAAAAACAATTATTAACATGGTAATACAATACTAAAAGATCTAAAAACAGATTACAATTAAAATAAAATATTTCATCAATACTTGTCTAGTTTTTTCCTTGCTTAAGCCAACAAAATTAAAAAAAGCGATGAAAAACGGAGAAGTTCTGAATTATTGAAGCAGGAATAGATATTTCACGCAAAATTGAGGAAAATAAATGAATGAATGGTCAATGCGCCTCAAGGCTTACCCAAAATTAACCGGAGATGCTAAAAGACCGACATATGGACATTTGTACATTAATCAGCTATTTACAAAGATAAGGGCTAATATTAACGAAAAGACTTTCTGTACAAGGAGGGCGGTACATTCGAATCTCGATATAAGAAATCTCAGTTTTTTTCAGTTTCTCAGAAACTTTTCCGTGCTGACCAAACTTTTACTACATGAGAATTCTCGATATAAGAAATTTCCCATTTTTCCTCAATCTCGATATAAGAAATATTTTCAAAGATTTTGCCTATTTTTCTGGCTTAAATTGGTCACAGCACAAAACAAAAACAAAACGAATATGAACGTTACATGGATTGAAAATCCACGTACATAGGAGCCGACGTACATAAACAAACCCAAGTGAAGGGCAAAGTCAATCAGGGTTGCTAAAATATGCTACACACATGGCAGTTAGTAGAAACACATTTTTCTTTCAGAAATCATATTGCAATAATATTTTTGTTTTATTCATTCAATAATTACACAAGTTCTCTTCATAATCTTCATTGTATGTAGATTAAGACTAAACCTATTTCAGCTCCTAACCCATGCTTGAACTTGGCCACATTATGTATCTGCAAATGGTAAATGAGTTATGATGTCATGGGGAGCTATATACCTGGTATGGTAGTCTTGCCAGTTTGGAAGTGTGTTAGAGGTGCCAAATAGGATTATGTGCCCCTCTTTTTAGGGGATTTTACTTTCCCAAAATGGTTGTGAGGATAGAAGCATATGTCAAGTATTGACCGCAAGGCCAATAAAATATCTCTGTGGGTTTGCGATTTATTATACATTCAGCAAAAAATTGTTCAAATATGGTTTCATTTACTATTGCCATTTCATTTCATTTTTTGGGGGGAGGCGGATATTTAAATACTGCTGCAAGGAATGGGATTCCCTGTAAAGAGAGCTAATCATTTATATAATTTCTATAATTAATGTTTATTTGATATTTGGTCTACCAACGAGTTACTGTTGGCAGATCTATAGAACCCATGTATAGTGAGTTGGTCAGGAAAAGTGTTTAATAATTTGTCCACAACCCGGCCTTAAATGCAAAGAATCTGGAAGAAATATCAAGGCATGTTTAAAGTTGTTTGCTTAAAACTTTATTAGTTTTGTAGGGAAAAATTCATAACTAAAGTCATTAGAATTTCAGTGACTTGAAATAGGATATCAAAAACCTCCATAAAACATTACATTTTAGGAGATAATATCACCCTTGGCAAATCAAATTTTGAAACATGTACATATACCAAACATAATAATTTATAGAAAATTGTGCTAATAGTAATGGCGTGTCTAGCATTTTTTGGCAACCCTGATTGACTTTGCCTTCCACTTGGATTTGTTTATGTACAGGGGCTTCTATGTACGTGGATTTTCAATCCATGTAACGTTCATACAAAACGAAGCATTTCTAAAAGGATCAATGCAGTGCTTCCATATTTTGCGCTTTTGCGCAAACTTTGCGCTTTATAGGGTGCCTTTTGCGCACTTTTTT
>CM021312.1:8705130-8734794 GCA_010645155.1 Tigriopus japonicus | reverse complement strand
AAAGAAAATCCCGTTTATCCCGTTTATCCCTTTTACAACTTGAAAGAAAATCCCGTTTATCCCTTTTACTACTTGAAAGAAAATCCCGTTTATCCCGTTTATCCCTTTTACTACTTGAAGGAAAATCCCGTTTATCCCTAGAGGGATAAACGGGACTTTTTTTGGAGGGGATAACCCCCCCGACCAACCCTGAGTCTACTCCATTTCATAGGGAGGTTTCACAAAAGTCAATATCACGAGATTGATAAGTATCAAGGAAAAAAATAGAGAGATAATGAATGCTTCGCTGCGCTTTATTCACACGTTTTCATGCGAGCTGTTTTTGAAGAAAAATCATTCAACCCATAGGAACTTGCAAGTGGGGAGGCAAGCTCAAGTGTTTCCTTTTTGGTCCCTGATTAGGGTTTTTGGGTCAACCTCGTTTAGATGTTAAGGAGTACAAGCATTCCTTAAGTTTGGCTTCTCTCGGCCCTATGATTATTCCAATCATGTTCTGAAAAAAAATACAGCCACATGTTCCTACCCATTACGGGTTTATTTTGCAATCATTCCTATTTTGAACAAACTCCATGCATCCAATGTGAATTTCTCTGAAAACTCGCAAGGTATGCAAAATATTCATTGCTCATGCAGCAAAAAAAAACATGTACTTATTTTTTAATGTCAAATATTCATCAAAATAGGAAAAAAAACATTACAAACAGTCGATTGATTTCTTTACGTTTAAGATAATCGAAAAGGTCACAAGCATGATCCGGACCAGCTTTCTCAAACTTAAACCAAGTACAGATTTAAGCATGATAATAAGAAAATAGTGAAGAACCACTGAGCGATCTCAAGAATATTATGGCGTTGAAATTTCCACATAGTTTTGCTCAGTTCATGAAAAGCATTAAAAATAAACATTTTTGTTTCTAATCTTCTCCATATTATTGCACAAATAGTTCTTCTTTCTGTGCGGTTAAAGTACGTTTTGGTTAACTTTTAAATTGGCACAAATGACCAATTGTTAAACCTTTTAATCGCAATTACAATTCAAGGTGATTTTGACATTTTAAAAGTAGTTGTTATTGAATTGTAGTGAATTACCTTGCAGGAGTAATTGTCACAAGTCTGCCAATAATTACCGGGCATTGCAATGAAATTTAGACACTTAATTTTACAACCTTGATGAATGAACTAATAGGTTTTGTGACTTGACCATTACATAACTTTCAGAGATATTATGGCAAGAAGCAACAAATATTTAGTAAACAAAGAACAAATCTGTAAGTGCTAAGAATTAGAGGACATGGAACGTGACAACCGGATCAGGATTCGAGCGCTCCTTTTTGTTTACAACGTGAAAGGACGGGAGGAACTCAACAGGAAGCCTGGCAGTGGCAAGAAACCGAGCCAAGTCGCAGCCACTTCAGTGGTGCAGCCTCGACAGCCCTCTTGACCTCATCGTGGTCCAGAATTGGTTTCTTTTCACTGCCAGGCTTCCTGTTGAGTTCCTCCCGTCCTTTCACGTTGTAAACTGTCGCCCTTGACACGCCCAATTGCCTTGCAACCTTGGTGGGTGGCACTCCATTGTCAAGGAGCGCGCGAATCCTGATCCGGTTGTCACGTTCCATGTCCTCTTATTCTTAGCACTTACAGATTTGTTCTTTGTTTACTAAATATTTGTTGCTTCTTGCCATAATATCTCTGAAAGTTATGTAATGGTCAAGTCACAAAACCTATTAGTTCATTCATCAAGGTTGTAAAATTAAGTGTCTAAGTTTCATTGCAAAGCCCAGTAATATGACTGTTTACTACACAAAATAGCATATTTACCCACAAAGCCACCTCCGTCTGGTTGCCAACGAGTCCTGATCTTGTTGTAAGCCTCTGAACATGCAAATAAATCCGCAAAATGGTTTGAAGTGTCCCCATCACTAGTGATTACGTTTTTTCCCGGGTCATTGCATACCAACTTCACTCCTGATACACCTTTGATATTTTCCCATTTGGTATTGAATTGATTCACTTGGAATGTATTGGGACAATGTTCCCAATCTCCCAAGTTTCCTGTGCCATGGTTGGAAACATTAAGAGCTGAAATTTTGAAATTGTAAAAGGTATTTTAGTTGGTACCTCATTTAGAGGAGGAACACTGATTCAAGAAACACTAAATTGTTTGGCGTTGGAGGCCTCACCCTCTATGTTTCACAATTTTTGACTTTTTATAAACCTTTGAATGTTTTTCGATCTTGGTCATCTTTTCCTAATTTAAATAAATTAGTCCAGGTGCTCATGCAAAGCTTGCGTCTCCAAAAGTCAAGGTTTTATGAATACATTAGACCAGGGGTCGGCAACCACTTTTGGGTCAAGGCCCACGAAATTTGATTCGTGTTGTCTTGGGCCCACTGAACAGGCATTGGTAGGTTCAGGGGCCCACAAATTAGCGATCAAAGAGCTTTGGGCCTACGAGTACAGTATGGCGCTGGGAACCACTATTTTGGACTTTCTCCATATTTCTGGGCCCACCAACGACCACCCTTGGGCCCACATTTGGGCCGCGGCCCACCGGTTGCCGACCCCTGCATTAGACTGATCATATCATGAGTTTTTACATCGAAAGTCAAACTCAAACGAAACAAAGAGTTTTTGAATTGTTCATGTCAAAATTGTTCACCATTGATCCTTTTTTCTATTCAGTTTTTATGTCAGTTTTCCGCTGAAATTTGAATTGTTGAAGATAATTCTAAGTAACAATTTAATACTTTTCTCACCTCCAGCTGCATGGAAATAAAAGGCAAATTTTAGTTTAAAAATGAAAACAATTTTACAAGATGTGACGATGAAACAACCTTTACAATCCATGTTGCATGGGCGGTTCTCTTCGTTTTGATCATTCGGTGGACACGGTTCTCCTCCAGGCTGAACATCACAAGATCGAGTCCTTGTTTCCTGACCATCTCCACAGGGAGTGTTACAACTACCCCATGACCCCCAATTAGACCAAACTCCAGGAGCAGAATCTAAAAAGACACAAAAAGCGAGAGCTCCCTCAAAATGAAGAGTTATCCACCATCAAAATTAAGTCAGATTAACGGTTGTATTCACCCCAGCTGTTGCGTTTCAAACAAAACAGCTGTCACGAGTATAGGCCCATTAATTTGCCCAAATTTGGCTCAAATTTTTTGAAAAGTTGTTTGTCCCAGGTTAGATAATTTACCAATCATGATGACAAAATTGTACTTTCTTTTTTAATTTTTTTGTCAAATTGAGATTGAAACAAGTTCTTAAGCTTTCGAATAGAGATATAAATGCATGCACTTGTAATGTAAATTTGTGTGTTTTAATAACTATTTTTAAAAGCTAAATTTTTGAGTCATTGTCGGATTTTGTAGTACAAAAAGTAAGCTGATAAGGCTATATAAAGGCGAGGTGAACTCCTCTAGTGGTTTCCTTGTATGTTTTATCGTGTCTTGAGCCAATTTTCTTGTGTCTCGTAATAAGAAAAATCTCAATATTAGGTCGGTTGTTGAGGTAGTTTTGAAGTATAGTGGAAGCATAGAAGAAGCATGAAAGAAGCATATGAGGCGAAGTAGAAATAGCCATGCTCGATAAGCTGCTATTGAAAAATTGAAAAAACGCAGCTTATGAAGCGAAACCTGATCGAGCATGGTTATTTCTACCTCGTCTCATGTGCTTCTTTTGTGTTTCTAGCTATGCTTCTACTATACTTCAAAACTACCTCAACAACCGACCTATAAGCAACGTTTTGCCACTGACAGAAGTTTTTTAAAATGAGATTCGACTGTACCTCTGATTTTGAGGGCCCATACGTCAATGTATTTTTAAAGGGTTATTAATAAAAAAAAAGGTCAGCTGACGCCTCGAACGGCGGACATGCTTTTTATCGCTCCTGACAAATTAATGGACTTAACCCGTTTTTAAATAGTGCCATCTGTGATAACCGTGAGGGGGTCGCGCCCACGAACCGTGGCCTCCAATGAATCTGTGAGAACCTCCCTTCAGTGAACTTCTCCCTCTTCCAATCCTTCCTCTTTCCATAATCCCTCGGCCACGTCTTATTCAAGACGTGAGCTACTAGCCCTCAAACCTTCAACGCCCTTGTCCTCTTCCTCCTCTTCCCAATCTTCCTTTCACTTTCCCCCTCAATCCCATATCAACTCATCTCTTCTAGGTCAGATTGAACAACTCGGTATCGCGAGGAATCATCGGCGGCGGCGGAAACAGCGGAGAGGAGGGAATCAACCGGTGTCGGCCCTTTTCCTGAATTGCCATGGACGGGCGAACATGCTGCGAGTGGCTGGAGTCAGGGTGGGCATTTTTCGACATCGAGAGCATTTTGGACACCCTAGTGTCCAAAAGTGTCCAAAAGTGTCCAAAAGTGTCCAAAAGTGTCCAAAAGTGTCCAAAAATACCCAGAAGGTGTCCAAAAATCCCCAGAGGGTGTCCAAAAATCCCCAAAAGATGTCCATAAGTGTCCAAAAGTCCAACAAACGTAAAAGAAAGTTGTACAAACCAGACGAAAAACTAGTTACACTACATAAGTAATTGAATTCTAAAGAATGCATGGTTGTGTACTTAAACAAAAATAGTTCTATTAATGGGAACATTACTTGGAGAAATAAACTTTGCCATGATAACTTGTTAAAAAAATAAATGTTTTGTTTACACAAAATGGTAAAATGTGTGTAACTGTTCAAAATGTTTCAAGATTTACATTTTATTTCCTCATCTGTAAACAAGAGTCTTGTCTTTTTTAATAGTAAAACAACACTGCTTTAATTCTTTGGCAAAAGCATTATAATACCCGCATTGCAATCTGATATCAGTTTGAGTGTGCTTTATTATAGTTAACATTTTTTGGACAGTCAGGTCAAAAGACTTCTTGCCTCTTGGATGGGAAACACTTGCAACAATGATAAACTTTGGAATATAAATCAAAATACTAAGAAACCTTCTCTTGTCACAAATCAAGACACAATTAGCTTTAAAATGTACTCGCATACTATGTTTAACATGAAGTGTGGTGTGAGCGTGTTATTAGTAGTCCCAGTCTCACATTCGTTTGTTCGTTCATTCCTTCAGTTGATCATTCTTTCCCACATTTTGGACGATGCTCGGTGGTCAAATGAAAAGAGTGGAAAGTTCAAATGTCCAGTTTGGCCTTCAAGGTATTGGCTCATTTAATGTATTAAGTGTAAGTTTCTTATGCTGAATTGACTTTTTCTTGCTTAGATTTCGTCAAGTGACGTTTATTTGGGAGAGAAAGTTTGTAGAAGGTTATTCTAAAAATGTTTTTAACCATTATTTTTCGAATTACTATTTTTGGACACTTTTGGACACTCCTATTTTTGGACAGCCTTATTTTTGGACACTTTTGGACACCTTTTGGACAGGGGTGGACAAAATGTCCAAAAATCAAATGCCCACCCTGGCTGGAGTGGGACAGTGCCTCAACAAGATCCGAGGACACGCCTTCACCTTCCTGTCCGAGACGTGGGTCACTGAGGAGAAACACGAGAGCTGCTTTGCTGGAAAGCAGAGCTTTGTGGTGCACGCCAGAAAGCCCGCTGGGCGTGGCAGGCCCAGCGGAGGGTTGGAGCTCTATATTACCAAACGCTTTGAGCCCACCCTACTCTCATCTTCTCCTCATCACATAGCCGTGGATGCCCAAGGCTTTACCATCATTGGCGTCTACTATCAGCCAACCACGGACTATGACGACCTCGTCTCGGACCTCACATCCAACCTCAAGAAGGTGAAGAATCCGGAGAAAGTCATCATTGGTGGTGATTTTAACATCCGTCCCGACTCGAGTGAATTCTCCGAACTCGCCAAGATTCTGAGTCAATGGAGAATCACTCTGCGCTCCGACCCGGGAGTCACAACTCACACCTACTCCCGGGGCGCCTCAGTACTTGACCACATCTTCACATCAGAAAATCTTCCATCTCCGGCCAGTTATGTTCATCAACTGGCCGTTTCTGATCACCTCCCCATTTCAGTCACCTTCAAAATGCCCAGAAACTTCCATCACCTGGGCGTGACTCGAAAGGGGAGGTCCGTGGTCAATGTGCAGGAGTGCGCGGCTCAACTTGTGGCCCTGCAGTTATCCATCGACACCCGGAAGGACTACAATCCAACTGCAGTGGCCCAAGGTATTTTGCAAGCATTCCAAGAGTCCTCTTCAGTTCAGGCGAGGAGAGGAGGACCCAAGACCCCTTGGTTCAGCTCATACCATCGAGAATTGAGGGGTCAAATGCTCCAAAAATTGCGAAATGCCAAGTCGAGCCAAACGCGCCAAATATTGGGAGGAATATGCAATTTCAAGGATGGCATATCACAAGTCTCTGAGGAGCGCTGAGTCGGCCCACCAAAGATTGGAAGTGGAGAACCTGCTCTCTTCATCGGCTTCGTCCAGGATAGCGGGATTGTACAAACGTGCCAAAAAACCCGCCGCCAACTCGGAAATTCCAGTGAGCAAATTCCTCCTCCACTGCCAAGAACTATTTTCATCGTCATCCAAAACAGTGTTGGAGGAGGTCCAGGGCTGCTTGGAGGAACATCATCCCTTTTGCAGCCCTTCACGGATTCCGAGATGGACACAGCCTTCAAGAAGATGAAGAGCAAAGCCCCGTCAACATCAGGGGTTTCTCCCTTCCAACTCGCACTTCTCTGGACCCAAATCCAACCACTCCTTCAAGAACTTTTCAGCACCGCCCTCCACACATCTTTCTTCCCACCAGCCTGGATGGAGTCAGCCATCATCTTCATCCATAAGATAGGGCCTAAGGACATTCCAGACAACCATCGGACCATTGCCTTGAAAAACCCCTTCTTGAAGATGATGTCCACCCTGCTAGCTGCCCGCTTCTCCGGATTGGCCGAGGAAAGGAATCTCCTTCCTGAGTTCCAATTCGGTTTCCGGAGAAGCCGCTCGACCACCTCGGCAGCCACTCTCCTCTACGAAATCGTGCACGCAAACATCAGCACTAAGAGGAGAGTTTACGGATGCTTTGTCGATTTCTCCAAAGCATTTGACAGGGTGGATCGAACGCGGTTATTCCTCAAACTCCAACTGTGGGGAATTCCGCGTTCCATATGCGTCCTGCTGGCCAACATCTATGCAGGACTCAAATGCTCCATTCGTTCTGGTGAGGACCTATCCCCCTGTTACTTCACATCCAACGACCTTCCACAGGGGGATCCACTATCGCCAATCCTTTTTAGCCTTTGCATATCCGACCTGCCCGAAGCCCTTTCTCATCAAGGCCCCATCATCCATCACAATAGAATAAAATATCTACAATATGCAGACGACCTGGTTCTCTTGGCTGATTCAGCCGTGGAATTGCAAAATGCCATCAATGCTCTCCACGGTTATTGCCAAGAGAACGGCCTTCAAGTCAACACCATCAAGACAAAGGCCATGGTCTTCCATAAAGGTCATCTGCCACCCACCACCTTCCACATCAACAATAGTCCGATTGAAATCGTCAAGTTTTTTAACTATGTCGGTTTCACATTCACCACCCAACTCTCCTTCACCAATCACCTCAAATCATCAATAACCAAGGCCAAGGCCAGGATCGGATACATCTGCAATAGACTGCCCATCAAGAACATTCCTCTTCCAATAGTTCTACAACTCTTCCGGACCTACATCACCCCCATCTTCCTCTACGGCCTTCACCTTTGGCTTCCCAACTCCGCCCAATCCGCCCTCAAATCCGCCGATGCCACTTACACCAAATTCCTCAAGCGATACCTCTGCATGCCCCAATATGCCAATAATGCATGGACGCATTTCCTATGCGAAACAGAGCCCTTCACCACCAGGCTGGCAACAGTGTTAGGAACCTGACCTTTCTGGAGGTGATGTCCGGACATATGGTGTCCTTCCCGGTCAAGGACTTGACAACACCCTATAGTCCTTGGCCCGACATCCCTCCGGAATATTGGCGGTCACGCACCTTCGTCCGGCTTCCTGCCCAACTCTATCAACGACGGGAACTGACGAAGGACCTGTTCAATCTAACCCACCCTATCTACTGCAATAACCAAGAGTTTCATCATCTACCGCTCTTTAAAGAAAAAACGGGTTTATAAAGACTGGTAGACAGAGGGGAATATGATTTTACATAGGTAAATTGGCAACCCCATCACCAAGTCAAAGCACTACAAAATCAACAAAGAAGAAGTACTCTGGTTTTTATTGAACTTTGTCAGAATCAGCTGAATATTCAACTGAATGCTATTGAGTCCTTTAAGCGCAACCAGTGAAATGGAAAACACGTGCAACCTTTGAGCTTTAATACGCAATTTTTTAGTCCAATATACATTGAGAAGTTCGAAAATAGGTCAAACGTTTGAGTCAGGGTGCAATATTTGGAGCTGTATTACTAAGGTGACCTCCCAGTTCAATGTACTGTGACCTCCCAGTCAGCTGCTCGTTAAAGGACCCAAAATCTCCAGCGTGAATCATCGGCACCATGTGTTAGCCTACGACGGCCAGTCTCTAGTAAGGGTCGCTAGTAACTACCAGATCCTCCAATCCATGAATGTAACTGCTGGTTTTGGAGTTCTGATCAGACAAACGTTAAAATGCAGGAGACGTGGCGTCGCGGTTAGTGCAGTGTCCTTCAGTGAGAGAGGTCCCAGGTTCGATTCCCCTCCCCAACCTTTCTCAAAGGAAACTTTTAGACGCTAATCCACACCAACAGACGGAGAACCATTCCAATACCGGACATCCGGTTATTGATCCGGTACATCATGTTAACATAGATAAATAATTATTTTATAGTTTACCAAAATCAAGTCAAATTAAAGTTCGTTGAGTACGTGCGATTCAAATCCAACAACTGTTCTGAAAGTATCCTTAAGGCCCATATTACTTGATTTTGGTGTACTCTAACTAAATCGTAGCCTCGTGTTACTCAACTGACCTGGACATGATTTTATTGCACAGACGTTGAAGAACCCATTCTTTTGCCGACAAGTGACTGTAGATAAGCCCGGAGAGCAATGGTTGGAGGGTATCAAAGGGGCATCAAAATCGGTTGTGCAGTTGCTCCAATTCCAGAATGTTAAGCACTTTCCATAACCTGTTGAGTGAAATTTCTAATAACTTTGATATAAATCTTGTCTTCTTTTTTACAACCATGGTATGCCTCAACGAGATCGTGGCTTTATATAATGTTTATTATAATGTTTGTTGCGAGTTTTTTTACTTATTGGATACATTACTACAATGGTTACATTAATTAAAGTAGTTTTAAGATTGTCATGGTGTGTTGGGGCCCATTCTGGGTCGTCCTTGGCGCCATTCGAGGCGAGGTATCCACTAGACTTGGGTTAGGAAGGGGGAAGACCTGGGCTCGAACCCATGAACCCGAGCATAGCTCGGTCGCGCGTTTAACCAACTGNATAATAATAATAATAATAATAATACACATTTCATTCATTCATTTCATTTCAACAATCGAACTTTCCTTTTTAGTGACTTACTATTGGGGGCTTCGGCGTGATCTGGCAATGTCAATTGAACGCAACGAGTTGGATCAGGAATAGGTGGTATAATGTCTCCATTGACAAGGGTGATAGTTGAAGTGGAACCGTCCTCAGCTTCAAAGATTCGAAGTAACCAACATTGAACCGGACTTAAATAAAAGAGGACAAAGAATTGGTTGTGCCACATACTTGTCAAAACGACGCTTGTAGCCAATATGAATTCTCATGACTATTTCATGGCCCACTGGGCTTTTGCATTAACGACGAGGCACATAGCAATCAGGGTTGGCAATCTTAAGCTTCAGGCCATTTTGGTCACAAAACGAAAATCTTCTTTTGAGTTCATGAATGAACGCACCAAATAATAATGAAAATGTGGGGATAAATCGGTGAAATGCTTAATATGTCAATGAAAACGTAATTGAATTTTTTTTGTTGCCAGTTCAGCTGCCAGAATGGCTGAGCATACTAGGGTAAGTGCTTCCCCACACGGCGTAAGTTCGAATCCTGTTGGATTGAATGAAACCGTTGAAAGAAATCCTAAGGGAGGAGATGTGGTGTCGTTGATGTCCCAGGTTCGATTCCTCTCCCCGACCTTTAACAAGGAAACTTTTGGACGTTAATCCACACCTACAGACGGTGCACCATTCTGATGTGAGATTGAGACATGAGATTCTGACATGACATGAGATTGCCGTTTGGAAAAACTTTAGACGATGTGATGGCTTGCTTTGCCATCACTAGAGGGAGGATAAAAAAGTTTTTCCCCTGCAGAGTCCAAATTCTAGACGTTTTACGATGTAGGTCAGCTGGGGTCAGCCGAGAACAAGCAGTAAAGGAGAGTTAGTTGCGTCAACCGTCTAGAGTTTCTACTCTGTAAGAAAAAAGCTTCAAAATCCACCCACGAGCCATCACCAAAAAAAGTAAAAAATGGCGCTTGATTGTTTTCCATGCCTGAAGCAGTACAAATTGGCCATGATTTCTAAAATGTTATGGATTCAACACGTCCGACTACGATCGAGCCAGTTTAGTACAAAGGAAAAGGTAAAAACGGGGCTTTTTCTTTTTTTCTCTATAACAAATGTGCTCGATTTTGGTCGCCATTGCGTAGTCCATCAAATTGTAGATGTCCTTGAAATAAGAAACGACGTGATTATCCCGCTCTGACCACACAAGCGCGTTCCAAATTAGCAGTGTTTGTAATCATTCCTTTCAAGCCATAGCCTAGTTAGAAGACCAAATCCTCTCGTCCTTCGAATAGAATTATTAACTGAAAGAAAGAGAAACAATCGTCTTTCAAAAACGGACTCCATCTGAAGCGTTCTCCGCTGTCTGATTAAAACCGTTCGGTTTCAGTCTCGCAAACAGAGATATACGTAGAACGAAAAACAATTTATCTACACGATTGGACAAAATATCGAAATGATTGGCCAACAAATACTACGATTAGGAATAATTTGCCAAAAACTGCACGATAATTACCTCGAACTGCTAAACAAAATGTCAAAAAAATCCATGTATTGGTTATGCATATTACATCCTTTTTTCTACGGCATGACATGGCCAAGAGTCGCAATAAACATTTTTGTATTACGTTTAAGGAATTTTTAGGTTTTAGAATCTTGATTAAAACTTCTGACATGGCCATATGTTTTTAAGGGGTGAGTCTTTGGTCGTCTGATTTTTGGAACCACAAGATGACATCATAAAAATGTATCGAAACGCCTTTGGACTTCGATGGTCAGCAAAGTTGTTGCTAACCGAGATCGAGGTCATCCTCGTCTCCTCCATAGTCACAAGAAAGTGGCCTCACTTGAAGTGTCACCAAAGCAATGACACCCCCACCCCTGGAGCCCCTTGCCCGCATTCGAAAAGGTGGAGGGAGGGTGTCGTGTGGACTAGCCTTCACAAGTGGAACAGATGTTGGTTGTCCTGGGGTCAATAGGTGTTGTTGGTGCACATTGCATAACCCGGTCAAAGGTCCCGGACTAAGGAAGACTAAAATATATTAACATGGCCCAAAAGACAAAATCCAGCAATTTATAGCCCCTTAAGTCAATAACCTTATATATACAATACAATATAGATACAATCAAGCGACTGCTTTGTATCGGATCTAAAATTATATGCATTACTAATTTTGTTTTAGAAATTTTCGAATTTTTTGTTTCAGGTTACACCAAACTGACCCAATTCAAAAAGTCGGCGAACTGAACCGAGACAAAACTAAATAAATCCTGGTTCTTTTCATTCCCAGTGTTACCAGATGCTGAGGAATTACACATTTTGTGTTATTTTTGACATGACTTTGGTCGCAAATTTGGCCATTGAGTATTTCCAAAAAATCTAAAATCTCGGGTAACTTGCTTTTTTATCTCCAAACATTTCACCGGGTGAAAGTAAAGTGTTACCATTTTTGGACCAAATCTAGTTTTTTATATACCTTATATGGGTGGTCACACCGTGCCACCCATTTGGGCTCCAATGAGTTCGACAGGTTTACAAAAGGTCGAGCAGGACCAAAGATGTTTCACTAGGAACATCACAGGAATGAGAGAGCTCTCGTATTGGGAGAGGCTCCAGAAGTTAGGCCTGTAAAGTACTCAGAGAAGGTTTGAAAGGTATCTGATACTGTATGTTTCAAGAGCGTTCATGGGCTCTGTCCTAACCCAGGCTTTGAGATCAGTTGAAGCGATCGTAGAGGTATACTTAAACTCGAAAAGCCCCTTCAAATCCCACGGAATCGAGGCAAATTTTAAAAAATCCTCAACTGTGGCCTTTTGCCAATTTGCTTGACTAGTTATATTAGCGGTGGTAGACATGTTTAAATCATATCATCAGAGCAACCAAAAAGGGATTTTTGTGATTTGGCGAGTGGTTTATGCCATAAAAAATGTTTTCAAGAGGTTCACTTTTTTGCTTAACCATTGTATTTTAATCAAAAGTTCTTCTGAAAAGGCATAGATGTGGGTTACAACCACGAACTTGTTACGTAGTACTTATTACAAACTTGCTAATTGAAGAACAGGATCTTTGCCAAGGTTGAGAAATACGTCTTATAGGAGAACACATCTAAATTTGTCCTTTTTTTATTGATCAGATAGATGTGCTTCGCTATGCATTTTTATAATGTAATGACATAGATGTCCTCACCATGCAAATTTTCTTTTGAACTAAGGCAAGTAGACAACTTGTACCGCCAGCTTTTATATACATTCATTGCTTCAAGGGGAGATAAGCGCCGCTTAAAAGTTCGTTCGGCACTTTTGCAATATTTTGACAGCCATCCTTCAAACCGGAAATGCAAGGCTTTTGGCTTTTGCCTTATAAAATTGCCGTTCAAATGTTGTTACAAAGTCCTCTTTGTGCAACATGTCGTCCCTTGGATATTTCACCAAAAACCTTCAAAAACAAAACAATTTGCCAGTCATTGACAAACACTCCTTTGAAATAATCGGGTCCAAAAATGGCCCACAGGTTCTTATCTCATCTAATTTATCTCATTCTTCTCAAAGAAGCACGGTCATTTCATTTGGTGTTATCAACCTCTGAAACAATCTGTTCCTTATCTTGTCACACCAATCCTGAGTGCTTGTCTTATTTCTACAAAGCTGTCATAGAACCACCAGGGAACTGCATATTAAAGTCAAACAATGGCCAGAGCTCGCCAGGTCACCTTTTTAACCATTACTCCGTGTTAAGAAGGAATGCCAAGAAGATCTTTTATCAGCCTGTTTCAAGTCTAAATACAGAAGATGAGGCTTTCAATGCTGGTTTCAATTATTGGATAGTGATCAATGGAACTAAGAGTTTCTTTGCTCTTCAATCCGAACCAACCAGATTCCTTGATGCAGTTAGCAATTGCTTTCTTAAAAGTGGTATTTTGCCCATGGAACGTACAGATGACTTCATTGATGCCGTGTCTGGTTTGTCCAATGACTCGGTTACTCCTCGATTTACCTCTTTAGCCAGAGAATTCACCGATGTAAATGATGTTAGACACCTTACTTGGAATTTGGGATTGAAAGAATGGGGTGAAGATGAGAATGGAACTTGGAATCCCAAGTTCCAAGACTGGCCCAAAGAAAATTATGACAGTTACTTGTTCTTGATAGACCCCACCAAAAAACAGTTTATTCCCGCAACAAGAGGTCATATCACTGACCTTCATTTTTGACAATTTTCGGGGCGAAATTTGGCCACTGGGAAACCGACGACTGCTAGTTCCATTCATGGAAACTTTCGCAGTAGCAATGCCGTTGATGGTTCTCTTGGATGGAGTTTTTGGTATTCTTGTGGTGACACTAAACATAAACCTGATTGGATTTCTGTGGACTTGGAACTGGAACACTAAATTAGAGTGGTAATGTGGTTGGGATCAGCTAATTGGTGTACTAAAAGGAATAAAGATGTGCAAGTTTGGGCTGGCAATCAACCTTTGGCTTCTTGGTCCTTTTGGAACGATGTCAATTTTGGCGCTCTGAAGTATTGTGGAATTCATCCTTATTCGACAAATAAGAGCATTTTGTCTGGTGTGACTTGTCAAGATGCCACAACTGGACGTTATGTGATACTTGTGAACTATGGTTGGCGTTTTTCTGATATGCCGATGCAAATTGGAGAAATTGGAGTCTTTGGAATATAGTTACTCTAATTGTTATGTTGCCACCACTTTGTCACGAAAATGCTGATTTTAAATTTGGAATATGATAGCTGGTTAGCAGTGTGCGGCTGTTGAGTCATATTTTAAGTTTAAAATCAGCATTTTTGTGCCAAAATGATGGCAACTTGAAAGTAACCATCATCATGCTGATTGCAAGTTTTGGCAAAAATTTGACGTTGAGGCCGAAAAACAGCAACTTTATCTGAGCCTTGGTCATGTGTATACGTTCAATGAGCATGTCTATGTTGATCCTTGAACAGAAGCAAAAGAACAAAGTTTCTCATTTTTCTTGTCCAGGTGCATTTTGTATTTTGCATTTTTTTTTTCGGTCCATTCAAGTAAAAATATCACACAAGGAAAAATAGATCAGTTGTTCAAACGATCCCAAGGGTGACGAATGTCTCAGTTGGTGCATTTATTCATCAAAACATTTTGTAACGCAGACCCTGAACTTTGAGAGTTTGCAATGTCATTCACCAAAAAGCAACTTCTCAAGCCGAATTGGGAAATTGTGTATAAGTTGTTCATTCTCCTGAATTCCCGGTTTCTTTTTGGAGAAACATGGGCATTTTCCTTACTTCGAAAAGTGCCTTCAGAAACTCTTTGCTCCCTGGTTTGCCATAAAGAAAGTTTATGTTCAACTTACTTATATGCAACACAAAATATGGATGAAAATTGTCTTTTAAAATCAAACGTTGGAGAAAGCCCTCCAATTCCCGGTGACTTTAATTATCATTACTCGGAAGCCAAATCGAACCATAAAAATCCTGTGTACCAACTTGTCAAAAATTCCAAGATGGATGAAGAAGCTTCCAAAGCCGGCTTCAATTATTGGATGGTGGTCAATGGGATAAAATATTACTTTTCTCGGGAGTCTCAATCAACCAAGTTTTCTCAAGCCATTTTGCAATGCTTTCTCAAAGGCGGCATTTTGCCAATGGAGCGTACGGATGAGTTCATAGTTGCCATGTCCATTTTAGCCAATGACTCGGCTACCCCTCGATTTACCTCATTAGCCCGGGAATTAACGAAGAAAAATGGACTCCGACATTTGACCTGGAATCTGGGTTTGAAAGAGTGGGGTGAAGATGAGAATGGAACTTGGAACTCCAAGTTTCAAAACTGGCCCGAAACAAACTATGATAGCTATTTGTTCAAAATAGAGCCCACAACAAAGTTGTACATTCCATCATCTATTGATGAAACTACAGATGTTTACTTTTGTCAATATGTGGGCAAGAATTTGGCCACTGGAAAGCCAGTCACCTCGGTTTCGACTCATAAGAATAAGTTGGGCAAGCACGCTGTGGATGGAAATCTTTGGAGTTTTTGGCATGCCAGCCATAATCATCGGATTCAACCGGACTGGATTTCCGTAGATTTAGGAGACATATATTCAATTGAAGTTGTAATGTGGATAGCTAGAATCAATTACAGAACTGAGCGTAATAGGAATGTGCAAGTGTGGGTGGGTAATTTCTTTCTGGAGACCCGATCACTATGGAAGAACGCTGATCTTGAGGCCATGTCTTATTGTGGCATTCATCCATATTCAACACCTCTGAGCATTCTATCCGGTGTCACTTGTGGAAAGGTGGTAACTGGCCAATATGTGACCCTTGTGAACTATAATTGGCGAAATTGGAGATACCCAATGCAAATTGGAGAGATTGGAGTCTTTGGAAGTCCACATCAAGACGAATAAAAGACAAATTTGCAACTAATGATTTATCAAATACAAAAAATGAATATGAGAGAATGAGTATGAAGGATATCACCAAATGAAAGAAAATAGACAAGATTTTCATCACCTTAAACCTTACCGCACTAGATAATGGAGCAAATGAATGCACTTTTAGCAGATTGCCCTATTGTAGGTTTCTCACCGGCGATATCTTAAGGTTGCGTGATTGACGTGTGTGGCCACAGAGTTGGCAGAGAGGAGACGCTGGGGCAGACAGGCCTATCATTTTGTTGGACAATTTTCAGGCCCCAGCTGACCTTTGGCTGTGACGTTTTCCAAGAAGTTGTGCGTGCCCAAACAAGTTCGTTTCGTTTGTAGGGTTGAAGTAGGGGTGGGCGAGAAGCCGGTGTCGGTGCCAAGGTGTTGACACGAACTTTTTGGCCTTTCAGTGTCGGCATCAATACCAGGTCTCTAGTGCTGACGTGTAAAACTTCAAGAGTTTTTGAAAAACATACTGCCCGCCCAAAAACTTGATCCCAATTTTGATTGTAAATGTGAAGGACTAAACAAAATCCAATATCATCATTTTTGGTTCCATCATAAACATAAACACAATGCAAGAAAATCACACACCCAGCTAGGGTATTGTAAAATGTAAGCTTACTTTCCCTCCCTCCAATTCATGTTGCACTAACATCAGGGTTGGTCGGGGGGATTGTCCCCTCCAAAAAGAGTCCCGTTTATCCCTCAAGGGATAAACGGGATTTTCCTTCAAGTAGTAAAAGGGATAAACGGGATTTTCCTTCAAGTAGTAAAAGGGATAAACGGGATTTTCCTACTTTTCAAGTTTTTTCCCTAGTTTTAAAGCTTTTTTCCTATTTTTCAAGCTTTTTTTCTACTTTTCAAGCATTTTTTCCTACCTTAAAAGCAATTTTTTCTTACTCTTCAAGCATTTTTTCCTACCTTTAAAGCAATTTTTTCTTAGTCTTCAAGCATTTTTTCCTACCTTAAAAGCAATTTTTTCTTACTCTTCAAGCATTTTTTCCTACCTTAAAATCAATTTTTCATACGTTTCAAGCATTTCTTCCTTATTTCTATAATTATTCACAAATTTCCGTAACACTATATTTCCAACAAAATCTCACTTTTTTCACTTAAGACCCTCATAAAAATTATTTCCATTGCTACAATGAAAACTCCTAGGTTTTTATTTTATTTTATTTTATTTTATTTTTTTTTTTGATTGTGGGTGCTAGGGTCGGAGGTTTGAGCCTCGCCCAATCATTTCCGATAGGCAATCTCGTGTCCGATATCAGATTGGTTCTCAGTCTGTGGGTGTGGATTAGCGTCTAAAAGTTTCCCTGAGAAAGGTCGGGGAGGAGAATCGAACCTGGGACCTCTCTCACTGCAGGAAACTGCGCTAACCACGACACCACGTCTCCTCCCTAAGAGACGAAGAGATTTTAGCTTTTATTTGTTTGTGTTTCCGAAGTCAAAACGCAGCTTTGCAGCTGCAATCTGATAAAGGCTGTCTGCTCTGTAGGAATATTGTAGGGTTAGTTGGTAGACTATCTCATCCATAAAGCGTCCCATTTTTTGGGATTAACGGAATTTGCCTCCAGGGAATAACGGGGATAAAAGGGGATTCCCTCCTTTATCAAACATATTACCCGTATTTCCGGAAATTAGATCATTTTTGTGTCTCTCTATTACATTCACTGAGCAGGAAGTTTTTTGACCTTGATAATCTTCAACTGTGGAAGATTTCTTCAATTTCATCACGTCTCAACAAGTACTGTCAATCGTAGGCTTTTTGTAACATATTTTTTTTTAGTTTGATAATACATATCAATTAATTCTGTTAAATATTGTAAATGTGTTTTATAAATATTTATATTAAACTTTTAGTTTGATCGGCCATTTTCAGGGATGCCAAAAACTATTCAAACATGTCAAAATCGGAACAAAATCGGCTTTATTTTATTTATCCACCGGTTCATCCCGTTTATCCTCCCATTTATCCCGTTTATCCCCCCATTTATCCCGTTTATCACCCAATTTATCCCGTTTATCCCCGGGAAAAGGGAATAAATCGAAAAAGTTGATCCCCCAACCAACCCTGACTAAAATGGACTTAAATGTTTTTAGAATGCGTAGGTCTGTCAAAACTGGTGCTCCATATTACAGTCCAAAAGGGCACATTTTGTTTGGCTTAGTTATAAGGAACACGCTATCTGTGTCAGTGTCGACACCACGACGTTGATTGGCAACTTCAACACAGGTGCCGGTGTCGGCGTGGGTGTCAACCTTGAGGTGTCGGTGTCGGAGTTGAGGGCAAAATTGCCGCTGTCATCCATCCCTAGGTTGTAGTCAGGGTCACTTGTTGTTTGTTTGGGCACAACTTAAGTATAATCTTCGGAAATATCAAGTTTTCACCTGCAACCTTGGCTCTTCAACAGCTGAAACTCATCCAACAAAAATTTCCGTATATCCGCCCAGTGTGTGTGGCACTAAGCTGTTCACTTGTCTGAGTCAAGGATCACTAAATACCTGGATGCCTCGGCCACTGGCTATATTCGACCGACCCTGGAATTTTGCACACCTGTATGATCTCCGCTGCTTAAAAAAGACATCAACTTGGTGGAAAGGCCGCAAAGACGATTAACAAAGCTGATTGTGGGTTGCCGAAGCCTTCCCTTTGATGAAAGATTGAGGATAGTAAGAGCAAATACAATGGAAGTTCGGCGACTCAAATGTGATCTTGTCACTCTATTTAAAATTCGGGCAAACTTGGTCATCATCCAGCCCGGACAGAGTGCCAGCTTAGATTCGTTGAAAAAGGAGCCTGAACCCCAAATTAGATCCCTTAGAGGTGCCCCGAGATTCCGAAAGCCGTTGGTTCGCACAATGATAAGGAGTTGGTGTTTTGGTGTAAGAGTGTGTGATCCCTGGAATGATCTCGACATTTCCACGCGAAATTGCGGTAGTGTCCGGAGATTCAAAGAAGAACTGAGAAATCTCAATTTGTCAAAGTACCTTAAGTTTCAGTATTAGTCGGTCTTCTGGTCCTGCTGCTTTTTTGTTGTTCTCTTTTTATTTATAACTCTTATCCTATTCAATGTTTTTCTCATATTTTTAAATTACTGTTTCACTTAGACATTTCCTCTTTATGCACCTCTGGGAGTGCTTGAGTTGTCCAGAACAATAAACAACAATAAACTGGCAAAATCCATCTTAGGAATTCTGTGTTAGACAGAGGTCAGACAGAGAAAAATCAAGTTAAACCAGTTGTCCGGCTGGTAATGTAAAGCTCACATGCTTAATTTCAACTTGATCGATAGAAACTTGTTGCATTTAAGGTCAGATGTTTTGTGTATTCCAAGGTGTGCTAGCAAAGTTGACTTCGACGCAACTTCAAGGCAGTTTCAGCCGTTTTGTTGATAGCATAAGCTTTCTTGAATCAGAAGTACACCAAGCAACTCATGAAAAAGAGAAGTGTACCACCGGTGCCAAGGTGCAACAAGTAGATACGTCAACAATTTTCCAACGCTCATATGGTTAGCAGGCACAAACATGTGCTAGTTCCATTGACTTCAAGTAAACTTCTAGCAAGCTGGGTCGCTATTTGGGCTTAGCATCAGGTTTAATTGATGAGAAGTTCTCCGAGAAGCACGCCTAGAGAGGAGCATTCCAACGTTGTGGCACTCCCATTTGAATACTTCAACGCTGATCAATCGAACTGCGAGCGAACTTCCTTCCAGTGTTTTCTTAAATTAGCTGCCAAAATTTGCATGTTGCTGTGAGATCAATCAATGTTTTGAGTTGAATGGAGTAATATGAAATAAAGAAGGAGAAATGTGGAATAGCTGAACCAGCGGGCAATTCGTGTTTCGAGAGGATGAATTTACGATCATAGATGTAGAGGCACTTCTAGGTTGGAATGAGAGACATACTTTTCAAAATGGCAGCTGTCTCAACAAAACCAGCCAATTGAACTACGAAGTGTACTAACAAGTACACTTTCTCGAGTTGCCATCAAAACATATGCTCACACCATTTACGTGAACTGGACGATTCATATTGCGTTTGGCACGATTTGTCAAAATTGCACCAACAAACTATCAGAGTGCCACAAGTTCAAATTGAATTAGTATATGAAATCACTGAATGCGATATGGTTGGGTTGCAGAAATCTTCAAAGGAGTTGTGTTTATAAAGTTAATGAAAAGTTTACTCTCAAGTAGACTTTGGAGCATACCTTCAAGTAAACTAGCAAGCATTCCAAGACCAATACAACCAAAACATATGACCTTTAGAGTAATTTGAAGGGTAAAGCATAGCGCGCTCTTCCGATCGAACATTTACACCTACAATCGTCCAAAAGAACGTTTCTCGTTTCCGCACGTATGTATTGCGACTGTGGCAAATTTCGAAACACTGTTTCTTGTGAACAGGGGAACGTATGATGCTGAAATTCAGCAAACAACATCCTTAAACGTCTGTCGTATCAATCTCATCAAAATAAAATCATTTACTTGAATGGAATTCGATTTATAAAAAAATCACAGCTGAAAGCCTGAGCGGAGGCTTCCATGTCTTACGATACGATTTCCTTGTTTAAGTTCTCAAGGTTAGTTAGGTGGTGAACTGTCAAAGAGATGTTCTTGCCGTTTGTTTTCATTTGAGAAAATGTCGCCAATTTGACCAAACCATCATGACCATAGAATTAAGATAACGGAAAGCTTGGATACAGCTGCTTTGGCAAAAACAAACAGAAGCTGTATTATTTGGTCAAGAATTCTTTCAATTCTTTCAATGTTTTTCTCATATTTTTAAATTACTGTTTCACTTAGACATTTTCTCTTTATGCACCTCTGGGAGTGCTTGAGTTGTCCAGAACAATAAACAACAATAAACTGGCAAAATCCATCTTTGGAATTCTGTGTTGGACAGAGGTCAGACAGAGAAAAATCAAGTTAAACCTCACCATTTCTTTTCCCCTATTCCACTTGGTTTGACACATTTCACGTTAATTTTTTAGGTGCTTCACTGATAATCAAAAGGTAACAATGGCATCACGAATTGCAACCTAATGTTGAGCATAAGTAATGCTTTAACCATCAAATATAACACAGTGTGAGGCCCATGAGCACACATGTATGAACAATTCTGCCAAGAAAAAAAACCACTTGGTTGGCTCTAAGTGGTGCACATTTTTAATTCCTTTTACTCACAATTTAGGTATAATGAACAAAATACAACACCAGAAAAAGTATTTCCATAAGTTAATAATCATCTTCATTACTTAATCGTGGGAAAGAAATGACAAAACAAACAAGCAAATGCCCCAATCATTATCAGATCAAATTTTGATGTAGCAACAAGCTCATAAAACGAGTTTGATGTTGAAATAACTCCAAATATAAATCCAAATTGTTGAAGTTAAAACTGTACAAAAACTCAGCGCTCATGTTCAGCAGGTTTGCAAAAGGTCGAGCAGGTCCAAAGATCTTTCACTAGGAACATCACAGGAATGAGAGAGCTCTCGTATTGGGAGAGGCTCCAAAAGTTAGGGCTGTACAGTACTCAGAGAAGGTATGAAAGGTATCTGATACTGTATGTCTTCAAGAGCATTCATGGGCTCTGTCCTAACCCAGGCTTTGAGATCAGTTGGAGTGATCGTAGAGGTTTTACTTGCCTTTTGAGAGCACCTCCAAATCCAAGGGAATCTAGACTAGTTCGAACAATGAAGTCCTCCTCTCTTCTTTATCGGGCTCCTTCATTGTTCAATTTGTTACCCATTAGTCTTCGTCGGGAATATGTAGGAGCTAATCCTCTTATCGCATTTAAGGCAGGATTGGACAAATTTTTGAATTCTATTCCTGACCAACCCACTATTCAAGGGTTGTACAGATCTGCCAACAGTAACTCATTGGTAGATCAAATTTTGTATAAACGATAATTATATAAACTATAATAATCATTAACTCTCTTTACAGGGAATCCCATTCCTTGTAGCGGTATTAAAAAATCCGCCCCCCCCAAAAAAAAAAAATAAAAAAAAAATTAAGACGGGTTTTGATGCGTTTAAGCAATGCCATTGAATTTGATTATTTGGTCACTAGCAAGAACCCAATAATGATGCTTAAAAAATTTGCTAAAATCAAAATACTTAAAAATGCACTTATCCATGCACTATGCATGCACAATGCATTATGCACATATCCCAAAAGCAATTTTCTTTGATTTTAAAGGAAATCTATTGGAACTATATTGACAAATGGCAATATACATTTTGTCAAATTTTTATCTCAATTCTCCATGAAAGTTATGGTCTTAAGCTGGTTATTTCTTAAGAGAGGGCTTCTTAAGAATGCAGTTTTGTTTTGCACATATTATTCTTGAATTCAAAAAATACATGAATTTTTTGAGAAGGTCCTGGAAAAGTGCGTGTAAGACATGTATTTTGAACAAAATCCCGAAACATTTCAGTGCTTGAAGCAAAAAAAAGCCATTATAGTGAAATCTCGATTTAATAACATTAGGTCATATGTTTTGGTTGTATTGGTCTTGGAATGCTTGCTAGTTTACTTGAAGGTATGCTCCAAAGTCTACTTGAGAGTAAACTTTTCATTAACTTTATAAACACAACTCCTTTGAAGATTTCTGCAACCCAACCATATCGCATTCAGTGATTTCATATACTAATTCAATTTGAACTTGTGGCACTCTGATAGTTTGTTGGGTGCAATTTTGACAAATCGTGCCAAACGCAATATGAATCGTCCAGTTCAAGTAAATGGTGTGAGCATATGTTTTGATGGCAACTCGAGAAAGTGTACTTGTTAGTACACTGTGTTGGCAGCAAATCAGAACAAGAAGTAGAAGGAAACTGGTTTATTGAAATTGGGATGTGGAGCCGACGAAATACGAATAGACCTTATGGATATTCAAGTCTTGGGTTGGAAGTGAACTATTGCAAGAGGACGAGTATGAGTAGGAGGTGTCGAAGCGGGAAACTGGACATTCTTATATTTGAATACATTACATACACTTCGTAGTTCAATTGGCTGGTTTTGTTGAGACAGCTGCCATTTTGAAAAGTAAGTCTCTCATTCCAACCTAGAAGTGCCTCTACATGTATGATCGTAAATTCATCCTCTCGAAACACGAATTGCCCGCTGGTTCAGCTGTTCCACATTTCTCCTTCTTTATTTCATATTACTCCATTCAACTCAAAACATTGATTGATCTCACAGCAACATGCAAATTTTGGCAGCTAATTTAAGAAAACACTGGAAGGAAGTTCGCTTGCAGTTCGATTGATCAGCGTTGAAGTATTCAAATGGGAGTGCTTCCACAACGTTGGAATGCTCCTCTCTAGGCGTGCTTCTCGGAGAGCTTCTCATCAATTAAACCTGATGCTAAGCCCAAATAGCGACCCAGCTTGCTAGAAGTTTACTTGAAGTCAATGGAACTAGCACATGTTTGTGCATGCTAAACATATGAGCGTTGGAAAATTGTTGACGTATCTACTTGTTGCACCTTGGCACCAGTGGTACACTTCTCTTTTTCATGAGTTGCTTGGTGTACTTCTGATTCAAGAAAGCTTATGCTATCAACAAAACGGCTGAAACTGCCTTGAAGTTGCCTTGAAGTCAACTTTGCCAGCACACCTTGGAATACACAAAACATCTGACCTAATGTCTGTCACCCCAAAATATATCATCAAATCAAGATTTATTATTAAATTGAGTCGCTGACTTTCTGTGGTGAAACGTTGGTAACCCCAAATATTATCATAAAATTGGAGATCATTAAATCAAGATTTTAATATAGTTGCCATTTTTTTGCAAAAAAATCGAAAACGTTGATGATTTGGGTTTAAATGACCTTACCTATTTCATGATCCTGTTTCCATATCTCATCATTGTACTACTCAATTGCAAATCAAAATGGCACGTTGCAAATCTTTTAGTTTCAATTCTGCTATATATATTGATAGCCTTCATCAGTTCGAATGTGTGTCTAGGAATATCTGTAATAAATTATTTTTGTTTCTCTGTTGATTTTTATGGTCACTCAACACATAACAGCAAGACTTATTGGTATTTAACAATATTTGGGAGCCTCAATCAACCCATTTTTATGAAATTCGTCAAAACTTGACCCAACTCTACCACAGCACAACACAGATCCATTCACAGACCATATAATGGCTAGACCTCGCTTCGTGCGAGAAAAAGGTGGACAACTTTGCTTCATCAGCTGGTACATAACACTACACCCCAAAATGGTGGGAATTTCGAACTTTTCAAAATTTTGCCAGCATGGCCAAATCCTGAACAAACTCAATGTACCGTGCGTACTTTGTTCTTGAGGCGAACGAATGTCGTTACTTCTGAGCACGCGGTCGCCCTGAGATTTTGAAGCTAGCGCAGCTGGGCCAAGTGGTGTCACTTTTCTCTCGCCGACGGTAAGGGCCAATGCGACATCTAGTCATTATATGATCTGTGGATCCATTACATGCTCTGTGCAGCACACACACACAACGAGTGAAAGAACATCCTTTCACTCGAAGCCTTGTTTTGAATTTTCAAGCGCTCTTGTGCCGGCCCGCAATCAGCTAGTGCTACTTCAACTTGTCAAAAGAACATTGTTCAAATAACTGGATAACTTGTAATATTGCTCTAGTTGATAAATCATTTCACTATTCAAGACATTTGTTTCAAAACACTTGTTGTTCTACCTCTTGTTTAAGTCCTTTTCACCATGAAATATCTCAAAATTCCAATGAGGAACAGAAATTATCCCAACGCCCGAATTCATCTTCAAACATGATTGTACATTGTAATGTATTTAATAAAAGATAGGCTACTCAACCATTACACGGCTTAGCTGAGAGCAATTCTTACAAAAAATTCCAATTAATCAAGCTGTCTTTAATTTGAGGACTAAGCCTTTGTGCAACAAAAAACTTATTTACCAATCTTCAGCTCAGTCAGAGGTGTGGGCTTTTGAAACTCAGGCTGGAGCAGGCGCAAACCGAGTTACTTAGCCATCTTATTGCAAGATCCTGTAAGAAGAGATCAAACTCACTCAATTTCCGCCTGATCTAGCCTAAGTATCATTAGCCCATAACTTCAGACTTCAATCAATTTGCTCATGGGTTACTAGAAAGTTCTGATGTCCTTTAGATATGGCGTTTGTCCACTGCTAGCGAAGAAGGAAGAATATAAAAAAATCGAAGCGACCACCACTTCCATGGGGCAAAACCTTCATGGTCAAAGTGTATTCAAAATTTGTTTAGTGAGGTGGGGGCAAATGACAACATCTAATTGACACGTCAGTAACGCCAAAACTGTCCCAAACATGATTGAAGACTCGAGTTTGGATTCCACACACGGCTTGTCCAACGGGACATTCTGATGTGAGGGTTTCCAGATTGTCAATATTGAAGTCATTGCATGAGGGTGTCTGCCACAATCCGGTACTTGGACAAAATAACTCAAAGCAAGTCAAACCAAGATCATCTGAAATGACAAGGATTATGTCTCATTCAAATGTGATGATTAGGGCTGAATATTTTAGGTTTTACATAAAAACCTAGGTTTTAACTTAAAACGCCTTTTTTGGGCAATTTTTACCTAAAACGGAGTTTTCAACCTAATAATAACTTTTTTCTTACCCAAAGTCATTTGCACAATAAGATTCCTTACCCCAGTGTCTTTGAAAATGAAACAAAGGAAGAAATGAGTGAGAGCTCATTGCTTTTCATCCCCCCAACTTGCCAAATCAGCGTTAGCAGTTGGTTTCAGGCCGACACTCACAATTGTCGTTTAAAATATTGGTAATTAAGGGCGCTCACTGCCATTTTTGAGGTCACATACCGCCATATCAGGCCACTTTTGAGCGACAATTTTTTCGTTTTCAATTATTTCATATCGGTTTTAGGTCGAAAATTTTGAATCTCGTTGTTATGATCCGAAAATTTTGGATTTCGTTTTTTGTTGTCGCAAATTTTGGATCTCAGTTTTTTAGGTCAAAAAGTTTGGATCTCAGTTTTTTAGGTCAAAAAGTTTGGATCTCAGTTTTTTAGGTCAAAAAGTTTGGATCTCAGTTTTTTAGGTCAAAAAGTTTGGATCTCAGTGTTTTAGATCGAAAATTATGGATCTCGTTGTTTTATATCGAAAAATTTAGATCTCTTTTTTTGGTCGAAATTTTTGGATATCTCTTTTTTGGTTGAAATTTTTGGATCTCTTTTTTTTGGTCGAAATTTTTGGATCTCTTTTTTTTCGGTCGAAATTTTTGGATCTCTTTTTTTTGTCGAAATTTTTGGATCTCTTGTTTTTGGTCGAAAATTTTACATCTCGTTGTTTTAAATAGAAAACTTTTTGGATCCCGGTCTTTAGATCGAAAAAATCGGATCTCGTTTTTTATGTGAAAATTTACAATCTCGGTTTTTGGTCGATTTTTTAAACTTTTTACCATAATCTGCCACTTTACAAACATCACCGTCACAAACTTTTCTTTTCTGTCATTTTCTGCCACCCCAATACAAATAAATTTTTCGCTGCCTTTGTATCTGCTCAACCACTTTGACTCTTGCAAGGAGTAAACTGAGATAAAACCATAAAAAAATGCTAAATTTGGTCTGAAGAGCGTCTGTAAAGCGTGTTATCTAATCAACCTAAAAAAAACTAAAACGTGATTTTGAGCAACCTAATTATGTCATAATTTGTCCAAAAAGTTAACCTAAAATATTCAGCCCTAGTGATGATGATCATGAAAATGAGATCCTTAGGCATTCCCGTAAACTGACTGGTTTGTATTAGTGGGGCTGCCTTGAATAGTCATGACTAGGGCTGGGGGAAAAGTTATTCAACTTTTTCTTGACTAATTTGGGTTTATTTGACTATTTTCAACTATTCTGGGTATTTTTGAAGGTTTTTCAAATATTACGGGTATGTTTGACTGTTTTTGATTTTTGCCTGGCCCTGGGATTTCTTCCCATCACATAATAATTCGAAGATTTCATATAACATCATTATTATTTCCTTCACAACTTATATGAAGAGGACATTCCTAGCACATTCAAGGACGTGTTTACTGCCAATAGGCCCTTTACTGAGGCGCATCTTTGGGATCACATATTGTTGAGTTTAACGACTCCCTACTGCAAATTTAATGCTCATTGCATAGACTATGTTGCGCACCAGAATTTGCAATTATTTTTACACTTTACCCATTCATTGCTCGACTAAACACGGTGTTTTTTTGAGTGAGTTTACCTAAAATATTTTCGAATTTTACCCTGCTGTTTGTCTAAATTGACCCTCCCATTTGGTCCTTCGAGAATAGCTGTTGAAAAAAGATCCGTTAAATAGATTTCCGAAATATTTTAGAGCAACACTGCTCTTGGCACATCTAGGAGTTAAGTCGAATTGAATTTTCAAATATTTATGTTTAAGTATGTTTTAAGTAACATTATAGAACTTTTGCCCGTGACCTAAATAATCATATTCAAATAAGTACTGAGTGAAATGAGCAATGCATTTGCATCTCAAAACTTGTCTCAAAGGTTTCTGAAATTTGAAAATGGCTTATTACCAGGGCCACCAAATTTATGTAAAAAATTTCGCTGAAAAATGTATTATTTTTGGTAGTTTTTTGAGAAAAAAATGTAACAAAATCGGATTTTTTGGTAGTTATTTTGGTAATTTTTTGTTAATTTGGTCACATATTTCCTCAAAAACTAACCTTTTTCATACTTGCATCATCTAAATTTTGTTTCTTAGGTAGGAACAGATGCTAAAATAATTATATTTTATCATGATTGTTAAAAATTTAATCGCCTCTATTTGTATTTTGATTTGACATCCTTTTTGTAGATCATTCTCAACAGAAAAGGCATTTTCCAATTGTTTTTCCCAAATTTTCCCTGTTTTTGTAGTTTTGGACAAAAATTGCACATTTTTGTAACTACCATGTAAAATGTCATTTGCAACCGATTAGTGGGCCTGATGATATACTAAATATTCCTAGTGACAAAAGTAATGCGCTGTATATTCTTGCTTCTTTATCTTCACTTTGTCATAATTTTTTTTCCAAAATAGTTCCATTGAAACAGGCAATTTAACCATATTTATGTAAAATTTTCCCCATTTATGTAATTTTGGACAAAAATCGCAGATTTTGGTAATTACATTATAAAATGTAATTTACAACTATCTGGTGGGCCTGCTTATTACACTCAAAAAAAAAAAACGTGGCTATTGAACTGTTTTAATATGTTTAATCAAATATTTTGCTTGACTTTTCCGACTTTTATAGTGACTAAAACACCCTTTTTAATCAACCTTTTTCGCTCAGCCCTATTCATGACACAGAACTGGTACATCGATACGCCCAAAGTTCCTTGCCCAATCTACTGGGATGTCTTTCCTCTTAAGGTTCTCTTCTACGGTAAGTTGATTGCAGAATCCGATCTACGTCCTCTGACAAGAAAAACAGTTTTGTTTGGTACAGTTGGTTAAATATAAGTTCGTGTTTGTCTCTGTTAAATACAAGGTCCATTTATCCCCTTATTGTGTTTGGCATCGATTCAGCTTTCGTTTTCGTTTCTGTTACATAAATGTTCCATGAATTATATTATACATGGAAGACGTTGATGTCAAGTTAGTTTGGCTAGTGGCAACTCAAATCGCATGATACCATCTCTTAACAAGTTGTATCCAAAGTTGTTAACAACTTCTGGAACTGCATTTCGGAAACAGTTAAACTTAAATCGATTTATTTTAACCAGGTCTAAGGCCTTCAAAATTTGCCATTTTTTTAAATATGACTATTATGGGTTCTGGATTTAGCACCAACCATCCATCTTATCACACGCTTTTGTGATTAAACTTTTCACCGAAGTGCTCTCACCATAAATTTTTATCCCGTACTCAAAACGATTTTTGTTTAAGGAGTTATAAAGGACATGAATAAAGTGAACATAATTTTTCGAATGGTGTTATTAATCTTACATGTTTCTTCCACTTAAAACGATCGTCAAGATTAAGATCTAATTATTTTAAAGATTGTCTGTGTACTTAAATCCTTATTAATTAAATTAATTAGTTAATAAGTATTAATGAAATACTTAATTATTGTATGGCTGTCATTGAACGTTAATTCAAAATCATGGTTTATTTTACGAGGACTAAATGAAACCCCTTTTGTTTTCTGAATGTTCAGAAAAAGCCCATTCATGAGAACACAGAGATTTTAGAGTCTGATTAATTTCTTGTGTCATTTCACTCAAATTATTTCCAAAATGTTGAATAGTGGTATCATCCGCAAACATAGTTATTTTCATTTGTAATTTTTTATAATTAAAAACAACAGTGAACCGAGAAAACTGCCTTGGGGTACACCGCATGACACTTCTAAATAATCAGACATTACAGATACAGATATGTTGTCTACTCAGGGTTGGTCAGGGGATCAACTTTTTCGATTTATCCCCTTTACCCGGGGATAAACGGGATAAATTGGGGGATAAACGGGATAAACGGGATAAATGGGGGGATAAACGGGATAAATTGGGGGATAAACGGGATAAATGGGAGGATAAACGGGATGAACCGGTGGATAAATGAAAAAAAGCCAATCTTGTTCCGATTTTGACATGTTTGAATAGTTTTTGGCATCCCTGAAAATGGCCGATCAAACTAAAGGTTTAATAAAAATTTTGATAAAATACATTTACAATATTTAACAGAAATAATTATTAGATATTATCAAACTAAAAAAATATGTT
>CM021312.1:8681125-8700104 GCA_010645155.1 Tigriopus japonicus | reverse complement strand
TTGAGTTTCCGGTGTCAGCTGTTGTTTGTTTTTTTGTTTGTGTTTTCTTTGTTTTTGTTTACATAACGAGTTGTTTTCCTTTCTTGCCCTAGTTGGCTTGCATTTGCCTTAGGTTGGGCATAATTAATTATTTGGAACAGGCTCTTTTTTTCTTTTTTCTTTTTTTGCTTATTTTCATCCTATCCTTTTACCTCTTCCCACCAACTTTTTCCCCTATCATTTTTCCCCCTATTGATTTCCCAATTTGAATTTGCTGTGCCTTGACAAATCCTATATTCTTACTTTCGTTCCTCTTATTGGTCTCTACTTTTATTGTTTATTCCGCCATTTCAATAATGGATGCCATCTTGAGTCAAGTTAGCGATGAGACTAAGAAATGTCTGCATTTAGCCTTAGAAGGGAAGGACCCCTCTGTTGTAAAGAAGGCCTTCATTGTTGATGCTCTGGTTGCTTGTATTAGTCAGACCAGAAAGCTCGTTGATTCAAAGGTGGACTCAACTGTAGACAACTCCACTAATACGGAGGAGATTGAGGTTCATTTAGTTGAAGCAGCTCAACCAAAAAATGTCCAGGAATCTCTAGCTTGTAAGGAAGTCTGTCCTGGCCACAAAAGGCAGCCTTGTAGTCCGGATAGAAAAGGTTGTAGCTCTTTTGAACACCCAAAGTGGTGTCAAAAAATGTTGGAAGTTTGGGCTCTTCAAATTCAATAAGAAAGGGTGCTCAAAGGTCGAGTGCCCCTTTTTACATCCGTACATGTGTCGTAGATCAATGAGTAGTGGGACATGTTTTAATGTAGAGTGTAAACATGTCCACGTACGAGATACTCAGAGGAAACCGAGACCAGCAAAATCTGTGTCTCATAGATATGGTCATAGGTTAGCCCCAAATCCCCAACCCATCTTCCGTGTAGTGATTTACCCCTACTTGCTAAGTTCTAAGAATAATGCAGACTAATACTAGGATAGTTCTAACTAAGTAATTTAATAAGTACAACGTACGTGTTTGATATTGTCTCTTCGACTGGTTTATGATCGTAAGAGTGAGCTTTATTTATACAAGACCAGATGTTCTCAATCATATTCCGGAAAGTTGGCGCCAAAACCATATTGGCTGGTTTGTGGTAATTGTTGTATTCCCCTTTTACTCTTTTGCTTTTCCTTGCTTGTTGCTCTCATCTGTCATTTACATTTATGTACGTATGTATATATACCCCACCAATGTTCAATAAATCATCTAGTCAATCACCACCACTCCATGATCATACATGGCACATTCGGTTGGTATCGTCCTCTCCGGCGGAAGAACCGGTTCCCCTCCCTCGCCTGGGCGAGTCTTGAAGGTCCGTGGTCGCAGCGTAGGTCTGTGGCGGCAGCGAAGGTCCACGGTCGCAGCGAAGGTCCGTGGATGCAGCAGGTGGACCGCAAGGAGCCGGAGGACCTGTGGTTGCGTGCGGACGGCCCGTGATGCGAGTGGAAGGTCCGTGATGCGGCAGACGGTCCGTGGTGCGTGCGGACGGCCCCTGGAAACCCGTGGCTTGGGATGGGGGAAACTCGCTCAACCCTGGATGGATGAAGTCTCCTGGTGTTAACAAGGATCTTTGGAGTGTGGTGCCCTAGTCATTTATCTATCCTAGTCATTTAACTCTAGTCAAATATGTAAATCCATTCTAGTCACGTCTTGTATATTATGTATCTATACATATTCACATTATTTTTTAACTTGTCCCCCGGGGAAGGGAGATGTTGTATTCCCCTTTTACTCTTTTGCTTTTCCTTGCTCGTTGCTCTCATCTGTCATTTACATTTATGTACGTATGTATATATACCCCACCAATGTTCAATAAATCATCTAGTCAATCACCACCACTCCATGATCATACAGTAATGAAACAGGTAACAAGTGGTAATGAAACGTATAATTCGCCGCCTCTTCGAATTTTATATGAAAAAAGAGATATGCTTTCTGGGGCCAAGTCATTGAGACATTGGCGTACACGTTTCAATTGATTCACAACATAGAGGTCTCTTACACGCAATACGGTCAATTTCTTGAAGTGCGGGCTTGTGTGGGCTTTTCTTTTTGTTTGGACAATCCATCTAATGGCTTTCTTTTGAAGTGTCAAAAGTCCATTCAATGCCGAGCAATGTCCATAAAATTCAAAACAATACTCAAACCTACTTTTTATTAGAGCATTGTACAATATTAAACGGAGATTCTGCGATAAGGATTTCTTTGCCATAAAGAGAGTAAAGAGTGTCTGACGAACTCGCTTTCCCACCTCCAAAACAAGTTTCTTCCAGGTTAATCTTTCATCTAAATATACCCCTAAGAATTTAACTCACGTTCCTTTTTTTTCTTGTTCCAACTTGCTCAATTTTTTGCCCGTTGATTATCAGGTTAAACTTATTAGAGACTTTCTTGCCAGATGTGTTAAGTAACATTAGATTGATTTTCTTCAGGTTAATTGTGAGATTGTTAGATTTGAACCACTTAGTTAGAGAAGCAAACCATTTCGTGGTCTCTGCCTCCATTATTTTCAAGGTTGTTGCCAAATTATTGGAGTATTGTGTCGTAGATAGATCATGGTCTTTTGCTCGATCAACTCAAAGAGTTTGGAATCCAGGGTAAGGTCCTGAATTGGATTGGTACTTTCATGAGTGATATGGGATGAAATTCCGCACAATGGCGTATGGGACGTCAAAATTAGATGTTCCACTCAAAGACAATGGAGGTTGTGATATTCAGCACGTATCGTCCATGAGGGATTTAGGAGTTGTCGTCCAAGATGATGGAAAGTTTGATGAGCATATCCAGTTGACAGTGGGGAAGGCATTTCAAACGTGTGGCTGGATCTATCGCACTTTCAAGTCCAGATAGTATTTGATGTGATGTCATGAATCTACCATCAGAGGGGTTTTGATGCGATAGCTGGAGAGTTGATTCTAGAAGCTTGAGGGATTTCCTGACAAGAGTATTGAGAACAAATGTCGTCTTCGAACTTTATGAATAAACTATTTTAAGGATATAAGAATAGTGTTATTACATGGCGCCGTCGGTAAGTTGACTGCAGCCTCGTGATTGGTGTCATTGACATAAAGTGGATCGTAATAGATCACTCGGTCGTAGATGTTCGTCAAAGGACGTGAGCTTCGTAAGGGCCGTCACTATCATTGGCGGGTACAATATCACGTGTGTATGGTCGACTTGGGATGGAACAGATTCCCTTGAAATTGACGCGAGCTCCTTTGGGCCGTTAAGTATATTTGAAGAGAGTATTGTTCAAATTCAATTCTTCGTCATGGAGGAAATGGTAAAGGCGTTCCAAGCTCAGATGGACAGATTGATTGAGGATTCGCGAAATCGGGAAGATCGATTAGTTGCAGATGCAAAGGCCCGCGAGGAAAGGCTGATGGATATGATTGCAACCTGTGGACAAGAAACACTATCAAGTGCACAATCACATGGAAGCAATTATTGCCCAATATCGGTAGATCGACCAATGTTGTTGGCTAGTGCCACATTTCATCACCTGGAAAGAAGGCTGGGATAATTTTGCGTTGTGCCAACATTTATCCAGACAATCGAGACTGGTACGTGTGGCAGCATTAAAAACTTGTCTGGACGCAGACCTCCAGAGGTTCTTGATTCAAAAGACAATCGATGTAAGCCCTGAAAGTGATGTCGATGCCATTATCACAGCCTTGTCAAAATATGTCCGAGCGCAAAGAAACCCATTACTGGATCGCATCGAATTCTACAAAACTACCCAAGATAGTGGCGAGACGTTTGACAATTTTTTCACCCGTCTGAAAGAAATTTTATCGTCGTGCATTTTCGAGTCCGATTCGGCTTGTACCACTTGCAAGAGTAGAGAGGATGACCTTATGCGGGATAGGATTGTTTGCGGTGTTCTGAGCGATGAAACACGTCACAGGTTACTGGCAGAACCAGATTTAACCTTGGAAAAGGCAGTGAAGATATGCCAAGCTGAGGAGGGTGCATCATCATCGCAGAGATATCTAGTTCCTACGGGTCGCAAGCCATTTCCGCTTGCAATAAAGATAAACGTCAGCCGAAGATTTTTGGATCATCTCAACGATCCTCTGGGAAATGCCAAAATTGTGGTCGGAAAGACCATGAACCAAAGGTTGACTGTCCCGCTCGTGAAAGAACTTGCCACCGATGTGGAAAGTCAGGACATTTTAGCCCTTGCTGTAAGGACAAGAAAAATATTCAAGGAAGGAGCTCCACGTTAAAGGCCATGAGCTCCATTCAAATAGCGCATATTCAATCAAGAGCCGATTTACGATTGGAAACTAAAACTCAAACGGGAGAGTGGCATACAATTCAATGGATTCCTGATACCGGGAGCGACATTGAGGCCATGGATTTGAAGACGTTTGCCAACATGGGGGAAACCTGAATGACCCTAATGACGAATCGGAGGTCATTCGGAATGTTTCGGGAGGCAAAATGCTCATCGTCGGAACCTGTACAGTTTTAATTCGTAATGGGGAACATCGGTTCTCTTCAACACTCTATGTCTTCAAAGATATTGAAGGTTGCTATTTGTCCAGAGACGCCTTAAAAAACCTAGGATATCTTCCCCCTGATTGGCCCAAGATTAAAATGGTTGCCAGTGTCATGGAAACTAACAATCAAATTGAGAAGATCAAATCGGAGATAATTCAAGAATTTTCGGTGGTATTTAATGAAGAAAAACTAAAACCGATGAAAGGACCACCCATGAAAATTCAATTGATCGATGGGGCTAAACCATTTCAATTACGAACGACAAGGAGAATTCCTATCGGAGATGAAGAGCAAATTAAGGAGCAATTAAAAACCATGGAGACGGACGAAATCATCGAATACGTTAGCAAACCCACGGAATCGTGTCACCCGGTCGTCATAGTCAATAAGAAAGACTCACCGGAGAAACGTGTGGCGATTGATTTTACGCGTTTAAATTCGCAAGTCAAATTACCAATACATCCAATGCGGACACCTAAAGACGTTATCTCTGGGATCAGAAAAGCACGATTTTTCACCAAGTTTGATGCCCGACACGGATATTGGCAAGTGCCTCTCGATGAGGAATCCAAAAGTCTCACTACCTTTATCACTCCCTTTGGACGATACCGATTTCTTCGTAATCCACAAGGATTTATTGGTGCTGGTGACGAGTTTAACTTGTGAACTGATCAGGCGTTTGAAGGTGTTCCAAGATTGGCCAAAGTTGTGGATGATCTTCTGGTTTATGATGAGGATTTTGAAACTCATGTGAAACATGTTCGTCAGGTTTTGGAACTAGCCAAAGAACATGGGATCACTTTTTCTCTGAAGAAGTTTGGATTTGCAAAGACCGAGGTGTCTTTTTGTGGATATCTGGTGGGCCGTGATGGTTGGAAAATCGATCCAAATAAACCAAGGCCTTAAATGAATTCCCAGTTCCCGAGAATAGAACAGACTTAAGGTCGTTTTTCGGACAGGTAAACCAATTTGGCGAATTCAGTTCAAAAGTTGCTGGAGCAGCCGAACCGTTGAGAGGATTATTGAAGGAAAAAAAAATGTTTTCAACTGGGAAAGTGAGCATAATCATGCATTCGAGAATGTCAAATTAGCGTTGACTTCCACACCAACCTTGGCATTTTTCGATTTTCACGCCAAGACTCGTCTTGAAACGGATGCCTCTCGTACTAGAGGTCTTGGATTTGCTTTATTACAAGAACATAATGGAACATGGCGATTAATTCAGTGCGGTAGCCGATTCTTGTCTGGAGCTGAATCACGTTATGCAATGATCGAGTTGGAGCTCTTAGCCGTGGTGTGGGCAATGAAAAAGTGCCATGTCTTCTTATCGGGATTGAAGTTCGATTTGAAAATTGATCACAAGCCACTTGTGCCTATACTCAACGATTATACGTTGGATAAAGTGGATAATCCTCGCCTACTCCGATTATTGTTGAAAATCCAGATGTACCAGTTTCAAACTGGATGGAACAAAGGAAAGGATCATGTGATTGCTGATGCATTGTCGAGAGCACCTGTTGATCAACCGGTGTTAGAGGATGAATATGGTGAGGAGACTTCAGGATCTTGTTCGATTTGCGCTATTTTTCAAAATGAAAAGGATTTTCTGGATCTGAAGTTGGCTCAGTTGAGGAGGGAAATCGAAAATGATCAAGAATGCAAAAATTGATGTGCGTGATCATGGAGGGTTTCCCCGAGAGAAAGTCTGATCTCCCAGAACAGATCCGCGCATTTTGGAGTGTTCGTGAACATCTCTATTCAAAAGACGGACTGATTTTACAAGGTGAACGATTAGTCATTCCCAAAAATCTCAGGGGGAAAGTTCTTTCTGATATTTATTCGTCCCATCAAGGACAGGAGAGAACAAAAGAAGAGCTCGGCAAATTGTTTATTGGCCCAACCAAGGAGGACGGTATTACTTGGAGTGGGATCGAGCGAGGGCGCGTTACTGCGTTGGTGTGAATTTTCCTGCGTGATAGCCTGGAGTTAATGAAGAACTCCAATATAATTCGAATTAATGTCGTTTTATTGACATAGGTCATAAAACAAAAGTCCACAAGGATTCAATGAGCAATCATTTGATGCCCAATTGATGTCTCTCAAAGAACTCAGACTGTGTTGTTTCATTGTGTTAAGCCAGATATCTTCAAACTCCTGATCTACTGACTTGCTTTGTGATAGTGATTGTCCATCCTTTTGTTGAAAGCAACATTGTTTTTATCATTGGGATAGTTCTAAGACATTCTTCCCTTTGTACAATGATTTGAATGTTCTTCTCTGTCTTTGTTTTTAGCACCTAATTGGGGTTCTAAAGCCAAAAGAAGACTGTAAAATGTTGGAAAAAAGATACAAAAAAGATTTTTTTTTGCATTCTATGAAGAGAAAAATGTCCTTAAACAACCCCAATGATAAAAACCATGTTGCTTTCAATAAAAGGTGGACAATCACTAACATAAAGCAAGTCAGTAGATCAGAAGTTTGAAGATATCTGACTTAACACAATGAAACAACACACTTTGAGTTCTTTGAGAGACATCAATTGGGCATCAAATGATTGCCCATTGAATCCTAGTGGACTTTTGTTTTATGACCTATGTCAATATCTAGCTTAGAAACGCACCCAGTTGAGACGGGAGGTTGCGTGAAGAATTTTGTAATGTTGCGTAAATTTTCCATCAACCTCACTTTGTTTTGGTTTAGAGTTTGTGAATACGGATTCAACTGCAATCATCAAATTTTCAAACTGCTGGCAATGTTTTCCCCTTTCTACTCTCCTTTACTGAACACCTAATCCTTTCAATATACCACAGAAGGGCCAGCATTGCATTTGTTCTGTATGTTTAGAAAATTGTTTGTTGAAGAAGAATTCAATGCGTCTTTCTTATCATGTTCAACTCTCTTCTGACAAACATCGGACCACAACATAAGAGTGGCCATAGTTGATCAACACAGACATCAAATGATTTATTTTCTGACTTACTTTCTCTCAATTTATTTCATGTGCACGTAGGCTTGTCACTTCATAGAGATTTATATGCCTTGCCATGACCAAGAGCATCATCAAACATTCATTCTTTTTTTAGAGCATGATTTTCCAAATAATCCTTTCAAATTGGGCCTTTTGCATAAAACTGAGCATTTCAATTCCATGTAGGACCATCAGACTTGGTGGTTTGACAGATTCATTTGCATCCTTCCACTGACACCTTGACCTTTGGAAATAAATGTAGAATGCCTGAGGAGAAACATTGCCAACAAGAGGGTAAACCATCAACATCTTACCAGTCTGGGTGATGATCATTCATGGCTGTCTTTGAATTAGATTGAAAAATACACCACTAATGCGCAATAGAAGATCCTATTATCCCTTTCCACTAGCCCATAGTTATCTTCTATGTCTTGAAGCATGTCAAGATTTGGAACAACATCGACTCTTCTATTGAGCCTTTAACCTTTGGATTGGGATTCCCATGATCTCATCAACCATTCCTCCTTTTTGGTAAAGACATCGGTCTTTATTGAAGGGTTTGTTTCACGCACGCACATGTTGGATCTTGTAACAAGATAACATGAACGCCACGGCTTCAGCTGCATGTAGACATTGTCCTGTTAGGCTCAATTTGCAATGGAATGGGAATTCACCACGTTCCTCAGCTTGTCCAATGTCAGTTCCACGAAAGAAGAAGTCCATGAAAGCAATCACAATCAGCTTGCATTCTTCTCTTCTCTCAGTCAAGTAAGGGGCATGTGTTTGGCATGCAGAAAATGCCATGCTTCAAGACTCGCATCTTGACCATGACAAGCGAGCCTCAAGTCCAAGGATAGCTATCGTGATCATCAGGATCCAAATCACAATCTTGTTGTGCAACTCCCTTCCTTTCTTTCTAGTCACCCAAAACCAAATCATCACAAACATCTGACGGTTAGTTATAATAGCGTCCGTGAGAGGTCAGGATATCTTTGCCTCCGTATTCCATTTCTCAAACTCTAAACCAAAGCAAAGTAAGGTTGATGGAAAATCCACGCAACACTATAAAATTCTTCACGCAACCTACCGTCTCGACTGGGTGCGTTTCTAAGCTAGAATGTCAATAAAACGACATTAATTCGAATTATATTGGATTTCTTCATTAACTCCAGGCTATCACGCAGGAAAATTCACACCAACGCAGTAACGCGCCCCCGCTCGATCCCACTCCTAGTAATACCGTCCTCCTTGGCCCAACTTAAACAACGAGATTAATACTCTTTTACAACATTGTGAACAATGCAAAATGCATCATACGACTCAAATAAGGAAATCATTGATGAGAGAACCGGTCCCCAATCTACCATTCCAAAGTGTTAGTGCCGATCTTTTTGAACATTGTGGCTATCAATACATAGTGTACGTTGACCGACTTTCTGAATGGCCGTGTACTGATAGGATTGGAAGGACTGCCACAACTTTGGATGTGATTCGTTTCATGCGTCAAAAGTTCCCCGATGTACAGTAGGTGTACCTGAAAAACTGGTTACAAACGGAGGTCCTCAATTTTCATCCAGAAAATTCCGAGAGTTTTGCAACCGGTGGAACATTAACCACGAGATGCCGAGCCCTCATTATCCTCAAAGTAATGGTCACGCAGAAAATGCTGTTAAATCAGTAAAGCGACTTCTTTTGAAAACTACAATTAATGGTGATGTGAACTGCGATGAATTTCAGCGTGGAATGCTGGAATGGAGAAACACTCCTCGATCGGACGGAAAAAGTCCAGCAATGATTTTATACGGAAGACCGCTTGATTCTTTTGTATTCGCTTATCGCAAATCATTTGCTTCAAATTGGCACAATGCAACCAATGAATTGGATAGTAGTTCAACTAAAACGAAACAAGAAGAATATTACAATAGAAGTGCCCGGAGTTTGAGAACTTTAAACATTGGAGAGTTTGTTGACATCCAACATTTCCGTTCGAAACTGTGGAATATGAGCGGAAGAGTGGTCTCAATTGGAAAACGACGCGATTATTGTGTCAAAACACCAAGTGGGCGAATTTATTGGAGAAACCGGCGATTTTTACGTCCTCGAATTACTTCTCCGGCAATTATTAATAACACATCGAAACTTTCGTCTTCTATTCAAAATCCTCCACGGACCACGGTCTTCTCCAAAGCAACCAGTTCAGATCCCGCGACGAAGTACTCGTGAGAAGAAACATGTGATTCGAATGAACATTTCTAATTTTTCAACCAAGAAATATTAATGCTTTCGAAATTGTAAGGGGGAGGTGATGTGATGTCATGAATCTACCATCAGAGGGGTTTTGATGCGATAGCTGGAGAGTTGATTCTAGAAGCTTGAGGGAGTTCCTGACAAGAGTATTGAGAACAAGTGTCGTCTTCGAATTTTATGAATAAACTATTTTAAGGATATAAGAATAGTGTTATTACAGTATTACGGTGCAATTCTGTACAAGTCGATTGTTCAGCCGCATCTTGAATATGCCTCACCCATTTGGGCTCCAATGAGTTCAGCAGGTTTGCAAAAGGTCGAGCAGGTCCAAAGATGTTTTACTAGGAACATCACAGGAATGAGAGAGCTCTCGTATTGGGAGAGGCTCCAGAAGTTGGGGTTGTACAGTACTCAGAGAAGGTATGAAAGGTATCTGATACTGTATGTTTTCAAGAGCATTCATGGGCTCTGTCCTAACCCAGGATTTGAGATCAGTTGTAGCGATCGTAGAGGGTTTACGTGCGTTCTGAGAGCCCCTCCAAATCCAAGGGAATCGAGGCTAGTTCGATCAATGAAGTCCTCCTCTCTTCTTTATCGGGCTCCTTCATTGTTCAATTTGTTACCCATTAGTCTTCGTCGGGAATATAAAGGAATTGATCCTCTAACCGCTTTTAAAGCAGGGTTAGATAAATTTTTGAATACTATTCCTAATTAACCCACTATTCAAGGTTTGTACAGATCTGCCAACAGTGCCTCATTGGTAGATCAAATTTCACATAAAAGGTAATTTTATGAACTATATTAATGATTAACTCTCTTTACAGGGAATCCCGTTCCTTGTAGCGGTGTTAAAAAATCCCCCCCCCTTTAAATCGGTTTAAGGTTTAAATCGTATCGGGACAAATTTTGAAGGTTGCAAGGGTGAACATCTATGATTTCGAAGTTCGTCTGGAACTTCGACATAAACTGCGTCGTCTAACTACACACTTGGCTAGCCTTAAAACCTTTGTCACGGGTATGGACAAAACAACTCTTTTGAGTTAACGGAACTACTCATTGGATTCTGATTTGTGTTGCACGTCTGTCGAAGTACAAAGCTTGTGAATTAAATATACATGTCATAAACCAGTTTTGGACGACATTCTATTAGTGTGGATAATTGGTTAACGTCAAACAATTGAATAGCGACTCTAGTAATAAAAAATATTACGAGGCAAATATTCTCTTGGTTCATTTTACGGTGCAGACCTTTAAAGAAGATCAAATATTTCGGTTTTGGTCATGTTCAAATTTTGGAAGGAGAAGTTGAAGTCTAAATTAGAATTAGATGGTTTTGGTTTCTCGTCCCAAGCGACGAAGTCGAGGTTGATTGGCTCTCGATATTTAATCGCTTTTTAGAAGCTTTAAGTGTTAACGTGGGTGTGTTCTTTGTGGAACCTATTTGGGATAGAGACGCATGTGGGAGACTCCTGTCGTGCTCTTGGAGCAATCATTTCCGATTTTGGTGGTTAGGATGAGTACAAATCTTCGATATTCTCGGAGTTTTCTTCTCCAAAATTGTTATACGACGAAATCAGTTGTGTCAGATGCATTTGTTCAACGAGTGCGGGATGATTAGAAAAAACTCGATCTGCGTTCTATCAAAAGACGTAGAAGAGGTGGGCATAACAAATTTTCCATCATGCACATCAACGCCCACGTAAGAAATAACCTGATCAGGTCGTCGGACCCACGTGTTTTTGACAAAACATGGAGTGACTTTCTCACTGATACCTGGCTGACCTCAAAGAAATATTGGGCCGTTAATCCTTATAAGACATCCGTTGTTCAATATGCGACCATCTCGGGCGGAAGAGGCCGTCCGTCCGGAGGTATTGAATCATACTGTATGTGACTGGATCCCTTGAACCAAAAGCTCTTTATCAATCCGTTGCCTTATTAGGAGTGTTAGTGAAGGGGATTGCGCTGGTTGGATGCTATTTCAAGCCCTCGTTGGGAATGGATGGCATAACTTCGGATCTAGCACCTCAGTATATCTAATCAATTCAAATATCAAATAAAATGTATAACTATCTATTTCAAATATTTTGCCCTTTGAAGCAGATTTTGAATCCATATTTTTTGCTTGAATTGTTTAAGAACGTGTATGATCTCACTATCTTGCTTGGATTTTTCTTTAAAAAACCTAATTTTTGGTGAAAAATAAATTATCTTAAAAAGTTCTCCTGAACTCAGGAAAAATAGAATGCTGCCATTTTTTCACTTTTTTCACTTTTTAAGACATTAGAGATATACCAGTGTGATTTGAATATTATTTTGAATTGTTTGATGTTATTTCCTTCAATAAAATTCGAATTATGAAATTTAATCTTCAAAATAAAATGTTTTCGGCCGCTCTATTGTTGACCTTCATCCCTTTTGTCCGAAAATGATCCCTTGGAGCTAATTGTTTAAAAGTGTAATCTTTTAACTGGAGGTCTTGGAGAACTGACACTTAAAAATTATTCATGAGTCCCCAACAGGGTGGGCATTTGATTTTTGGACCATTTTGCCCACCCTTGTCCAAAAGTATCCAAAACTAAACAATACTTTAATTATTTTAATCGTCAGTTGAGAGGCAAGGGAGAACAATTTCCATGCTTTATTGAAACATTCTCATTAAATGTGCGGATTTTTTTGTATTTTTCATGATTCTTCAATGAGAGTCTTGTTGTTTTAATAAGGAATTAACATTTCTTGAAATAGAGGGCAAAACCCTTTAATACTCTCTTTGTCAACAGAATGTATCCAGAGCAGGGGAGTAGTAACAAAATTACAAGTAACAAAAGTACAGTAATTCGTTTCTTATTTTGAAAAAGTAACTGTAATGCCATTGCAATTCAAAAATGCTGTAATTGCAATTGCTGAAAAACCCCAGAAGCACTCCTTACTCATTCCTTTTCATTGCACTAATTTTGATATTTTTTCATGTTATGGAGTTACACGAGCAACTTTTTCATAAACTTCGAACAAATTCACAGAAAATAAATTTGTTTGGCTTTGTTGGCAAACTTTTTGGGATTTTTTTTTCAAAAGTATGTACTTCTTTGAAGTGATGTTTGTCTATTAATAAGCCAAAAATCTAGCTGCTCATGTCGTCCTCCTTTGGCTCCTTCTTCAAAATAATGTGTTTTATTGCAATTCCATGTATTTGTTCCTTTACAGTATTGTCCAGTTCAAAAATCCAGACCTTGAAAATTCCAGCAACCAGGCTTGAACATTTGAGCTTTCATATACTTTGAGCGCTTTTTTCGCTTTTTTGAGCCAAAAGCGGATCACTTAAAATCAAATAACTCAGCACCTGAGTAACATAATTCAAGTAACTTCGATTCTACAAGTTTGGGCATATCCATACAAACTTGATATGCTTTTCTCTGTACCGTACCTACCGGTTTTAAGAAACGGAATTTTTCATTTTGGGCCAAAATGGCAATCGTTTTTTGCAGGCCAACTTTTTCCATGCATGTTTTGTTGAATCGGCATTATTTGATTATTACTTCAATTGCTTGCAATACTTTTTTCCTTCATTTGACCTTTATTTGAACAATTATTAGAACTTGCGCTTTTTCTGTTTTTAAAACCTTCAAACAATATACCGCATAAAATTGCGCAACTTTTTTACAAGATATCACTCGTTAGTTAAATGTCATCTCGATCACTGAAGTTCACTTGCCTTAACTCAAACCTTAAGCCATAATGCAAGCCATTGTAAGGGCTTTGAAAAGATAAGTGAAGAAAACAAATTTGAGCAAAATTTATGTCAAGGATCCAATGCGTGTTAGCTGGTAAATCACAAGGCCTTCAAAACTTTGAAAAACCTTATCAAATAAGTCTTGAATCGCAACTTCTTTTACATATCTTTGAATTTTTTGAACTTTCATTTTTATCGGAAACTGAAAAAAACCCTTAAACGTAAAACTAAACTGAACATCAAAACTTAAATGATTACATAAAGCAATGTGTGCAATGGCATGTGAAGTTGGAAACGATTAATTATGTGATTCAAAACCAAAGTTTGCGATTTCAGTGTGTCACTGGTGAAATTGCTCATTCATTTGCTTTGTTTGAACAAGAGCAATGCTTGATGAATCAGTTCAATTGCCCGTTCAATCTTGACTTTGAGTTGTTTTCAAAGCAAGTTTCCATTGAGTGAACTGGAGTGACATTTCTGTTTTGAGAACTGTACTTTTAACTATGTGGTCCTTTAACAAACCTCTGACTGGGAGGTCACAGTACATAAGACTGGGATGTTGCCCTACTAATACAGTTCGCAAAATTGCACCCTGACACAAAAGTTTAACCTATTTTTGAGTTTCTTAATGTTCATTGGACACGTAAGAACTGAAATTTTGTGTAATGAAGGTCAAAGGTTGAACGTGATTTCATCTTTAGTGGTTGCGCTTAAAGGACACTAAACTCGGGCATACCAACCCTTAGCAATGACTCCCAGGACTAGTTTCTTCTTTCTCCAAAAAAAACCAATGAAGTTCTCTATTATTATTATCATCTCATTGACAATTTCTCTACTTAACGGTTGAATTCTTAAGGATGGAACTAAATTAGAGTCGCTTATGTTCTTTTGCTTTAGGTTAGTAGGGATCACACAACTTAGATCACATAGGAATTTTTGACTGTGAGAAAATAACTAGAGGACTAACAGGCAAATGACACTCCAAAAATATTCGTGAGTTACCATGCCTGCATGCACTGTGTGTGCGATGGGATTTGACATTGGACGTGATTCAAAACCAGAACTTGCATTTTCAGGGAGTCACTGGCAAAATTGCTCATTCAAGTGCAAAACAAATCTCCACTGGCTGAACTGGAGTGACATTTCTGTGTTAGCCCTCTTAAAAATAACCAAGTCAAAGTAACTCTTGTCCCCTCATTTACTTTTCTTAAGGTCATGGGCAATGGTTGGAATGGAGCTCCTGGGACTCTTGTTCAAGTGATTGCTCCAAAACATTGGAAGCCCGTGTCCGGTATTGCACCAATCCAGCCCCCAAACACGGAGGAGAAACTTGTCCCGGATCCGATCTTGAAGAAAGGAATTGCACAAGCGAACCTGTTTGTCCCGGTACACATTGTTTGATGTGCAAATGCAATATGAAAAAATGTGAACACGAGAATATTGTGATTAGGTTTTTGGTCAGAATGGACGTCATGGAGTGAGTGTTGTGATCCTGTCAATGGAGATTGTGGCATTGCCTCTCTACATCGAAATAGGAGTTTTGATAACCCAGCTCCTAGAAATGGAGGAGAGTCATGCTTGGGATTAAATGAAGAGGCCTTGAGCTACATGATTACATGTGAACGTAAGAAATTTGTTCAAGTTTGTTGCAGGGTTCATTTATGCTCAAGCACTGTTTAATTACAGTTGCTCTAGCCGTCCGTGTGGACCAACCCCAAGTCAACAAACTCGGACTCGAACTTGTAGCGCTCTTCCTGAGGCTAAGCCTTGTCCTATTGAAGATCCAGAGGCAGAGAACCAACCCTGTCCAACGGATTGCAAAGGTGAATTGTTCAATAATTGTGTGTTGAACCTAGTGAGAATGGTTAAACCCCAATTTTTTTTAATGTAGGTGGAGGTAAGTACCCTAATTTTATGAAATTCTTTGGTGTGTAAAACACAGCCCTGTGATTATGATTGATGTTTATTCATACATGTTTGTTTGTTTGTGTCTTTGTTTGTCTGTTTTTTTTATTTGTTTTTTTATTTGTTTGTTAAGGAGTCAGTACATCACTGATAATGGGTGTTCCAAGAAGGAATAACTATTCTCGCTCCTTGCCACTTTTTGGTTGCCAAAGTTTGCATTGAAAGACGTTAAACTAAATGCTAAGTTTTGACTCCAAGGAGTTAAGTTTTGAGAGTGGCAGTCAACCAAGATCGAACCCCAGCCATGAACACGACAAACAGGCGCAGTACGCGCTACGCCATGTCTCATTTAACTTTAAATTAGTGATGTGTTTCGAACCAGGAGTGCTGCCAATTTTGACTTGGAAGTTTATAGCTCTTAAAAACGGCAGGTTGTATCACAAACTAGCCCCAGACTTCTCAGTTTGCAGTTGCACTTCACTAAAAAGGCAGACAACGGCGACAGTTGTTTGATCCGTGACCTCTAGATGACTCAGGCTCTATTTTCTGGATTGACTCTGAGAACCAAACTTCAAAAAGGATATCTGCGTTACAAACAAGGTGGCGCACTCTATGACGTTCCTTATGAAACAATCATTTTTACCAATGTTGTTAGGTAATCCCTCATAAAGGGCGGTTTTTGCGACGTCAAAATTGAGATATCTCTATTTTATTTATCTATGGTTGTATAGAACTTTTTGAAAAAACCTAAACAGGGACCAATTTGGCAACACTCGAACTAGATTTCGAGTTTCATTAATAGTTACACAAATGGATTTCGAGTTGGCAGTGGTGCGATATTTTATGGTAGATAAGGTCTATTCCGCGTTGAAAAGTTTAGTTTTGGTTAGATTTTTTATCCTAAAAACAAAATGACAAAACTCTGCTAAAAATTCAAGTCGAAACACAACAGTACTTTAAATAGGTCAATTTTTTGCAAGGTAAAAGAACGAATCCAAAAATATTTGATCTTAAAATTAAGACCAAGAATTTTGCCGACTGGAAAAACCCAGACAATGTAAATTGACCCTTTAAGAGACAATTTAAGGTGGAGAAAAAGAACCCTATTGCAATTTTTATGGGTGGGGCTCTAAAAGGTTGTGTTCAAGGTTACAGTACGGTAATTGCTCGGAATCATCGAGAAAGACCTTAAAAAGTTTTGACAATCAAGTAATTTCTGGCTTGTCCGATTCAAAATTTCCGCATCAAAGTTCTTCGGTTTTCACATCAAATCTGAGTCAAGGTCACAATGTGAATTCTTCAAATAGGTCAAGAAAGTGACCAATGAAAGAGGTGGCATATGTCGACAAACAAGAAACAATAAACTAAAATTTTTCATTTTTCACATTCAAAATTCAAATTGAAGAGCTCATAAGCCTCTTGTTTGCGATATTTTGCAGCCAAAGTTGAAGGGAGAAAGATAGAAGAATTGTAATTGAAGGCTACAAAAATCGCCACTAGATGGAGCCAAAACATGGGCAAATTCTCTTGATTTCAGATCTATCCTCAACTTAAACTTGCTGCCAATGTCTTTCCATCTTCAAGTGGATTTCTCTTCATATTTCGAGTCTTTTAGAGCTCAGCTACGATATCATTGTGTTCAAAAATCAAAAAGCCATGCTGAGTAATCACAAATTAAGGCTAAAGACTAAACAGAAGCGCCCACAAGAGTTTCTTCCTCAAGATGGCGCTGATTGTAATTTTTCTCTTTGATTGAAGCTAAACTTTGCTTCCTTGTGAAGGCTTGTTGCGCTTGCTCTAATGGTGAGTTGTTCATTTTAAGAACAAGAGAGGGCACCCAAGTAGTCTTTCGAGTCTTTCGAGTATGGTGAAAATCAGAGGCTAATTTTTAGGCACAAAGAACGGTCTTAAGATCGTGCTGCGACCTGGCAAGCTGGTTGGTAAGCTCATACGGGGAGGGGCAGAATTATCCAGACAAAACTTGGATGACGTGTATCTCCTGAAGCAAGAGGAATATTTTTATTTCCCGCGTTTTTCTGGTTTGATCAAACACCGGTTTTGAATGTTCGTTAATTTTATTTTTGTTTAAATCCGGAAATATGAAGCCCCAGGAACAAAAGCGTAAAGTGATTGCTGAATTGCTCTCGGCCGGCAACGACGCCAGAGCCATCATCAAGTCAACCAAGTACCCCAAGGCCACCGTCTACGAGGTCGTGAAGAGGCTGCAGTCTGGCCAGGGGACAGGCACGCCCCCTGCAGCCCACACAGGGCAAAAAAGCAGACCCCCAGGTTCTTGGCGGGCCTGAGGAGGTCCATCGAGGCCAACCCAGCTGTGTCCATATCGGCCCACGCAGCCAGGTGGTCCGTGAGCAAGAGGAATGTGGCCAGGGCCGTCAAGGAGGACCTGAACTTGACCTCCCACGTCAGAGGCAGACACCACCTTCTTACCGAGAAGATGAAGGCCATCAGGCTTGAGAGGGGCAAGAAGTTGCGCAGAATCTGCAAGGTCAATCTGAGGACGGTCAGACTTTTCTCAGATGAGTCAATCTTCATGGTGGATGGAGCGTACAGCCCCCAGAACAACCAATGGCTTGCCAAGAACAGAACCATTGTGCCTCCCATCATGAAGACAAAGAATCCTGCCAAGATTATGGTCTTTGGCCTCATCAGCAGCGACGGGAAGGTGATGCCAGCCCATGTCTTCCCTCCTAAATTCAGGCTCAATGCCGCTGGGTACGTGGAGCTTCTAAGAAAGGTCGTGATGCCCTGGCTGGCAACCTCGTACCCACCAGGAACCAAATTCATGTGGATCCAGGACTCTGCTCTGTGTCATGTGTTCAATGAGTCCATGAACTTTTTGAATTGCAAATTTGACGTGGTGGTCAAGAAAGACGAGTGGCCTTCAAACAGCCCTGACCTCAACCCATGCGACTTCTAGTTGTGGTCCAAGCTGAGGAGGAAGGTCAACAAGATGCCCCACAACAGCCTGGAGTCTCTGAAGTCGTCGGTGAAGCGGTACATGGCCTCCTTCTCCACGGCCGAGGTCGCCAAAGCCTGCTCGGCCTTTGTCGGCCGCTTGGACGCCGTCATTAAGGCCAACGGGGACCATATTGAATAAAAATGTTCTTAATTGTTGTCCAAACTTTTTTGTTAAATACACAATTGGCTAAAAATAGCTCTTGATGCTGTAAATTATGTTCAAAGTTTTGTCCGGATACTTCTGCCCCACTCCGTAGATAAATTATTCTAAGATATCTCAATTTTGACGGCGCCCAAAAGCACCCTCTGGAAGGGATTACCTAGAGTTATTCTTGAAAGCGGAGCTTCATGATGAAGCTCATAGAGTGCGTTATGGTGTGTGTAACGCAAATATCCTTCATGAAGTTTGCATCTCAGAGTCAATCCAGAAAATACAGCCTGAGTCATCTAGAGGTCACGGATCAAACTACTGTCGCCGTAGTCTGCCCGTTTAGCTAGAACTGAGTAGTTTGGTGCTCGGTCTGTGGCAAGAACAATCTTAAGATCGTTCTTTGCGTCAAAAAAACTCGCCTCAGGGCTTTCCTGATTTCGTCGTTGACTTTAGTAGATTATTTTTT
>CM021312.1:8605627-8669974 GCA_010645155.1 Tigriopus japonicus | reverse complement strand
TTTGTTTTGTATGAGATCTTTGATCTGGGGGGAAGGTGTGGCGTGCTCGCTCACGAGCACTGCGTTGCTCACTATCCTTCCCCCTGCTATGTATATATAGTCGCTTGACATAGAATATAGGCAGTATGAAGTCAATCTATCTACTCACTACATGTTGAGTGGCCTCGCGGGTACACAGCGTGTTACAATTCCAGCCAAGGCATCTTTAAGTGAAATACCCATCGTTTCCTGGGATCTAGAATCATCAAATGCACGTTAAAATGAGAAAAACTTGGATTCGCCAAAATGGGCTGAGCAACTCAGCACAGCCAATGGCCTTGTTTTGCCGCCTGTTCCGTCCACAAACAGGGTTGAAAGGCCCTGACGTTTGATTCCCAAAATGGACTAGAACCAAATAGGCATCCCTGGCCCAAGCACTAGGTTGACTGCCTGGATAGCTATGAATCAACAATGGTGAGAACACCTAGTACAAGGGCTTAATTTCTTAGACCTACCTTCAGGTCTCCGGTCATAAAACGCCCCCAAAATGGGTTTCCAAATATAACTGCCCCCAAAATGGGCTTCCAAATATAATTGCCCCCAAAATGGGCTTCCAAATATAACTTGGCCTTCCTGAGGGCCTTCCAAATAATGAGCTACCCTAATGAGGGCCTCTAACCAATAATGGACTACGGAGACAACTTGCTAGCTACCTCTACTACCCATGGACAGAGAACCACCTTGGCTTCTCAACCACTCATAGGCACTAATATTCAAGGCTCACTCCTAACAACCTGCGGTCACCCTCCTAATCCTGTGCGCACCTATCAAAGTTGATCTCTAGCCTAGAGTCTAACTCAAGATAATTCCAAAACTAAGAAGCATTTCAACTAAAGGACTATCTACTTTATTGATGCTTATAGCTAATATTTACAAAGAACACATAAACTCCTATCAGTTGTCTGGCTCTGGCAATTACATGAAGGGGGAAAATCATGGGCTATATGCGGAAAAGGGACACACACAGAAATATAAGAGAGAGTAAGGTATGATCCTACTGTTAGTGATGCAAGTGACGTCCTGGTTCGATGAGATCCACAGAGATGACATCCACCGGATTGGGTTGAAGGTCCTCTCCTGCGAGATGGAGCAAAACTCAGGAATTGCTCGTGCACTCCTCAGTACTACGATTCGAATTCCCCCAGGTCCTCTGCTTGGCTTCCTGGGTCCTGCCTCTGATCGATGATGATCACTGCCTTGGTTCACAACAGGTTCCTCTTTTCTGGCACTTACACAAGAGAATACAGAGAGCTATCTCCAAAAGAGAGATGTGTTTACTTCAGATGATAGATTGCGACTTCCTCCCATTTGGAGGAAAGATGGTAACTTTATTCTAAGAGCTCAATTCGGACGTCTATCCTCATCGAGTCTTGGGTGGTGACTGTCTTTGGTGTTTTTGTTCAATTCGTATCTCCTCTCTCTGGATTTGTATGTTGCTCTGTCCTCATTCCGTTAGTCTACTTCCTTTGGATTTGCACGTGCTTTTAGGGTTACATGTGATCCTCTTTCACATCGTTGATCAACCCTTTTCCCAGTAATACAAATCCTTTTAGGGAATCCTGTTTCTCTTCAAAAGGGTGTTAGAGTTCCTTGGAGGGTTGGATAGCTGGTCGGTCAAGACGTCGGTCCTCTTTGAGCTGCGGTCAACAGTTCCCATGAGAACATGATGAGTTGAGCTTGTCTATATTCCCAAGGAGTTCGAATCTGTCCCAAATGACGCATCCGCTCGACTTTCCCGATTTCGGTGAGAAACTTGCACGTGGTTGAGATTATAACATCACTCATTTCTCTTATGTACTTTAAGTCTATTTTGCCCCTGTTATCAGTGCGTGCACGGAACACCGCCCACGGAATGATTTTAAAAGCTCACTTGAAGCAACCATGTGCATGTCTAATTGAAAACCTCCATTGGATTTTTCCAACACTCATACAACCCGACCCAAACAAAATTCACATCATGTTATAAAACATTATTTGCTCTTTTGACGATCATTGAACCATCATCAAAATTTGAATCAACGGAAACCAACCATAAAGGGGCTATTAGTTGTATATCGACCTTTGGATGCTTCTCAAATCATGGACACATCAACTTTTATTAAAAACAGGACCTTAGGGAATCAATTCATTTTGGTGTTACCTTACAACCTGACAAAAATGTGTAAAATGTAAAAGTGATTTGTAAATGACTGATAAGCATGTTTCATTTTATAAACCTTCTTCGTTTGCAATCAATAAGGCAAAAATAAGCGATTTTGTTATGATTGCCAACAGGCAAAGCTGTATGTGTCACCCTGTAGATCAATCACATCTTGTCTGCATTTCTGACTGAGAAATCCCTTGGCATGTATTGTACTTGAAAAGTTCAATCTAGCATTCTTGTTTATGCAATCTTTGCTCTTGATGACGCCAAAAAGCGACTTAGCTCTCATAAGTATCTCTATTCGCAGTCCATGGAAATTGGGTGGAATGGAGTTCCTGGGACTCTTGTGCAAGTGATTGTTCCAAAACATTCGAATCCCGTTCAAGGTCTTGCACCAATCCAGCACCCAAACATGGAGGAGAGAACTGCCCTGGATCTGATCTACAGCAAAGGAACTGCACAAGCGAAGCTGTTTGTCCCGGTAAATATTACATACAAAAAATACAAGTTCAACTTTCCTTTTTGATTAATGCAACGATCTGATTAGGTTCATGGTCAGGATGGACGTCTTGGAGCGTGTGTGGTGATCCTGTGAGTGGAGATTGTGGCGAAGGCTCCAAATCTCGGAATAGGGCTTGTGATGATCCACCTCCTAGAAATGGAGGAGAGGATTGCGTTGGCTCAAATCTGGAAACTTTGAGTTGCATGATTTCATGTGAACGTAAGGCAAAAAGCTCTAATTTTTCAACACAAATTTCGTGAACTTTTAGCCCAATTATACAAGGGCTCTAGAGGAGGGTCCTTGAATTACGTGGGGTATCCAGACTCTAGGTAGGCTGAGCCTGTGACTCGTTAAAAAGTGCACTTTTTAGATGTTTGATTAAAAGGTGAAATCAAGATTTATTTCTTATGAGCAGACGCTATTTTATGTGCTTATGTTGTGAGACAACTTTGTTCAAATTTATGATTTAATTAGCAGGGCCACCAAATTTTGGTAAAAAAAATTGCCAAAAATGTAATTTTTTGGGTAGTTTTTCTTGGAAATAATGTAATGAAATCGGATTTTTTGGTAGTTTTTTTGGTTGTTTGGTAAGTTTGTTTTTAATGCCTTTTCTCATTGTTTACATAAAACCAGTGTGTTACAATCAGGGCCACCAAATTTATGCAAAATATTTTGCCGAAACGTATTATTTTTGATGTTTTTTTGAGAAATGACGTAACAAAATTGATTTTTTTTGGTATTATTAAAAATAATTTTCTCACTATATCGCCTAAAAACTGCCCTTTTATGTACTTGCATCATCTAAATTTTATTTCATGGGTAGGAAAAGATGCTAAAATGACCATATTTTCTCACAGTTGTTGCAAATATAACACCTACTATTCTTATTTTGATTTTTGACATCCTTTTTGTTGATCACTCTCAACGGAAGAGGCATTTTTCTACATTCTTTCGAAATTTTCCCTATTTTTGTATTTTTCGACAAAAAATGCACATTGCTTGTGACTACAATGTAAAATACCATTCATAACAACCCAGCGGGCCTGTGGATTAACTAAATATCCCTGTTAAAAATCAAAAACGCTGTCTTTTTGCTTCTTTATCTTGACTTTGACGTGAAATCAAACAATTTTCCATATCATATCCATCAAAACAGGCAATTTTTGCACATTTATTTAATTTTTTCCTCATTTATGTAATTTTGGACAAAAATCGCAGATTTTGGTAATTACATTGTAAAATGTAATTTACATGTACACTATCTGGTGGCCCTGTTAATTAGACAAAGTATGTTGGGCGACCCTTGCACGTATTTAAAAATCGACGTCAAGAGAAAGAAGCACATCAAAAACCATGATTTTGTAAAGTTAAAAGTTTGTTCAACCACCCATAACATATTTGATGAAATATGAAGCAAAAGATGGTAGCTTTTGATCTGAAACGTCTTGGCTTTAGAGTGCACTTGATTTTTGACTTGTGGCTCGCTTTTGACGCTTACCTTGTCTGATTAAGTCATACGTTCGAACAGGATTGCCTAACAGCAAAGCACATTAAATATAATCTGTATTGGTATCCACAATATAGGCAATTTGTGGATAAATCGGCGAAATGCTAGCAGGGGTAAAATATAGAATTTAGTTTTTCTGCTACCAGTTTCAAAAGTTCCTTATGCTTCACAATACTGTGGTAAGAATGACCACAATCACTTGTCTAACAATTTTCAGCTCAATTAGGCATGCCGGGGGAGGTTTGAGTGAGCTCTTCAAAAATCTTATCGCGGGCGGATAAAACAAGAGAAAAGGCTTGTTCGACAATGTAAGAATTTGGCCAGTGCAGGGGTTTTCGCATTTTACACACCACCTTTATGACTTACACGCTATGACAAATGGCGAATGGCGAGTTTGGACATATTGACTCTCTGTTTTGCAAGATTATGCAAAATTTATTGTTTTGATCAAAAAATAGCAAGCACTGAAAAAGACCTTTGCTATTGAAGAGAAACAGGTACAAAACACGGCATTTTGTTTATTATCTTGATAGATTTTGAGTTTGATGGTTCAAATCAGTGCTTGTAACATCACTTACACTTGTACTTACACAAAAACAGTGGCCTTTTGTTGTGAATTTTCTCATACAGGAACGAGCAAATAAAGTGTGCATATTTTTCCAAAACCCTAACCAAAGGTGTTCAAACTTGCAATTCGACATTTTTCATAGCATCTAAGTCATAAGGGCGGTCTGTAAAATACGAAAACCCTTAAACTGCCCAAATTCTCACGAGCCACCCACTGTTGCCGAACAAGCCTTTTCTCTTCTTTCATCCGCCCGCGATAAGATTTTTGAAGAGATCACTCAAACCTCCTCCTGCATGCCTAATTGATCAACGAAGTCAAAAGTTATGCATCTTTCAAGTTCAGGCAAGCAGGCCCAAACTGAATGGCTTGTAATAAAATCCTGCAAGAAGAGATCTAACGGGTTCAATTCGTCGCCTGAAAGATGCATAACTTTTGATCCCTGGTTCGATTGAGCGGAAAATTAAAACATAAACTGTGTGAGGTCCAAAACCTTGTTTAAAGAAAGATGAACGCAATGTTATGAATCAAATCCTTCTTTGACAAAGTCCTTGTCTAATGCAAGGATGACTCAATGACGGATATATCACAGAATGCCGCTTACGGCCTTGTTACAACAATGGAAATTCAACGGAACATTTACATTGTTGAAATAACCTTCCTTTAAGCGCAACCAATGCAACATAAAACACGTGAAACCTTTGAGCTTTGTAACACACAATTTCGGAGGCTAGTTTTTAAGACGCAAAGATCGATCTTAAGATAGTACTTTAGTATTGCAAGTTCGATCTTGAGATCGATCTTTGCGCTTAAAAAATTAGCCTCTGGTTTTTGGTGTCTAGTGCACTTCGAGAAGTTGGAAAATGGGTCAAACTTTTGTGTCAGGGTTCAAGTTTGGGAGCTGTATTAGTAAAGTGACCTCCCAGTCTTATGTACTGTGACTTCCCAGTTAGCTGTTCGTTAAAGGACCGTATTAGTACCATGACAGGCCGTAAGCTGCGTTTCTGTAATTCATCCTGAGAAATTAAGATGCCCTTGTCTAATGTTAGCGCCTGGAGAATGGAATGCGTGGGAACCATGGAACAGTTGCGCGGGCCTTCCGTGTGGACCAACGCCAGGTCAGAAATCGCGTACCAGAACCTGTGGTGCTCTTCCAGGAGCTAAACCTTGTCCCATTGAAGATCCCGTCGAGGAGTACTCACCATGCCCACAGGACTGCAAAGGTAAAATATCAAGGGAAGTCTTTGAAAGTACTGGAAACACTCAAAATCAAACAATTATATTTACACGCAGCTGGAGGTGAGTGCACGAAACCAGCCTTCAAAATGCCAAGTGCCTTTAAATTCCATGAATGGTTTGAAATTTATTTTAATTTTGTGGGCACGTGCTCATACAACCAGACTTTATCCAGCTCGCTTGTGCGCAGGATGACCAAATTTACTTTCCTATTTTATTTTTCATTAGTCTAATTTCAAATTGCGCAAAACTTTCTTTTAGTTTTAATAATTAGATCGATTTATGCTCTATCTCTGTAATAGTTCACATTTAAGCTCTATATTTGATATACTAGCAATCTTGGCTCTTTTTGATCGTGAAAAGTTAGTCACGTTGTTTTCAGGGTAGGTTAGTCACACTCGTAAACGCTCTGGTCACATTCGGCGAAGGTCCAGTCCGGAGAAGTAAATACAAAACTTTCGTAAAATTGACTTTACATCATCCAAAGTCCGACTGGACAGTCCAGTCGGACATCGGACATTTTTGGCGAACGTTTCGTAACATAGGCCCCAGGTTTCCGATGAATGTGGATCAGTGAGTCTGCTTTGCAACTTGGAAATGTTTTGTTGTGACCCTGGCCCTCGCGCAAATCATCCCCCTCTCCGATGACCCACTGTGGACAAGTGTTTTTCTCAGGCAAATTGCACTTGTTGTAGATGAAAGTTGCTTTAGAAATGGTTTATATTCAGAAAAAAGTCATCCCTCTTTTCTCAACATCTTAAGTGGTAATCAGTGATGGACCGAAAGGGCTCATAACCGAAACCGAAAGTTTCGGCCGAAAGAGGGCTTAACCGAAACCGAAAGCAGCTGACTACAAAATTGTATAAATGCAAAATCCACCCTAAAAATGAAATTGCTCATATGTTCGATGTTGGAAAGTCGCAAATTTTGAAAAAAATCGGGAAACTTGAACTTCAGAGTTTTTTGGACGAATTTTTTTTCGATTTTGTTGTCAAACTCCATCCTTTAAAGTGTATGTCTCCTTTCGGTTTCTGTAGGCATATTCAAAACCGAAATTTCGGCCGAAAACGCTTTCAGTCCATCACTAGTAGTAATCCCATTCTTCGAAGAAGGCATTGATTTTTTATCAAAAAACGAAAGCAAGTATAATATTGGCACAAAATGATTGAAGTGAACACAGGGCAATTTTTGAAAGCTTTTGCAGATCGATGTGTATAAGAGAAATGTTCGGCTTTTTGTCTGAGATCAAGTGGTCTCCCTGAACTTCAAATCACATACATGGCATCAAATTGAGAGGTTAAAACTTGCCCTTAACATAATCGTATCCCAAATCAAAACGAGAAATTTATTTATGGGTTAAATTCAGTGATACCAATCAACACTAACAGGTTCCTACATACTTATAAGTAGAGCGAGGATTGAAAAGTTTTTTGCTTAAAACTTTTAAAGAACCTTTTTTTGGCCGTATTGGCCTGAAAAACTCTTTTTGGGTTTTAAAACTTATTTTGAACTTACTTTCGCATTTATCGAAACTTCAAGTAAAACAAACATTTCCCTTGTTTTCAAGACCCAAAAAACTTTTTTTGAAATACAAATCCATCCTAAACAAGGTGGCCAACTTTTTTCTAAGTGAAAGAAGGAGAAAAAATTGAGCTAAATAAAAGTCGAGGACAAAAATAAATTGTATACTAAAAAAAGGAACAAAAACTTTTTGTGCCATTTTTTGCATTGAAGTAACCTTTTTTGGCAATTTTTTGGTAAACAAACTTTTTGGCCAATTTTATCCCAAAAACTTTTTAGCCAGATTTAACTCAAAAACTCAAAATTTTAAACATTTTTTCACCCTTTTCTTGTAAGTATTTTGTGTACTACACTTGTCGCTTGATAATCAGTTGGTTTTATCTGCGTGGTTGCAGGGTGTTCCTTCTGAATTGACACCGAAAGTTTCCTACCCTTATTGCGCTATATTTTTAAATTTGACTCTTACTGTCAAACAAAATGTTTTGTTTATCCTTTTGTCAAGATATTTTGTTCGCAACACAATTTTATCAGACTTTTAAATTTGCACATATGGCCTCTGAACTTCCCTGCTCCTGTATCAATAACGATCCTTTTCATAATTCATGGTTTGTCCAAAATTATTGTAACAATGTCTTCTATCATTTTTGGGCAAGGATGAATATCCTCATTCATCTCCAGGTCTTGTTTATGTGAACTTTTCCATTGAGCCATTTTTGAAGAGGCAGGTATATGCTAGTGTCAGTCCAAATACTTTTTTAAGGATTTTTTCTTCCAATACACGTAATGGATTACATTTAACTGTTACATGTAATTATCAATAAATAAATATCAATGCATTCAGGGCCAATCTGATCGAGGTTGTTCACTGTGCTGGGGCTGAAGTTGAAAGATTCAATGCTGTTGTCAGGGTTGCATCGGAGAAAAACCCCCGCCCGGGTTTTTCGGGTTTTCGTTTCTTGGTTTTTCGGGTGTTTTGATATTTTTGGTTTCTCCGATATTATTATTCATATTCTTAACCCTTAATATTATCTTCTTCATATTGGACCACTTTAGCATTTCACAACTACGTTTTTAATATGACATATACGATACGATAAACGACATAATAATAATAACTCGATTTTTCGCACGAAACAACAATTTTTGGCATTTTTTTTGTCTCGATTTCTCATGGCAGCCTTGTGTTAAAGAAGACAAATTTGCGATGAAAACATTTGCCCAAAATTGACACATATATTTGGCCGAATTTGACATTTCTATGTCAATACGTAGCATTTTAAAGTCAGAAAATGGCAACTTTTTAGCAACTTTCCTCACATTTAACAAAAATGAACAACTTAATCCGTGCCCTATTTATAACATATCCTCATAATTCATATCTTCTTCAAGAGATCAAGAAAATGCAATATTCACAATTAAAGTAGCATAGAGGTGAGCACAATTTCGAGGGACGAATGTAGGGCCAAAAAGATAAAAACCCGAAAAACCCGCCCAAAAACCCGCCCGGGCGGGTTTTTCGGGTTTAATGTCAACCGGGCGAGATTAAAGCAACCCTGATTTGCTGTGAAGACTAAATTTGGACATTTTGAAAATAAAGCTTTTGTTTGCTTCCGTAGAGCATCTGGCATTGTATTGATGCAACAACACTTTTAGTTAAATAGGGAAGTAAGTTATGATTAGGGACAGGAACTTAAGAAGAATAAACTTATTCATTTTTTTGGCCTTTATCCGTCGCGAAATTTTTTTCGTCCAAATTTGTATTTTATTCGTCTTTTTTCGTTTAATTAGCCAAAAATTTGGATTTTCTCAGATTTCAAGCGCTTGCAGCGTTTGTTTTCATTTTCCCAAGCATTTAAAAAATTTAAAGAACCCCACCAATCATAGATAGGCCAATGTAATAATTTAATTGTCAGTTGCGGTTTTGCACAAAGAAAATACAATCCACACTTATAAATTAACTTGTACTCGTACACTTGCTCGACAGACACAGAAAGAAAAGATTACTATTGGGTTGAAAAGGCCATCAGAACAATTATTGGATTTGCAAATCTGATTTTAAGTATAGCTGTACAAAAAACGTTCCTTTCAAAAGGCATTTTTAACTCTTGGTTTTTAATTGACATATTTACTACTGGTTAATTCTTGCTCGTTAGGTACGTCCTTTTTTTAATTTTCTAGATTTCGCCGTTTTTGACAGTCAGATCAGTTCAAACAGATTGGTCCTTATCAATAGGGACATACATAACGTCTATTTTGTGGGAGTAGCTTTAAACGTTTTTTTTCGTCTGGACGGGCATTTAATTTTTCTTCTTTCTTATAAGATAGGTTCATTCGCCTTTTTGAGAATTTAATTCGATTATTTCCATTTTGCAAGTTATTTCTTTTCTTTTTTTCCGTCTGTTGGGAACTTTTATTCGTCTTTTTTTTTAATCAGGCAATTCTATTCGTCTTTTTTCGTTTAATTTGACAGTTTTTTTCGTCTTAACTTCCTGTCCCTTGTTATGATACAAAACCAAGTCTCAGTTTAAAAGGTAGCCCCGGTAGTGAAATGATGAAAACCCGATAGAAAATTTATGAATGTTGTTGACCAAAGACCCTGTTCGTTTTCAGCCTTTGATGTGTCTAACCATGGCACGGGAAACTTGGGAGATTGGGAATATTGTCCTAATACATTCCAAGTGACTCAATTCAACACCAAATCGGATGCTAATAAAGGTATAACAGGAGTGAAATTGGTGTGCAATGACTCTGAGGAAAAAGCAATTACCAGTCATGTTTGGGATGGAGGCGAATTTCCTGCTGAGCTATTCACATGTTCAGAGGCTTACACCAAGGTCAGGACTCGATGGCAACCAGACGGAGGTGGATTAGTGAGTAAGGATTAGTTATAATTCATAAAAAGTATAGGATCTACATACAATATTTGCCACAAAAATGCGCAAAACTTTTGGGGTTTGAGCGCCATACCTCTCTAAAATTTGAATAAGCCTCAAATTTAGCTCAAACAATATGCTAAGACATGACCATGAGTTGGAATAAAAAAGGGCCCTGAAAGACTTGAATCCACTCAACCACTCACACTGAAAGGAAGAGATATTTCGACCTTAAAAAGTGATTTTTTTTGGATCAGGTAGCAAAAAAATCTCCTAGTCAGGCAATTGGGGGAGATACCCCTAAATATCCATGACTTCAATCTTTATATATCAGAAAAAGAGGACTTTGGGTATCAGGCAAACCCTCCAAGGAAAGATCTGGAAGAACAGCCAAGTCTGCGACCTAATTTTTCGTTTTCAATTAAGAAGCCAAATACAAATGACTAGGGACAGGCAAAATTTACAAATAAACGTTAGCTTTTAGTCAAGTAGATTCGCATGAAAACAAGCCCAAAAAAGCATCATTGTATTTGAAAGAGGTCAAAATCGCAATGAAACAACGGTACAGAAAATTGCTATCAAATAAAGACTTGTCGCACATAAATACTATTTATGCACCTGCAAAGGAAGAGAGTAATGGCCAAAATCCGGCGGAGGGAGTTTCATTTTATTGGCGACCCGAGGGCGTCAGCCCGAGGGGCGTCAATTAAAATGAAACGAGTGATGTCGGATCTTGGCTATTACTTCCTTCATTTGTGAGTGCATATGTTATTTTGTTGACCAACTTATCCTTTTTGGGACTTCCGTTACAATTTTTCAACCCTGAAAATCAGTTCAACCACGGACATTCGTACTATCCAACTAGCATGCTTTGCTTACTCAATTCTGCTATTAGGAGCAAGCTCCGTTCACCTCAAGTAGGTGTGTGGGTGTAGTGGGTGTGTTGGCTACGCAGTGCCATGGTATAAAAGCCTACCACGACTTCTTCAGTGGATCATTCCCCGTCAATGAGACCGGGGCTTCAGACGTGCAAGTAATTGTGCGTCTGAGATGTTTTTGAAAGACATGATTCATTCATAGGGCAATTAAGTGATTGGTAGGGTAATAAAATGATTTGTAGGGTAATAAAGTAAGTTGTAGGTGAATAATATTTTGGACCTGCCCTCTTCGGGCTTGGAGGAAGTCTCATAAAAGGAGAAGGCGGTCAATAAATCATTAGATACTTTCTTTTCTTCTGCTTGCTGGTTATCATTTAAGATAAAAACAATGTTGCATAAGAGGCCACAATGTCAGGCATTAACCACAATCAGTAGACTATGCATTTCAAATTTCAGCTCAATCAAATGCCGTAGTGGAAAGTTATGCCTTCTCAAACTTGTATACTGAAGAGAGCACAGATTGAATTCGTTTGCCCTTTTGTGGTAAAGCAATTACCAGAAAAGGGCCAGCTCCTTCTTTCTCGGTAAGATTTGCACTGAACTTTGAGTGAGCATAACTTTTGACTCCGATGTTCGATTGAGCTGAAAAGTGACATACGTATTCTTGTCAATATAGGCAAGGTCTTATTTTCAGAAGAACGTAATTGAACTGTTCCTACTGGAAATCATGATTCCTCTCGTTAGCCTCTCAGTCCAGAGAAATTCAGTGGTTCTTGGATAAGGAAACATTAGCCAAAGTAATGTAAGTGAGGGAAACGTATTGAATCTTCCAAATGCGGGAAAGATAATTGACCGAGATATGTGTAGACTGTTTATCACTATAAGTAATGTAGCATTTGGCAGAAAATGGTCCAAACATAACAAAACATGGGTATGATAATTAGGGTTTCAAAATTTCAAGCCAAACATTGGTAGGTTCAAGATGTTTTGTCCAATATTTGTCACTTTAATGATCAATTCAAAATGTTGATGCCAATTTATTAATTTCAACTTTGCTGCATCCGATTAGATCAGAATGATGAAACAAGGATATCCACAACTAGACAAAGAGACCGGCAATTTTAATCATTTTATGTCTTTTTCAAAAACTTGTATTCACTTTTTCGTTTTGTCCATTGCTGTTATTTAAATTGTTATTTTCTCGGCTTTCTTTTGCCAATTCAATTTGCTTTCAAGGTTCTTTTTTGCAATTTTGGTCTTTTAACTTGTCATCTGTTCAAGGTCAATTAAAACTTTTTTTTGTGGCTTTGAGATCCTACGAATTTGCCAGAAGTTTAAAACCCAAATAATGTTTATCTGTAATTGTTGATCCTTCAATGCTTTGGGATTTTAGATTTCTTTTGCACAGGCATGTAGCAATTTGTATTGCCATAGCATGCCTTTTTAGCCCTCACTGGCTAAAACTAAAAAAATGGCACTGAAGACTGAGATCTGGCAGCATTGCATTGAATTCTTTCTTTGATCTTTGGTCACCATTGGCAAAGCAAGGATAAGTCACTTACAAATTGAAATCAAGACAATTGTGAGACTGTCTCAGTCTTGAGGGTTGTGGGCCCTCCCAGGAAGGCCAAAGGGATCTAAATGGCTCATCATTTCACTAACACAATTTCAGAGGTTTTTCAAATTTTCAAATTCACTCGTTTGTTTGGCTAATGCTTGTAGGAAAAGAAGAATGCTGACTCATAGTGATGTGACTTGGGCAAGTAATGATTCATCACAGACACCCCAAGCACAAGTTGTTGACAAGCATTACTTGTGCAATACACCAATACACTTGGCAAGCTCAAGGAACATTGGAAGATGCAGTTGCCGGCAGTTGCTCTTAGAAGATTTCAGATGCTTGCAGTGTGACTTAGAAGAAAAGAATGTCAAGTTGCATTTTCAATGATCTTTTGACCTTAATAATTTAGCAATAAACAGTGGAAGTGAAACAAAAAATATTTTGATTTGGATAGCATTTGCAAAACCATGTTTTTTCTTTAGTTTCCGTTCTAAGCCACACATGAATACACTTTTCGGGCCAATCAAGAATGAGATTTAACAGTCACACTTGGGAACAAGGTCGGTCACTCAGAGTTGCTAGAAAAAAATATAAGATGCCAACTCTTTTTTTTTTTGAAATATTCTCAAAAGCTTTTGCATTTCTCGATACAAAAGCTTTGAATTGTGTATTTTCATCTAAAAATCCATCCTAACAAGGGCATGGGCCCTATTTCGCTGAAACTTTCTGGTTAATTGAAATTCTGATGCCGAAGGTTTAGTCTTCATTCCTAGCAAATTTGGCAAACCTGTAAGGTGGGAAAAATACTTGTACAGGCACCCAAGTAGACCCAAGTTTCGGCAAGTCCAAGGTACTGTACCGGACCGCTTGCCCAAGCTCTTGTTTGCCTCCCATCACTACTGACTCACTGAGAATGAGTAGCAGCCAGGGTGGGCACTTTTCGACATAGAGAGAATTTTGGACACCCTAGTGTCCAAAAGTGTCCAAAAGTGTCCAAAAATACCCAAAAATACCCAAAAGGTGTCCAAAAATACCCAGAGGGTGTCCAAAAATCCCCAGAAGGTGTCCAAAAATACCCAAAAGATGTCCATAAGTGTCCAAAAGTCCAACAAACGTAAAAAAAGTTGTACAAATCAGACGAAAACCAGTTACACTACATAAGTAATTGAATTTTAAAGAATGCATGGTTGTATACTTAAAGAAAAATAGTTCTATTAATGGAAACATTACCTGGAGAAATAAACTTTGCAATGATTTCTTCAATCCTTGGTCATGAGGCTATTTGCCCCACTGATTACAATAATATTATGTATACATTTGTAAAACGTAAGAACAAGTTGCATGGTTTGTTTATACAATATGATAAAATGTGTGTAAGTGTTCAAAATGTTTCAAGATTTACATATTATTTCCTCATTTGTAAGCAAGAGTATTGTCTTTTATAATAGTAAATCAACACTGCTTAAAATCCTTTAGCAGAAGCGTTTTCATACCCACATTGCAATCTTATATCAATTTGAGTGTGCTTTATTATAGTTAACATTTTTTTGGACAATCAGTTCAAAAGACTTCTTGCCTCTTGGATTGGTGTTGTTTCATTGTGTTAAGTCAGATATCTTCGAACTACTGATCTACTGACTTGCTTTGTGTTAGTGATTGTCCACCTTTTATTGAAAGCAACATGGTTTTTATCATTGGGGTTGTTTAAGGACATTTTTCTCTTCATAGAATGCAAAAAAATCTTTTTTGTATCTTTTTTTCAACATTTTACAGTCTTCTTTTGGCTTTAGAACCCCAATCAGGTGCTAAAAACAAAGACAGAGAAGAACATTCAAATCATTGTACAAAGGGAAGAATGTCTTAGAACTATCCCAATGATAAAAACCATGTTGCTTTCAACAAAAGATGGACAATCACCATCACAAAGCAAGTCAGTAGATCAGGAGTTTGAAGATATCTGACTTAACACAATGAAACAACACAGTTTGAGTTCTTTGAGAGACATCAATTGGGCATCAAATGATTGCTCATTGAATCCTTGTGGACTTTTGTTTTATGACCTATGTCAATAAAACGACATTAATTCGAATTACATTGGATTTCTTCATTAACTCCAGGCTATCACGCAGGAAAATTCACACCAACGCAGTAACGCGCCCTCGCTCGATCCCACTCCAAGTAGTACCGTCCTCCTTGACCTAGTCAAGAAATAAATGCGTATAAATCTCTAAAGACAGTTACGTCAAGTGACTTTACTTAAAGCTAATGTTCTGGTTAGGATAATATACTTTTGCATACTTAAGATGACAATAGTAAAATGAGTATCAATATGTGACCAATACGTGATTGGCTTTGAGCTTTTACCTCCCTTTTGTTTGTCTCCACTTATGGGGGGAAATTGTTACACCGATATATTTAGTTCACATTCACTATAGTTATGAAAATGGATTTCGAGTTGGCAGTGTTGCCATATTTTACTTGAGGATTCGTAAATCTTGCCCTTTGAGAAGTTTAGTAGCGGTAAGCTTTTTGACCCTTAAGGGCCAAAATGGCAAAAGTATGGCAAAATACGAACTCGAAATCCATCAGTAGAGTAGACAGCCTCATATCTCGTTTGGAGCCGAAAGAACGAGTTTTCAAACCATGAAAGCCGCGGGAGTCAATCAAAACGAAGGGGATAGTTTTGGACCATTCTGTGTAAAAACTAAAAAGGTATCGGCCGAAGTTACATATACTCCCCTTTCAGGGGTACATGGGTATTCTTGAATCAAGTAGTCTAGGACTTCGACTGAATTCATTGCGCGATAAAAAAATCACTCCAAGAATTTCATTTTTGTCGAAATATCAGTAAAATAATGTGCGATGTTTTTCGAACAATAGATTAAAGTAAAAAGGTCGCAAAAAAGGTCGCAGTATAAAGGTTACAATAAAAAATACCTTTTAAGGGCCATCATTGTGTTCCACCCGGAATACCTTAGCTCATGGGTAAGTCTCGCAAAAAGGCTGTAATTTTGTCCCTAGAGCGGTGAAAGAACACCCCTATTCACAGTCCACCGGATCTGAAGCGGATTGGAACCAATGTTCTAAAACATATTAAGAATAATTTCTTTTTGAAGATACTTCCGAGACCTTTTCCTAGGCATAATTGTGTTTCACTCGGCTAATCTTGGGGTCCCATCGGACAACCTCCAACCATAGAAGATACTAGAGCCCCTGGGTCACCCCCTTGGCTACCTCTGGATCTGCGCAGGTCTGTGACCTTTTTTCTGTGACCGTTTTACAGTGACCTTTTTACTGTGACCGTTGCGCGGTGACCAATAAACCGTCACCTTTCTACCTTGTGGCCTATTTACCGCACTCCTATTTGTTATCCACCACAGTTATTCTAATCAAATGAAGTTCGTTTTGATGATTGTTTAAATGCAGCTAGATGTAGGGTAAATTCCCAAAATGTGTCATTCTTCAGGTTTAAGCGGATTAAAAGATAACAGTTGAATAATGAAATGCCTACTTCATTTCAAAAATTTCCTCCAGTTCTAAAAAGAAACCCGATATATTTTGGTTCCGGCCCAACAACTTGTTCTAACAAAAGTATTTATTGGGAATTTCAGAATAAAAGATAGATCCTTAAGTTGAAATTAGAGCACCATGTTAAAATTATAACCCTGAAGTCAAAATGGCTTTGGGAAGTATTTTTTATTGTTTTTGGTAATCTTCATTAAGATTATTTAGCAACACTCAAATGAATTTCATTGCAGATGATCATGGTGTGACTTGCTTCGAGCTATTTTGTCCAAGCACTGGATTGTGGCAAACCCCTGTGTGTGAAGACTCTAACCTCAGTGTAGAAACACTTACCACGGCTTGTCCATCTGGCCAGGCCGTGTGTGGAATTCAAACACGATTTTTCTACCACTTTACGGACGACATGGCTATCTCGGATGTGAAAATTGAATGTTGCCGATTACCTCCTACCAATTAAGCAATGTTTGGAATTGAGGCTTTTATGTCAAAAATGCATATCCTACAAAGGTATATTCAATTTGACAACCAAAGTCAATTTTGAAATTCTCCATTATTTTACTTTGTTCCAAGTTGTTGACCAAACCCTGATAGGCAAGCCACGACAAAACAACTTTCTATGACAAATTTGTGCTTAACTGTAAGAAATAACATTATGCATCGTTTGTTTTTCGGAATTATAACGCAGCATCACAACTGCGATCTGATAAAGACTGTCCGCTCAGTGGGGACATTGCCACTCCAACAACCAGGGTTGCCAGGTTCTAGGGAAGCCTCTCGACCACTTTTGCTTTGAAATTCTGCCACTTTCGGCCACTTTTTTGAAGCCTTCGGCCTCTTTTGGCCACAATAAAGATAAACATTTTCTTACTGAAAATGGCGTTTTTACCTAAAACTAAAGTCGATCCATCAAGTTTTTTTCTCTTTGCATTTTTTTATATTTTTTTTCAAAAGAGAATTGAAAAAATCTGAAAAAAATCAAGCAGTTTAACACCAAAAATTTGCAAAAAAACGTCTGAAAAATACTTGTATCACAATAAAGCAAATTTCAATTCCCTCTATCAACATTTGGCCTAGCCTCCTAAACAACATTCCTAATTTCTACATTTCTAAGAAAGATATTTTACTTTAAAATTGTTATCTAATTGGTATGAAAATTTGCAAACACAATGAGGTATGTTTCAGATCTTGAAAAATGAGAGGATTTATTTATCAAATGCTAGGCTATGTGGGTTTGACCGGTCCATTTTTAATTAGTTTAGTAGTGATTGACGATTTGAGTAACCTAATGGAACCAAAAGCTTCTTCAGAAACAGGTTTTAACAACCCTCAACAAACGGATGTCACATCAAACAAAAATTTCCACTAAGGTTTATTCTAAAATTGACCATTATATCAAAGTTTGCAAGTGCCCAGTTTTTGGACAAAAACTAAATGTTTCAAGTCCATGTGTACCTAGATGTCTTTGCTCTGGTAGGCAGAACATGGCACTTTCAAATGTAGTAAGATTTCAGACCAATGTAGGATTTGTTTAACAAAATTCCTAAACATTTCAAAAATGTTTTTTTTTTTCTATTTTCGGCCACTTTTGGATATAGCCAAGGAAATAAATTTTTCTCGGCCACCTGATCTCAAATTTGGCCATTTTCATCCACTTTTGAAAATGGCCGAGAGAATTTTTCTTTTTCGCCACCGGGTTACAAATTCGGCCATATTTGTCCACTTTTGAAAGTGGCCGAGAGAATTTTTCTTTTTCGCCACCGGGTTTCATATTCGGCCATTTTCGTCCACTTTTGAAAGTGGTCGAGAGAATTTTTCTTTTTCGCCCCCGGGTTTCAAATTCGGCCATTTTCGTCCACTTTTGAAAGTGGTCGAGAGAATTTTTCTTTTTCGCCCCCGGGTTTCAAATTCGGCCATTTTCGTCCACTTTTGAAAATGGCCGAGAGAAGATTTCTCTTTTGCCACCGGGTTTCAAATTCGGCCACCTGGCAACAACCCTGCCAATTAATTCGTACCTCACCCTCAGGAATGACTGCAGGTTCGCCCATTTAAGCTGTCGAAGCCGTGACTATTGCATGGATATAATACCACAGGCACTAGGACATGGCAAGCCGGGATTCGAACCAGGAATGTGGTTGTTAATTGGCGAATGCTCAACCCCTACGCTACAACTGCTTGCCTTGTTTAGCATTATTATTGCAAGGATCGTATTTTTATTATTATTATTTCGGTAATGGGGACGATGTGAGGTCAACAGTTCAATAGTTTCAAATTAAATATTGGCAGTTACCAAACTATAAAAACGTTCCTCTCTTTTGAAACTATTCTAATTTCAAAAGAAAAACAAAAATATATTTGAATATTGCTCAAAGGAACGTTCTTGATTTCCAGATTAACCTATTGTTCGCAGGAACATTTACAATATTAAATCTATTCTAGAGAGTTAAGTTTCTATCTAAAACGTTTAAATTGCTTTTAACCATTACTTTGTTGGTTTCCAAACTTGTATTTCTTAGCATGATTAGTTCAAAAAGCTCTGGCAACACTGGTTCATTCATTCATTCGGACCTACCATCGTCACCGGAAAATCTCGTTTTCCAACTATATTATTCTTTTCCGAAGTTTTTATCTTATTTTTTCCTACAATCGACTCGAATGTCTTCTTTTCCTAGAACCCCTTGAATTGGGGTTCCAAAGACTCCAATCTCCCCGATTTGCATTGGGTATCTCCAGTTTCGCCAATAATAGTTTACAAGGGTCACATATTGTCCCGAAACCACCTTTTCACAAGTAACACCGGATAAAATGCTCAAAGGTGTTGAATATGGATGAATGCCACAATAAGACATGGCCTCAAAATCAGCGTTCTTCCATAGTGAATGGGTCTCCAGAAAGAAATTGCCCACCCACACTTGGACATCCTTGTTACGTTCAGTAATGAAACCGATACGAGATATCCACATCACCAACTTAACAGCAAAAATTGCTCCTAAATCCACTGAGATCCAGTCCGGTTGGATCTTTTCATTTTGTCGGGCAAGCCAAAAACTCCGAAGATTTTCATCCACAACATTCTTGTCAAACGTATACCGATGAGTCGAAACCGAGGTGACTGGCTTTCCAGTGGCCAAATTCTTGCCCACATATTGACAAAAGTGAAAATCGGTGATTTCATCAATGGCCGACGGAATATATAACTTTGTCTTGGGGTCTATTTGGAACAAATAGCTATCATAGTTTGTTTCGGGCCAGTCTTGAAACTTGAGGTTCCAAGTTCCATTCTCATCTTCACCCCACTCTTTTAAACCCAGATTCCAAGTCAAATGTCGGAGTCCATTTTTCTTCGTTAATTCCCGAGCTAATGAGGTAAATCGAAGGGTAACCGAGTCATTGGCTAAAATGGACATGGCATCAATGAACTCATCCGACTGTTCCATTGGTATAATGCCGCCTTTGCGAAAACATTGCAAAATGGCTTGAGTATAATTTGTCGATTGAGAATTCCGAGCAAAATAAGTTTTCGTCCCATTGACCACTATCCAATAAATGAATCCAGCTTTAGAAGCTTCTTCCTCCATTTTGGCATTTTTGACAAGTTGGTACACAGCAATTTTATGATGCGATTTGGCTTCGGAGTAATGGTAAATGAAGTCGCCAGGATTTGGAGGGCTTTCTCCAACGTTTGATTTTAAGAGGCAATTTTCGGCCATAATATTGGATGCATACAAGTAAGTTGAACATCTACTGTCTTTATGACAAAGCAACGAGCATAGCGTTTCTGAGGCCACTCACGTTGGGTGCCGGTTGGTACTAAGACAAATGTTGTTAGCAATGCAAGCCATTACATTCACACAACTTCTTTGTTATTCCTCTACTTGTACACAAAATATCAAATTCCTCTACGACTCATTTTCTTACATTTTTTCTTTCATATTTTGCTAATGATCAAATATTTTTGAACCCTGAAATATTCCAGGCCTGCCAAATTGATCTTACTTCCAACCAATATTTCAGTATTTTTGGGGTGGAAAAAAAACAAGTCCTTTTGAGCACTTTCTTACTAACCACAAATTTCCAAGTAACATTTGCATTGCTAAAGCATTGAAATGGTAATCTTTTATTTTCTGACCATGACCTAACTTTGAACTCTGATCAATACAAATTGGCAACCCTGAACTGAACAAATAATCTGGAGTCGAACGTTTGAAAATGGACATATGCCAATGCCGGGCGTTTTGAACACTCGAGGATAAAAAATGCCAACTTTAGCATAAAGAGCATGTCATACACGTGTCAATGCAATCCCGCAAAAATTATCGTACCAAACGACTGGAAAAGTAGGAACAAAAAGTGTTTAGTCGCGCAACAGACCATTAATGTGTTTATTGTCCATAAATGAAAATTGTAGCAAATTGAAACTGAAAATTGTCAAGATTGGCTTGAACTGGGTTGATTGTTGGCTCCTGGTGAATATATTGACGAACTTGTTGAACACACATTGGTACTTGGATAGTCAGTAATGGCTTTCGAACTGTAGAAAGCAAGGACTCGATCATTGGCGAACTTCCTGATTGAAATATAAAATAGTCCACCACTTAAATCGATGAAACATGGACGAAAGGAAGGGTATAAGCTGTATAAACCCATTTCTTGGCATCCCACGGCTTCCTTTGCATCACGAGGTCAGTAAAACCATGATGTCACATCACTTATGAGCATGGTCTGAAGTTTCTCTTATTAAGTCCTTATAAACTTCATTTTGTGGCCCACTAACAAACTGTCGATTGACTCTAAATTGATCTCAACAGGTGGAATGAGTTAGATCAGTTGTAAGCTTTATTTTCAAGACCATGGACAAGTTTTTGTTGCTTGAGTTTTGGTCGTTTCTTGATGGCAATGAAGCACTCGTAGAACTGCTTTCTGTTGAGAAAATACGCACTTTTCAACTCCATGGAATCACAAGAGCCACCCATAAAGGCAAAAAGCCATCTTTGGGTACATTTTTCCAACATTTTGATGGAAGAATACTCGAGTAAAGCAGACGTCCTCATTTTGTTTCCTAGACCATCATGGCTGACTAAGAATTCAGTCTGACTACGTAGCAACAGATTCAAAACATTTCTGTAGTCCAATACAGAAAGCCGGAGGTAACCAACAGTGTCTTTGATTAAGCAAAACAAAAAGTGAACCCTTGGGTAAAACCCTTTGTCTTTATTTCCTAAACTTTTCAGGTTACCAAAAGATCGTTCCATAATTTGGAAATCTTTCGGAAAACTTGAATGTCGCATAATGAGCCTGAATTTGGCCACCCTAAGGCAATTTCTATGTCTTGTTGATTTCGAGAAAGCCCGAAGACATGAGATAAAAAAATAAAAAAGGATGTCAATTTTGAGTGGTACAGGAATTTGAAAAAAATCCTCCGAACTCTCTGTGATCCAGGTGAATGATTTATCATAATGGCAGTCATTGCTAACAACCTTCCGCTTCAAATCTTTGCAATGCTGACGTGCCACTCTTCGAACTGAAGGAAATGAAAGCGCTTCCCGAAAAATGAATTGGAAATAGAAGAGAATGACCAACCTGAACGCCATTTTCGAATTTAATTTAAAAAGGTGCTTTGTTGACTGACAAGCAATTTCTTTATGTTTTTTATTACAAACCCTCACATTGCGAAATGTTTTGTTGAACAAATGCACTGACTGGGTTGCTTCAAAGCACATTCGTCATATTAGAGGTCACTCAAACTACTGATTCATCTTCATTCTTCCCGCCTTTGGCGTTGTGTGCAAAAATGAACCAAAATTTGGAATGCAAAATGCAAGTAACACGAGAACTAGAGGAGCGAAATAAAGTTTTCTTCTCTCATCGTTGAACATCAACATTGACAGGTTTACAAAGGGTTTACGCCCAAGCATTGAACTAAAAAGCTGGCGCTTCCAATGTGATTTACAAGTGTGCATGCGAAATCATAGCCTTAACGGGCTCTTTTGGTGTCAAAGGTTGAACTTTTGAATCATCCTTTCTGAAAGCAATGTTTAGTTTTGATAGTTTCATGTTGAACCATCAATGTGATGATCGCAAGACCGATAATAAGAACTATTTGCACTATGACATATTATTTAGCAAATTTATTTTGCCACATACAGTCGAGCCTCCAAGGAGGTGTATTAGTGCGGTGCCCTTTCAGCCATATGTAATGTGAGGTTCCAGGATAACTCGGTACATGGGATGATTCAACACTGGATTACTGGGTACCGCGGAAAACTTGGTACAGGAAGATTCAGTACAAGATTACTGGGTACACCGGATAACTGGGTACAATGGAAAACTCGGTACCGGAAGATTGAGTACAAGATAACTGGGTACAATGAGAAAGTGGGTACACTGAATAAGTGGGCAAACCAGATAAAATAAGAGGGTACACCAAATTATATAAGTCATGGATTATTGACCACATTTGTCTGTTCTGTTCTATAAACCGTGCCAAAAAATCTAGTAAAATGGTTAAATTGAATAACTTCGCTGCCATGGAAGCCTATACTTTAAAACCTCTTGATAATACTTTTGAAAACATTTACGACTCAGGACTTGAGCCCCACAGGCACAGACAATGTCCTCTTCGATATCAGGTGAGTCAGCCCTCCTATGCTTTGAGTTAAAAGAATTTCAAGGGGCTAACAGACTTGGTAATAGACTTGAAATTAAGCTTTGGCTGCAAGAATAAATCAGATTGAGTGGTCCATGGAAACAATGTATAGGGGATGCCAAAACTTCGCAGGTCCTTCAAGCAAAAAATGGGAAGCACGTCTTAACACCCCTAAATTGTGAAAAGTTTATTCAGGGCCTTGCCGTGTTTATCACATCAATCCCTGAGCAAAAATCTGAAGGAAACATTTTTTAATGCTTTCAAAAACGTTTTGAGAAAAGCAATTTAACAGTTGCCTTCAGTCTATTTCAAACAATCTTTTTTGAACACCCATCATCCAAACACTCACTTTTCCATTCATACCAGTTTTCCCATTTTAACCAATTATCCTGTTTATCCAGTTATCCAACGTCCCCAGTTATCTTGTACTGAATCTTCCTGTACCGAGTTTTCCGCTGTACCCAGTTATCCGGTGTTGAGTAATCCCATGTACCAAGTTATCCTGGAACCATTTTTAGGTTAAATATTTGGCCGAAAACGGATTTTTTTTTCTTCTTAATTTGTCACTTGGTAGAAGAGATAGGTTCAGATCGGCCATGAGCCGACCCAGGATCGGATCGGAACTGTTCTGAGATCGGCTCGTCTTGAGTCGGATCCAAAAACCCAGGAAGCGACCTTTGATCCCACAAACCCATTTCTTTCCAAGTTTTGTTTTATTTTTTCTTCCAAAAGATAATTTGGTTAAAACTAGTTATAGCTAGGGCTCGGACAAACTTGCAAAATACAACTTTCACCTAAAATTGCAACTTTTGGCCATTTAAGTCAAATTCAGCAACGTTTCGATGTTTTTCGCAACCAAAACAACTTTTAATACAAATTTATTTTGCTTAAGTTTTCAGTCGATAATATTTTTGTTCTAGATCCAGATCAAATTTTGACCCGTCTTTTCACGGCGACAATTGGACACCTTTATTAGACAACTTGAATTCCGAAAGGTGTTTTGAGTCTGAAAACACGAATAAAGTATATTTTATTCCTCGTTGTTTAAAAGTGCCAATTTTTACTTTTTTACCAATTTTACGAGTTTACTAATAAACTGTAGATGTATATTTGGCTTATAAGTGCAGCAAAGAGACTACTTTTTAACGTTTTTCTCGATTTTGAAGCAAAGATTTAAGTGTCCATTTGGTGAGAGCAAGAACACGAAGAAATAATGACAAGCCAAACACGCAAACATATTTTGGAAACACAAAAATGAAACCAATTCAAGATGTAAAATTTGAATCTTCTCTTCCTTTTTATTCTCGAACCAGAAACTTCCGCTCAACAATCATACTCCCCGGAAAAACTTATTGCGAAAAACGGAACCTCTACAGATACGTTTAAACAAAGGTTCCAATCCGATATGAGATGGATTTTTGACAAAAACTGCTTCCGTTGTATCGAGATCTTTGTGATGAAACTTGTAATCTCTTGAGTTATGACGATTGGGTTCAGAAAATGAAAGGGACCTCAAACGATTTCGAAGTTCCGCAACCTCAGGCCGAATGTCGCGATCTAGTGACGATTGAGCGAACATTTCCCCAGGTAGTCGTGGACTTTCGCATAGAACAAGCTGAGCAGGAGAATAACCCACGTCAGGCTTATGAGAATTCCGTAGACCAAACATGATCGTTGGAAGTATGTTCAACCAATTTTCATCTGCAAGCAAATTTTGATCTTAATGCGGATTTTAATGATCTGTGAAGGCGTTCGACCATTCCATTTGCTTTTGGATTGTATGATGTTGTTCGTTTTTTATCAATTCCAAATAGCAGCATCAATTCGCGCCATACTTCACTTTCAAATTGGGAACCTCGGTCACTAATGAGCGTCGTCGGAACGTCGAAACAGGAAATCCACTCCATCAAAGCCCTCGCGCATGAATTAGTCGTCGCAGATTTCATGGGGAAGGCTTCCGGCCACCTCGTATATCTATCTATTACTGTAAAAAGGTAACGGTATCCCTCACTAGATGGTAAAGGACCCACAATGTCCACATGAACGACACTAAAACGTTCCGAGGTTGGTGGGAACGACCCGAGAGGAGAAACTTCATGACGATGAATTTTGGCTCGTTGGCATGGTATGCGAGCCCGAACGAAATCTCGAACATCTTTAGACAAACCACACCACACGAACCTTTGTGAAACCAAGCGACGAGTTCCGCTAATTCCTGGGTGTGACATGGAATGAAGCACTTGGATGCAATGACTTCTAAGACATTCAGGAACAACAGGACGGCACCGATCATAACGAACATCACAAATAATTTTCCAATTTCCCAGGGGAAATTCTTTAAAGTTGTGATTTTGAGACGGCAAATTGATAAAGTTCTGATCTTGAATTTGAGCCTGGGCTATTTCAACTAAGATCGGATCGTCCAGTTGCCTTATGGAATCAATCGGCACACGAGACAGACAATCGGCTACGACGTTTCCCTGTCCTTTAATATACCGAATGTCTGATGTAAATTGAGAGATATATGAAAGGCGACGAGCTTGCATGTCCTTATGAGGATCTGAGCGTTTTGCCAAAGCGTGCGTAAGGGGTTGATGATCTGTTAACACATGAAACACTGTCCCCTCTAAAAAATAGCGGAAATGTTTGATGGTAGCAAAAGTAACCAATAACTCCCGATCAAATACCACATATTTTTGCTCAGATGATGTTAGTTTTTTGCTAAAGAATGCGATGGGCCGCCATCCTCGATTTATCCATTGCTCAAGAGCACCTCCCATTGCAAATAGAGAAGCATCGCAAACGACCCTTGTTTGGGCTCCTTCTTTGGGATAAATAAGTTTTGATGAAGAAACAAGGGCAGACTTTAAAGCGATGAATGAGTTGGTTGTTTCCTCCGTCCATTCCAGGGATTCTGGATTCCATCTTTTGGAGTAAGCATGTCAGTTAGTGGTTTGGCCAATTCTGCACAATGCAGTGTAAATCTTCGGTAAAATTTAACATTCCCAAAAACCTCCGAAGAGTTTTTATAGATGATGGTTTTGGAAAATCTTCAATAGCTCGAATTTTCTCAGGTGGGGGAGCCAATCCATTTGAAGAGACCAAATGACCTAAAAATCACTTCTCGCTGACAAAACACGGATTTTTCCATTCCACATACAAGTCCATATTCTTGCAAGCGATTTAGCAAGCGGGAAAGGTGAATGTTATGTCGTGATCAAGAATGGTTTATTCTCCTCTGAACTTCTCCGAGCAATTCCAATAATTAGCATCAATATAAAAGAATGGTCGAGATAAAACAACATCCAACATCTTCCCCTCAAGTTGATAAAAATATACAGAAAAATAATATTTAAAATGAGAAAACCATTGCGTGGTCAGCCGGAGAAATTTTCGATTCCTGATAAACGTTCTTCCCGATGATTCACTGATTACGTATGATCTTCCATTCCTTCGAATCTCTTTAACTTCCACCACTTTGTCCCAGAGCTTCGTTCGGGGATTTTGAAGTCGGCAAATATCCCCTTGTCTTTTGTTTTTACACACGGATTGAAAATGACCAGTTTTCCCGCAGGACTTACATTCCCGCTTTATTGCTGAACAATTTTGGGGATTTGTTTGATGATAATAATTGCACCGACCACATCTTAGAGCGTTGTTGCAGGTACTTTTTTTCGTCTGTGATTTTGACCTATCGCGGAATTTTTTGAAACTGGAATGGTCCTTGGGTCTCCTTGTAGAAATACCCCGAACTTTAGCATCGTTATGGAGCGCTCGTTGATTTACTCCACCAGCCTCGAAACTCAAGCATTTTTTCTTAATATCCTCCAATGTCGGTTCCTCCAGTTGCAATAACTCTCTTTGCAATTCCTGGTCTTGAATAGCAAGTACGATTCTGGTAGATAGTTGATCCTCGTAACTGTTACCACTTAATTCACCAACGCTCCCCAACAACTTCAATCGAACGAAAAAATCACTGAAGGATTCACCTTGTTTTTGCAAGCACGAGTGAAAGTCATAACGTCTCCGAAATAAACTCACAGAGTCTCGAAAATGTTTCTCCATTTTGTTCAGGACATTCTCAACCGTCTTAAAGTCTTTCACATCGAGAAATTGGTCCAGCAAATTCAAGGTATCGGTCGCCAAACAACCTCGTAAATATGCACGCTGGATTTCATGTGGGAACAATGTCATCTTGTTAGATGAAAAAAAATCCTCAACTTTTGTCCTCCACACTTTATAATCGGTTAGTGAAACGTCTGTGCCCAATTGTTCAGGCTTTAGAGACATGTTAATTCGGGGTGTTGAGCCTAGGTTTGAAGTTGGTTGCCTTGTCGCTTCGTGTTCAAAATCCCCCTGTATCCGCAGGATTCTTCGTTTTTGACCACTTATATCAGAAACCATCTCCAACATCATCTCAAAATGTTCCTCTTCTGCTTGATTTTCCAATGGCACACGCTCCAATTCTTGGCAACGGGTCACGGCACTTGAATATCGTTCCATTGCTTGTTCAGCTACTTCCAGTTGTCCTTGTAGTACCACTATTTTGCCGTATGTTACCTCCGATGAACAAACTGAATCAATTTCTTCTTTTAATTCACGTTTGGCTCGCTTGACAATGTGCAGATACTGTCCCCGGGACCTCCGGGCAGACAAAATTTCCTCTTTCGACATCTTGCACCTTTGTCGATGGAGTTCACTTCCACCCGATCAATTTGTGAATTTTTCCTTAATTCCAAAAAACTGCCGTCTGCGCCATGTTATGTCGTGATCAAGAATGGTTTATTATTCTCCTCTGAACTTCTCCGAGCAATTCCAATAATTAGCATCAATATAAAAGAATGGTCGAGATAAAACAACATCCAACAGTGAAGAAGATGATCTGTTTCACTTGAACTAAAAACCAACAAATCATCCACATAAACTAAGGCAAAACTTTCAAAACCTCTTAAAACCTCGTCCATCATTCTTTGAAAAGATTGACCGGCATTTCGAAGACCAAATGGCATTCTTAGATATTCAAATAAGCCAAAGGGTGTTGTTATTGCGGTTTTTGGAATATCCTCTTGTCGAACAGGGATTTGATAGTAAGCTTTGGCTAAATCTAATTTGCTAAGGATTGTCGATCCTTGCAATCGGTGAGTATTATCGTGAATGTGGGGTAAGGGATAAGCATCGGGTTGAGTAATATTATTTAAGGAACGGTAATCTCCACACATTCGCCACTCCCCGTTGGGTTTACGGACCATATGTAAAGCAGATGCCCAAGCACTGCTGGATGGTTGCATCACTTTTGAAGTAAGAAGTAAGTCTAAATTTTCCTTGATGGCACGTAATTTTTCCAGAGAACATCACCTGGGTTTATAGGAAATCGGTTGTCCAGATGTAAGTATGTGGTGTCTTACGTTATGTTTGACTTCCGGAAGAAGGTCCTTTTTGGTGATGAAAACTGAACGATATTTGTCAAGAATTCTCTGAAGATCAAATGACAGAACTTTGAAAACCGATGAGATTATTGACGAGTCCGATGAGCCATTTTTGCATATGGTTGGCGGAGGAGGGCATTGGGAGCGGGCAAAAATAGTACGAGCAGAGGCGTCAATACAAAAAGCATAGTGACGAAGGAAATCTATGCCTAAATAGGTGCGATTAACGTTGGCCTTGATAAATTTCCATGGATAAAATTGACCATTTATTCCAACAATTATGTCGGTCGACCCATATGTGTGAATTCTGGTTCCTTTTGCCGCCACAAGTAACAATGCATTTGAATATGATTGATCGGTCGGAGATCGAGGACAAACGCTGATTGCCGCTCCGGAATCAACTATATAAAGACGGCCATTTTTGCAATCGGATATTGTTATCGCTGAACTTGGAGAGAAATCAGAAAGAGTGGCCAAAACTGAAGGGCATGGGATATTTTTACAAAGCAGAATAATGGATTGAAAACCTTGGCCTTCAAAATTGTCAAGTTCGGCCCTACCTGACTGTTTTAGTTTCCCGAGGAATTAAAGTGAGTTTGATTTCCCCGTTTCCATCCCTGATTTGGTCTTGATCCAACTGAGCGCTGACCAAAAAAATGGCACGGTGGTTGACAAGACCACACAGTTAATCCAAATTTCAAGTGAAAATGGCAAAGCTGAACTGAACGACCAGGAGCTGGAGGCCTGTTTATTCCACCACGATTACCACCGCGAAAACCACTGGATCTAGCTCCACGAAAAGACATTGTTGCAATTTGATCTGGAATTTCAAATTGAGCTTTGATTTCCTTCAACTCGGACTCGACTCTCTTCAGAACTGAATCGTCCGACGAAATAGTTGCAATCGTTGAAGATACGGATAGATTCGCCATAGATCTTCTTTGAATAATGATGGAATCAACTTTTTCCACTAGTGAATCTAATGAATCATTCTTGAAGGGAATCAAAGCAGCCTGTAAATCTAAAGGTAGTTTTGACCAAAAGTGATATCTGAGCAAAGATGACTCGTGTTCTTCCGGGGATACTTTTGCTTGCATCCTGCGAAGTAATCTTGATGGTAACTGGTCTCCCAATGTCTCCTCCTGGATTATCGAAAACGCATTCATATCTGGGGTCTTTTTGTGAATTCTTATAAGTCGTGACTTAATTTCATCAAATTTGTTGGAACATTTGCCATGAGCAATATCTCTAATATCGACAAAATCTTCCTCCGATAGAATCCTTACAACATGAGCGTATTTAGTATCTTGACTTTTTATGTTGGCAAGAGTAAACTCAGCCTCCACAAAATCGAACCAATCCTCAAAGGGTAATTTTATGGCGGTTGCGGCGACCATATTTCCGAGGTATTATTCGATATGAGAATCCTCATCATCCTTAACATTTGGAGTTGCCATTATCACGTCGGGGTCACCACTTTGGAAACACAAAAATCAAACCAATTCGAGATGTAAAATTTGAATCTTCTCTTCCTTTTTATTCTCGATCCAGAAACTTCCTCTCAACAATCATACTCCCCGGAAAAACTTATTGCGAAAAACGGAACCTCTACAATATCTTTTAATAACAGAAACTAATTTTTCTGCCTTTTTGCACTCATCACTTTCATTTGCGCCTCTAATCGCGAATTTGGCCTAAAACATTTCAATTGCCAAAAAAATAATTGTTGTGCAAAAGCTTTAGTAAATGGATCCCCTTGAAATGAATTGACTCTCCCTTCTGAATGAAGCATCACTATACCAAAACTATTGTGCAATCTAAATACTGTAAAGAAACAGTGCAAGTGCCCTTGTTCACTCGACAAGCCCAAAAAAATCAGCTTCTCTTGCATATGTAAGGAACAAAAGGTACTCGTCTACTGCAAGGAATCAGTGTTAGTTAAAAATGAATGCCAAAATCATGAAGTAACATTATTTTCTTCTTTAAAAAACCCTTAAAAACGGATGAAATGGTGTCCAAAAACGACTTTCAAGATACCTCCCTAACAAAATTCTCTTCTCGCCCAATCAAGTGTGGCGCTCTATACGATTGACTCTAGGCAACTTCAGCAGCATTGTTCTTCACGAATATCCCATTTTGACCGAATTTCCGGTCGTAATTATTAGGCCACGGAAAATCATTTTAATTTGCTGTAGAGCAAAAATCCCGGACGTTTTACAACATAGGGCAGGAACCCCTGAAAGGGGTGGACACGAACTCCGATTTTTGATAAAATGGTATGAGGCCGAGGCTATATTTTGAAACAATGTCATTCATTCCTTATTAACGAGTAAAACTGTTGAACATGCATCTTGAAAGAATTCAGTCAAACTTTTTTGTGTTAATATTTATTGACTAATTGTTCTTCACCTTGATTTCAGAGGTCCCAGCACTCCTTTTACTCGTCTCATGAACGTTTGACATTCAGCTCTCCAAAGGATTTTAGTCCTCTTAACAATCAGGAAAATACATAGATGGAATCTTGCTTCACCCATTAGTCCAACTTCTGTGAAACAATGCTAAATAGAAGTATCTGTGGTGATATCTGCAGGGTTACTCCTCTTCCATCCTCTTCAGCACCTCCACGACGCAGGAACCATTTCTATAAGAAAATGAAGGAATGGGAATAGTCTCATTTTGAAACAAGATGGAGTCCAAGTCGGAGATGTTGTTAGTTGTAACTATTGAAGGGCACTTTTGACGGTTCTGGATCAGATCAGCCATCTGATCCGGATTGGAATTGGAACAAAGGCAATCACGACGTCCTTGAGACAAAATAAGTGAAAAACATGAGGATTAAATCCTGGATTGTGGATTTGATTGAAAATGTTTCAAGTCTTGGGGCTCAAGAAGGTCAGGACCACGCAGGACTGGGGCTAAGGGTCCTTCAGGACCAGAGGATCATGTCTTTTCATTGCAGGGAGAGGCTCTACGTGCTTGATAGGGTTTGATTGATCTTCTTAGTTCTTAGATCCCTTTGTCCAGGAATTAACAATCAAATTGAGTCAAAAAATCCACACAATTCAATCTTGGTGGGAGCATTTCATTCTCAAGACTTTGAGAGGGTCCATGTAATCCGGGTTAGACTGTCAGATCACCAATTTGGGCTGACTGAGTCGAAAGGCAAATCAAAATATTGAGCCCATCCATTGCTAGTAGGCACACCTGATATGTTTTGAGTTCATCTTAATTTGTTCTTCATTTGATGGAATTCTTGACACTGAGGACTTCTTTCTTTGTTCTATGTGGACTTTAATGCGAACGCAGATTCCTCTTGGAAAGGAACCAAATTTACCCCAGAAACTCTCCTCTGGATCAAAACGGGGATTTTTATCGCGCTCATCCATTAGACAACTTGAACAACCTAAAAATATCTTACCTGTCCTTGAATTTTCCTGAACTAAAAGACACAACCATATAATAAAAGAAATTCGAGGATGGAACATCATTTATAGAACACTGCCAAGGTGACACAACCTAAAACAAACTTGATTTCATACAAAGTTTGGCATGTGTTAGTTAAGTTCAGGATAATACATGGATGGGTTCAATTGTAAGTTCAAAGATATTAATAAGACGTTCAAATCGGATAATAGATAAGCTCGGAAAACCCCACTATTTTGTTGTTGATAATTCAAGGAATGGTAAGATATTCTTAAGTTGTTCAAGTTTTGTAATGGATGAGCGTAAAGAAACTCCCCGTTTTGGTCCGTGGGAAAGTTTGTTCTTAATCCTTTTGCTGAAAAGAGGAATTTGGGCTCAGATTTCGGTCCATATTCGTTCTTTTTGCTTTAGTTAGGTCTATCACTGCCGAAGGTTGTAGCAGGTAACCTAGTCATCATCAGATTTAATTTGATCACTTTGATCGTCATCTTGTAGAAAAGACACCTTGTGGGGGGTTCATTCGCACTCCATGATGTGGTCATTCATTCATTCACTATTTCATTCACTCGTTATTGGCTGAACTTAATGTCTGCGAAACACCCACATCAGACTGATTTTGGGGCGTGGGGTTGACCTCTACCAAGGCTAGGACTTGGCTGGACCCGCTTGAAACACAGAAAACCCCGATTGGCGCACTATCTTTAGGACTCTTGGTCGATTTCCGTTTGATTTTCCACTCCCAACATGGCCGTTTGTACTTCTTGTTTACTTACGAACTCTCGGCCTCATCCGTGTGAGGTTGCGAGCTAGGAAATTCCGCGAGTTCTTATCCAGTATTTATACTATTATATAGGTTATCCCTGCATAGGGTCAGCTGATGGTTATCTTCAGCTGGCCTTACTCTTCGAAACGTCTGAGATTTCTGCTCCACAACAACATAAATTATTTTCTGGGGCTTAGTGATTACGAAAAGGCAATGGCAAAAAAATGCTCAGATTACTAAAAATATACCCAGCTTGCCAATTTACACAATTAAGAATGAACCATTAAAAAATATCTGTAATTTTTTTGTGTATAAATTTACGCCAAGTTTAACGTCGTCATAAAAGAAGTCGCAGGTGGTGCCAAATTCACATTCCAGCAAGATTCTGCCCCCTCGCACACTGCAAAGAAGACCCCTGAAGATGTTGAAGGCCAATCTGGCTCCCAATAGCGACTTCTGGTCACCGGACATCTGGCCCTCCAACTCCCCCGATTGCAATCTTCTGGATTACTTCTTTTAGGGGGTGTTGGAGAGGGAGGTGTGCAAGACCAGCCACAACTCCATCAACGCCCTGAAGGCCTCCATCACCAAGGAATGGTCCAATGTTCCCCTCACCGACGTGGTGTTCGCCTTTGACAGCTTCAGGGGCCGTCTCGTGTCTGTCATCAAGGCTAAAGGCGGGTCACATTGAGTAGAAAGATGCCTCTATGTGTCTAAACTTCTGTCAAACCGAAATAAATGCCTTTTGTCCACCCTCATGGACCTGACGACGTTCAACTCGGTGTAAATTTATCTGTTAGACCCTGTATACTTGTTGATACATTATTGGCCCACCTGAGATGGAAAAGGAACAAATTTGAACCAAATAAAGTACGAATCAATAAGATCGGTGTATGATCTTATGTATGATGTGTATGTCTGTATGATGAGAGGCTTTTAACTCTCTTTTAAGATGCAATGAGCTTTTGGAGTGATCCTAAGGCCATATTTACACACTAAAAGTTTCTAATTTTATTCTTAACAGAATTAAATATGTTGATTCAAAGTAGGATTTTGAAATATTAATTTCTGCCATGTGGCCCCACTCACGGATATCACAATTCCAACACTTTAAAACAAAATAAACCACTTTATTTTGTCAAGAGAGGTAAAAACGCTTGTTCGTTCTCAAAAGATATCAAAATATTTTCTGGAATGACCAAGCCCGTAACTTTCAGTAGTTTCCATGATTTGAAGGTTTGCTTAGAATGGTTTCTTGAACTTGCTCTCCAACCCTTTTATGATTGTTTTCATTAGCCTTCATAAAATCATAAACAACTTTTTCTCCAGCCAAGCTACGAGTCCAATTTCAATAACCAAGACAACCGTCGTACATGCAAGTAGTCACGTTTATTTTCAAACTAATTACTCCCAACGGCTAGGTCAATCATTGACAAAATGAGGTTCGTTTCGTTTTGGCTCGTTCTTTTGGGCTCTTGCATTTTTACTAATGCTCAAATGATTGAATATTTTGAGATGGGCGAAGGGTGTGGTATATCATCAGAAATTTCATTAATGGCAAAACCATTGGACATCAATAATCCCAAAGGGTGTGTCCTCATCCAATTTCCGGCCACGGCCGAATTAGCGCAAGAAAATTATCGAATCCAGGATCAAATAAGTAAGCAAAGTCAGCAATCATGATCTTTAGATAGCCAGTTGAAGTCAGTCCTATGAGTTGTTTACCCCACAGAAGCAGCCTTTGGAGGATGGGGAGAATGGTCTGAATGGACAGAGTGCTCCACAACCTGTGGATCAGGTCAAAAAAGGAGATCCCGATTGTGCGATTCAGATCAGCCAGAACTGTATTGTAAAGGGGCCACAGAAGCTGTTCGATACTGTCTTACAAAGTATTGTCCGCGTAAGGCCACATGTTCCTAGATTACGTACAATGTAAGACTAAAATTTAAAAGTGTTGGTTAGCTTCGTACCATTCCCACGACTTTTTGTAGAAAAAAATCGGAATACTCATTGAAAGTACAATTTACTGAATGATGTCAAAAGATGCTTACATTTGCGTGTATTCTGCTTGATAATGAGTAAAAGCTACCTCAAATGCGAATTTACCAAATTTGCGCCTTTTTGCGACTAGGCTTGATATTTCAATAGCAATAAGGTTATTGTAGTTAGTTACGTTTGAAAAAATTAAAGTAAATGCAATCAATCAACAGAATCGTAAGACATTGAAGACTCTCCTTAGTCGTTCTGCTGTGAATTTTTTATCAATCGAATTCCATGCAAGTAGATGATTTTATTTTAAAAACATTAATAACGCAAGCATTTAAGGATGTCGTTGGCTGAATTTCAGCATAGTACGTTCATCCGCTTGAGAGAAACAACGTTTTAAAATTTGTAATAGTCACAGTTTATTTGCACTGAAGGAAGACAAATTGACTGTACAATCATCCTTTTTGATTATTTCTTGACTTTTTGCTTTTACTTTCATATTCTATTTTCAAAATTGGCTGTGCAATTCAGCACAGACAACGGCCCAGTTTTACCGCTAGCGGTATGATTTAAAATGCTCATTTGAAGCAATCTTTATGTTTGTGCCATCGTCAAAGGAACGTAATGAATACTTGAGATAATATGAGAAATAATTGATCCAACATTTTGTGGCTTTGTGATGTGTTTTGGCACGACAAGCCAATGCGAATAGGATACATAATGGGCAGCCTTTTAGAGCGATACGCAATTAGTGAGGATAATCAAGCGCTGTCAAATAATCAATATTCGACCAATAAAAAATATATTCGCCTCTTTGAGTTCTTTCACTTCAATATCTAAGGGACGACGATTTTTTCCGTTAAGGGTCATTTCTCAAAACAAAACGTTTGTGACTCCGACTTTTTTCTCCCTTCCGAAATTTTACTAAAATTGAAAATAAGGCAACATGAAGAGAATAAAACCATATCTATCTTAAGAATTGTTATCTACCTCATCTTTTTGATCTTCATACATTTTTTGTGAGATCAACCATTTCCGAGCAATGGACATGGTTTCCTGTTCCGTTTCATATGAATCACCCAATAAGTCGCCTCTAGTCATTTAGATAGAGGTGAGCGCAATTTTGAGGGACGAATTAGGGGCTTTTAGGGTAAAAAGAGAAAAAAAATAAAAAATTAAAAAAAACCGCCCATGTCAAATGGGTGGGATTGAAGCAACCCTGCTTCTAGAGGCACTTTTGAGCGTCATCAAAATTGAGATATCCATTCTTCTTAAATTTATGTTTTCACCCACAGCCTTTACTTTTTTGGTTGCTGTGATAAGGGAAATTGTACTTAATAAGATCAGCCCATTGACCTCGTGAATCTGATCTTTGCTATTGATGACGCGAAGTAAGGCAGCTTTTCCCTTCTTCTCCATTTTTAGTCCATGGACAATGGGTGGAATGGAATTCTTGGGACACTTGTGCAAGTGATTGCTCGAAAGCATTCGAATCCCGTTCAAGGTCTTGTACCAATCCAGCGCCCAAACATGGAGGAGAGAATTGCCCCGGATCTGATCGCGAACAAAGGAACTGCACAAGCGAAGCTGTTTGTCCCGGTAAATATTACGCACAAAAAATACAAATTCAGCTTTACTTTTTGTAATAAAAGTAACCATTTAATTAGGTTCATGGTCGGGATGGACGTCATGGAGCGTGTGTGGTGCTCCTATAAGTGGAGATTGTGGCGAAGGCTCCAAATCTCGAAACAGGACTTGTAATAATCCTGCTCCCAGAAATGGAGGAGAGGATTGCAATGGCTCAAATCTGGAAAATTTGAGTTGCATGATTTCATGTGAACGTGAGGAAAAAATATATATTCTAAACTAATTTTCCTAGCTAATGGGACAATTATATGACACATTGTAAAGCACATCTTAGTTAAGGGTTTCCTGCACTCTACTTTAATAGCCCCTCAAAAGAGACTTTTATTTTACTTTTGATCATTCTTACGTTAGCCCCTGGAGAATGGAATGAGTGGGAACCATGGAACACTTGTGTGAGTCTTTCGTGTGGACCCACAGCAGGTCAGACATCACGAAGTAGAACTTGTGGGGCTCTTCCCGAAGCTGAGCCTTGTCCCATTGAAGATCCTGTCGAGGAGTACTCATCATGCCCCATAGATTGCAGAGGTAAATTATCAAAGAAAAGTAATATGAAAGGACCTTAAAAATTTGAAATGAGTTATTCTATTTTCATGCAGCTGGTGGTGAGTGAAGTAATTAACCGATTATTTGCTTATTCTTATTACTTTCAAAAGGCCAAGTGCCTTCAAATTCCATGAAAATTGAAAACACATCCTCTACAGGTTAGGTCTGAATATTCCAATGTTTACAAATATTGCTCCCAAAAGTTTAAAACTTAAGCAAGATAAATAACTTTTTCGCGCGTAATTTAATGCATGATTTAATCCTAATCAACTTTTTTAACCCTAACTTACCAAATAGAAAAAATACCCGCTCTCAATGGGAATTATAAAATCTCTTTTTAGAGGTCCTCTTACAGGCTGGTCAGAAACGCTCTTTTTGTGCAGTAGGAGCTCATTGTTCAATATGTCGGCACTGATGTTTGGCATTTTCCGAGGCAAAAACGATAAAAACTTTAAAGACATACTCAACTCCAGTTTGACCCCGTGAAATATTTTCTCGAACTTTACGTCCTGAGGACAACTTGACCGAGTGTTGACCAAAAAGGTAATCATTATCGACCAGCGACCAAAGACCCTGCTTCTTTTCAGCCTTTAATGTGTCAGACCATGGCACGGGGAACTGGGCAGATTGGGAGCATTGTCCTAACTCATTCCAAGTGAATCAATTCAACACCAAATCGGCTGCTAACAAAGGTATAACAGGAGTGAAATTAGTGTGCAATGACCCTGGGGAAAAAGCAATTACCAGTCATGTTTGGAGTGGAGGTGAATTTCCTGCTGAGCTATTCACATGTTCAGAGGCTTACACCAAGGTCAGGACTCGTTGGCAACCAGACGGAGGTGGATGGTCGGGTAAGGAGCAGTTTTGATTTGAATAGAACAGGGGTCGGCAACCGTTTTGGTGTCAAGGCCCGCTAAATTTGGTTTGGTGAAGTCGGGGCCTACTATACAGATGCTGGCTGGTTCATGGGCCCTCAAATTAAAGATCAAAGACCTCTGGACCCACAAGGACAGTACCATGGATGTCTCTTGGGCCCGTTATTTCGGACTTTCCTTATTGCTTATGGGCCCACCAACCGTCACCCATGGGCCCACATGTGGGCTGCAGCCCACCGGTTGCCTACCCCTGGTATAGAACATAGTCTTTAAAGTATGCGAGATAAGTATGGGAACCACGTAATTACTGAGTTAAATAATATTGGTGAAATAAGTGTTGTTATTTTTTGTTGTTGTTGTTATTGTCGAAAAACATATTTCATAACTATTTAGAGTGCACTTTGTTGTGCATTCAGCAAAAATTACAAATAAATATGTCTAACACATTCATATTCAAATCTACGATTTCTTGAAGGACCGTGTTCAAAGAGGACTAAAACCGAAACTTGAAACTATCACCGGAATTTTTTTGACCTTCAGAGTATTACCTAACTTTGAGTGTCTTTAGCATAGCAAAATATTTTTTTTTGCAAAATGTAATTTTAGTGCTTTTTAAAGTGAGATTTAATATCATTTTGAGCTATTTTGACAAAACCTCCAAAACTCAAAAAATTTCAATTACTTTTGCAATATTGAGAAGCTAAATTAAATCTTTGGGAATTTGTTTTTTCATATAATAGCGTTTTTCGGCTTTTTGGTGTCAAAAGTGGACCATGCAAAGTCGAATAACTCCGTTGCTGATGAATTTATTTTTATTTAATTTGAATTCAACACGTACAGACTGGCGACTTTGTATCCGCACTCAATTTCAAGATTAGCTATTAAATATTTCTTGCCAACTTTTGAGCTGGAACTTTGCATGAAGGTCGGCAAAGGTTTAGTTCATAAACCTTATAAAACTAGTCTCTTGAAATTCTGACTCAATGATGCTCTAGGAACAAAAACCGATAGTGATGGTAGATTTTCACAACGCCCGCAACCTGACAACCACCATTATAAATGCGACTTAGCAACCCAATATGACTATGTACAACATCATCAAACAATTGAAGGATAGACAAAGCATCAAGCACAAGCCCTCTAAAGTGCACAAGGCCAAAAAGCAAATACAGACAATCTTGGCTAGCCTCAATAAGTCAATTACTACCAACCCAGGTCTCTCCATCAGAGCTCTCAAGGTGCAAGAAAGAATGTGAGCATTAAGACCATGTCCAGAGCCATCAAAGAAGACCTAAAGCTTCTGTGTTTTGTTAAGGGTCATTGTCATCTTCTTACTGAGAAAAAGAAGGCCGTGAGATTGGTAAGAATTGGGATCCTCAAGTGTCCAAACCTGGTGTCGTGGAGCATTTTTTGGACGAATTGTTCGTCATAGCAGACAGCCCACAACCCCCAAATAACCCATGGTTGCCAAAGACAAAGGCAGGTATTCATTCGCCCATCATGAAGACCGAAAATCGAACCAATATCATGATCGTTTTCTCCATAACCCGTGACACAGAGGTGATTCCTGCCCATGTCTACCCACTGGTACAAGCGCCAACTCCATAGCTACCTAGAACTCCTGGAGGTGAGTGTGCTTTGACTGCATAGGACTTACCCAGACACCAAGTTCTTGGGAATTTCGGACTCCACCCCGTTTCACACAACCAAAAAGATCTTGGATTATTTGGACACCACCTTTGACATGCTTGCCACGTCTCATCAGTGGCCCTCTAACAGCCCTGATCTCAATCCTTGTGATTAGGGCTTCCCTAGATTAACGTATTGATCGATTAATCCATGGGAAGTGGTTTAATCCGTTAATCCGTTTCGACAGACGGATTAATCGAACAAAATAAAAAAATCCCTTTTCAGGTTTATTGGGATTTTATTACAATTTCCAAAATTTCTCCCGATACAGCTTGTAATTGAAGATTCCAAAAGATCGTCGGACCAATCATAGGTGCATTCTTAAACAAGCAACTTCATAAATATCATAATTTTGGTATGGTAAAGTAATGTTTGGAAATAGTGGGATTTTCAGTGACTAGGAATGTACAAAAAAAGCAACCAAAGTTTCCCAGTCAATTAGAGTTTAGTTTTAAATGTTCAATTCCTGCTTTTTGTTGGATTAATCTTGAATCTCTTAACATGAAGCATAGAAATAGAACATAGAAAGTCTCTTATCAATCTTAAAGTCTTAAATGAAAAGAAGTTCGATATTTATACCTTTGTTGTCATTCTGGATATTTTATTTCAAATCTGGCAATGGCATTTGCATAATGTGTCTGTTTCACTTCCTTTGTTTATGGTACATGATGAGTAGGGCTGAATATTTTAGGCAAATGCATAAAACCTAGGTTAACCCCAATATTTAGTGTATTTGCCTATTTTGCCTTTTTGGTCAAAATTGTGCCTAAGGTGGCATTTTTGGTTAAACTAGAGCCTTTTTTAGGAAAAGATTGCAAATTTTTGAAGAACCAAAAGGGTTTTCATCCCCGTTTTTTTTTAGTTTTCATTATATCATATAACTTTTGCCTCTTACGCCTTTTTTGTCAAAACTGCGCCTAAAATGGATTTTTACTCTTTTTTGGCACCGCTTCAGTTACTGGAGGTGGCCATCTTTTTTCCCCCAACAGTGATCTCCTCCTGTAGGTTTCCACCAGGTGATCTCTGCCAAGGTAAACTCCCTCAGCAGTTATCTCCACCACGGTAAACTCTCCCAATAATCAACTCCGCCAACATTGAACTCCACCAAATTAAACTCCCCCAACGGTGATTTCCGCCAGGGTAAACTTTGCCACGGTAAACTTTGCCATGGTAAACTCCGCCACAGTAAACTCCACCACGGTAAACACGGTAAACTCTGCCACAGGAAACTCCGCCACGATAAACTCCTCCACAACAAACTCCGCCATGACAAACTCCGCCATGGTAAACTCCGGCACGGTAAACTCCCCCATGGCAAATTCCGTCATGGTAAACTCCCCCAAAAGTGATTTCCGCCATGGCAAAATTCCACCCCAAGAAACCCCGCCTCAGAAAACTCTCTCATGAGAAACTTCTTGGCTGATGAATCAATGAATTTGACTCAACACTCACCCAAAGTCCATTGGGTAAGCCATGAATTGATTTAGTAAATATATAGTTGGTTTTTAATGGTCTCAGTGTAAGTATGAGAAGTGATCTTTCTAACAAAAGGAAATTTGACAGGGGTGAAGTTTATTTTGTTGCGGCTTTTACAATATCGCAATTTCTTTTGGTAAAAATCATTTTTGGGGGAGTGGCAGAGTATCCAATTTTTGTAAGTATGTCACGAAACCTAATACTTGAAAAGTAAAATATGTAAGCATCATTTATGCTCGTGATCCTACAATTTTGTTAATCTTTTCTAACATCAACTTTGAAGACGGTTCCAATGATCATTATCATAAAAAAATCTGGCTTTTATTGGTTTGTCAATCATTCTTAAATTAACCCAGCCATGGTATTTTCCTCCAGAAGTACAGTAAATTAAACAAAAATCTATTTTAAAGTTTTAAAATCTTTTTACATTTTATGCACTATCTCAATCTTGACGGCTTCCTTGTTGCTGGTCATTATTTACATCAAATTTGTCACGTTGTTTCATACTTAAGAGTAGCTTAATAAAGAATTATTTGTAAGATGCCTTTGTAAATCTTTATTAATTGTCCAAGGGTACGATGGATGCATCATGTTTTCAAAAACTTTTAAACAGTTGACATAGATGATTTCTGAAGTCAAGATTTATGCTATTTGGAGTTTGTCACAAAACGTAAGAACAAAGAAAGTTTATTTAAGTGTCATTTAATTTTTCATCTTACAATTTCGTCAATCTATTGTAAAATCAGCATTGTTAAAAAGAAACTTTCAAAGATCTCGTTATCACTAAACAAAAAAACTTCAGTTTTCATTGGTTTATTTGTCATCTTGAAATTAATCCATTCTAACGGATTGATCCGGATTTAACCATCATAATTACTCCTTAATCCCAAATTTAGAAATTCGAATCAATCCACGAAGCCCTACTTGTGATTATTAGCTTTTGGTCAAAGTTGCCGAGGTTCATGAAAAGGTCACCCCATATCAGCCTGGGGTCGTTGAAGGCGTGGGTGAACCGGAACATCATCAAGTTCTCTACAGCGGCCATGAGAAAGTTATGCAGTTCTATTTGCCGGCGTGTAGAGGTAGAGATTGCGGTTGGAGGCGGTCAAATGAAATCAATAAATTGCAGATTGCTGAAAATTCATAAATTTAGGTGGTGTAAACTTCAATCTCATCTTTTCATTGATGTGCTATGGCCTGTTCCATAGCTAGTGCGGATACTTAGTCGCCACACTGTAACTAAATGGTCTTGGATTAAATAGTCTATCAAAAATGATGTAATTAATAGGTTCTTTGGTATATAATTTTTTCCCTGAACCTAAACTGATGTAATGCAAAAAAGTAAAGTTGTTCCCCATTGAGATGTGGGGCCAGAAAATGCCGCGATGTGTTTGGGTATTTCAATCCGAACCTGAAAAGTTATACGGACCAACGTGAAGAGTGAACTGGAATCAACTTGTTTTACTCGAGCAGGGGTCGGCAACCGCTTTTAGGTCAAGGCCCACAAATTTGTATATATGTTGTCAGGGGCCCAACAAACAGACGTTGGTAGGTTCAGGGGCCTAATTTAATGATCAAAGAGATCTGGGCCCACGAGTACACTACTATGGATGTCTCGCGGATCCACTATTTAAGACTTTCCTCATAGCTTCTGGGCCCACCAAAGACCACCCTTGGGCCCACATGTGGGCCGCGGCCCACCGGTTGCCGACCCCTGAATTCGAGGTTAGCTCTTAAACTAAGAGTCTTTGCCCATTATTTACCTTCAACCACGGGCAAATCTTCATTGGCCTCTGTAAAGTCCTCAATACTGTTACACATTTAGTCATTTCTTTACCGTGTAGCAATTTCTTATGATGTTCAAGCTTTTAGGTCAATTAAAGTTGCAAGAAAGTTTGAAATGAATGTCATTCAAGCACAATTTTTTTTCTAAAGTCAAGCCACTCCAATACCATCATACCTGCATGTTCTGGTCTCAACGCATATTTTGGTCTATGAAAAGGATCTTAATATCAAGAGACATTCTTGAATCAAAGAGCCCAATGGCTTGAACAGAATCTCTTGAGCGTAAAAAATACCCCAAATTTTGATTTGTGCGGAAAATAGCTTTTGGAAACATTTTAACAAGATATATTTCTAGATATATTTTAATCTTCATGGAAGTTATCTAGTAACAATCATATAAATTTCGTTACAGATGATCATGGTATGACTTGCTTTGAGTTATTTTGTCCAAGCATTGGGTTGTGGCAAACCCCATTATGTGAAGACTCCAATATTGGCAATCTGGAAACCCTTACATCAGACTGTCCCATTGGCCAGGCCGTGTGTGGGATTCAAACACGATCCTTCTACAGCATTCTTGACGACATGGGTGTTACGGATGCAAAAATTGAATGTTGTCGAATACCTTCAACCAACTAATCAATATTTGGAATCAAAGTTGGGTTGGGCCTTCACCTCAAAAAATGCAGTGTCAGTAAAGCAATGTTCAATTTGACAATCATATTCAAAATTTCAAATCTCCATTTTATTTTATTATCCAAATGGCTGATCAAACTGATTAAAATTTCCGATTTTTTGTGCTTTTGAGTAAGGGTGTCATTTTGAACGAAAAGGTGGAGTAAACTTTTCTCACTATTCTTGGATTCAAGTTTAGCCAAAATATTATTAGTTTTTAAATCGTCCACAAAATAGCCGAAATATTTAAAATGTCTCACTATGGCGTGCTCATGAGCAAACCTGTGATGTAATTGAAATTTGAGATCAAAGTAATTGTAATTGTAATTAATTACATTTGAACCCATGTAATTGACATTTTTCAATTACAAATTACAATATCATTTTCACCAACACAAGAAATTCTGGGATCAGAAATTTCACAGAATTCCAGGGGGCGGATCTTTTGATACCGCTACAAGGAATGGGGTTCCCTGTAAAGAGAGTAAATGATTAAAATAGTTCATATAATTACCGTTGATATGAAATTTAAATCTAACAATGAGTTACTGTTGGCAGATATGGACAACCCTTGAATAGTGGGTTGGTCAGGAATAGTATTTAAAAATTTGTTCAATCTTACATGTAATGCTGTTAGTGGATCAGCTCCTACTAGGTGGGGTGAAAAGTAACCTCCTTGACCGACAAAATGCAATGCTACTGCAAAATATGCTTTTAGTGCTTTGTGGCTCATTCATATTTAGGCATTCATTTCAAATTTCAATGGATTATTGCCCTTCATTTTGTTTGGACAACTCATTGATGTTGACGTGTTTGGCATCATGTTGAAAATGAATCTGATGATTTTACGGATGAACACGTCAAAAAAGTTCATCGGGAAATGGGGCTAGCTGACCGGAAAGTGAAGTTGCGTGAGTTGGTAGCTAACATTAAGACTATACTGAACATTTTGTCATTTTCATCAGTAATTGTTTCGGAGGGCCTTCGACAACGTCTTTGATCGGTGGTGAAGTTTTGGAGACCACAAAAGTTTATTGTTTATTGTTTATTGTTAGGATCCACTCAAGACATGTAAAATGTATAAAGAGTAAGGGATATAAAAATTGAAATAACGAGGGTTGTAAAATAAAATGAATTGTGAATAGATGTATTAAAGAAAAATAAAAGACAGCGTGTAACGATTCAACTGGGTAGTTGCGACTTGAACTCCGCCAGTGTCCTTGCAAGTCGACAACTCTCAGGTAATTTGTTCCAATAGTCGATGGCTCGTACAAAGAAAAAGTTAGCCTTCGCCGGTTGGTGAGCTAAGGGTTTCCATAGCAAGTTCAATGCACTAGATCTCAGGGAAATTTCGACCACGGATTTGTCCTTTGCAAGGGTGAAATATTGTGCGTAGTCCTCTTTTCGAGGAATAAGTTTATGGATGTACTTATAAAAAAGCACTAGATCGCATGTTTTTCTCTGAGTCTCGAGATTTTCCAAGTCCAGGCATTGAAGGCGAGACAGATACGAATAGTCTCTCATGCACGGAATGAGTTCCGTATATCGTCGCAAAATTCCCTCCAATGCTGCTTTGTCTTTAAGGAGATACGGCGAGGAGATTGAACTCCCGTAATCAAGCAATGGAAAGAAGTATGTCTTGAACAGTTTCACTTTGGGTCAGTCAAGCAAAAATGGCGCCGAATCATCCCCATTAGTCTATTGGCTTGTCGTACCAGGCGCGACGTATTAGCACTGAATTTTAACTTTGAATCGATCGTGATCCCAAGGTCTTTGTATTCGCCAACGTTCTCCAAGTGAGACCCGCTAATCGAGTAGGAGCTCGGATGAGCTGACCCGCCAAACCTCATAACTTTGCATTTTGCTGCACTGAACTTCATTTCATTAGCCTCCGACCACGAAGCTAACCGATCCAGATCATTCTGCAACAATTGCACGTCGGAGGGATTCCTTATGGCACGAAATACCTTTGTGTCGTCCGCAAAGCTCAAAACTCGTGACATTAGTGACGCTTGAATGTCTTTACAAACACTAGGAATAAAATAGGCCCAAGGACACTTCCTTGAGGAATCCCTGAAGTAACTGGCCTCCAATCTGATTGGATTCCATTCAAGACCATCCTCTGCTTCCTCTCATGGAGCCACGCACTAATCCAATTTAAGATGTAGCCTTCAACTCCAACATTGCGTAACTTTTTCACAAGAAGATGATGGGGAACCAAATCAAACGCCTTAGAGAGATCGAGATAAATCGTATCGACAGGAATATTTTTTTCCAAACTATCCGTGACGTAATTAAGATGCTCCATCAAATTCGTAACGCAAGATCTGCCCGTTCGAAAGCCATGTTGAAATTCTTCAAGTATTGATTCATTCTCCAGATAAGCAACTATGACATCCTTGAGCAACCTCTCCATGAGCTTGCAAGGGATGGATGTCAATGAGATTGGTCTATAATTAACACTTTGGCGAGTGATTCCGCCTTTCGATATCGGGCACACATTAGCCTCGCGCCATTCCTGTGGAACAACACCCGTTTGGAGAGATCTATTGAAGAGGATGAACAATGTGACTGCAATTGAGAGGCCTAAGCGCTTGATTATTGAAGCGCAAATACCATCAGGTCCAACACTTGTTGATGGTTTTAAGGCCTTTATTTTTTGAAGCACTTGGTTGATTGAGAATTTCGCAAAACGAGCTCCAAGCGAGTTTTGTAGCTTGGCATCATGTTTGACAACGTCTCCATCGTTATCGACAGTTTTCGAGTACACTGATCCGAAATGATCACTAAGAATGTTAACTACTTGTTCATCGCTGGCATTTAAGGTCCCATTTTCGTCAAAAACAGGGCCAACCTTCGCTTTGATGTTTTTAACCGAGTTGATATATCCATAGAACTCTCGTTCATTTCTTCTTTGGCATATTTTCTCTTCATAAGACAATTTGGCGGCTATCACCTCCGCTTTAACAGAGCTTTTCATCACTTTGTAATTTTGGAGGTGTAGATCGAATCCAGTGTTTTTGTAAACACGCCATAATCGAGACTTCTTCCGGATGAGTAGGAGAAGTTTGCGTGATAGCCAAGGTAGCTTGTTATTGGAGCGTCGCTTTCGATAGGGGATATAAAGCGAAATGCCGTGAAGCAAAATTTCTTTAAAATGATACCAAGCGTCTTCCACTGGACAAGAACTCATTTTTTGGTACCAATCATAAGCGTTCAGGCAGTTTTTGAGTGATGCATAGTCGCCCTTGGAGACGTTAGGTACTAGTTCTTCAGATTTTGAGCGTTGGCAGTTATTTGATAACGCAATCTCCATTCCAATATGATCAGCTAGAGAAATATCTTCTCGTGGTATTACATGCTTGATCGATTCTGGGCAATTAGTCAGAACTAGGTCTAATTGATTTCCAGCACGGTGAGTTGGGAAATCAACCATCTGAGTCATGAAACCGGACGCCAACGCATCTAAAAGTTCATTATCCCGTGAGGATTGTCCTGTGAAGGAAGACCAATTAATGTATAGATGGTTGAAATCTCCGATCACTAACCGATCACCAGTCATCATTTTCAGGAATTCGTTTAAATTAGTTCTGTCTTCATATGTTGCGTTTGGTGATAAGTACACACAATACACTTTTAATGGGCCAATCTTAGCCCCACAAACGTTGTTTAGTAAGACTGGAACCTCTGAGCTTGTTAAATTGCTATTGATCCAAATGGCAACACCTCCTCCTCTCCCTCCACGGGTGTCGTTGCGATCTTTTCTGGAGATGAGCTCATATCCGCAAAGTGCTATTTCGCTATTGGAAATGGATGGATTCAGCCATGTCTCACTTAACATGACAATGTCAGGATTTTCAGAACTAACAACTACTTTGAGTTCCACAAGCTTGTTTGCAATGCTCCTTGCATTGAAATATAGAAGTTTAAGCGTGTTTGAAGCCATTGGATTTCTTTAACTATTGCAAATCGGGATCTTTTCTTGATTTTGATCTTGTAGAAGTTTTCGATGATGCTACGAGTTCACCTCCTTTCAATTTCTTTTTCGTGTTTGGGTTGGGCACTTTTGAATCAGGGTTTTGATTTGCATGATTTGCCATTGACTCTGGTCTTCTTGGGGGTTATTTCTATCTGGTTTTCTGATGTTTTTGGAGTTCCAACAGTCTCTGCTTCCTCGATTTCCACGGTACATGTTACACCCTTTCCAAAACAATTTGCAATTTCATTTCCTTTTGGGGTAGATATCTGGTGATCGGAATCTTTTATTTCATGTGCCTCCTCTACCGAATTGGCGTCAGTGGGTTCATTTTGTTTTCGTTCAAGATTAGCACGGTCAGGACAATCGGCTCTGATGTGTCCTTCTCGTTTGCAATGGAAGCAACGTTGGGTTTGGTTTCTATGGAGGATACGTATTTTCTTGCCCTCGATTTGCACGAAATCTGGGATTTCCGCCAATGGAAGGACTCTAATTCGTCTATGACCGGTTGTTAAGCCACTTAATCTTGGGTCATGGAACTCTGCAAATCTCTCGAACTAAACCCCAGAAACAACCTTAGCAAAAGTGCCAACCGATTTAATTAGATCCTCATTGCAAATTTGCTCCGAAACGTTCAGGAATCTAAGGATCGATGATTGTTGGCCACCTGCGATTGTGCAAGACCAAACTTTTTCGTCATACACACGGCTGAAGATGTATTGACTAGCAAATCTCACATGCACGGTAATCAATTCCTTGGTTAGGACTTTCACGGTCTTATTGGCTCTAGCATGGCCTATTAAACCAATGATCTCTGTTTTTTCTAATCCCACCTCATCAAACAGGAAATCTGCTAAGATGTGGCTAGGAAGACTGGCATTGGGAAGCTCAGCACACTTAAAGTCAAGGATAATGTAATTATGTTTCTTCCTCAATGCATTCGCATAGCTCGGGCGGTCTTCCATAGTAACTTCTCCAAGTTGATCTGATTGGGACATCATGGGCACAGGTACCACCCCTCCCCTGGCCTCACCGGGCCCAGGGCTAGGTAAATTACGTGATGATGGTAAATCAATGCTGTGATCCAGTGGTACAAGGTTAAGCACATGTAGAATGCACTTGAAAATTCCAGTTTTCACTTTTGCTTTCAAAGTATCAGGAGAGCACTTTTCAGGACGTCCGACTAGGTCGAACGCAACGCAAAAAAAAGAGGCAAAACTAATATTTTATGATATGATCTGACGAAGCATTTATCTTATTACATTTATTAAATTTTCTTTTGCTTCCTTCGCCATTTTGCTTAGTAAAATATAAAGTTTTAAGACAAAGCGAAAACCGTGTTGATCCATTTTCGACCTGATGCCAAACACGTCAACATCAATGAGTTGTCAAAACAAAATGAAGGGCAATAATCCATTGAAATTTGAAACGTATGCCTAAATATGAACGGACTACAAAGCACTATAGGCATATTTTGCAGTAGCATTGCATTTTGTCGGTCAAGGAGGTTACTTTTCACCCCACTTAGTAAATATTCCCGACGAAGACTACTGGGCGAAAATGAAGGATTGAACAATGAAGGAGCGCGATTAAGAAGAGAAGAGGACTTCATTGTTCGAACTAGTCTTGACTCCCTGGGATTTGGAGGTGCTCACAGTGGACAAGAAAAACCTCTACGATCGCTACAGCTGACCTCAAATCCTGGATTAGGACAGAGCCAATGAATGCTCTTGAAAACATACAGTGTCAGATACCTTTCATACCTTCTCTGAGTACTGTACAGCCCTAACTTCTGGAGCCTCTCCCAATATGAGAGCTCTCTCATTCCTGTGATGTTCCTAGTGAAACATCTTTGGACCTGCTCGACCTTTTGCAAACCTGCAAAACTCATTGGAGCCCAAATGGGGGAAGCATATTCAAGATGAGGCTGAACAATCAGCTTGTACAGAGTTAGCATCGTAATACTATCTCTGGACTTGAAAGTGCGATAGATCCAGCCACATGTTTGAAATGCCTTCCCCATTTTCAATTGGATATGCTCATCAAACTTTCCTCAAACTAATTGAAATGTAATTAAATGTAATAATAATTCCGCTCCTTCCAGCCATTTTTTATTGTTGCTCCTAAAATTCAAGCAACTCCCATATGATAGATTCATTGAGAAATACGACGAAGTTCTTGGAGCTGCTTATGTGACCACTCGGGCATATGTGGCAAAGTCGGATGTTGGAAACTTGTCCAACGTCGTCTAGTTACTAAACTTGGGCATTCCCTTAGTAAATGCAAGGGAGTCTCGTCTTCCTCGTAGCACAGTCGGCGACTTGGATCGTTTTCGTCATTTAAGATATGTCTTTGTAGATTTCAGTATCCCGTTATGAATTGTGTTATTTTGCCTAGGTCTGTCCGCCTTAGTTCTTCTTGATTTCTTTGCATCTAGCTTCCGAAAAAAGTATATGTTAGTTTGGCCACAGCAAGGCGTGATGGTTCAGTATTTAGACCATTCGTTGCTTAAACTATTTTTTTCTTCTCCGTAAATATTTCGAGAGACTGGGATGAAAGCTTCAGCGCTAAAGCAGATTTATTCGGCACCTTTCTTTGCCAGATTATCTGCTTTTTTGTTGTTTTTAAGCCATGGTGGGCTTGATCCACTGAGTTGTTACTATTTTTTGCTTGCGAAATCTGTCTAGTGATTGTTGTACTCTAAGTACAGCCTGCGAGGTGATCACCTTCCCGTGGATGGCCTATATGCTGAAGCACTGACACTTATGATAAATATTCTTTGGTTCCTTTGTCGGAGTAGCCATAAGCAGGCGTGTTCGAAAGCACAAACTTCAGCTTGAAAAACTGTGGTCATCCCCTCCCAGACATTCTGACACTTGTTTAGAAAACTTTCCAAGCCGAATACAGCCCTCCCTGTTCTTCCTTTTAGAGCCATCAGTATAGCAATATGTGGCACCAAGTTTTTTGAGCCATCTTGACCCACAAGTAAGTCATTAATAACTTGATGTTGTAATTGGCAGTTTCTACCCGGGTTAATATCTTGGCTTGGCATTAAGGATCCCATCTCTATTTGAACCTTTTCCCTAGTGATGGACCGAAGCGCTGATGGAGCGCTTTCGGCCGAAATTTCACTTTCGGTTTCGGTTATGCCTACCGAAAGCAAACATGCACTATAAAGGATGGAGTTTGAAAACAAAATCGGAAAAAAAATCGTCCAAAAACCTCTGAAATTTAAGTTTCCTTATTTTTCAAAATTTGCGACTACCCAACATTGAACACATGAGTTATTTGATTTTTAAGACGGATTTTGCATCATGCAATTTTGCAGTCAGCTCCTTTCGGTTTCGGTTTCGGTTAAACCCTCTTTCGGCCGAAACTTTCGGTTTCGATTATGAGCCCTTTCGGTCCATCACTACTTTTCCCACAATTTGATGTGTCTCCATCGCTTTGAGGAGCCAATTCCTTGTCAACATGGTTTAAATGGGATTTGATCTACATTATTGTATTCAGAGCAAGCTCTTGAATTTTTAGCTGGAGTGGTACTAGTTGGAAAATTACTTTATTTTTTTTTGATTGTGGGTGCTAGGGTCGGAGGTTTGAGCCTCGCCCGGCCAGCGAAGCCAGCCATCACATCTTCCAAATCATTTCCGATAGGCAATCTCGTGTCCGATATCAGATTGGTTCTCCGTCTGTGGGTGTGGATTAGCGTCTAAAAGTTTCCCTGAGAAAGGTCGGGGAGGAGAATCGAACCTGGGACCTCTCTCACTACAGGAAACTGCGCTAACCACGACACCACGTCTCCTCCCGCTTACTTCTACATGCAATATATATTGAGTTGGGTTTGTTTAAGATTTGTACTCCAAATGTGGCATCCTTAAGTTAGAATAGGTCTTGACATTCCAAAACAGGCCCATCTTAAGGGCCCCAATCTTTTCCAATGGCAATTTTTAGAGCATATAACAGAGTTTGCATTTGCTTGTCTAAAGGTAATGCTTGTTCCATTTTAATTTCGAGTCAAAAACTAGACCAAGATATGTTTGAGAAGTGGAAATGCCCTCTCCAGATATACATATCAATCATTCATGGCCTATTACATGGCAAAGTTTTGAATATGGGAATCGGTGTGTGTGTCATGGAGATGGATACAAACAGCCTTTATTTTAGTGTTTGCTGTGTGAAACATGTCTTGCTAAAGAAGCTCTTGTGTTTCCTAAATATTCTAACCTTTTTTGTCTAAACCCATTCAACAATTTTTGTCAAACCATTTTTTTGTTAGAAAATGAAATATATTTTTCGCTTTTTCGTCATTTTTTTTTTAAATGAAGGGTTCACAAGTAAATTTTTTTTAACGAAAGCTTCGGGACACACGTTCATGAATCAATTCAAAACAAGTGACTGCTCAAAGTTGATTCATTTTCCATATGCCGTTTTTCAAGCACGGGCAAACGTTTATTTCCATTCTTTATTCCCTCATCAGGGAAACCATTACCATAACGTTCGCACTTCATGCAGGGGTTTTAAGAAAATCAAAACGAACTTTTTATAGCAAGAGTTGAAGTCTCACTAATTATTTGCTGGTGGCAACCGGCAGCATCGAATAAATACATTGGTAATGCTAGCAATGTCTGTGTCATTATAATCAGCCTTGGTATTAATTCCACAAATAGCTTGTCCGCTAGGGCAATGGACCGTTCGAGATTCGGTACCAAGGGTACTACATGTAGGATTGTACCATTGGCCTGAAGTGGGACAGAACATGTCAATGCAAGTCGCTCCACGATCATCTGCAAGGTATGGAACCAAATATGGCAATCGGTTATAACTTCAGTGTTGACCAATCAATTCAGTTATTCAGCTAGGATGTCCTTAAAAGATTTTTCATTACTCACCTACACTTGGACCTCCATCAGGCTGCCAATCAACCCGAATACTCGTGAAACCCACTGGACACGTATAAAGTGGTGAAAAACTTCCTTGGTCCCAGTAATGGCTCGTGATGAGACTTTTTCCCGGGTCGTTGCAAACAAAGTCTATTCCAGTTACGCCTTCATAAGGTGTTGTTTTGAACCTGAATTGGTTTACGTTGAATTCATTTTGACAATGTTCCCAATCACGCCAAGTTCCAACCAGGGAAGAAGTCAACTCATAGACTAAAAAATGCGGATCCATTTTTATAACAATTAGTGCTGGACTGAAAGCACTTTCGGTTCCGGTTTCGGTTATGTCTACCGAAACCGAAAGCGACACGCATTATAAAGGATGGAGTTGACAACAAAATCGATTTTTTTTTTTGGTCCGAAAACCTCTTAAACAAAAATTTTCACATTTGTATATGATTTTGTAGTCAGCTGCTTTCGGTTTCAGTTTCGGTTAAGCCCTCATTCGGCCGAAACTTTCAGTTTCGGTTATGAGCCCTTTTGGTCCATCACTTGCATTGTTATAAACAATGCATAGGTAGACAGCGTAGGAAAACTTTGCCGATCAATACTCGCTTTTGCCTTCCAGTAAACTCTTGAAATTGAAAATACACTGTCCACTTTCGGACGCCACTTTTGATTTTGTTCTATTCTCAAAGTGATTTACCCTTTTCAAAGGTTTTCAATTATTGGCGTACTGAACGAGTTTTGACCAAGGCAGAAAGGTTTGGCTGCAAAAGGTCTCAACGTAAACCGGAGTAGTTTTTTATCTTTTCCGATTCCGGTCCAAACTGATTGGAATCGTATCTTGGTCTGGTGGGTTGCTTTTTTCTGTTGGTGACTTTAGATCAGTTATAGATGAAATGGAGCCTTTTTTATATCTACAAAATGTACGTTGTGAATATCAGGGTTGTTCTAATCCCCCTGCGTTGCAAATGAACATCGTTGGATAAGAGTGAGGAATTTGAACATGTTTCTTGGACTTTCTTCAACTTTGGCTAATCTACTTATTTGAATAATAAATTAATTAACAAATATTGCTAAACATAAAAAAATTGTTAAAAGCTCAATAAGTCGCTCTAATAACTTTGTAAGATAATTTTGGCAAAGAGCTTGGAAAATATAATTACTTTTTAATTACAGTTCACTTCTAAAGAGTGAAATGAAATGAAACCCAAGTCCCTCCATTCATGACCTATTTTAAGCTGGCTTTGAAGTTTGGGGAAACATTGTGTTTGGAAATGCAAAAATACCGGTTGGCACTTAAATTTTTGCTTTTCCTTTTTCATTTTGATTATTTACGCACTTCAGTTTTTTCAAATCATTACTCCCAAATAAACTAAGCACAAACAAGTTTGATAAAACAAAATTGAGAGGTGCTAGATTTGTAGGAACTGGTGACACCTGAACGGACTTTACACCACACAAAAATGTCACTCCAAGTAGGTCAGTGCAGATTTGCTTTGCGTTCATTTCAGTAGTCTGGCAGCAAGAGTGCCAATTGGCTTTATTTTTCATGCGATGTTCTTTTCAAGCAAAGCTAGTGAATGGGAATTCTGCTGGTGATTGCCTGAAATCGTAAGTATTAGTCTTCAATGACGTAACGTGTTTGTTCTAGGTCTAAGATCGAGATTCATTAATGAACTGCCTTCAGAGCGTTTCAATTAGCATGTCTAAAGAAATAAACGGGAGTTGTCTTCTGATCCATGTTATGAGAACACGAAAGATTTGATAGAAATCATACATGGCGCAATCTGGTTAGTAACACGAACCAATAGTACCCGAGATGAAGCAGTGACATTCTCGTCGGTCCATTCGGTCCATGACCTAGGCCACCAAGTAGGCCTCAAAATTTGCATGGTAATGTTAGTTTGATTTTTTTTGTTTTTCCTGGAGTCAGAACACAGCTTCGCAGCTGCGATCTGATAGGGGCTGTCCGCACTGTGGGGATATTGCCGCTTCACTTAACAAGCACAAATTTTTACCTCACCCTCGGAAATGACCCCAGGTTCACCCATTTAAGCCGCCAAGGGCCGTGACTACTGCATGTAATTTAATACCACAGGCCACTTGAACTCGGCAAGCCCGGGACTTGAACCAGGGATGTTGCGAATAGTTGGTGAATGCTCAACCAATGCAATTAATTTATTTAATTATAATTCAATTAATGCAAGTAGCTACGACTGCTTGCATTGGTATGGTTATGTGACATCTGGCGACAAAAATGACCAGAACCCAGTAAAGTCTCGGGAAAATATGTACTACAAATATTGTTCTGACTTTTACTGACTTTCATTCAAGCTCCTAATCAGGGATGGCTAAATCCCGTCCAGGATTCCGAGAATAATCCCCTGACCAACCGTGCTCCTAATCAACTCTAGTGCTTGTTGAAGTAGTGCAAGGAAATCCTTGAGTAGTGATACCCAGCCTTCTTTAGATCACATCTGTGATCTTCTTTTCTAAATCCAGAACAACAAGCAAACTTTGTTTTTGGATGTGCTTATAGTATTTTGTTCTATCAGAATGATATGTCACTCACTGGCAATTATATTTTCTTATTCATTACGGGAAAGAAAATGACACAAGTGTTCTTTTAGATGGTTGTGTTACTTGTTTCTTGAAAGAAGACCGAACGTTTTGATTTGATCTCAGTTTCATAAAAATCACGCCCTGCAGGCTTTGTGATTCATGAATATTTTCAGAGTATCATTTCCGTTAGACCTCTAGGCCCATGCACATATCGATAGCTAGAGTTCTGAGCCTCAAAGACATACCTTGTAAATTGTGAAAAAACTTTACCACTAAGCAGAACAATACCTGTGCGGAAGTGTTGACATGATTTTAGGCTTAATACTTACTTCCAGCTGCAAACGAAAATAAACTTAATGTTAACACATGAAAGTAACAACTTCCCGGATTTGAAGCTAATATGTTGAACTATGGAAATCCAAACATCTGTTTGGCCCAAGTCTCACAAATTCCCACTTCAAATCCAAAGGCTTTTCCTCATATACCTTTGCAATCGTGATAGCAATCTTGACTTTCTTCAGTAGGGTCTGAAATTGGACAAGGCTCGTTGTTCGGTTGGAGATTACACTCTCGCGTTCGATATAGGAAGCCTGGTCCACAGTCGGTGTCACATGCTTTCCAAGCTCCCCAATTGGCCCATGGACTGGGCGCTGAAAGAGGATTTGAACACCAGATTATTGAGGTTAGGAATCTGAGAGAAGTGGAATGGTTTGCAAGATGTAAAGACTTCCAAATGATTAGTTCATACAGTTATTTTATGTTAAAGATATCTGGTCAGGACATGGAATCAAAGCCATGGTTACTTAAAAATACTATTTTAGAGCCAATAAGTACGATAAAAAGTCAATGGAACAATATGGTGTTTGCAAAAACCTTACTTCATTGTATTACCATTTTAACCAATTTATGACTTGTACTTGCATAGAATGTGGTTTCAACCTTCACCCTTATCATTAGAGGCCGGGAAAAAATGTTGGAAAAACGTCCAAAAAATGTCATTAAAATGTCAGGAAAAAGGGCAAAAAATGTTGAAATATAGGGCAAAAAAGGGCAAAAAAATTTGAAATTTAGGGCAAAAAAATGTAGGACAATACGCAAAAAATAACTGTTTTATTGCTTTGACGCACCTCAGTTTTGACCAATTTCTGAGATCAGCAAGCATCATTGTAAAAATTTAATGGCTGGAAAAGGACTGCTATCTTACGCTGCAACTTTGCTGTGAAGTGATGTTTGCTATCAAACACCTTTTTCTATCGTATTTGGCAATTCTGTTCAAATTCACTGCAGAACTGCACCGTTTTAAGGGCCTTCTTGGGCTAGGCGTCAGTTGAAGTTCGGCCGTCCTGTGGTGAGAGGTTCTTCCTTGAGAAGACTACTTAATACAGTGTGACCAGACATCTGAAGGAAATAATGCCATGAAAACAGTTTATGTTTTAGGTGAGATAGCACATTCAGACTCTTTGAAAGGCAATAGATATTATTATTATTACTTATTTATTGCGATGTCTTTTATCATCAACATGGTTTCGAAACATTACAAAAGTAAAGCGTATGGTATGGATGTGCCAAATCACCACAGATCAAACATATGCAATCATCAGTAGGAATGGGATGGAATTCTTTCCTACTGCAATTAACATGGTGTTCAACGTCAAGTATTTCCCGAAATATTAGCCTTCGGTGCCTCGGGTACACTGAAATCAGAGGAAGAACGCGGCTTCGCCAGAAGTATGAAGGAATATCAGAAAAAAAGAGTGATTGAGGGCGGTTTGGGAAGGTCGTTGAAAAGGGTGAGCTTAGAAATACTAAAAGGCAGAGATTGGCATTCAAATCTATGATTGCCTGACCCGGCACGGACTGTCTGTGACGTCATTCATCATGCGGGAAGCCGAAGTTCATGATTAAAGGAACCTTTTCTTCTACGAAACACATCTAAACTATTTCGCTCATTTGATAGGGCAGTTTGGTTATTGAAAGTCCTCAAGTCTGCTGGAAGTGTGTCTAAGGTATTTACCCGATATGAAAAAAGTGAATTTCAATTAGTGTGGAGTTTTAACAAGGGCCAATTAATGTCACACGATCGGGTGATTGACAACAAAATCTTAGTGATGTGGAATCTGGGCTTGCGCAAGTTTTTTTACGGGAGGTTGCAAGGTAGGGTTACTGCTTGCAGAATGGGTGCTTTGCTCTTGTATATGAGCAAACACGAATGTGAGTTTGATTTGCAACCCTGCTCAGAAGTCACGAAAGTCAGGGATGCCTTGCCTTTTGGTGATCCTTAAAGGAAAAACGGGTTTATGAAGACTGGTAGATAGAGGGGAATATGATTTCACATCGGTAAATTGGCAACCCCGGCACCAAGTCAGATCACTACAAAATCAACAAAGAAGAAGCACTCTGGTTTGTTATTGAACTTCGTTAGAATTAGCTGAATGTTCAACTGAATGCTATTGACCAATCACCAGCGTGAATCATCGGCACCGTGTGTTAGCCTACGACGGCCAGTCTCTAGTAAGGGTCGCTAGGTGAGCTGAACTCCCTTGAAATAGATATTAAACTCTGAGTAAATAATGGCAACAGTGCCAGCAAAAAACATACTTTACTCTACTCATAGCTATTTACACACGTAAAATAATCACGGAAACAGGGGTCACAAAGTTTCTGATTTGAACTTTTTCACAGCTTTTTGACAAAAAGAAACTTAAAGGGCACTTTTCCCCCTTTCCAAAGATTTGAAATAAATTGGCATTGTAAAATGTGAAGTTGAAGAATGACAATTTTAGCAGGAAATTTTGGCGGGAAATTTCAAGCCTTCATTCATTTGATTAATTGGTCCTTCAGAACCGGTTTGGGATGACATTTTTGAGCAAAAATTACAAAAAATGTTAAAAAAATGTTGAAAATTTCCAAAAAATGTCAAATAAAATTAAAATGTTATATTCACGTAATATTGGCAAAAAATGTAAAAAATTATTTTTAATGTAAAAAAATTTTTTCCCGGGCTCTACTTATCATTCTCAATATTTCTGTAATACTACTGAACCTGCATGATAAGTCAAATATCGCAAGAATAAACAATAACATTTTGTAACTTGCTTTTGAAGAATTATTTCGGCATTATAAAAGCCCAAATTGACCCTTTTTTAAAATCTATATTTGCATGGTACTTTTGGTTTTTTTCTTTTCTTTTTACCCAATCCCAAATTTCACCATCAGCAAGAAATTCAGCCCTTTGACAATAAACTAACCAACCCAATATCAGAGGAGGAAGTAATGTCTATCTTGGAAAAACAAAAAAGCAGAGCTTGAGGTCTCTATGGTTACGCTCCAATACGCATGAACGTACTAAAAAAGGACATCTCTAAGCTCTCGTTAAAATATACAACGAAGATCTGACATCGGAACAATTTCCAAATATCTGGCTGAAGAGCGCAATGTTCTTCATCCACAAGAGCGGTTCAAGATCAGACCCCAAAAGCTTCCGTTCAATCGCAATACAGGATCCGTTCCTAAAGGTGTTCTCCTCAATTCTTAATGCAAGATTAACATCATATATTGAAGAACAATCTCAGCTCCCTAAACTCCCATTCGTTTTTTCCCGTGGAAAAAATACCACAGATGCGACCGCTCTTCTAAAGGAAATTGCAAGCCAAAGGCTATCAAATAAACAACGAACCTTTACAGCATTCATAGACGTCCGAAAAACATTTGACGTTATCGATCGAACCCCTTTGTTCAAGAAATTTAACACCCTAGGCATTCCCACGACACTTTCTCGCTTACTGCTCCAAATCCTACAAGAAACTAAGGTCACCCAAACATCAAACCAAAGAAAGACTCGCCCATTCTCCACTCACAACGGGGTTCCACCAGGAGACCCTTGCTCTCCCACCCTATTCAATATATTCGTCAAAGATCTGGGCGGATGCTTTGAACACGAAGGAGTCATTGTCAGTGAACAAAACATCAAATACCTCCAATATGCCGATGACCAATGCATCCATGGGAATAACGAAGATCTAAAGAAGACTCTTAGAAATTTGGAGTCTTATTGTCTGACAAACAACCTAGAGATCCATACGAACAAATCAAACGTAGTCTTTAACAGAGGACGATTATCAACATTCCAGTACACTTTAAATGGAACAAATCTTGAAAAAGTCAATGAATTCAAATATCTAGGCGTCATATTCACATCCCAATTAGTCTCTTCAAGTCACCTCAAACAAATCAACAATCAACGCCAAGGCAAGAGCAAGAATCGGCTTCTTTTCCAGCGACTCAGTATCCAAAACCTTCCTTTACAAATAGCCCTTCGAATCTTTCAAACTTAAATAAACCCTCTATTTGAGTATGCACTGCCAGTCTGGATCACCTCATCCATAGCCAAAAATGTTTGGGAAGCTACAAATTCCATCTTTTCAAAATTCCTCCAAAGGTAATTAAGGGTACCTTTTTATTCCAACAACTCCATAATTCATTTTATGACCTCGACAATACCCTTGGAGACTTAGTTAAAAAACAGGACTACAGACCGATTACCCTCCATCCAAATAGGACAAGGATTTGCACGACTGCAACTCTCTTTCTTTAACCAAATCCCCCCCCCTCCCATTTCGAGCCAATCCCAAACAATCCGACTTACTTCTGGAGAAGTAAAATCCTTTTAACTCTTCTCTTAAACTTTCAAAGACGACAAAGGACACTGAATGAAATTTTGGATACAAAACAGTACACGACCTGCTCGTACAAAACATCCCACACCTCCACAACCGACCTCTGCATTTGCAAACTATGGAAAGAACCTCTTTTACCCTACCACAACCTTTATATCTGTGACCACAAAGATGAAAATGGCATCGCAATAAATATTTACATATGAAAGTTTTTTTGCATGTGCTTGTCTTAAGCTGCAAATGCGTATTCAATTTTAATTTTGAGTCAAAAACTAGGTCTACATATTTTGGTTTTTTTAAAGTAAGGTATTTTCTCTCCAAAAATGGAAATTCTTTTTGTTGTAAATTTTCCTTTGTTGGTGAAGACAATGGCAGTCGCTTTGTGGGTGCTAAATTTCGGGCCATTGTCCTTAGCCCATTTGCATTAGGTCAACCATTGATTTCGGATCGACTCCCGTTATTAAGAGACACGCATCGTCTGCATAGACTACAGTGAGGATTGGGCCTTTATTCAATTGGTTTGGGATGTTGTCAAAGGGAAGATTCCACGAGAGTGGTGAGAGTGCGCCCCCTTGAGTTATGCCTCTAGTGAGGAATCGATCAAAATCATCCCTTTCGATTTTTGTTATTGCTATTCTGTTTGAAGATAATACTTAAACCATTGTACAATGGCTGAGGGGAAATTCCTTTCTCTCATAACATTTGCTATTGATGTTGTTCTAATATGGTCAAAGGCACCTTGTATGTCTAAAAACACACCCAGGGTGTTTTGTCCTTGAAGTATGCCTGACTCAATTTTGTCATATACCTCAGTAAGAAAAGTGTCAGTTCATTTTTGCTTGCGAAAAGCGTGCTGTCATTCGTAAAATGGATTCCCAAGCAAGTGCTTGTCCTCCAGTTCCCATAAAATAATCTTCTCTAATCCTTTCTGCAGGAAAGAACTCAAGCTAATTGGTCAGAAGGACCTTGGATTTTGATAGCTCTCCTTTCCATGTTTTGGGAGAAAGAAACTTTTGTTCTGCATCATATTTCTTGGACATGGCCCAGAAAGAGTCAGAGTTTGTAAAGCTTAACTATTTAATGAATTGTGGTCTAATCTAGTTGTTGAAGGACTAATGGTTTGATTTCGTCTGGACCGGATGCTTTTCAGGATGAAAGTCCTTGAAAGCGTCCCTGACCTTAGAAAAGGTTACAGAGGTAGCTTTAGGGTGATTTAGAACATGACCATCTTCTACTACTTTTGGACTTTTTCAAAAGTGCCCTACCAATTGGTAGGCAAGAGTGGCCCAACAGGTCGTATCTATCAATATCTGTGGGAGAGCCCCCTTATTTCGAATTGTTTTTAGTTAAAAAAATCGTTTACTTTTCTCAATGGCGCTCGAGTTAAAACCCCGTGCGTCTCTGACCATCTAGCGTCTCTCCTTAGGGTAAAAAAGAAGAAGAAGAAAAGGTCATTTTTCTTACGTCCACATGACACTCTACACGTCACAGAGTCTTGATTAGACCCATTGCAGGGAGCGCCTCCATTTCGCGGTGCAGGATTGTCACAAGTCCTCGAGCGAGTTCTGAAGCCATCACCACAAGAACCATTGGTTTGAATGCAATTATTCCAAGCCATCCATGGCGACCAAGAACCTAAATCAGGACTTAAAATTGATCAAAACAAAACCGACAAAATATCAGATTACGGCACACCGTACCCGGACAAACGGGTTCATCGGTGCAATTCCTTTGTTCTACTCGTGGATCGGATATGGGGCAGTTTTCTCCTCCATGTTTGGGCGCAGGGTTGGTGCAAGTACGGGATCTTGATTCCGAAGTCAAGTTGCAATCACTTAAGCAAGAGTTCCAGGAGCTCCATTCCGTCCATTGGCCATCAACTAAATCGGTGGGGGTTAAAAAAGACAAAATATCTAAAAATGGGCTTTTTTTTCTTTGAAGAATTCTGAATTGAAATCTAAAATGTAATTCAATTTAAATTACTTTCAAAATGAATTGAATTAATTCTTTTCAATGAAAAAGATGCAACATATTTGACTCAAAACCAATTTGTTCTCATTATTGTCATTATTTGTCTCATTATCACCTTTGTCAAAAAGCTGTTTATTTGGGGTTGATATCTTCATGCATCAACTGGGCTTGGAAATGTGGCGGAAAATCGGGGAAAGGCCTATTCTCAGAACTTGCTAAATAGATTCAATTGTAGTTGTATTTTGCGATTGATTTTTTTCAATTAGATTGACCAAAAAGTAATTAATTACAAATGCTCTGAGTTCAAACATAGTTATTTGATAACAATTACATTCAAATGTAATCGCAGTGACGTAATTGTAATTGCAATTTCAATTACGCAAGGATGACTCAACGAAGGATATATTACAGAATACCACTTAAAGCCGAGTTACTACAATGAAAATTCAACGGAACATTTATTGCTTTGAAATAACCTCTCATTTTAGTACATTGCCAGGCCTTAAGCTGTATTTCTGTAATTCGTCCTGAGAAATTAAGATGTCCTTGAATTACGTAACAGGTCTTGCAACACTGATTTACATGGCTTCATTTAAGTCCACCGCCACTTTGGAGTGAAGTCATTCATTATATATTTGAATACAGTACATGCCATAAACATACAATTTGTGTAAGACAAACCTTGCCAATTGAATTTGAGCATTTGAAAATTGAAGGGGATTGGAGAATTTCCGTTCCCAGAATCTTTGACAAAGCATGCCATCCTCATTCTAATCCGCCCTCAATAAGAGTTTTGAGCTTTGCTAAACTACCACTGAAAACTGTGAGGGAAATCAGAAACCGGCTTATTGCGTCCATCCAACTACAACTATGAGACTATTGGGAATCGAAAAAGGGAAAAACTGGAATAAAAATCTGGCTGACAAGGTCCAACAAATGGTGGATGACGATGCCTCGCCAAAGTGTGCTTCATTTGAATCCGCCACAATAGATTAGCCACGGTAAAAAAGCTTTGGCATTGTGAATGAGTGGACTGATCTTCAAAACCGTTTTTCTCTGGTTTCTAAGACGCGATGGAGCTATTTTTGTTTCGATAAGTAGTCCCACAACTGCTTTGGAGAAGCCCAATTTTCGCCCCATTGATGGATTGACACCTTGGGATCCTCATCCACAATATTTTGGACCTTGTCAGCCAAATCTTATTTCTTTTTTATCTTTTCGTGGATTTTCTGATACCCAGCAGCCTCATAGTTGGAGCTAAATTCAATACGCCGGTTCCTGATATTCCTTACAGTTCTCAGAGACACTTTAGTAAAGCTCAAAAATCTCACAATTGTCCCATTCTGCACGGATTAGAATGAGGATGGCATGTCTTTTCAAAGATTCCGGGAACGTAAGTTCTTAAATTCCCTGCATTTTTCAACCGCTGACAGTCAAGTAGCAAAGCTTGTTTCACACCAAAATTCAGGTATATGGCTTGTATATGTAATGAATGACGTTACTCCAAAGTGGTGGCGGATTTAAATGACGCACCCTGTGTAGGCATAATTCGTCTTAAATTTCATTTTGCCCATATGTTTGGAGCGGACGAACCTTTTTTTAAATTTTCGAACATAGTTCTGTTTTTTCCGCAATAGAGGTTGTGAAGAATTGTTTGTTGTCCCCCTCTATTCCCGCCCCACCAGCCTGTTGCGTAGACATCGCTGAAGGCCAGCCAGCATTGTCCATGCCCTCGGGAAGAAACAAAACTCAACATGATTTTAACTATTTCGCAATATGTGTGATATTGTACTGATAAATAAGTATCATAAGTGTTTACCGATATCAAAAAGGACATTGGTTGGTGACATTGTTGGCAAATTTACTTGAAATATTAGGTAATTTGTCTCTTCCTATGTGTCTGGACAGTGCTGGCAGGCCTACAGAGTGTCTACGCGGCAGGTCTTGGCAGCGTCCATAGCGAAAGACAACAATCAATTCTTCACAACCTCTATACGAAATTTTTACATATCGAACGAAACGTTCATAGGTTTCTAGTTACTTGCAAAGAATTTCCGAACTTCCGTTTCATGCTTGCTCCTTTCAGGTTCTCACCTCATCATTACCCGGTAGTTCTTCTGAGTCAGCACATCTCTACAAATCGTTCTTGACTTCAACTCAATTCCCCTTAATGATCATGTTGGGAAAAGAACTCTGTCATTTTGGGCTTTGCGCTTGAATTGCTCGAAGCCCTTCTGAACTCACTCTTGGGATCGCTAGAAGATGCTCGATTTTGCCTTGGTCTTACCACGACTGCTTGATATCTCTCTCATTGTGAAAACGAGGTTAGCTCATAAACGCGCTTTTTTGGCCTTTTTGACATAGAACTGCCCTTAACTTTGATTAACACATGATCTAAGTTGTCCAAGACAAGTGTTTCGACTCATCCAGATCTCACGGCCATAGCCCTTAATCTTTTCACGTCAGAGCCAATCGCTACCCAAATAAATCCCGTGGATCGTCAAGGTTCGAGCCATACCACACTTCTCCAAGCCGAACCCATAACCCTAACCACGAGATTAAAAAGTGTTTTTCGTGCGGTTTGCGCCATCATCGTGGATTTTCTTGTATTTTCCAGAAGCAAACTTAACTCCCACAAATATTTTTCTTTCACACAATTTCATAAAAAAAATCCCACACGATTGACATTGAATCCGAAAACCCCACCCGAGCGGGTTTTCCTATTTTTGCCCTAAATGCCTCTAATTCGTCCCTCAAAATTGTGCTTAACCTCTATGTGAGTGACTTTGTGCGGCTTTAACGCAATTCTCGTGTATATTGTGTTTCCTAGAACTCTTGAAGAAAATATGAAAGATGGGAATATTTTATTAATAGGGCTCGGATGAAGTTGCTGTTTTTTGGCACAATGTTGCTTTTTTGCCATAAAGTTTCAACATTTTTTTTGTTAAACGTTGCCCTTAGTTCGAAGAAAGTTGTTCAAAAATTGCTATTTTCCAGC
>CM021312.1:8552027-8595506 GCA_010645155.1 Tigriopus japonicus | reverse complement strand
TCAGGCCGGAAATTAGGGGTTTTTGTGTACCTTATTTATTTGATTGATTAGGGGCATCCAAAATCTGGTGAATGTATATACTACTACCAACAATAAAATTCTTCAAAATTGATTCCAGGATTTTACCAACACCGCTAGTGAGGGAAATAGGCCTGTAATTTGATGGGTCATCTTTCTTCCCTTTTTTAAGTATGGGGCACACATTTCCGTCCCTCATAGCCTGTGGCACTTCACCCTCGTTTAAAGAACGTTGGAAAAGTGCCGAGAGTGGCTTGCTGATTTGTTTTTTTACTTCATAGAGAACTCGTGGTAGAATACCATCAGGGCCAGAGGCAGCTTTTTTATCTTTGAAATTACGCCCTCGATCCTCTCTGGGGTGATTTGGAGTTCTACAGGTGGAGGGTCTGCAAATGTGGCTACTTCAGATTTTTTTGAGTGAGCAACGACAAGCGGAGTAAACTCGGAGGAAAAGAACTGATTGAAGACTTCAGTCTTTTCCTGGTCGGATCGTATCTCCTTGCCATTTGGGTCACTCAAGTAATCAATTTGGCCGATGGTGTTCGTTTTTGAGTTTATGTACGAATATAGCTGTTTTTTGTTCCCAGGCATCGTAAGGTTTGTTTCATACAACCTTTTTGCCTCTTTGACTTCCTGTTTTACTGCAATCGACAGAGCTTTCAGCCTCTCTCTGAGTTGTGACGACTTCACATGCTTCAGTCGCCGTCTAACCCTTCTCTTTGTATTTATTAATGTAAGCAAGGGAACAGACATCCAAGGAGGTCTCAACGAGCATTGCCTTCGGGCTCTCATAGGAATTGACATGGAGGATGCATTATCCAGGGTCTGGTAGAAATGACACAATTCGTTTTCAATTGATTTGACGGAACCATTTTCACTCCATTCAGCAATCGACAGGAGGTGGTTAAGTTGATTGAAATCAGCCTTTTTTAGGTCAGGGACCAGCTCCGTGGATCGAAAAGTCTTGGGGCATTAGGAGTAGGTGTTGATTGCTATTGGGTAATGGTCACTGATCTTGTCCACTTCCTGCACTTGGACGCACTTGATTTGCGCCAGGGAGTTGGTCAGAGCAAGATCCAAAACATTCCCCTTGTCATGAGTTGAGTTTGTCACGAGTTGGGATAGATTTGCATACACCAGGGGGTCTAAAAAGTCTTGCTCAATTTTGTTGCTCGAATAAAGTGCTTGCCAACAAATTCCTGGGAAGTTGAAATCTCCCACAATTAGACAATTATTTTTCCTCGAAGCAACGAAATTGTTAATTGACTCGTTAGTTTCTGCAATTGCGTTAGGCGATCTGTAGACACAAAAAATGTCAAGATTATTGACGGATATACATGCCACGGAGGGCGGGAGATTGCAAAGAGCCTTTGCTTGGACTCCTATTTTGACGTAACTCCCTCTGCCGCGTTTAGTGTCCGTTCTATCCTTGCGGACTTTCAAATTGCATCCACAGAAATTGAGTTCATGATCTGTGATTAAAATAAACTCAAAGTAATCTTAACTTAAAACGTAAACTTAAAGTAATCAACTACAATTACATATACTTTTGATTCAAATAAAATGAGAACAATTACAATGAAATGTATTACAAATATCTAAGTGTTATTAAGATTGAAATTACACTACAGGTCTGAAAGAAAAAAACTTTTTTTAGCGTTATCTAATAAGATAAATTAATGGGAAACAATCAAAAAAAAAACGATTTGAATCCAAGAATTTCGATGTTTTCGAAGACTTCAATTTGATTGTGATTGCAGTATTTTCATAGACATTTTCAAGTAATTGCAATCAATTAGACATGCACAAGGTTGCTCCAAGTGAGCGTTTTAAATCATTCCGCGGGCGGCAAAACAGGGCCGTTGGCTGTGCTGTGCTGCTCAGCCCATTTTGGCCAATCCAAGTTTTTCCCATTTTGACGAGCATTTGATGATTCTAGGTCCTTGGAAACGATCAGTATTTCACTTAAGGATACCTTGGCTGGAATTGGGTCAATAATATGCAAAAAATATTATTAGGGTGATTGATATAAAAGCAAGTAGGCAAGCCTTGTGCTATTGCAAAAATAGGACTTAACATTGATCCAAACACTAATATAAAGATGCTGATTTATTCAGTGGGTTCCAAAGAATCATTTAAATATTTCAAAGTACTTAACATACAGAGAAATGCACTATTTTTTAACGCTTCTTTCTTTTAAGCTCTAATCTTTTCTGTATCATTTTCTAGCAAACAAATTGGGCATATTTTCAACCAAGTGAAAGCAGAGGGATCAAAACGTAAAATTTAGATCGTTTCCAGGGACCTAGAATCATCAAATGCACGTTAAAATGGGAAAAACTTGGATTCGCCAAAATGGGCTGAGCAGCACAGCACAGCCAACGGCCCTGTTTTGCCGCCCGCGGAATGATTTAAAACGCTCACTTGAAGCAACCTTACACATGTCCTATTGCGTTACTATTAAAAAGATATTCAAACTTTTATCATTTCCACTTTTAACATTTCCACTCAACGAGATCGCTATCACAATTAGTTTCGTCTTTTACAGAGTAGAAGTCCTTAGTGTGATCATAGTAAATGCCTTAAATTGAAAATAATTTGTAAACCCGACTACTTTAACAAAATATTCATTATCTGCCGCCATAAAGGCTGTTTTAGATTATTAGGTTGGCCAAGTAAGATGTTCAGAGACGCAAAATCATTGTCATGCCATGTCATTTTTCTAATTGTTCTGAACATGAATATGTTTGATAATGACCCTGTGCTTATGAAACAATATTTTCATATTTTGGTCAAGAGGATAGTGGTCTTATTAATAGATGAAACAAAATAACACTTCTATAACACGTTAGATTTTTTTGCATATTTTTAGTATTTTGTGAGCTTTTTTAAGGGCCTACAATGATTTTTTTCTCCAAGCAAACATTTTTTCTTAGGGGGGGGGGGGATTTAATACCGTTACAAGAAATGGGATTCCCTGTAAAGAGAGTTAATGATTAATACAGTTTATAAAATTACCGTTTATATGAAATTTAATCTACCAATGAGTTACTGCTGATTCATAGCTGGACTAAGTACAAAAACATTTTACATGGTTTATTTTCGAGGGATGCTATTCAATCTCAATGTCATTCGAAAAAAATACCTGAGAGAAAGGGTATGTAGAAGAGACCACAAAATTGTTAAAGCTATTGCGTCTTATTTTTGTGAACACTTCTTTTCGGAAACTCTGTAAACAGTCCACAGAGCAGAAGTAGCTTAAGAAAACAGTCGACTTTCCCTGAAGAAGTCAAAAAGTTATAAATAGGGCCCGGAAATCATTTTTATATATTTTTATACTGTGTACGTTATAGAGAGAGGGGTCGGGGAGGAGAAACGAACCTGGGACCTTTCACACAACAAGAAACTGCGCTAACCATGGCACCACGTCTCCTCCCCGAAAATTTTCATTCAATCCGAAACAGAAAATATGACCTAATATGCGATCGTCATGCATAGTGTCGGTGTAGATGGCGTCGACACCAACACCGGCTTTTCCAACTTTCGGTTTCAGTGTCGACACCGAGTTTTGTGCCAACACCTACAAGGTTTCGTGATTTTTTTCAAAAACATGAAACATTTACTACATAAACACTTTCACAAGCGGTGTCGGTGTCAAAGTCGGTGTCGACAACGGTCAGTGCCGACTTTGACAATTTGGCCGGTGTCGGTATCGATGTTATACCCTCTCCAACTCTTGTATGCTCAGTCAAAGCAATTTGGATCCCCAAGGTTACTCCTCAATAATTAATCCTTGATTGCTCATTACAAAACCAATTCTTGCCTTTATTGACACAGTAAATGCAATTTGCAGATAGTCTTATGATCATATTTTTTTTGAGCGGAAAGTATGATAGATAGTTAAAAATGTCTCGTACAAAACATTCACAAACAAGTTAAACCAAAAAGAGCACTTTTAATCTAATTGAGGTCATTTTGGAAGAGTAGGACCTGCTTTAGAAAGCTAACCGAAATACCAATCAAGTTCGATCTTGATTAAGGGTTCTCTAGAGCCTTGATTTTCGTTATACAAGAAATGTACAATGTAGAATCTTGAATGGGAGTTCTTGAGAACCTTTGCAGGTGTCCCCCGGACAAATATCGTCTTTGTACGCAAGGCTCGTTCTTCAGCCAGAGGGTTAGTAACGACTGGAACCGTCTACCACTGGGACTGAAACAATCTAAGTCACTTAACGAATTTAAGAGAGGAGTCCACATCGTTTTCGAAGCCGGCTTTTGAGGACTCGTTTGATTTGATCCGACCACATTCTTCCCATACACCTATACTGTGTTTAGAGAATAAAGCTACTATACTATACTTTACTATTTTGCAGATTTTTCCACACATGACCATTACTTTTTGATGCAAATACTGAGGAACGCGAAAAAACAACATTTGTGTTTCTTTTGCACTTTGCCTTCAAAAGCGAAATGAAAACATTTGATATGAAAAAGGATGTAATTGAAAGGTAATTCAGTTAGTTTTTGAAAGTAATGAAAAAGTTACATTTCAAAATAAAGTTATTATATTTACAGTGTGGGAGATAAATCTGAGAATTGGGGACCCAATGATTTTTAATGAAGCCACCATGGTAAAATGAAAATCTGCATGAGTGAAAAAGTGAAGTGAAGCTGCATGGAAGGTTATTGTTCTTTTGGAATTGGCATTTTAAGTAATTAATTATAACATTAAATTAATTTACTTTTAACATGGAATCTGTGGGTGATCAGGACCCTTTTTCATTCACTTTAAAATGACTAAATTCACTTGTAATGACCTCAATGAACATTTCTAGAAGTCTTAACTGCATTCTGGTAAATAGTAGAAAATAGTTGTACTAATTGGTTTGGGAGTCCAAGTGAAAAAATAAAAAAAATCATTTTCCCATGGTGGTTTCCTTCAAAAATACTGTGTTTCCATGTTTATCGCGCATAATGTTTGTTGTATTACTTTTGAAACGAATCTTATTGTAATAACTAGGGACGGGCAAATAGTGTAAAAAGATTTTTGGTAACATAAACCCATTTTTCTGCACTTTTGCACTTTTCACCATTATTTGCACTTTTTATTTACGTTTTTGGCCAAAATTGACAAATTGTTCAGAAAATGTAGTGGCTTTTGAAAGAATTTTTAGTTTCAAGATCAAATTTTGAACTTGTCAAAAAAGCTTGCATTTGCAATCAACCATTCTTAGCACCTTGAAGAAAAATGCGCATTTCAGACGCAAACCTCACACTTTATTCACCATCTTGCTTTAACTATAACATCCTGCTCACTAAACTAAAGATTAGACAAAAGAATCTCATTGCATGCAACCAACAAATAGCAAACCTGAAGAAACTCATGTTTTGGTAATGGAAGGATCTACAAACAATGTGGATTGCAGAATTAGGTTTGCTGCCTATAAAGATCGATTTTTGTAAAAAAAGGCTGTTATAAACTAAAAAACATCAAGCTAAGGATACATCATCGTAGCAGTACACATTGTTTAATTGACTTAGAGATATTACTTTTAAGTTCCAAAAGTATTTGAGAACAGTTTTGAGGTGAAGAGATAATGCCATATTTGAAATTGAGTTCTGGTTATTAGGCCATGGGCCAAATATTGAAGTAATGTCACTAAAAACAAGCTTAAAACACATTTCTGACTATTTTCTTTGATGCAGTTGTTAGGCACACGTGGGTATTTTTCTGTTCAATTTTCAATGTCTATTTTTGAACAACTTGAAGGACGAAAACAGAGTGAAGTAAAGCCATATAAAACAATTGCTAAATATTATTTCGACAATATTTTAGGTACACACATCCACGAGACCACCTTAGGAATGAAGAATTCAGAAGATTGTTGACTAGAGTATTTTTCATGACTTTACATCCTTTTTGCTAGTGACCTAATTAATAGAACTCTATTACTTGTGCGGCATTGTCTCTTCACCTCAAACTAGTCTCAAATGTCTTTAGAACTCAATTAGGAGCCGTGGGTACTCCATGAATGACGTTTTAAGTCCAAATGCAAGGTATTTGCTCTTTTTTGACATTTATTTGCACTTTTTTGACATTAATTTGCTCTTTTTGACACTTATTTGCTCTTTTTTCGACATTAATTTGCTCTTTTTTGACATTTATTTGCTCTTTTTTGACATTTTCCTGCACTTTGTTTTGCACTTTTGGGCACATTTTTTTTGCAACTTTTGGTAACTGAAAGGGTAAGATTATTTGCACTTTCTGTCCCTCGTAATTTTTTTGTCCCTAGTAATAACAAGTCATACCATCAACAGACCATGTCGGTCACTCAGAAAATGATTGATCTCACAAGAAATGTATGAAGCTCAAAAAGACGCAACAGATAACAGTTCTTAAAGCGTTAGCTAATATTTCTTGTATGTCACCGTATTTTCTAGCCAAATTTTGGGAGGAAGGAAAAAGTCGGAATCACGCACGCTCTGGTTTCAAAATGACCCTGCACGGGAAAATTCATTTTCGCCTTAACATTGAACAATGGGGAAATTACCCTTTTCTGACTCTTCAAGCCAAGTGTTTGGCCAATCATTTGCAATAAGTGAGAGGTTTATTATAGGTTTCAATCATGAGTAATATATACCAAAGTAAGGTGTTCTGTTTCTTTTGAAACACACGGTACTTTACCTGGACACCTCATAATACGGCAATATCGAACACTTTCCGATGACCCTTTACAATAAAGATCAGGTTGGCTAGAAATGCAAATTCTGACTCGTTTCTTTACACCCGCATCGCACGTTTGCGAGCATTCCGCCCACTCAGACCACTTCTCCCACCCACCATAAATAGCACCTAAAACGTTTATCATTATGAATTAGACATGAGGTTGGGTGCAACAATAATATAAATCCTTACGTAATCTGTCTTCAAGCCGATATGGCTCCTGATTTCCTTTTTCAAAACCGGGAATGAATGTGAATTTGATGAGAGCACACCCTTTGGTATCGGTCAAATCCAAGGGACGAGATCGCAACGATATTTCAGTTCCCACACCACACCCCTTTCCGCTTTCGAAATATTCAATCTCTCGAGCATTGGACAGAATGAAGCAAAGGAGCACCCGTAGGAAGGATGTGACAGATTCGACACGCATATTTGAACTAATTGATTTTTCCTCGTACAGTTTTGGTTACCTCGATGTACGAAGGACTCAAAGCGCATGGACATTTAACATTAAAATATTAATGAGGGCAGGAATCTTAGGCGAATATCTGTTCACCTTTTATGTCTTTCTTGTTGCAAATGTATGGGTTTCATTTAAGTTTTTTTTTTTCACAAGTTTCGGCGTCCTCATCTTGCTTCCAGGTTATTTCTTGTAAAATTGAGAAACTGAAATTGAGAGCACAAAAACTGCTTTTATCTCGGAAAAAAAGCACACGTTTTACCATTAAAAGTTACAATCAAAGCTGAAATGTTGAACAGTAAAAAATCCTGCTTAAAGAAATTTGTTCGTGGAAATTTTTCATTTAAGATATGCGAAAGTTAGTCAGGTTTTTCCTCAAAACAATTCTGAAATGATCAGAAAAACGGGCATTGCCCTTTTTAAAGAAGTCTAGCATAGACTAAAAATACAAAAGTGATAAAATTGTGATAGAAAGAAAAAAAAATCTCTGCAATTTACACATTATGGCTTTTTGATATTGGTATCCTTTTTCGTCGTGTCGCATTATGTTCATCAGACTTGCGCAAATTTCTTTCAAAGTGCAATTAATTACAATTATTGTTGCAAAGAATTAAATTTTATCAAATACAATCAATTACTATTACTCGTTTTTCAAATGTAATTTATTAACATTATAATTACTTTCAAAAAGTAATTGGAATATATTTTAATTACACTTTTTCTCAAAACAAATTTGCCCTCATTTCCTTTTTGAGGGTAAAATGCAAGAGACGCGCTAGTTTTTAGGGTTTATCAATGTTATCAGCAGTGTTGCATGCTCTTGCTTTGTAATAAGTACTGTCCTGTACAGTACTAATAAGAACCATCCATGGTACTGTACTGTGGATTATTTTGACTTCAAGAATTCCGCAAAATGCACTCTCAGAAGGTTGGCTCCTTAGTTGAAGTCAATTTGAGCCAGAGTTAGTAGAGTTACTATTTCATGGACTTGTATTGAGAGCAGTTTTAAGTTCAATAGGTTGAAGTTGGTTCATTTTTCTTCCAAGAATCATTTTGATCTAGTGGTTTGTAACACTTTTGGGGCCTAGGACAACCAATTTCTAATTGGCATGGCGAAGGGCTCACCAGACTCACCAAACCAAACAAAGGCCCACAATTTAAACACCAAAGGACTTCATTACTTTGGTTGGCTCCAATGCTTACCCTTGAAATCTTCTTTTTTTGTCCCATGTGGTCCAATGAAATTGAAACCCTCTAAAATTAAAGTCCAAAATCTGCAATTAAAAATTCACGTTCAGCCCCAAATGTGGGCCATGGGCAAATGGGTGGCCAGGTTGTTGGTTGGAGATACTTGTCTTTTCCATCTCTTTTTGTTGGAAATCTGACACTGACACTTCATTTTTTGCATCCTAATATCTGCCAACAGGCCCAGGTTCTTGTAATTGGTCTTGTTTTGGAGGCACAGCACTAAAAAATGTATTAATCACGGATTTCAATTTCAAAAGTTTTTTCTGTTGTTACGCGCTCACTGTTTTGGACCAACGTTCTCCTTTTGTTGTTATGAAGACGTCGCAACCTTGGCCGTCTTTGGAAATTTCAAACTCGGTTTGAATTTAAGCGGGAATCCAGAGCATTCAGAGGTTCATGATTTATCCAATTCTCCTTCGTTAATCAACCTGAACAAACCTCCACCGATATCCCGGTCTCCCATGTATTGTCCGTACAAGTTCATTATGGCCCCTGAATGTCTTCCGATCTGGGAGATGAGTCATACCGTCATAGATATGGACAAAATATTGACAGGAAGAGCATAGATTATCTGAACTTAACTTAACCTTAACCTAACCTAACCTAACCTAAACATACCTAAAAATATAGAAAAACAACCAGCATTTACTGAAAAACGTTTGAAACAAAAACCCTAAAGGAGGTGCGAAACCCAGCTCACAAATTGGAATACACCAGCGTTAGCTTTAAGCCACCACGATTTGTTGTCGGAGAGGGAGAGTGGGGTATTTGCGATTTATGTAGTGCTGCAGATGAGTCACTTCCCATTTCGGAAGATAGTTAGGGCCAATAACATGTTAATAATATGGCGCAGCATTGGAAACTTTCTACCTTAGAAAGGAACCCAGTCAAAACGGTAGGTTGCGTGAGTAATTTCGTAACCTTGCGTCAATCTGAGAGGAGAAGGCATTGAATGAGGTGAGATATATGATATGTGATATAAATGATATATGTGAGCCATATCGGGCCATGGAGGAACTGGAACGGTGCCAAAACTTGCCCACGAGTACGTGTGAAACCATCTCTGATGGTGACGACCGTCAAACCACCAATGAGAACTAGATTTCCCTGCTGGGTCTAAATAGGCAATTTCATCGAGCTCAAACATAACCCAGGATGGAAGAGAAGTAACCCTCCAGATATCACCACAAATACTTCTATTTAGCATTGTTTCACAGAAGTTGGACTAATGGGTGGAGCAAGATTCCATCTATGTATTTTCCTGATTGTTAAGAGGACTAAAATCCTTTGGAGAGCTGAATGTCAAACGTTCATGAGACGAGTAAAAGGAGTGCTGGGACCTCTAAAATCAAGGTGAAGAACAATTAGTCAATAAATATTAACACAAAAAGTTTGACTGAATTCTTTCAAGATGAATGTTTAACAGTTTTACTCGTTAATAAAGAATGAATGACATTGTTTCAAAATATAGCCTCGGCCTCATACCATTTTTTCAAAAATCGGAGTACTTGTCCACCCCTTTCAGGGGTTGTGTATGTTCTTCAAGTCTTCCAGAAGAAAAACTCGCCAAATGCATGCATATTGACCCGCGAGAAAGCTAGTTCTTGTTACAAAGGACACACTTGGTTAGAAATTTGGATTGTTATTGGTGGTGTGACCCTAGCTTGAACTTGTAGTTCGGTCTTCAAGTTTCTTTTATTGATTGATCGTGTCTTTGAGTTCAAGGTAATCCCAGGACACGGGAGACATTCCATCGTGCAAACTGGGTTATGTTTGAGCTCGATGAAATTGCCCATTTAGACCCAGCAGGGAAATCTAGTTCTCATTGGTGGTTTGACGGTCGTCACCATCAGAGATGGTTGTACACGTACTCGTGGGCGAGTTTTGGCACCGTACCACCGTACCAATTCCTCCATGGCCCGATATGGCTCACATATATCATTTATATCACAAATCATATATCTCACTTCATTCAATGCCTTCTCCTCTCAGATTGACGCAAGGTTACGAAATTACTCACGCAACCTACCGTTTTGACTGGGTTCCTTTCTAAGCTAGATCAAGGATGGCTCAAGCCAGGATTACTTTCAAAATACGCACTGGGTCCGATTAGTACAATGGAAATTCAACGGAACAATATATTTGTTGCAAAAACCTCACATTTTAATACAATGATCAGACCCAGTGTGTATTTTTGAAATCCGTCGTGAAGTACAGTGGTTCCTGGCTAGATGGAATCTATGGAAACTTCAATTGTGTTGAAGTGACCGCACCAGTAAACCCTAATCTCCATACTCCATGTCACGGGGGAGGTTGCGTGATGAATATTTTGATGTTGCGAGAAAACTACACGGATTTTGTTTAGGAACGGCTACACAGAAGCTCATGTTACAAGAGCTTCTGTAGGAACGGCCAGAACAGCCCTACATATACCAAGGTGATCTTTGACTTCCTTCTTAACAATTACCACTTTGGGATCAGATTTAAAATGTATGATGTAAAACAAACTATTGTTGCAAAATCACGCTCCAGCATCCCATTGCGCGTTTTTGTAATTTTCATTCCTTTTAGAACCATTTACGGAGAGAAACTACCTACATCCATACCTGTGCACCCTAACCAAAAGTGGGGAAAAAGAAGCGCCAAACTGACGCCTGTCCGCATGCTGAACTTAGATGATTACAAATGTCATCTGGTGTGTTCCGGCGATAATATTTGATTTTTCATTCCACCCAATATTATGTCGGCAATTCAGTCATAAGCAATGGAATATCCTCATCAAAGCTCCAACAAGATAAACAAAGTGAGTTGAATTGATGAATTCATAAAGTTTAAGTCAAAAAGTGAAGTTCTCAAAACTGGCAGTCCTTAGAATATTGTCGGTCAGTAATCAATCTTTTACTTTTTCAAGAGTTGTTCTTACATTTAGGGACGCTTTGTATGTACATGGCGTAAAAGTATTCTTATTCTCATCCACCTTTGATTAAGTATTGGAATAAATCAATGAAAGCTGATTTGAAAAATACGACTCAACATATGGTGATCCGTCTAGTTTCCTCGCAACATCAAAATATTCATCATACAACCTACCCCGTGACACGGAGTATGGTGATTAGGGTTTACTGAACAGTGGGATTCCGAAAACGTCGTCTTTGTGTGGTGGATCAAGGATGGAGGTGGATTCAAACGTCGAGCGTATCCCTCTGTCAGTATTAGAGAGGAGACGTGGTGAGCTCCGTTTGCGGGCGTGTCGAGCCCTTGAAGCCCTCAAGTTTCGTGTAGAGGATCTTCGGTTGATGGACGTGTCGGCCATCGAGTTGTGGCAAATCTCCGCGGAGAATGAACTCCAAATCTTTGAAGCCCGGTGTGAGGCTTATGGAGACGCCCACATAGAAGTCCAGTGTGTGGATGAGGCCTCGGTGTATGAAGATGACTGTGTGTTCTGTGAGTTCCAAAGTACGTTGGTCTCGTTTGAGCATGAAATCAGGACTTTACGGTGTCGTCGTGAGGCTCTGGTCTTGAACCAGACGCCATCCCGGGTGATGATCGTGTCGACAAATCAACCCGATGAGTCGGGCAGCAGGTCGTTGCTGGCCAAAATAGCCCCGTTGTGTGTTGCCGAGCCGACGTCAAAGTTGATGGAAGTTGGAGGGCAATTGTTTCGTCGCCCCCGAGATGAGTTTGATGTTGTTGTCGCCCCCGTTAACGAGTATTCCCGCTGTCGTGTGTTGCCAAAGATCAAACGGTGGATCGTGAGTTGCCCCAAGATCCTGTGGTGTGCTGTGCGTCGGCCCTGATGGTGCTTTGATTGGGAGTAGAGGGCTAAATGGAGAGAAGAGACACTCCCACTCAGCCGCTTGCGTGATAAATTGCTTTGGCTTTGGTAGCCTGGAGTTGGGCAGAGCACCTCAAAGTGCTCTAAAAAGAAGAGTGGCTCGACTGCCCAGGCAGAAATTTGTCAATTTTTGAGCTGATATTGTAGACAAACGGGTCACAACAATAACTTCTTTTACCATTAGTATCCAAGCCCATTGTCATCCCAACACCCAAAGCACACTAAAACATGAAATACGTTGGTCAAACTCGAATTTGAGAATGTCAGAAATGTTATGATTAAGAGGTTGTGTTATCCTGAGATTATTCTTTACGTAGTTAAACACTCAGACTTCGTAACATAGATATGTATAGATATGACATTTTCATTTTTGTGGGACAATAGGTGGAAAATGGTTTTGCTAATGCGCCCAAAGTTTCCAAGGAATATTGATGTATTAATTATGGTTGATTTGAGCAGAACCATGTCCTATTTTCTGTCTTACTTGTAAAATAAGATTTGTCTCATGTAAAGTTGTAGTTTTGATTTTGTTGCCCTCAAATCTTGACAGGGAATAAACAAGAGGTGAAATCGTTTAAGACAGGGCTAGACATATTGCAAATATTTGAGTGTTAGGCCCCAGAAAATATTTTTATTTTGCTGTGGAGCAGAAATCCCAGACCTTTAATTATGTAGAAGCGGAACTTGTTGTTCTTGTTGTGTTGTTAAGTAGCAATAGTTTGTCATTGCTCTTCTATTCTTTCTGAGCCACAAGCACAGTTGCTTTTTCAAAAGTTAGAGAACACTGGGCATTGACAAACTATTTCTTGATAAACTGAAGACATTGCACCATTACTTAAATGTTTCTTGGTCTTGATCATTGAAGCCTCAGTTCAGGAGCTCTTTTCCAACACAAATGAAAGCACTGTTTCAAAACCACTCTTTGATATGCCTCAGACACCTTAATTTGCTTTGGCACACACAAATACTATTGGCCAAACATCCAAATCAATGTTCAAAGCCAGAGCATGGGGGATTTTGGGCACTATTGACAAGCAAGCTTGGCTCATAAAGTTATTTAGAGCCTTTGAATCAATGACATAATTGTGGCATCTGAAAACACAGGTATTCCTACCCACTGCAATTGGGTTTTTAGATGAGATAACACGCAATTTGAAGCTTTTTCTTCTCTTGACTGTCTTAACGTTCTTTGTCGTTGTTTACACTTAGGGCCAAGTTGGTGGGTGATTGCAAAAGGTGACCGTTCTTTCCTGGAGGAAGTTAACCCCAGAATCATGCGACAAAATAATGGGGAGAATTGACTGAGCCTATCCTATCTATGCATATCTATGCTTTGAAATACAACTGGACAGCGGGCCAGGCTGACCAAATGATGCACGAGTCTTAAATGTCAAACGGTTAGAAAGTTTTGATTGGTACTCTTGAATTGATATTTGAATGTACCCTCTGGGTACACATTATTTTCTGATTTTTAATAATTTGACCCATAGTCATGTTGCTTGAGTTGCAAGTACATTTCTTGAACTAAGTCCAACTCGTTGATGGAGCTTGGAACCCTTTTTGCATTTCGAGTGAAAGCACAGGCACATGAGGTTATTGACATATTTTTAAATTTGGCGCCATGACTGGGGAAGCAGAGAAACAGCAAAATGTGTTCATAACAAAATCCTTGCCCATGGGAGTGACATTTCTCTCCATTTAGCCCGCTAATTGGGAGTACCAACTTCTTGCATGACGTGTGAATCAAATGTTCGGGGGGAAATTTGATTTGGCGGAGGTGTGTTGTATTCGTTTCTCTCTCTCTGCTCTCCTTCAAGCCTCGCTGTTATGCGTTCCCCGTCCTATATAAACCCTTTGTGTCGTTCCTATATTTATTCATGCTTCTAAGTTATTCACTGAATAAACATTCTTCCACGGTTTTCCCGGATTCCCATTTTTTACTTTATGAGTACACAACAATGTTCAGTTGTCACAATGAGTTTGATTCAGAACAAGGATGCATTATTTTCTCGTATAATAAAAGAGCAAGATCAAAAAGTGGTTTGACAAGTCGGTCATTGATCGGTAGTTATCATCACATCTCCCCTACGTCAAATTCGAATGATTGGGGATGAAGTGTAAGAACCGTCGGTTCTGCGTTTTCTTGGTTCCTTCTATATCGATTCATACGAATGACCGCTCGGGCACATGGCGATCTCTAGGCCGCGGGTAATGATTTTATCTTGAATAATTTTATCTTGCTGTGGAGCAGATATCCCAGACGTCTTACAGCAAAGGGTCGGCTGATGACTCTCAGCAGCTGACCTTACTCCTCGAAACGTCTGGGAATTGTGCTCCACAGCAAAATTAAAATATTTCCCGGGGCCTAGGCACTGTTTCTTTCTTTGGTCATTGTCATTAGCATAGTTAACGGGTCTGCTACGATGACACTGACCTCTCGTTTTCTTTAGATAAAGGCTTAGTAGATCAGTTAAAGTACATGGCGGACCTTGCATCCCAAGCTTCCTTTTGCTTTTCAAATCCCTCAATATCGCCCGATGAAAGGTTCTCGTAAGATGTTGGACGGGCTGGTACCAACGTTCTTTGTCTCCTCCCGAGGGGCGACTGAGCCGGAGATTATCGTGATGATTGTGGGGTATTACACCACTCGCTTGAAGCAATCAGAAAAGATTGCCAATTTGAAGTCTTGGACGTACTTTGGCGGGTCCATTTGATTGTGGATGGTATGAAGATGATGTTAGAAGTTTGATCTTCATTTCTCGGCAAAATTCTTCAAACGATGATCGAAATTACGGATGGAATAACCCAATCAATGAGTCCCTCAGAAAGGATTTGTTTGTTTTGAATCTTTTGACTTTTGAAATGCATGACCACCCACTAGACCAAGGTTTCTTAATACTGATGTGTTTCGAATTGGATTTGTGGCAGAGTTTTGCCATTTTGTTTTTTTAGGGTCAAAAAGCTGACCACAACTAAACTTTTCAACAAGCAATAGACCTTATCTAACATAGAAAATGGCAGCACTGCCAACTTGAAAGCCATTTTTATAACTATTGATGAAACTCGATATCGAACTAGATGAGTGTTGCCAAATTGGTCCCTGTTTAGGTCTTTTCAAAAAGTTCAATTCAACCTGCCCTTTTTAACAGCGATAAACTTCCGAGTCAAAATGGCAGCACTCCTGGTTCGAAACACATCACTAGACTTCTTAAACTTTTTGGAGCCAGGGCTCCCTTAGCGCTTTTTGAGACGGTCGGGGCACCCTTTATCCCTTTGAAAAAAATATAAAAAAATAAAAACAAGAGAGAGGGATCGATTTTAGTTTCAGGCAAAAGTGCCATTTTCAGTAAGAAATTGTATTTCTTTTATAATGAGCATCATTGCTATTGACCCTGATTGTTGAAGTTGCATGGCGTGCGGAGTGCAAACGGACGAAGGCAGCCATTTAGAACGTGCTTGTTGGCAAGCACGCCGTTCAGTAGCCGAACCACGCAGGTCGACGCTTCACTCCCAATTGACATGGGAGCAGGCAAGGATCATTGGAAGAGGTCAACATTTACTAAATACTTTTTTGAGCGCCAAACGTTATTTTTTAATTTATTCATTATCATCCCTAATTCCGAGATGCTTGGTCTTTATTGAGGCATTTTAACGCCTTAAAGACGCATTTGGTGCTGTTTTCTGATTAGAGTTAATTGATTAACGTTTTACACGATTGATTCGTTTGGAAATTATATCCTTCTCTCACGTGTTTGAGCACTTTTATTTCCTTAAAGTGTCTGCGTTAAGGAAGGTGTTCGAAAGCTCTCGATGAAAATTGATAAGCTCTCATCCAGACACGTTAATTGATTGATTGGGGTTGGGGTGTATTTTGAAGGGGGATTAAGTAAGCGTCTTGGGACCCAATGGTCCAGAATGTTGAACAAAAACAAGATTCGCAAGAAATAGTTATCTTGATTTCTTTCAATGATTTGTACATTATGTTTACAAAACGTGCTTTGTGTTTACTTGGATGCAGGTTGAACAGCATTTGCCTATTTTCTATATTCCTAACAAAGCTAGGTTGCTAGGTTGGTATTTTATAATAATGATAATCATCAAAACAGTGTCTCTGCATTGAATGATTGTTGGATGGAGTAAAAGATTTATACCGTTGGCGTTCTTGTGATAGGAGGTTGACAACAACCGTGTGAACAGTTCGTCCAGAAATGGGTGCTTCTAATACTACTCGTACATCAAAAAACAATGTGGCAGGAAAATTTAGAAAATCTTGTTTGACATGAAAACGAGTACAAACTCGTTTCATTGAACGTTATTGAAGGGCCCTCGTAAGGTTAGGGCAAAAAAATATGGGCCATGGAAACTGACGTTTATTTTATACATTATCAATACCATTTTATTTGCTTTTACTAGTGATCCAAATAGTAACAGATCTTATTCAAGCATTTGTCAAGTAATTCTTGAAACTGATATTATGCGCTAAAGCTGCAATAATTATGGGAGCGCTTAAGAAATTAATAATCGATGCAAAAGAATACCACCTTGAAGGCAAATCATATGGTCATTCTTGGCACATGTCAAATGACGCTTATTGAGATCTCTCAAATGGAATCCAATTGACAGAAACAACGTTGTTAGCTAACATCACTGAGATTTTGGAGGTTAAAGATCCCACCGCGAACGCCCACGTTTACTAAGGTAAGTCGTTATATGGCCATTGTCGTTTCCTCAGTTGACTTATAACTACCCCATTGACGTCACACGAATCTTAACCTTGATGATACCGTTCTATTTTTAAATTTGTATTCCCGTCTTACTCCCTTCTATATCTCCTGCTCATTGGACGTGGATGTTCCCATCATCGGCCTGATACAACAGTTACCTTCCACCCTTCATTCTTGAATTGTTTTAATTGGATGAGTTTGAAGTTATTATAAAAAGTGTCCAATGAGACGTACATGTCTTTAGTTTTCATTGCATTTAAAACACGTTTATGTACGTAAATGAATTGTGCTCTACCATACCACCCTGGACAACGAAACAAAGTCGAACGTTCAACCAACAAACATACAAATGCATCCACCCAAACATTGGTTCTTTCGCTTCGCACGTGGTCTCATACTCTGGGAGAAGGAGATCAACAGATTTGGTGAAACACACGCCGGTCGATGAATTGCCACGCCAGCTAAGCAAGCCACGAACGTGCTGACCCGCCCAAACAAGCGAATGGAAATCAACCTATATAAAGGGTTGGTTCACAATTGTGAAAACATTTCTTTTCGAGTTTTGAAAGAAGGAAGACGTCTTGTTTAATCATCACAACATTTCTTAACAATCCTTCTCCATAAAACATAGTTTTATGATGGCCAGCTTTTCCAGTTTGAACTTATACGCCAAAGAATTTCAACCCACGGCTCAAAGTTCCAATCATGTAGAGATTCAGTCTTTTCTCTTCTCTTACCAAGGTACCGCTTTTGATCCAAAATGTCCCATTTATTTTATGACGTGACGATGAAATTGTAGAATTTTCAATTTTCTTTCATAGACATCTCCATGGTGGAAAATAACACTTTGCAAGCAGAATCAATCGAAGACCAAACGTTTTACCCACTCGTTGAATCCAATTTCCTTGAAAATTGGAGACGGGAGGAGGACAAAGACCAACGACACTTATTCAATTGCCACAATGATATCAAAAACATCACATTTTTGAACCAATATGGCTACCAAAACAAGTAAGTAATTTTTAAATCGCCATCTCATTAAAAAGTACATATGAACATTTTGAAACACTCTCCATTCAACCATATTTAGCACCAACCACGAAGATAAATCCCAAATGAGCCAAATTCCCGAGAGGTACTGGAAATTGAGCATCCAGTACGGCAAGTGGGGCAATCCAACCACCAACTTCCACCGATTCAACCGAACCGGTTTCTGTGGGCTACAAGGGGATCAGTCCAATTCGTATTGTAATGCCCTGATCCAAATCTTATACTTCGAAGAAAGCATTCGGGAGTTGGCACTGGTTCATGCCTGTGACACGGATAAATGCTTGGTCTGCGAGCTATCCTTTCTGTTCCAAATGATGGATCAGAGCCCTGGATTGTTATGTCAGCCAGCCAACTTGCTCAGGTCTTTGCGCACGAACCCCGAGGCTTTTGCTCAAGGACTAGTCCTTCCCGACGAATTCGTTTCCGTGTCCAATTTCCAGATGAGTGCCATGGTTCAGGCATGGCAGCGGTTTGCTCTTGCTCAGTTTGACCAGCTCATGGGTAATAATTCCGCCTTTGATCAAATGTGGAAAGTCCAGGCGGTGGAAGTTACCAAGTGTTCCCATTGTCACGGCTGTCTTGGTGTCAGGAAGGACGTCAAAATTGGTTGCGACTTGATCTATCCCACCTTGGCCAAAGAAGAAAATTTTGAAGATGTTTTGTGTGCTTCCCTAAATATCTCCAGTGAGGATCCAATGTGGTGTGGTCGCTGTCGACAATTTCAGGTGGCGAAGCAGACACGTCAGCTTCAGGCTTTGCCATCGTCCCTCTTTGTCAACACTGGACTAGACCAACCCCGTAATTTGGAATTCTGGCGGAAGCATTGTCATCCAGTGATTGGTCATGTCAAGGAAGACGAGGAGCCAATGAGAGCACAATCCTGGATACCTCAGCGAATCACTCTGCGAAGATTGACAAACGGTGATTTGAGGGGAGGAGCCACCGATTTGGAAGCGTCGGAGCATTTGCTCGAGGTTGCCGACTTTGAATTGTGAGCGGCTTTTTTGCATCATGTCCCCCTATGAACATAAAAAGAAATTTTGTTTTTTTTTTCCTATGCAGACAATCTGCGAGCTTCGTCATTTCGGATCCAGGCACTGGGCAGGCTCTGAACGTTGTGGCCGCCATCAATGTGGGTACTTTTTACCACGCAAGAGTGGGATCGCCGGTAAGTATCTTTTCCAAATTTCTCTTCCAAACCTATTTTTGTAAGTAATTATTTGGGTGCATTTTTAACTCTTTGCTGTTTTTCAGGTGAGCCAATGGTATTGTTTCAATGACTTTGGAATTGAACCGATCAATATCGCCGAGGTGATTGGTGGGACGGACTTGGATTGGAAAATCCCAACTACCCTGGTCTATGGGCGAGTAAATCACCAAGCTCCATCTTTTTCCAATCCAAAGAGTCCTTCCCATTGCCCAATTGATTTCGACATTTTTTGTCCGTCTCGAGGCCAGGGCATTCCAACGACATTCCTGCCTTTGGAGGCTAATGAGATACCATCTTCTGGAGACTTGGTAGCCTTGGATGCCGAATTTGTCACTCTGAGGCCAGAAGTAAAATCCATTGGCGACGACAGGCAATCAATTATCACCAGAGGTGCCCAAAGAGCCGTAGCAAGGGTCACTTGCATTCGGGGCCAGGGCCCCTTGTATGGAAGTAATAATTGCATTATATGTTATATATTGTTATATTCATGCACGTTGTACATACTTTCCTTTCGCCTTCTTTTTCCAGTGCCGTTTGTTGATGACTTTATCTCTTGCGAGGAAGAGATATCCGACTACGTCACGAAGTACTCTGGGATCTACCCAGGTGACTTGGACCTACACACCAGCTCCAAATATTTGACAACTTTGAAGACTACCTACAAGAAGATCTTGTTCTTGGCCAACGCGGGTTGCATTTTCGTGGGACATGGTCTAAAAAGCGACTTCGCGATGCTCAACATTGTCGTTCCTCCAGAGCAAATTGTCGACACGGTCCATCTGTTTCATTTGCCCAATCGAAGAAACCTTTCTTTACGGTTCCTTGCGTGGTATTTCTTGGGCAAAATCATCCAAAGTGGCAACCATGATTCCACAGAAGATGCCATGACTGCCTTGGAACTTTACCAAGTCTTTCGCGAATTTGAGGCCAAGAAGGAAGACGTGGGTAAAGTCTTGGAATGCCTTTATGAGCAAGCCAAGATTTGTGGATGGACCGTGCCGGAGCAAGGGCACTCTTGTTAGATTTCTTCAGGGATTTTTTTATATTCATAATTTAAAAAGATTTGTCAGAATTCAAAGCTGGAATGAATAAAATTTATGACGTTGTCAACAATGATATTATTTCAGGCATTTAGATCTTTGCAGTTTAATGGGAAGAACCTACGTTTTGAAAAGATAACGAGTCTGAAATATTCTTGGGTATTTCTGCACATGGCTACCTTAGCCTTTCCCAGAGTTGGGTCAATTACTTGAAAAATGTAATTAATTACAATTACTTCATCAAAAAATGTAATTAATTACAATTACATATCAATTACAATTCTTCCGTCTCTTTCACCCTTTTGCCTTTTCAAAACGATGAAAAATAAACAGATCTGCCATTTTAAAGCAGCGATGCAACAACTGGCAACTTAAAATGCCTCAAAGGTTATTATGACAGAATGATTTACAAAAACCAGAAGGTTGTGAACGGCTTAAATATCAAAAATATTGTACCATCAATCACAAGGCATATTTATCTTTTTCAGAACTTTGGACAAGAATTACGATGGCTTAAAAATTAATTTTTGCACTTCATTTGTCTGCCCTTGGTTATGAAAAGCCCTAAATCCTGACACCAAAATCATGGTCAAAAGCTCTTGCAGTTAAAAAGTATTTAAAAATCAAAGCTTGGGTGTGTATTGTAACAAAAGACAATGGAAATTAGGTGTTGAAGAATCTAACTCCCAAGCGAAGCCCATTTTTAACATCAGGGGTCAAAAAACTTTTATTCTTGCCATAGCTCTAATGAAGGAATCTTACGAATCCATTCGAATCTTGTTGTCAAAGATGAACCTGTTATAACCTTGTGTTTTGGCTTGGGAACCACAAAAGCACCTTTCTTTGCATTTCTTGCCTTTGGAGCAACGGTCAGAAGAGAACATCGGTCTCGAGGTCACTTCATCACTGACTATGAGCACTTCTCAAGAACTCCCAATGCAAAAGCGAAGGACTTCCGATCCATATTACGTGAGCCATTAATTCTTCGCCATCTTCCTCTATCCACCCGAGTTATTGATGTCTGCGCTCGGCCATGGTTGCATATCAGGCTCGGTGTAGTGAACCACATCATTTCAAAACTCTTGAAAGCCATACCCTCAGCCCTGGAATGGCTTACCTCATTACAAGTACACCGAGAGAAGTATCATGGTAGTCGCTATGAGGGAAATGGGTGTCAAAAGGTGTTTTTTTTTTAGTGAATGAAATAGTGATTGAAAGAATGTGGATGGATTGTGTGAATCCTTGAAAGATGTACTCATCAAAATCAAGCAAGCCGAAGAAGGACACCGCTATGAACTTGTTTTTCAAACCTTCAACCAATTGAATACGGAGTTTTCGAAGGACCTGATCCAAGTCCAATTGTTGAGAGATGAGGTGTCCAAGTTTGAAAATGCTTGGAGAGCTTGTGCTTTACCCGCCATCCCCAAAGTACTGTACATCTGATAGTAGATCATTTGGTGGATTTTGTGACCAACCGTGGAAGCAAGCACATGAACTTGTACGCCGAGCAAACCCCTGAAGCTTTATTTTGCGAATATAAGATGACCCGTGACCAAGGAGGACGGTATTACGTGGAGTGGGATCGAGCGAGGGCGTGTTACTGCCTTGGTGTGAATTTTCCTGCGGGATAGCCTGGAGTTAATGAAGAAATCCATAATAATTCGGATTAATGTCGTTTTATTGACATAAGTCATAAAACAAAAGTCCACAAGGATTCAATATGCAATCATTTGATGCCCAAGTGATGTCTCTTAAAGAATTGTGTTTGATTCTGGCAATCGTTTATTTCAGAATGAGAACCAAATAGAGAGAAACTTAGAGAGAAGAGAGGTTGGGTTAGAGCAAGAGATAATCGAAGTATATAACAAATTGATATTATGTTGTTTAATTGGTTTAGTCAAATATATTCAAACTTCTGATCTACTAACTTGCTTTGTAATAGTGAATGTCCATCTTTTGTTGAAAGCAACATTGTTTTTATCATTGGGATAGCTCTAGGACATTCTTCCCTTTGTACAACGATATAAATGTTCTTTTTCGTCTTTGTTTTTAGCACTTAATTGGGGCTCTAAAGCCAAAAGAAGACTGTGACATGTTGAAAAAAGATACAAAGAAGATTTTTTAGCATTCTACGAAGAGAAAAATGCCCTTAAACAACCCTAATGGTAAAAAATAATACTACTAATAAAAAAATAATACTATAATATAATATAAACAAAAAAATACTACTGATGATTATACCGTCCTCCTTGCCCGTGACCGATATCCAGTGAAAGAGATTTCAAGCCCTTGTTACAAGACGAATCTTTGGCTGATGTTTATCCACCTTTCATTTTGATTATTTTACTCTTGTGTTTGCCTTAAGTCCAAAACTTATATAAACATCGAAAATCGTTCATTTTTTATGAACTACGAATCACGAGTTTTTATTATGAAAGTGCGAAAAAAATTACTAAACGTTGGGATTTATGAAGGATATTTGGGGTCTAAAAACTGCTTATACAAGATTATTAGTGCCGTCGCATCAAAACTGAAGGATTGCTTTGCATAAAATGGGTTAATCAATTTTTTAAATGAAGCACTGAGTAATTGATAAGGCCTGATAGGGACGGGCAGAGAGTGCAAATAAATTTACCCTTTCGTTTCCAAAAGTTACAGAAAAATATACCCAAAAGGGCAAAACAAAGTGCAGAAAAAGGTTGAAGGTGCAAATAAATGTCAATGAAGAGCAAAAACTTGTATTTGGACTTTAAAAGTCATTCATAGTTAGAGTACCCACGGGTACTGAATTGAGCTGGGGAATGATTTATTCTATAGACATTTGAGACTAGTTTTGAGGTGAAAAGGCAATGCCGCACAAGAAACTTGGTTCTATTAATTACGTCATGACCAAAAGAGGATGTAAAATCATTTGAAATACACTAAAACAGCGGTCGGCAACCACTTTTGGGTCTAGGCCCACGAAATTTGATTCATATTCTCAGAGGCCCGCCAAACAGCCTTTGGTAGGTTCAGGGGCCCACAAATTAGCGATCAAGGAGCTTTGGGCCCATAGGTGCAGTTCTATGGATGGTTCTCGGGCCCACTATTTTGGACTTTCTCCATAGCTCCTGGGCCCACCAACGACCACCCTTGGGCCCATATTTGGGCCGCGGCCCACCAGTTGCCCACCCCTGCACTAGAAAATAATCTTATGATTTTTCTGAATTTTCCACTCCTAATGAGGTGTCACGGTTGTCTGCACCTAAAACATTATCAAATTATTTTGAGCCGTTGTTTATTATGGCTTAACCAAAGTCCGTTTCGTCCGTCGAGATTGTTGTTCAAAAATAGCCATTGAAAATTGCTCGGAAAAATAGATTTCACCAATATTTCAGACAACCCATGACCCACGTGTGCCTAACAATTATACCAAAGAAAATATTCATAAATGTGTTTTGGGTGACATTATTTCAATATTTGGCCCGTGACCTAACTACCAAAACTCAATTTCAAACGTGGCCTTGTCTCTTCCCCTCAAAACTAGTCTTAAAAATATTTGGAACTTAAAGATGATGTCATAGCTTGACGTTTTCAAGTTTATAAGGGCCTCTTTCTAGCAATAGCAATCTTAAATCCATCCAAAATAGCAATTGCTCAAATCTAGCAATCAAACCTAAGCCTACAATCTATATTGTTTGTCAGATCCTTCCATTACCACAACTTGAGGTTCTTTAGATTTGATATTTGTTGGTTGCATGCAATGAGATTCTTTAGTCAAGGGATGGTATGCTATTGTAAAAGCCAAGATGGAGAATAAACTGTGAGGTTTGTGCCTAAAATACACATATTTCTTCAAGGTGCTGAGAATACTTGATTGCTAATGGAAGCTTTTTGACAAGTTCAAAGTTTGACCTTGAAACCATTTTTTCCAAAATTTATTAGATTCTCAAAAACCAAATTTTCGGTACAATTTGTCAATTTTGGCCAAATTTGTAAATAAAAAGTGCAAATAAAGGTGAAAAGTTCAAAAGGGCAGAAAAATGGGTTTATGTTACCAATAATCTTTTTACACTATTTGCCCGTCCCTACAGTATCCAAATTGATTAATGGTGAAGGGAATATGGTTACCAATTTCCCCTGACAATTGAATTTCATAAAATCATCCATTACTAATTTTGGCTGTCCCAAAAAATAAGGCAAAAACTTATTGGAAATACGAAATGAATAAGTGGATAATTGTATATCAATTAATGCCATTGCTAATAATCCTTGGTTTACACCCTATATGAAGGCCTTTATGGTCCACATTATGGTTACTGGTGTTGGTAGAATGCAAAGCAATCAATAACTAATCAATAAATTCACACTGATATGACTTGTGAGCTATGAAATAGCAACTGAATGTAAAAACCGGTTTCCATTTCCCTGAAAGAGTATTCAAAGTTTGGTCGCATATTCATATTTCTAACCATACTTTGCATAGAAAATATGATTAGCGCGTTATTTTGAAAAACGAGGAGGCGTTCTGTCCTGTGAGTGGTGGAAAACGCCAGGGTATCAAAGATTATGGCATAATGTGGTCAAAAGTCTCAGAGAGACGGACCAAAAATGCTTAAAACAAAAAAATCCTCAAAATTTTAGAACTAACTAATTACTTCTTTTCGTCAGTCACAATGTAGAGGCTAGTATTGCGAACCCATTGGGCATATAAATATTTTGCACCTAATTTCAGGCCTACGCCCGCAAGAGGGCGCATCTCTTGATTTCACTCTATTGGCACGTTGAAGTAGACCTAGCCAAGTGGAGTGGGATCGAGCGAGGGCGCGTTACTGCGTTGGTGTGAATTTTTCTGCGTGATAGCCTGGAGTTAATGAAGAAATCCAATATATTTCGGATTAATGTCGTTTTATTGACATAAGTCATAAAACAAAAGTCCACAAGGATTCAATGAGCAATCATTTGGTGCCCAATTGATGTCTCTCAAAGAATTCAAATTGTGTTGTTTCATTGTGTTAAGTCAAATATCTTCAAACTCCTGATCTACTGACTTGCTTTGTCATAGTGATTGTCCACCTTTTGTTGAAAGCAACATGGTTTTTATCATTGGGGTTGTTTAAGGGCATTTTTCTCTTTGTAGAATGCTAAAAGAAAGTCTTCTTTGTATCTTTTTTCAACATTTTACAGTCTTCTTTTGCCTTTAGAACCCCAAATCAGTGCTAAAAACAAAGACAGAGATGAACATTCATATCTAGAGACAGGAAGTTTAGACGAATAACACTGTCAAATTAGACGAAAAAAGACGAATAAAATTGACCGATTAGACGAAAAAAAACGAAAAAAATTGCCCAATGAAACGAAAAAAGACGAATAAAAGGCTTCATTTAACGAAAAAAAACTCTTTCGCGGTAAAAAAAAACTTACGAATTGTCTGTAAAGAGGTTACAAAGAGCCTTAAACTGCTGCCCACAAAGTATACGAAAAGTGTGTCCCAATTGAGGGGAAACACCTGCTCTGTGTAAAACGACAAAATATACAAAAGCAAGGAAGAAAAAGTGCCAAATGAGCAAGAAATGGTCAGTGATAAATTTTAATTTAAAAAAAAACCTGTTCAAAAAGAGTTCAAAACCGCCCTTTTTTCAACGTTTTCAGTTGAGCAATATTTTTTGGCAAATTTGCTGACACTTAATTGTTCGCATAGTCGGATAGCTTTTTTCAATCCAATAGTGGCCTCTTCGTTCTGTGTCTGTCAGGAAACCCTACAAGTTAAAATTTAAGTGTGGATCATATTTTGTTCGAGCAAAAACGCAACTGACAATCAAACTATTTGGCCCAAGTTTTGGCGGTGAACTTTTTTGAAAGTGTCTATTTAATTTAAAATTTGAGAAAAAAAATTAAAATCTAAGAAAATGTTCCATTTTTACCTAATCAGACGAAAAAAAATTGAGTAAAATTGCCGGATTAGACGAAAAAAGACGAATAAAATCCAAATTAGACGAATAAATTTGTCGCGACGAATAAGGTTAAAAACGACGAATAAAGACGAAAAAAGACGAATACGTTTATTCGTCTAAAGTTCCTGTCCCTATTCATATCATTGTACAAAGGGAAGAATGTCCTAGAACTATCTAGGACAGGACCTAGCTGATTGTGGGCCGGCGCGAGAGCGCTTAAAATTTCAAAACAAGGCTTCGAGTGAATGCTGTTCATACCCTCGTTGATGGAGTGTACTGTGGTGAAAAATCGGCCAAATTTTGACGTATTTCATTAAAATGTATTTATGGAGACTCCCAATTAGGGAAAAAAGGCCAATCTGACTTTAAGCTATGGATCGGGTAGCCATAGAAATCAACAGAAAAACAAAAAATCTTAAAATATACATATTCTCAGACGATAATTATGAACAAACATTGGATCTGATGAAGGCTTTCAAGAGATAAAACCAAGCACCACATAATGAAATTGATGTAAAGGCGATTGCTTGTTTGCCTTTTCTAATTTGGTAACGTTTTCTTACCATATTCAATACTTGAGATTTGCAATGTGCCATGTTAAAATTTGACTGAGTGGGATAATGTTAATGAGATACCTATGGTATCAGGATCATGAAATGGGCAATGAACAAAAGCACAGGAAAGAGAAGAAAAAGCTTAGCTTTTACAAAATTAGACATATGTACAAAATAAAATGACAACTTGCTGAAACTTCCCTCATATTTCTGTGTCGTCATTAATGAAGAAACAATTTGTTGGTTTCTATATCCTTTTTCATCTTTTGTGCAATTGAAATCTCTATCTGTGCTTTATGGCCGGGTCTACAACTTTAATGTTCATTTTTTTTAGTAAAGATGACCTTTAAGCAAAATGTTGTCTCATTTTCCCTGGGCTACAACTTATGATTTAACTACTACGGTTGAGAGGCTAACAATGGTGCCATGATGCCCTCTCAATGCAATTCAAAGAAAAAAGATAAGTTATAACTTTAAATACCAATTGTGTGCAATCTTTTGGATGAAAATATAAATAAAGATAGTAAAGATCTTGGTGTATTATACAACTATATGATAACATGCATTTTGAGAACGATTCAATAGCAGCAAAGTTAGATATTAAATGTGAACGTCATGTAAAGCAAGTACCATATCCGTTATGTTGACATATAGACCAATTCTAAATTAGTACATAAGAACAAGAATATTATGTTAGAGTTGGCATTTTGTTAATGTTGTTAAGTTAACATAACATGCCTTAACTAAAAAACGTGAACTAAGAATCTTAGGATATAGATTACACTAAAGGAAATTTAATTTAGCAAAAATGTGCTCTCCAATATTGGAATTCTCATTTAAAGTTTAGCTCCAAATAATTAGAACACCGTGATTATGTAGATTAAATTGAAATTTACCAAGGAACATTCCCTCCCCACTAAAATTATACAAGAAAAATGAAGATTCTTTTGTATTTTGGTCTGGAAGTAGTTTAGATAGTTTTTTCACCACATCATTTATATTTCATGTTATCATTTATCATAATAAAAAAGTACAGAGATTTTTTTTAGCATGACTATATCCTGGGCATTTTATTTCTAAGCGCATTGCTCTGTCATCTGAACATGTTTTGAATATACAAAAGCCATTTGTGTGCTAAGATACAACTCTCGTGTACAAGAGGGAACACCATTTGAGATTTGTTGACAAGCCTCGAACGAGGGCAGCTAACGAGCGGATTTTTGTAAACATTTCAGTGCGCTTGCCATTACTTGAGAGCTCTACCCTGGCCAATAAAATAGTTGCTGAGCAATTCGTCTTGTTTTGTTGATGCCTTGGTGAGAGACTTAGATATTTATATGAATACTAGATAGCGTGCAAGCTTTAGTCAGGCTAAGTTGGCAAAGGGGCGGAATGTGTTGAATTTCTGAGGAAAATGTCGCCCTCACAGTTGTTGAGCGGACACTTAGGGTGGCCAAACATATCATAGGATTAGAAACATAGGATTGGCCTAACACACATAGTGATGGAAACAATCCAATCGCCAATCATTTTCAGGATAGGTTGCCTATCTAGGTTGGCCAATTAGCCTCCCTAGTCCATCACTTTCTGTTGAATTTTAAGAAGGAAAATTCTTTCCTCTGGAGGCGAACGCAAGTGGCACCCCTGCTTTGTTCGACTTTGGATCAGGGGCGCTATGTTAATTCATAGGTGTGGATTGTATTTTTTGGTTTGCGCAAAACCGCAACTAACAATCAAATTATCAAATTGGCCTATGGTTGATTGGGTTAAACTTTCTTTGAAGTTTTTGTTTGCTTGGAAAATTAAAAAATAAAAAAAAACGCTGCAAGCGCTTGAAATCCAAGAAAATCCAAATTTTTGGCCAATTAGACGAAAAAAGACGAATAAAATCCAAATTAGACGAAAAAAAATCGGGACGAATAAAGGCCAAAAAAGACGAATAAAATCCAAATTAGACGAAAAAAATCGGGACGAATAAAGGCCAAAAAAGACGAATAAAATCCAAATTCGGGACGAATAAAGGCCAAAAAGACGAAATAAGACGAATAAAATCCAAATTAGACGAAAAAAATTCGGGACGAATAAAGGTCAAAAAGATGAAAAAAGACGAATAAGTTTATTGTCTTAAGTTCCTGTCCCTAGTTATCACAGATTCATTGGAGCCACGATTCGTGGGCGTGGCCTCACTCACGGTTATCACAGATGGCACTATTAAAAACGAAATAAATCCATTAGTTTGTCAAGACAGGTAAAAAACCACGTCCGCCGTTCGAGGAGTTTTGGAGAAAATAGTGCATAAACAAATCGATCAATTTCTTGAGGCAGAACTTTTACTTTGCTAGGAGCATTTTGGTTTCCGAAGGCAACACAATACCATGCATGCGGTGCAGAATTTTCTCCAAAACATATTTAAAAACCAGAACAAAAAAATGGCCCTGATTTAAAAAAGGCGTTTGATTGCGTTAATCATGATTTATCGATCCAAAAGTTATCTTACTATGGCTCTATAATTTAGTTTAAAAATTAACCCTCTGACAGATCTCAGTATGTTGAAATTGACAACGTGAAATCGAGTAAAATGAAAATCAATTGTGGTGTCCCCCAAGGCAGTGTCTTAAGACCACTACTTTTCCTAATTTATATGAATGATATGCCACGACAGAGCACTTTCAATACCATTATGTTTGCCGACGATACAACCCTTCAATGTCTTGAAAGTGAGCCTGCTAAACTGGGGGAGAAAACAAATGCTCAACTTGATAATATTTCCAAGTGGCTTCAGATGAACAAATTGACTTTAAACACAGAGAAAACAAAAGTCTTGGTGATAAATAGAGCGGCCGAAAATATTTAGTTTTGAAGCCCAAATATTTAAATAATATTTAAGAAAAAAACATCAAAATATTTCAAAAATATTTAAATCACAACCAAATATTTAAAAGGTATATAAAGTTGTGAAGAGTTTTGGTCAAAACATTGGCATTTCTGAAAATTTTTGATTAAAAAATCCAAATATTTGATGAAAAATTGGAAATGGCAGAAATATAAATTAACAAATCTTTCGAGCTAAACAATCATATTATGCAATTAAAATTGGTTATTCTTGACAGTCCCTATTTATACCCTACATTTTAATTAATATTTTACTGCCTAAGGTTAGGTTGAAAATTCAAACCAGAGTTTCCATATTTTTTTTTCTTGTTGGAGTTACGGTTTTCTGTTTTAGCTTAAAGTAATTTTCGAGGCCAAGCTGACCAAAAAATTTATTTAACACGCATATTTTTGATTTGAGTTTGCCTATTCCCCTCAAAAAGAATAAAAAAAATTGGAAGATTTTGACAATGTAGTCTTTGGAAAGGTCAGATTTTTTGTCAAAATTTCAAAAGATTTACTGAAATTATGGAGATACTTGAAATATTGCAATGAAAAAAGAGAATTTTCCTTTAATTTTGTAAGAAAAAGCCCAAATATTTAAAAACTGCTCAAAAACGCAAAATATTTAAATTGAATATTTTATATTTAATTAAATATTTTCGGCCGCTCTAGTAATAAATCATACAAATCATAGCTGCAGCTTCAATATCAACATAAATGAAAGTAGCTTAACTGAGATAGAAGCAATCACATCTGACCAGAAGTCGATTAAGTTCCTAGGAATGCAACTTGACAATAAGCTTAATTGGCATTCACAAATTGAATTCATCTCAAGCAAGCTTCGCAAAATTCTTTTTAGTCTGAGCAAAATAACTTGCTGAAATTAGCTGACCGTTGGACTCTGAAGGTGCTCCAAACAATGAGACAGGCTCACATGAATGAAGTCCCACCAAGCATTAACGAGTTCAATTGGAAAAAATACTCGTCTTCAAGGATGGAAATCTATCACTCCAGTGGCGAGATCTGCTTTCTTACAAAGATTACCCAACTTTGCATTTCCAAATGAATGGATTAAATTCAACGCAGCAGACCCTATTTTAGGGCAAAAACAGTTCTCAAAGTGAATAGAAGGCTTCTTCATTCAAAATTACTCAAATCAGCCTTGCAACGTCAAGGGTTGCTTGACTTGCTTACAAAACACGTTGTAGTCGTTCGATTTTTTTCCGTCTTGTAAATTCTTGTTTTTCCCCGATCAGAAAAAAGGATAAAAAACAAAACCTAGTATTAAGATCACCCAAATCCTGAATATGGTCCAACACAACGGAATAGTATTGTGACTTAACTTCTCTTATAAAGTTTCCCTTTCTTGACTTCTAAATTTGAAATTTTTGAAATCTTATCTCTCGTCCTTTTCCTCTTTTTCCTCTTTTCTCTTTTGTGTTGCAGATTGGCTCCTGTCACACACATATCTCTACCATTTTCTTGCCCGGGTTGGGGTGAAAACAAGCAATAGCTTATCCAGAATCTGAAGAATATATGTATTTGTTCGAGCAACTGAGCAAACAAAAAAAAACCCAATCATTCCTGAATAAAAAATCATCACCAAATTCTCTCGTGTAAGGGATTTGAACAATTGTGGAAGTGCTAAAAAGAGGAACCTATTTTGAACCAAAGCAGGGATCATCATCGATCGGAGGCAGGACCCAGGCGGCCAAGCAGAGGACCCGGTGTAATTCGCATCGTAATACCGAGAAGTAGTGCACGAGCAATTCCTGAGCCTTTTGCTCCATCTCGCGGGAAGGGACCTTCAATCCAGTCCAGTGGATGTCACCTTTGTGGATCTCCATTGAACCAGGATTTCACTTGGATCAAGAATAGTAGGATCATACCCTCATTTATATTTCTGTGTATGTCCCTTTTATAGCCCCACAATCCCCCTTTGTGTAATTGCCAGAGCCAGACAGCTGAAAGGAGTTTATGTGTTCGTTGTAAATATTAGCTATAGAGTCCTTTAAGCGCAACCAGTGAAAGGGAAAACACGTGCAACCTTTGACCTTTAATAGAGGTTGTGAACAATTCTAAATCTAGTGAAATCTAGCCCTTTTATCCTCATATCTGTGCTGGTCAGCTAGGCCGAAGTGCAGAGGACCAGTAAGGTAGCCAAAATGAGATGATAAGCAAGTACTGGGTGGGGTGGTTTGTTAAACCTGGTCAAGAAATAAGTGCGTATAAATCACTAAAGACAGTTACGTCAAGTGACTTTACTTAAAGCTAATGTTCTGGTTAGGATAATTTACTTTTGCATACTTAAGATGACAATTGTAAAATGATTATCAATATGTGACCAATATGTGATTGACTTTGAGCTTTTACCTCCCTTTTGTTTGTCTCCACTTATGGGGGAAAATTGTTACACCGATATATTTAGTTCACATTCTCTTTACAGAAAATTTCTGTACTTACGTGTTCAATATACATTGAGAAGTTCGAAAATATATCAAACGTTTGTGGCAGGGTGCAATTTTTGGAGCTATATTTCTAAGTTGACCTCCCGGTCTTGTGTACTGTGACCTCCCAGTCAGCTGCTCGTTAAAGGACCCAATAAGGATCAATAAAGTAGATAGTCTTTTGTTTGAGGTTTCGTTTGTGTCGGGATTATCCAGAGTTAGACTCTAGACTAGAGAAACTTTGATAGATGCACACGTTACTAGGAGGGTGACCACAATTTGTTAGGAGTGAGCCTTGAAGATGAAGATTCATGCCCAGAAATCTGTCCATGGGGAGTAGAGGTAGCTAGCATTTTGTCTTCATAGTCCATTATTGCTTTGAGACCACTATTAGGGTAGCTCATTGTTTGGAAGGGCCTCAGGAAGGTCAAGTTATATTTGGAAGCCCATTTGGGGGCATTTTATAACCGGAGGCCTGAAGGTAGGTCTAAGAAATTAAGCCCTTGCACTAGGTGCTCTCAGCGTTGTTGATTCATAGCTATCGAGGCAGTCAACCTAGTGCTTGGGTCAAAGGATGCCTATTCTGTTCTGATGAAAACAATATTTTTAAAACAACACCATCATCAATCAATGAGCTTCATGAACCATGCAATAAGGATGAACATGCACAAGAAGTCATCCATAATTCTTTGAAACAATGGTAATTTGTTGCATGTTCATCCTAATTGCATGATTCAAGAAGCTCATTGATTGATGATGGAGTTGTTTTAAAAATATTGTTTTCATCCTGTGTGCTTCTTCCATTCCAGGTTACATGAAAACGGTATTTTCCATCACATCCAATATAGGTGGGGAAGAGTAGAAATACTAGAAGGCAGAGATTGGCATTCAAATCTATGATTGCCCGACCCGGCACGGACTGTCTGTGACGTCATTCATCATGCGGGAAGCCGAAGTTCATGATTAAAGGAACCTTTTCTTCTAAGAAACACATCTAAACTATTTCGCTCATCTGATAGGGCAATTTGGTTATTAAAAATCTTCAAGTCTGCTGGAAATGTGTCTAAGGTATTAACCTGATATGCAAAAAGTGAATTTCAACTAGTGTGGAGTTTAAACAGGGGCCGATTAATTCACATGATCGGGTGATTGACAACAAAATCTCAGTGATGTGAAATCTCGGCTTGCGCAAGTTTTTTCACGGGAGGTGGCAGGGTAGGGTTACCTCTTAGAAAATGGGTGCTTTGTTCTGGTATATGAGCAAACACGAATTTGTGGTTGATTTGCAACCCTGCTCAGAAGTCACGAAAGTCAGGGATGCCTTGCCTTTTGTCGCTTCTTAAAGAAAAAACCTGTTTATGAAGGCTGGTAGACAGTGGGGAATATGATTTCACTTAAGAAAATTGGCATCCCCAGCACCAGGTCAGATCACTACCAAATCAACAAAGAAGAAGTACTCTGGTTTGTTGCTGAACTTCGTTAGAATTAGCTGAATGTTCAAGTGAATGCTCTTGACCAATCACCAGCGTGAATCATCGGCACCATGTGTTAGCCTACGAATGCCAATATCTATCTTAGTGTATCTAGGGAAGAGGATATCGAACGTCGTCCTTTCCAACGCTTGGGCAGGTTGCGTTGACAAACAGCGCGCTTTCCGCAGTTAGGATAAAACTACTGAATTACTATTCATTGTTTCAATGACAATTTCAATGACATGCAAGTAAAAAAATGTTGTGTGTCAAAAGTACTTCTTTCATGTTCCTTTGTTCATTCATGTTTATTGTGCACTTCCTCTTTTCAACATGTGTGAGAAATGTCCTATGAAGTAATATGTAAATCATGAAACATACAGAACATTAAAACGCATTTTGCCAGATCACATGTTTGAAAATAGAACTATTTTTGTTTGAGTATATAACCATTCATTGTTTTGAATTTAAGAACTTATGCAATACATGTGGTTTTTGATTGCTTTGGACACCTTTCTTTTACGTTTGTTCGACTTTTAGACATTATGGACACCCTTTGGGTGGTTTAGAACATTTTTGGACATTTTTGGACACTATTGGATGCTTGGGTGTTCCAAACTCTCTCGATGTCGAAAAATGTCCACCCTGCCAGCAAGTCTTACAATAATGATGTTTAATATTGTCTGTAAAACTAAACCTTGTTTACGAGCAAAAAGAGATTTATTGTAGAAAAATCTCAAAAGTGGTGAATAAAGTAATATTTGGCTATTTAGCAATCACATTTTTCCCTCTCTCTATCACATAATAGAGATAAGCATATTTTTTTTGTTCTTCATTATCTATCTATTTATTTTTAACCATTACTCTATCATACACTATGTGTTTTGAGTGGTGACCAACAATAAACATAAAACGCCATTTTGACCACTAGGAAAGTACTTTTTGGCCTCCAAAACCCACTTCTTTTCTCGCCCTTTACTAATGATAAAAAAGGATGATTCAGTTTTGTCCTGGACATAGTAAACTAGGTGGTGATCAAATTCCACTCGAACCACATTTTTGCTTGATTAATTGGGCACGCTTGATTCAAGAGCAGGACAAAACTCTGCAATTTTAAGTAAATCTGTTTGCAATTTTCATGCGGGAAGTTGGTCATCAATCCACAACTCATCAATCAAACATTCACATACTCTTTGCGGTTTACGAGAGAGCCAAATGAACACATGTAATTCAATTAGATCCACAGATATCCACAGATGCGAGATGCTCAGTTTCTTGCAGGACAATAGCTAAAAAATGGTTGTGTGGGTGAGTCCAAAATTTCCGAGAAACGTTGATTTACGATGCAGGGTAGATTCAGACAAGACTTTGTCCAGTTTTCTGTATAATCAATGAAATAAGATTTGTCTCATCCAAATTCTTGTTTTGAATGTGTTGCCGTCCATTACTTGTATATAATACATAATAGTTGATGTCTTTAAAACGGCTAGACTAATAGTAATTTTTTTTCATGATCAACCCTTTCTTCAAAGACTGGATTGTACCAAACCTAGGAGTGTGTCTAATTTGACTATGACCAGAAACAAGTTTGTTCTCAGTATCAAGACTTGAAGGTAGAGAGATTGCCGATCTTAATCTGGCCAAGTTGACCTCAGAATTGTACTACAAAATAACAGGCACAGTTGACTGATTGTGTCGTATCTAAACATATCTATGATTAGATCGTGTTCACATTGTACCTCTCTAATTCAGGTATTAGATATTCGCTCAAACCAGCAAAACTATAGAGTATAGACTACTGATGAGTTTTGAGTTGGGTTTTTGGCAGAGTTTTGCCAGTTTGGTTTTTAGGGTCAAAAAGCTCGGGGGAGCTGTGGCGACCCTGGCACGTTGCTCGCTTCCGACCTACTTTGCTCTCTTCTGTCCTTCCTGTTAATGTCTTTCCTTGTTAATAAACTAGTCATGTTCCATCTCTCGACTCATGAAGTCGTCGGACATACGTCCGCCACAGTAGCAGTAAAATAAGACATTAACCTATACATAACAACTAAAATAGAAGAAAACATTGCAATTTACAACCATCTAGAGGCCCAGATGATAAACTAAGATAGAGTTACAACTGTAATAAATTATATCTGCTTGTTTTGTTATTTTGATTTTGATAGACAAGCAAAAATTTTTGCAGATTACTTTCAGTGCATCAAGAAATTATCATTTTTTTTAAATTCTTACCAATTCGTGACTTTTGATAAAAACATTGGAAAATATAATAACCAATTATCTAGTGGTCCTGGTCATATTTTGTTAATACAAAGGGTTGGAATAAGCGTCAAAAAATGAGGAAACAATATTTTGTAGCTTTTAGAGAATATTTAATAATTAATCGTCGACATTGCTTTACTAGCTTTTTGTGTTTTATACCTAAATGCTCAAAATTAGGTGCTGAACATTGCGTTTTATATGCCTTAAGGCTAATTTTAATGAGGGGAAAATGTTTCAAAAATAGCTTAATATATTTGCTCACTTAGATGGCTGTGTTATGAAATATGTGTTGGTTAGAGTATTTTTAAAAAGCTTTTGCAGATAATAAGTAAAAATACTAGATGAATGCAAATACCTCTTTTGAGAAGTACTTTCTTGGCCAATTTTGGCTCCACGACTACTTCCAAAACTGTTTAGCTGACTGAAACCAAAGAGATTGTTCATATTTTTGCCATTGGCAATGATTTTAAATCCACCCTACAAGAACCCCATCTTGGATGTTTGTGGTGTCGAATTTCTTCTCTATTAGCATAAACCTTACTAGCATACACCACATGTAGCATACACATAACATAGCATGTAAACCACTGAAAACAAATTTGGAAAATTTGTGCACACGGTCAAAAATACCAAATAATGGTGTTGTCAAAAAAATTAAAGGAAAAAAATAATAATAATGAAAATAATAATAAATAATAAAGGAGGGAAAGGCTTTTGAATGAAATATATATTGGATGTTTAGACACTTTTTCCAAATAGTTTTCCAGGCCCTATTGATCAGCCATCATGGTTCAAATAAAGCTCTTCAAAATGGCACAATATTTATGTATTCTTCCTTTTGAAAGAAAAAATATGTGAAGACCATTGTACATAAAAGATTATATTTTCTTTTGGAGTTCATGGTTCATTTTGGTGCATGTATGGATATTGTGCTATAAAAATGCCCCCATTCTGGTTTTGAAAGGCGCCAATTTAAATTTGAGACACGGAGGGAAAACCTTAAATCAAACTGATGAACCAAAAATGGCACTTGGCCATGCGTTAATCTTCAGCACTCTCATTAGCTTCTTTGAAGCCTTGAATTTTGATCATGGTGATTGAGATCAAGACAATAATATTTAGTTAAGATCGGCTGAGGAAGGTCTCAATACCTTATTCTGAATATTCTGAATATGCTGAATCCCATGAATGACACAGAGTATCTTCAGCCGGATGTAAGGACGGGTATATTAGGGCTGGTAAGCTCAGATTGTAGATTTTCTTCAATTTTGGAGAGTTCCTTTTTGCCAAAGAGCCTATCCATGGAATGCGTAATGTTCCATGGCAGGATGTTTCAATTCAGCTGAAAAATATTAAATTTGGAAATTAGGTACAGACATTATGTCAGAATACAGAAAATATCGTTACAAAGGTTTTGATTCGAATCAAATGTTACTTTTCCTCAAGAGCTCCAATCGGAACTTCCATTTTCAGGCAGAGGACACTGGAGGGGAAAAGTCGATCACTTTTGTTGCCCTCAACTAAACAAGCTTCACCTAAAACCATAGTAATTGTGTTCTTTTGTTTTGGAGAACAGTTAAATCAATATACCTCTGTACATTATTTACAGATGTTCTTAATTAGATTGAAAGTGTGGAAAAATGACAGAAGTATTGAATAAGATTGAAGATTGATTCAAAAATTACCTTTTTTTCCCCGAACTCTGACCATTGAATTGATATCAGTTAATGTGGCAAGACAAATTGGTATGGCCGTGGTTCAGGGAAAGTAAGTACTCGATTTCATGTCTGTTGGTGCAGTTTTCATGTTGGAGGGGAGCGGCAATACTTGGGGGACTAATTACTTTCACAAACAAAGGTTATATGTAGGTGACCTTTTTACGATCTACGTACGTAAAACGGTTTATGAAATGAAAAGGGCTTTTTTTAGGCCGACACGGGGATTTTTCCGACTTTCTGAGATTTAAGGCCATCCCCAGAGGAAGTCATTATAAATTCAAAAGGCTGAATATATTCAGGTTTCGAAACTGAATACATTAAGTTCGCCAATGGGCCATTTCAGGACAAAATGAACATTAATAAAATGTTACGAGTTGTTTCAAATAAATCCCGCCATTGAAACTACACAATCTGGGTGACTAAAAACGAAATTTTCAAAAATAAATTCTCCACATTCCATAAAATGGTGCTGAAATTATCATGAAGCTATTGTAAATCTTATTAGCCACTTCTCTTGCAACATATAAGAAAGCAAATGACTGAGTATTGTTAGTTCCTAGAGCACATTTACGTTTCTTAGTTTATGCAACTTGCTTCTACTGACAAATCTGGTCACTTCCGATCAGCGAAGATTCAACTATTTCGTTTTAGTTGTTTCAGATCTAAGTGTTGCCAAAAATACATAATTAAAAAATTTGATGGCTTTTCATCGATTAATAAATATAATTATAGAAACTTTTAGATCTCGTGTGAACAAGTTACTTGGGGAAACTTGGTCAGATTAAAGTTTATTCTGTTTTGCAGTTATCTTTCTTTTAAGTTCTACTCTCTGCTTGTTCTGTAATTCCTTCGAATGGACAGAGTCCCTAATTTTGGCAAGCCTTATAACGGGTACCAATTTGTTTTCTTCCTGTCTTACGTCTTGCAATCGGCCAGCCACAATTCAATAAAAGCCAAGAATTCAGGATGTGCATCAAGAAGGACCTAAGATTACCATTTTTAAAGTTTGTGTAGACATTTGTGACACTGATTTTCAGACTCCAGGATTGAAGACTTGTGACAAGATGCTCAAGAAAGGACCTTGAAGTTAGCCTCGCACGTGCAAAAGCATTTAAGTGAAGAAAACCGGAGTTTACCCTGTGCACAAGCATTAGTGTTAAATCCCCAATCCTTCTACAATCATTGTCCGTGCAACTGTTTTTGTTAAGAAGAGAATATAGGAATACCCAAGCAAGAACAATGGAACTGTCTCTCAAATAAATGTTCGGTGATTGACCAATTTAAAAATCTGTTTAGAACATCTTTTCAAAGACATCTACGATCATTCACTAAACCCAAACCCTTGAATCATCATCATCTGAAACATGAATCAAAAGACTTCGACTTCTTTGGAGATTCTGTGGACCTCCAGAATAACCTAAGACACTACAACCAATCAACAAATAGCCTCAAAAACCTGGCCTGCAGATCAAAGTGCAAAAAGTCATTCGAACTTGCAGCAGTGTCTTTGAGAGAAAAAGTCCAACTAAAAAAGCTTTTAAAGATTACACAAATCCGTAGTGTGTTTAAGATAGGATAAAAAAGCAATGGCATGTTATAAGAAGTGTAACTTGTGCATGAAATGCAAGTCCAGAACATTAGAAGAGACAAAAACCTGGTCCAGAACTTGAGATGTCATAATGCCCAATATTCCTGGAAACGCCCAATAGAAATTGGCTCAAGAAAAACAACGTTCAACAAAATGAACCAAGGAGCCTTGGTATGGCTCATAAAGTCAAACAATGGATGGACAACAAAAATTTCCAATTCGAGAGTTTTGTCAGTGAACATTAAAAAATCAAACATTCTATTCTTACCACCATATACAAGACCAGCAATATAGCAATAATTAGCTCAATCAATCAAGATGTCTCTCTTTCTCCAGACCTGATCATTGTCCCATAATATAATGAACAATTGTGACATACGGATCCTTTCTGTAAATAAAGATGTTTCATCGTTGATCATATTGATGTTCGCTTTCAGTAGTTTCAGTAAAATAAAATCAGACCAAATTTTGAAGACCTTTTCAGTTATTTCTTGAAATATATGATCATTGCCAAATCATGTCCATTATGTTTTGTCTCGTTTGAAAATTTTTTGAAAATTTTTTCGGATGAGCAATGAATTTTCACGCCCGCATAACATTAGGATTCCTGTCAGAGAAAAGTAAGGTGTGATGAATTAAGAAAAACCATTTTGAGGTTTGTTTTTCGTCTATTTTTCTTTTCATTTTTTTCATATATATGACCATGAGGGAAAAGGAAATAAAAAGGAGCCACAACTCAGATTTGTTTTGTGTATGACGTGAACCAAGAAGCACGGAAATCATGGAGTGGGAGGCTAGCAATGAGAATTATGATTTCCAGTAGAAAAAGACCATTTGCGTTCTTCTGCTAATGAGACCTGGCTTGCTTTGAGAAGAACACGTATTTCAAATTTCAGCCCAATCGAATGCCGGAGTGAAAAGTTATGCCTTCTCAAACTTATGTACTGAAGAGAGCATAGAATGAATGAACTCGCCCTTTTGTGGTAAAAGGATTACCACAAAAGGGCGAGTTCATTCATTCTCGGTAGGATTTGCACTGAACTTTGAGTGAGCATAACTTTTGTCTCCGACGTTCGATTGAGCTGAAAATCAAAATACGTGTTCTTGTCAACATATGCAAGGTCTCATTTGCGGAAGAACGTAATTGAATTGTTCTTACTGGAAATCATTATTCTCATTGCCAGCCTCCCACTCCATGATTCCAGTGCTTCTTGCGTGAACCTTTAAAGCTTACGAAAATCGAAGGATGTTTGATCTGACAATGATTGAGCAACCAAGAAACCGAAGAGTCTATATGCAGACTGCAAGTGGCTAAAGTTAGTTGTGCGGTTCCAACCGCACTCTTAATTATAAAAATTAACCGATCTGTCAGGATCTGGAATAAAAACAGTCAATATCTTTTATACCAGCATTTTTCATTGTTATTATATACACTTAGTTTACTTATCTTACGTAAAATACAAATTATTTTCGTTCAAATGGTGCCTGTCTTTTCTTGAAAGAAATCATCCGAGGATTTCACTGTCATCAGCATGACTAACGAAAAAATCTTTGTAAAGTGAAGAAAAACCTTTCTCCGATGTATTGTGGTATTTCAAAAAATGCAGCTACTGAAGAAGTCCCAAGATATTTCTTTCCAACAACCAATCAAAAGGTGAATGGTTGATAAAAACGAATTTCAAAGTTTTGAAGAGCTATTAGTCAAGCGGGAAGAAAAAAAACAGCCACACTGGCAGAAATCTCGTTTAGGCGGGATTTTTTTTTCAAAATCAAGGGAGCCTCTCTTTTAACGTAAAAATGTCCCAGAAATGACCGATTGGCGAATTTAACGCATTCATTTTCGAAACCTGGAGAAATTCAGCTTTTCAAATATGCAAGAACTTTCACTGCGGATGGCCTCAAATCTCAGAAATTCGGACAAATCACCGTGCCGAATTTACTACTCAAACCGAAAACAGTCGGGCTCTAAAAAGAATACAAATTTGGAAGAAAAAAACATCTCTTTTTGAACGAGGGGCCAATGGATGAGTGTACTCAAAAAATCAGTTGGGGATTCTGGGGCCAAAATGGCAAGGGATGCGTCTGAGTCGAGACTAATCCTCCAAAAACCTTAATCAAAATTCTCGAGCCCAATTTGCATTCTTCGTTTTGACAATCAATCGAAACAAGAACTTTTCCTTCATTTAGCAAACTTAAACTATGAAATACCCGAACCAATTTCATAGAGTGAGTATATAGTGAGTCCAGAACAGATGAGGGAGGGTCTGTTTGCAGTGGTTCTTGAATAGATTATTACAGAGCGGTCCAGATCAAGATCAAAAGTTGTCGATCAAAGGATAGGGGATTGACCCACCAAGTCCTCCCTATCTATTGATATCTGTGGCTTCAATGGAAATTCGGCACCTGAGGGAAACATTTAAAAGAGACAATGTAAAACTTAATAATGAGAGCCTTGATAATAGCCATTGCTCTACAGTTTTCTGTAACTTTCATTTTCATACTTTTTCTCCATTAAAGCTCCATTAAACTTCTTCAGCTTAAATGAAAAATATTGGTCTGGTTGATTTTTTTGCGCGTGGACTTTTAGACAATCTCTTGAACAAATCCTCCTCAACTCACCTCTGAAAATACATTAACAAAATTTGATTGTTCACACATTCAAAACACATTTTTTTTGCTATCATTCGTTGGTAATTATTTTTCTAATGAGTTTATACAACAACAGTGCTTCAAATGAGGTTAATTAATATTGTGGGTGGCATTTGTGATGGTGGAAGCAAACTTCATTTTTACGTTCAAGAGTTGGGTATAAACCACATTTGCTCTCAATTTTTCATATTGTCTTTTGGTGGCCTGATTTTTTGGGACTTAGAAAATTTGACAAAATGTCTAACTCCTCAAAAAGGAGTTATTGGAGTGTCTTTAGAGTTCAATTTAGTACTTCATATTTCTGTTGAATATTGACACAGAAAAAAACCAGACATGTACTCTTCGAAAGCGCGCCCTGGTTTCCATAGCTCCGACAAAACAAGCTATGCCAGTCAAAAAAGAATACTTTCAACGGATAATCACTCATTCTCATCAAACCAATCATAATGGGGAGCCCAAAAATGCTTGCATTTGTGTGTATCTATTGCCTCATCTTTGTGTTCGTCTATTCAATCACCACGGAGAACGTTTTCTTGAAAATGAGTCCTGAATGTGATATGTCCAACTCTACTACCATTCCTATTCAACAGTAAGTATTTACGTACAGGAATTAACTTGGCACTTACCTGGAAATGATCCATTTTTATGTCAGATTCAATGAGCATTTGTGCATGGTTTTGTGTCAAAGAATGCCAGAATGTGACGGAATTAGAACGAATCTTTCCACCAACCTTTGCGACGGAATCAAAATACATTCTGATGTGTTTTGCCCAGGAGGAAGTGATTTCGACTCCTTTGAAGGCGTTCAAATCAAAAGGGAAAACTTTCAACAAGAGGATGGTAAGGAGACAAATGAGAATTCTTGACTGGAAATCTCATGCTGCACCAATTTCAGTTGTGTACATGGCCTTTCCTACCCTTTCTTATGCCTTTAACTTGCCTCCTGAGCCTGAGCAGCTAGAAATAACCATTCCGGAATGTTGTCCTGAAAAACCGGTGAAAGCATTCCAACCATATCAACATGGTATTCTGGCGTGTACGCAAAAAAAATCGTGCTACCATTGGAGATATGGTAAGTTATAAAGAATGTAGGTTAAAATTCAAAAGAAAACTGTCAATTCTAATTTTTTACCGAACGATCGGAAAACCTAGTTGGAAATGCACATATAACGCCTGTTTTTTGGTACCGAAATGGAGTGCTGTGGGATTTATTTTTGAATCGAGTTACGAGGTCAAACTTAGTTTGACCCACCAATACCTCAATTTCCCAAATTCTTTATTAAGAATATTTCGATACTTAGAATATTTTCTTTTCCCCATGTAAACTGGTGTAATCTCGAGCCTGTTAGGATTGGATCAAAATACCCAAACAAAAGTTGATATTTTGGACTCCCAAACCGATGGGGACCAATTTCTTCTTTTTTTACACTAATTAAGGTCCAGGAGATTATTTGCAAAGTACAAGCCCAGACCTGTGATGTAATTGCAATTGCAATTAATTACATTTGAGATCAAAGAAGTTGTAATTGTGATTAATTACATTTGAGATCAAAGAAGTTGTAATTGTAATTAATAACATTTGAGATCAAAGAAGTTGTAATTGTAATTAATAACATTTGAGATCAAAGAAGTTGTAATTGTAATAAATTACATTTGAGATCAAAGAAGTTGTAATT
>CM021312.1:8533249-8547752 GCA_010645155.1 Tigriopus japonicus | reverse complement strand
CTGCTCCAGCCACCTTCCTCTGTGCATGTATTCAGGAAAGGACACAACTTTTTCTCCTTATTTTTAAATAAAATGTGCCAACAATGTAACTCAATGTCCTATTTTGATAGAGATCAAGCATTACAACTAAGGCTCAGACAAAGTTGCAAAATGCAATTGCACCGAAGTTATAACATTTGATGTTTAGCAACTTAACGATTTTTCCTGCTACAAGCTGCAACCTTTGGTGTTTTCCTGCCTTAATATTTATAATTTTGAGAAAAACTGCTATAATTAAATTTTTTATGGACACTTTGCTAAGATTGTTTGACTCGTGGGTCTCAAAACTGTCAAAGCCAAATGAATGGGCGTGCCATTGCCATTTTGAGACGTTAGAGCTTCTTAATTTTGAGGATTCCCTTTGAGAATCCTTGAGACACCCGTGATAATCATCCTGATAGAGTAACGGACAAGGAAACAAGCTTGCCCGAGAATCGAATCTAAATCACGGCACGGATTTCACCCCGGAAAGAGTCGTTTGGGAAGGAAGGAAGCTCCACTCCCTCCGGATTGATCAGGAATGAATGATGAACCAAGAAGAACACGTTTTTCTTGTGCACGGTGCAGTTTTGGCTGTTAAGAGTAACTACGACTGCAAGCAACCACCAATGAAGATGAACAAGAAGCTGTTGGAAGATTCAACCCCATCGCATCACTTTCCAACCAAAAAGTTTGTTCTAGGCCCAACTATCTATTTTGCACATCTGTGGTTGGAATAAAGTTGTTGCTGATTGTGTATGGTTTATTACAGACATTATATTTATACACAAATATGATTGCTTACTGGCAAGTTTGTGTACTCAAATATAGAATGAAATTAAACACTGACTATCTTAACTTTTACAATTGCAATATGTTTGATGTATAAATTACAACTTAACATTACGTTTTATCAAAGTCTGATTTGCAGATGCTTGCTTGCTATGAACTGAATTAGTTTGAAATAAATTACAATAACATCAAATTAACAAAACTAGAAACCAAAACCCACCAAGTCATTTTCGTTTTCTTTTAAAAAAACTGACAATGGGGCTTTACAAAAAATTTCAACATTTACTTCCTGGGGCACAACTCATTGATTAATTCGTTCAATTAATTACGCTATCAATTAACAAACCATATGATATCATCAAGCATTCTAGAAAATAGTGATAATCTCATTATAATATCCCTTTTTAACACTATCTAAAATTTACGTGACTGACTTTGAACTCCAGAATTTTTTTTTTTTTAATATGATTATTTCACCCTGAATTATTGTCACCATATGGCACATCAAAGGAATGACGGATTTTTAACCAGGGAATTTCTTATGAAAAGACGTGTTTATAAATACAATGTGTTTTTCTAGTTATTTGAGCATCAGCTCAAATGCCAAGACTTCTAATGGCATTTTCCGATATCAGGGTATCATAAAGAACATATTTTGTGAAGGTGTGCATTTTTCATTAGCTCAGATAACTGTATCAAATCACTTAAAACCACCAAAACGAACAATTATTCCAAGACCTTGTTAATAGATATTCAAAGGGTCCTTAGTTATGAATTGTTGTAAAATTGTATCAATATATATTTTTACAGATGTTTAACTATCATTAATTTTAACTTTAAAATTGCACAATTGAAGGTTTAAAGTAGTGATAGCTTCTTATCTGCACCATTTGTATTCATGCACTTTTGCTTCAATTCATAGCGATTTGATATAGTTATATGAGCTGATAAAAAATGTACACCTTCACAAAATATTCCTTATGACAGTCTGATATCAGAAAACGCCATTAGAAGTCTTGGCATTTGAGCAAACACTTTTTTAGTACTTAGGTAACCACCGTGTTCTCTTAAGTATTTGTATAAACTTTAATTATATTTGACCCGTTAAATGTCATTCTAAAAACGCAGATATGTAGTTGAACATCAGTCAATGCGTAATTTTGTACATTAGCGGCCATTTTCTTACATTATCTGCCGCTATCTGCCATTTTCTGCCACTTTCTGCCACTTTCTGCCATTTTCTGCCATTTTCTGCCATCAAGTGGCAGAAAATGGCAGAAATTCAGTAAAAGCCAAAATTTGCCATCCCTGCTCCAGCCACCTTCCTCTGTGCATGTATTCAGGAAAGGACACAACTTTTTCTCCTTATTTTTCAATAAAATGTGCCAACAATGTAACTCAATGTCCTATTTTGATAGAGATCAAGCATTACAACTAAGGCTCAGACAAAGTTGCAAAATGCAATTGCACCGAAGTTGTAACTTTTGATGTTTAGCAACTTAACGATTTTTCCTGCTACAAGCTGCAACCTTTGGTGTTTCGCCTTAACATTTATAATTTAGAGAAAAACTGTTATAATAAAAATTTTTATGGACACTTTGCTAAGATTGTTTGCTGTATTTGTGATTTAAACTGCAGAGGAAAAATGAGTTTTTAAGTATCAACTTATTAAGTTATCTTTTAGAATTTTCTTACGATTGTTTTGAAATTCTTCAGTCAAATTTTTGAACACAAGTCATATTTTCAAACAAATTTGACATGTCACTTAGGCCACCTCTCACACTTGCAGTTGAAGTGCGAAATCTTTATTGCTAAAATAATCGCAGCTTTCTAGCAATTTTCCTCAAATTGATTTCATCTTTTGGCAAAACTAATTAAAACTTTGTCAATAAAAAACTTTAAACCAAAGAATAACCAAATTTATCCAAACCTTAATTTTAACACTGATGGTTCAGGGAACAATAAACAATCCGCCCTTTCATTGAGTACCCGAAATATGGGACAAAAAGTATAAAATCTCGTGGTTTCCTTGCAATATTCTAGTGATTTTTTCATTTTACCAAGAAAAATGGTAGTAAACTGGTGATGTCAAGAAATGTTTAGAGATTTCTGGCACACAAGCCCCAACAACACTGCCTCTGACAAAAGTTGCATAGGCTTGGAAGGAGGGTTGGGATTCGAGCTTTTGCGCGGGAAGAAAGATCGATTCTTTTTTTCGGCACATTCCAACAAGAAAGAATCTATTTCGTGAAAGGAAAAAAGAACAAATAGTAATATTTGGACGAACACGACTTTGATTCATCAAAAGCAAGTAATTATTTCGTAAAATGAAGAAATACGTCTTCTGTCAGAAATATGGGCAAAACAAAAAGTAAAAGGTCATGGTAAAAAGGTCACAGAACCCCACAGCTCCGTAGGTAGCCAAGAGGATGAACCCAGGGACCCTGGGATCTTCCTTGGTTGAAGATTGCCCCATGGAACCCCAAGATTAACCGGGGGAACACAATAATGCTAAGGCAAATGTCTCATATGTAAAGTCAAGTGGAAGTCATTCCTAACATTTTTTAGGACCATGGTCACAATCCGCCCCAGATCCGGCAGATCTTGGAGGATGGTGTTCCTTTACCCCTATGTAGTCAAACGTACACCCTTTTTTTCGCGATCTGCACATGGGCTTCAGAGATATTGCGACAGGAACACATTTTATGGGCTACCACAAACATGAAAACGGCACTGTACCCTATGTCCAATAAAATTCCGACAACTCGGTTTGACTAACTTACAGTGCCGTTTTCATGCTTATTTTGGAGGATTCCTCTCAAAATTCGTAGAATATCAAAATGATCGTTGGAAGAAGAGCGCATTGGAGCGTGAAAAAGCTCCTTTTCGTCAAATTAAGTTCGCCCTAATCTCATTGATTGTCATAAATTTGGCCAAATTTGCTTTGCCCCTCAAGCACTTGCAAGTTTCAAAGCTAAGCAGTTTTGTTCAAATTGATTGCAATTCCTGCCATCATTTTTACCTTGGAGATGGCGGTGGCCCATTTCCGCGAGACGACATTTCGATTACGAGCTTTCGTTTTGTCCCCATGGTGTCGGTTGCAGCAATACCGCCATACTTTCAAAACGGAATTTAATTGTAAACAATTCAGACAAGCACACTCGAAATTGTAAAGAAAATTAACGGATGTTCTAAGAGTTTTTGATACTTTTATGAGTGTTCGGAATTTTATTGGACATAGGGTATGTGTCGCACATCAATGAGTAGTGGGACATGTTTCAATGTGGAGTGTAAACATGTCCACGTCCGAGGTGCTCAGAGGAAACAGAGATCAGCAAAATCTTGGTCTCCTGTACATGGTAATAGGTTAGCCTCCAATCCCCAACCCATCCCCCAAACAATTCATCCTTTTAGCATCCCACCTCCCCATTCTTGTCCTCCTCCTCCTCCCAATGCCCTGTCCCATTTTTCTTCCCTCACCCCAAAACTTTTTTCTATTTCCACCCTTCTCCCAAATATCCATAACCCTGCCCCTTCTTCCACTTTCTTCCATGGGCAACCAAAGTCTTACTCTAGTGCGACCGCCCCCTCCCCTCTCCAACAAATCCTTCCAGTAGGGCAAAATTTTGTTAGTAAGCAGGATTTTTTAAGGTTGGACAGGAAGGTCCAAGAACTGATAGACTTGGTCCATCAGAAGACGGAGTCGAGGTAATCCTGACATCTATGGATATGAGTCTGTACTAAACCAGGAACCCCTGAAAGGGGTGGACACGAACTCCGATTTTTGAAAAATGGTATGAGGCCGAGGCTATATTTTGACACAACGTCATTTATTCCTTATTAACGGCTAAAACTGTTGAACATGCGTCTTGAAAGAATTCACCAAACTTTTTGTGTTAATATTTGTGGACTGGATGTTCTTCACCTTGATTTTAGAAGTCCCAGCACTCTTTTTTTTTTTTACTCGTCTCATGAACTTTTGATATTCAGCTCTCCAAAGGATTTTAGTCCTCATAACAATGAGGAAAATACGTAGATGGAATCTTGCTTCACCCATTAGTCCAACTTCAGTGAAACAATGCTAAACAGAAGTATCTGTGGTGGTATCTGGAGTGTTACTCCTCTTCCATCCTCTTCAACACCTCCACAACGCAGGAACCATCTATAGGAAAATGAAAGAACAAGAATGATCTCATTTTGAAAGAAAATGGAGTCCAAGTCAGAGATGTTGTTGGCTATAACTATTGAAGGGCACTTTTGACGGTTCTGGATCAGATCAGCCATCTGATCCGGATTGGAATAGGAACAAAGACAATCACAACGTCCTTGAGACAAAATGAGTGAAAAACATGAAGATTCAATCCTTGATTGTGGATTTGATTGCAAATTTTTCAAGTCTTCGAGCTCAAGAAGGTCAGGACCACGCAGGACTGGGGCTAAGGGTCCTTCAGGACCAGAGGATCATGTCTTATCATTGCAGGGATAGGCTCTACAGGCTTGATAAGGTTTGATTGATCTTCTTAGAGCCCCTTGTCCAGGAATTAACAATCAGATTGAATGAAAAAATCCACACAATTCAATCTTGATGGGAGCATTTCACTCTAAAGACTTTGAGAGGGTCCATGTAATCCGGGTTAGACTGTCAGATCACCAATTTTAGCTGACTGAGTTGAAAGGCAGATCAAAATATTGAGCCCATCCATTGCTAATAGGTCCACCTGATAGGTTTCAAAGTCATCTTATTTGTTCTTCATTTAATCGAATTAGTGATTCTGAGGACTTCTTCTTTCTTTGCTCTATATGGACCTTCTTCCGAACGCAAATTCCTCTTGAAAAGGGATATCAAGAACCAACTTTCCCCCACAAACTCTCACCCGGATCAAAACGGGGAGTTTTATCGCACTTATCCATCACACAACTTGAACAACTTAAGAATATCTTACCTGTCCTTATTATCTTGAACTAAAAGACACAACCATACAATAAAGGAAATTCGAAAAAGGACCATCATTTATAGAACATTAAGATATGCCAAGGTGACACAACCTATAACAACATTGATTTCATACAAAGTTTGGCATGTGCTAATTAAGTTCAGGAAAATACCTTCAATATTGGTGAATGGGTTCAATTGTAAGTTCAAAGATACTAATAAGACGTTCAAGTCAGATAATAGATGAGCTCAGAAAAAAACGTCATTTTTTTGTTGATAATTCAAGTAATCGTAAGATATTCTTTGTTGTTCAAGTTGTGTATTGGATGTGCGTAAAGAAACTCCCCGTTTTGGTACGAAAGAAAGTTGGTTCTTAATCCTTTTTCACGGGGAATTTGCGCTCGGATTCAGATCTATATTCGTTCTATTAGCTTTAGTTTGGGCTATCACTTCCAAAGATTGTAGCATTACCTAGTTAATTCATTCTCCTAAATTTCAAAATCTCCAAAATCCTCATTAACCTAGTCATCAGATTTCATTTGATCACTTGACTGTCATATTGTACAAAAGACACCTTGCGGGTTCATTCGCACTTGATGTCATCCATCAATTAATTATTCACTCTTTCATTCACTCGTTCATGGCTGAACTTGGATATCTTTGTAACACCAACATGGGACTGATTTTTGGGCATGGCATTGACTTTTGCCAAGGCTAGGACTTGGCTGGACCCGATTGAAACACAGGGAATACCGATTGGCGCATTATCTTTTGGAATTTTGGTCGATTTCCGTTTGATATTCGGCTCCCAACATGGCTGTTTGTACTTCTTGTTTACGAATCTCGGCCTCATACCGGAGGTTGCGTGCCGGAGAAATTCCGCGAGTTCGCATCCAGTATTTATACTATTATATAGGTTATCCCTGACTAAACCTATTAGCACAGATATAAGTCGCGAAGCGACCAGATACACACAACTGCCGTGGCATCTGTTGCCAGTGGATTCAAACTTTGTCACTCATGGTTGTTGTCGTCGTTGACACCAAGAGCGCAGTCCGTTATGAAATGTACTATCCCGTTGCATTTGAGAATTTCTTCCCATTGAGGAAAACAGGTTTTCTCCCCTCCTCTGTTCTCTACGTACTTTGGCTTTAATGTGGCTGTTGCTGCCGGTCAGCTCCTTTCTTCTCTGTTTTGCTCGGAGTTGGGCTCACAATGGTCGACTGGAGATGTCTGGCTTGAAAGAGTTGAGATTCTTCTAGATTACTTAATGACATTTGAGAAAGAATCGACTCTTCTGATTCATTTAGTTCAGAGATTAGAGGTCCCTAGGAAACGCCACTGAGTTGTTGGTTTATGAATTAGGGTCAGACTTGCAACAAAAATTGAGCCGAGAGTGAACAAGCAGATGCACTTTCTATACTTCAGGCATATCTGCGCACAGAGTCACTTTTAACAATTTCAACCAACAGATGTCATGGCAAGGTTGTGAGTCTTTAGATATATTATATCAGCCCAAGCCGTCTTTGCTATTAGTTTCGGTTTCCGTAGAGTGTTTCTACGAACTGATCAATATTCGAAGTATTTGCCTCCTTTGGGCTTGTGCTTGTCCATCAATAAACTAGTTTCTGCGTTAACCAAACTCGCGCTTTGGAGCAGCTTGTGTGGAAGCACTGTTTTAAGGGGGTTGAGCGAAATTGTTCCTCCACCCCCCCAAAAGTCTTTCCAGCAGTCTTGTTCTACAAAAGAGCTCGGGCAACTCACAAAACCCGTTTGTAGGCATTGAGGAGAGCGATGTTTCTTGTTTGACAGTGCCATTTTTACAATTAGTGAGAGAAAAATGGAAGCACTGATTATGTTTCAAACTGCATCCAAAGATGTCAGTCATACCTCGCCTGTGTAGACCTTAAGCCCACAAAAGGGGTTTATTTAAACGTGCATTGTCTTATTCCCAAAAAAGGCAGCGCAAAGGTCAGAGTATTGGAGGAGTTAGCCATTGATAAAGAGGTCTCCTTCATTTCTTTAACAGAGACTTGGCTTCGTCCAAGAGTTTTAGATGAAGAAGTAACAATAGCTAAAGAAGCTCAAGTACAAAGAAGCGAAAACTCCCTGAGCGTGCTCGCTTCCAATTGGTCGAGAAACGCAGCTTTGACAGGGCCTCCTGAAAAACCCAAACAAACTCGAACTAGATACACTAAGATAGATATTGGCATTCACACAACAGGGGAGGAGAAGTGGTCAAGTGGATAAGGCACCTTCCTGGCGTGGGATAGGTAGTCGGTTCAATTCTCCTCCCTGACCTATCTCCGAAGGATAAGCCCTTTTTCACTGGCCACAGATGGCGGACCTCAACCGAACAAGGAATACGCCAGCCAAACGGAACAACACGACAGGAATGGATGGGAATAGTGGACATGACGCCTCGAATGGCAGCCAACCCCTCAACCAAGACATTTCCACTTTGAATTTGAAATGCATACATTGTCCAATGACTAAATGTCGCAATAAACATTATTATTATTCGTAGGCTAACACACGGTGCCGATGATTCACGCTGGTGATTGGTCAAGAGCATTCAGTTGAACATTCAGCTAATTCTATTGAAGTTCAACAACAAACCAGAGTACTTCTTCTTTGTTGATTTTGTAGTGATCTAACTTGGTGCTGGGGTTGCCAATTTACTTTATTGAAATCATATTCCCCAGTCTACCAGCCTTCATAAACAGGTTTTTTTCTTTAAGAAGCGACAAAAGGCAAGGCATCCCTGACTTTCGTGACTTCTGAGCAGGGTTGCAAATCAACCTCAAATTCGTGTTTGCTCGGTTTGCTCATATACCAGAGCAAAGCACCCATTCTCTAAGAGGTAACCCTACCCTGCCACCTCCCGTGAAAAAACTTGCGCAAGCCGAGATTTCACATCACTGCGATTTTGTTGTCAATCACCCGATCATGTGAATTAATCGGCCCCTGTTTAAACTCCACACTAGTTGAAATTCACTTTTTGCATATCGGGTTAATACCTTGGACACATTTCCAGCAGACTTGAGGATTTTCAATAACCAAACTGCCCTATCAGATGAGCGAAATAGTTTAGATGTGTTTTTTAGAAGAAAAGGTTCCTTTAATCATGAACTTCGGCTTCCCGCATGATGAATGACGTCACAGACAGTCCGTGCCGGGTCGGGCAATCATAGATTTGAATGCCAATCTCTGCCTTTTAGTATTTCTAACTCGAACGATTGGAAACAAACTCTCCGGAAGGGCGAATTCATTCCTTGTCTTGGAGTCGGAGCTTGTGTGATATGTGACAGTGCCATCTTTGCTCAAACACCCTCTTTTGAATCTTAATTTCACAATGGGTATGTGCTCAGCCGTTGGATGTTCTAATAGGGGCATTCAAGGGTTTAAAATGCATCCTTTTCCCAACAATCCTGAAAGGGAGAAAATTTGGGCTCAAAAGCTCAGACAAGGCTCATTACTTTGACTTAAGGGCTAGATGTGCTAGGGTTAGATGTACGAGGAGAAATGTTGTTTGAAAATATTTCGGAAATCTATTTTCAACGGCCTTTTTGTGCAACATTCTCGAAGAACCAAACAAGGGGGTCGTTACATAAATTTAGACAAACGACTGAGTTGATGGCGACACACGGGGTTCCGAATGGCTTTTTAGGTTTGCATCAAAATACCCAAAGACATCATGGCATTTTTTGGACCCAAAATTTAATGGGGAACAACTTTAGTTTTATTGCATTATGTAAGTTTAGGTCAGGGGAAAAAGTAATATACCTAAAAACCTATTAATTACAACATTTTTAGTAAACTATTTGACCCATATTTAGAGACCATTTAGTTACCCCATGAATTCAAATTGAAAAGAAATTCATTCAGCAACAGCTGAGTTATTTGACTTTGAATGGTCCATTTTTTACCCCAAAAAGCCGAAAAACACTACAGTTATATAAAAAAACAAATTCCCAGAGATTTCATATAGCTTTTCAATATCGCAAAAATAAATGTAATGCAAAAATAAAAATAAAAAAATAAGAGAACTACTCTTAATGAGCAAAGAGTACCCGAGCACTAATAGGAATGAGAATCCAATACTTTTTTCAGGCTTTGTAGACTCCGAGTGAACGTGTGTTGAATAGAGGTTTTGGTTTGTTGGTTTTTTTTCAAGCTTGGCCGTTTCGCCGCTTTAAATTTTCTGTCGCTAGCGTCAAGTTTTCGCTTCTTTGTACATGAGGTTCTTTAGCAATAGCTGGTTTTAGGCTAATTCGTTGTGATAGAGTACGGCCTGACAATCCCATTTTCTCACATGGGGGCGTATGTCTACATACAGGTCAGGAAAGACTTACTTCTTAGTCGTGTTCAAATGTCGAATGGAGAAGTAGAAGTTTTGATTTGTCGCATCAAGGCTCTTGATCTTACGGTTGTAACAATGCATCAGTCGCCTTCTAGTAGCTCTTCTTCATTTCTATCAGCTCTCCAAATCATTGGAAAGGAGTTAGATTAAGAGGCATGAGTGAATACCCCGAGTTTGAGAACGTCGAATTCAAGATCTAAGTGAAGATGGCCCGCTCAAGAGCTCGTCTGAACAGGGCTGCCAGGTAATTGGAGACCAAAAACGCCAGATCACCCTGTCAAAAACGCCAGATATCGAAATTCGCCGCCAGATTTTTTTCAAAAAACCGCCAGAATAACGTCTGATTCCAGTTCCTTCATTATGCATTTGTTCTAGAGGAGACATATCATGCATTAACCTTTCATCAATAAAGATAGCTGAGTTGAACTTATCAAGCATCCTTCGGGTTGATCCAGTTTAAAAAGACACATTTTTCGCACACATTTGCTCTCATTTAGATAGAAAGAGACTTTGAATTTGAGTTTATCAGTAAGAAAAAATAAGACAAAAATAAAGCAAACCACCATCATATTCAAGCTCATAATCATGAGTGTGAAACTTTCGAAAGGTTTCGTACCCTAAAAATGTGCTTTTGTAAGTAGTTGAAATATTTGGAAATTTTGTGTATTATTTGTTTGGCCTTTTACCCATATATTTACAAAGTTTGATTTTTTGGCATTTCTTGCACTTCATTAACCATGTTTTAGCCAACAGAAACGCAAAATTGATTGAGCGAAGGCGGAAATCAATTAGCAAGTCACATGAAATACGTCGACTTTTGTTATGTAGTGGGGAGTGAGCCAAACGAACGATATTGTTCTAGACTCTTTGTTATTGGCGACTGTTATGTCCCCCTCGTTATGAAATAAGGAGGAGACATGTGGTCTCAGTGACATTTCTAGAACAACTGGCTTTTATTGACAATCGAAAAAAGCGACCTCAAGCGGCATTTATGGCATGACCTGTGGCGTAAAAAAGAGAAATTCCGAAAATACGCTCTGCACTATGCTAAGTTTGAATGCCTCTGGTACATCCACAATGATTTGTAATTGGCAGCAGTTAACAGCAAATTGTTACTTATTGTTTCAAGAAACAGTCTTAAATTTTAAGGACATCAAGATTTTTGCCTCATTTTGAAGTTATTACACGTTTAAAACGTCAACTTCAGTTTCAAAATTAGTCACCCTCTACAAATGAGGAAGGAGAAAAAAGGGAAAAGGAGAAGGCAAGTGGGGCCGTCAACCAAATCAGAGCGACCAAGTTCAGACCTTAAAAAAGGAGTTGGAGAAGGTTTCAGACTAGTGGACTTTTAAACACCGTTGTGACAAACCAATGCAATTTTGGTACATTACAAGTACACAGCATTTGAAGTTAGAATAAATGGCTCTAGAATGAAACAAAAAGGAAACACCAAATACTGATAAAACTTGCATAAAAAGCGAAAGAAGTTACTACTTAGAGCGGGTCTCTTTAATGGTCACGGGGTAAATAGGTCACAGTAAAAAGGTCACGGGGTAAATAGGTCACAGTAAAAAGATCGCATGGTAATTATGTCACAATAAAAAGGTCACACGGTAAATAGGTCACAGTAAAAAGGTCACACGGTACATAGGTCACATGCGGTAAATAGGTCACAGTAAAAAGGTCACACGGTAGATAGGTCGCAGTAAAAAGGTCACACGGTAAATAGGTCGCAGTATAAAGGTCACACGGTAAATAGGTCGCAGTATAAAGGTCACACGGTAAATAAGTCACAGTAAAAAGGTCTCACGTTAAATAAGTCACAATAAAAAGGTCACACGGTAAATGATTAAAATGATGTAAATGAATAAAAAGGCTCGCTATTGGTCTATGCATTAAAGGACATTAACACTACTCTAACCAAGTACCTGAAAAGGTAGCTAGGGGTACCTTACGGGAGCAATAACGCCATCACATACTTCCTAACCAAAACAAGGCCTTTGGACGAGTGGTTGAAGGCAATTCTGCCTGACTAAGTCGGATCATTGGGAGAATTTGGGAACTTGGAAAGTACCCAGCTCACGATGTTTGACTGATTTTCCCCAATCTCTGAGCTCAACATTGTGCAGAATGTCCCGACTTGGTTTTGGAGGAGCAGGACAATCAACTCAATCCCTTGCAGTCCAAAATATAGATCAGAGGTTTGCCGCGAAATTTTCGATTTGAACCACTCAGACCTCTGCAAACTCCAATCATACCATCTAAATACAACAGAAGCGTGTCTTTGTAAGATTTGCAATAAGTTTTGAAGCCCCTACCACCTGCAACTTAATTTTTGTGACAATATTGATGTCAATGCATTGCAATAAACATACATAGTACATACATAAATCACATAAATACATTCATACATACAGTCAGGAGCAAAAGTATTCGTAACCTCGAAAATTTTATTGATTTTTAAATGATACTCGATTTTTGAAAAATACATTTAAGAACCATTTTGCTCCTTAGTTATTCTTTTATCATTTAAAAGCTATGATACTTTTCTTTTTAAAAATTTACAAGCTTTTGGTTAAAAAACTGCTCAGAACATGTTTTAGACCAAGAGCAAAAGTACTCGTAACATTTTGTCAATAGTTTATTGAATGCCCTTTTTGCTGAATAACACTTAAAAGACGTTTTTCATAATCATTTACAAGATTTGTACAAACATCTGAAGGAATGTTAGCCCATTCTTCATAACAGATTTGCTCCAGTTCGTCAATTGTCTTTGGACGTCTTGCACGGATACGGACTTTTAATTCTCTCCAAAGGTTTTCAATTGGATTAAGGTCCGGATTCATGGAGGGCCAGTCCAAGACCTTAATCCGATTGTCCTTCAACCATTTCTTGACCAAAATGCTGTTGTGCTTAGGGTCGTTGTCGTGCTGGAAGACGAACTGTCGACCAAGCCGAAGTTTCCGCGCTGAACACTGGAGATTCTCAGCTCCCATGAATTCTCACGAGGTTACCGGTGGCTTCTGGGACTTCATCCCAGCAGCAATTTCGCACTCCCCCGTATTCGGGTTATCCTGTAAACACCCAGTACACCGGCGAAAAAGGGGCAGCCAAGGAAATGTACACCGTGCGAGACTGGGTGAGGAGGGTTGAACGTATTGCCGCGGCAAATAAGTGGGATGACCAAAAAACGGCAAATTGTGCCCAATTAATGCTACAACCTGGAACGCCCGCTGGAACATGGTACCTGAATAAGGGTGATGAGGCATATATGCTATCGTGGAAAGACCTCAAGCCTAGATTATTAGCAGAGTTTGCTACGTTTGTTAATGCCAGTGATAAAGTGGACATCCTGCGCTCGTTCTCCCAATGTAGTAATGAACTGGTGCCACATTATCTTAATCGAATCCAAGTTGAATACAAAAAATTTGTGGAAGACTTGGATGACGAATTTGTAACAGCCTCTTTTGCGGCCGACACTCCACAACTCCTGGCTTATCGGCAAAGTGTGATCCAAGTGGTCCTGAAGTACCACATGGCTTCCTTTTTTTTGCTTGGCTTGAAAGACGAATTGTTGAAGGATGTCACCAAAAACAATTCAAGGACCCTCGACGAAATGTTGGCCACTGCTCGATTTTCAGAGCAAGCCCAAATGCAGGGTCGAGCCCGCCATACCATCGCTGAGGTGGTCCCGGATGGCTCCCACAAGGGGTCGCAAGACTCCTCTCTATCACAAGAAGAAATTGCACTTATTCGAAAATTTCGTCAACGTGGCCCCGTCAACAAGGTCCCTGGACCAAATTCAGTTAGTGGATTTAACCGGAACCCCAATCGCAACGAATATAAATGTTTTTTCTGCCTATGCAGTGGCCACAAAGCCAATGAATGTCGAAAACGAGTATCAGAAAGAGCAGAGGGTAGGTGGAGGATGACCGTCAACGATGCCGTGTTGACTCAGGAGGAATTTAACAAACTACCAAGAGGTCGTTCTCATTTGCCAAACCGCCCGTCTCTTGCCTCTAATGGAGCCTCCAATGGAACCACCATTGGAACTATCAATGATGAAGCTGCTTTCGAGGCATACTACAGTGACGCTCGTTCGTCAAACTAATTAGGGGACCTCCGGTCCCTTCTTCCTTTGTTGCCGATTGTGGAGACCGTGTCATTTCATCGGTGTCTCAACCGTCATCTACATCTGCTCCTCCTCGATCGTCAGTGTTTTGTTCTCTCCCTGGCGGGGATATTGTCAAAGGTCTTTATGACATTGGAGCAGCGTTGTCCGTCATGAAAGACGATGTTTTCTTTCGAATCCCTGTTCATCTCCGGCCTCCCAAGCTCGCCCAAAATGTTTCCCTTCACGGTGTATCAGGAAACAAACTCAAATGTCACGGTATGTA
>CM021312.1:8489296-8533149 GCA_010645155.1 Tigriopus japonicus | reverse complement strand
TATTAAATCATATTGCCTCTTTAGAAGGTTATGTATGTACTGTCTCACGTTCTTCTGCCTCGCAAGTGACGTCATCACTGACGTCCTCCTTTTGTTTACATTTTCAAGTGCGCCTACCTGCTTTATAGTTACCTTGGATTAGACTGTCCTCTAAGGGACCTCAATGCTGATTGGATGAAGTTTTGTGTCAGGGTTACACAATTGTGTAGGTCTCGCAAATCTTTGTTGAGGGAAAACTGCGGTTTGGAGGATACTATACGTCAAAAAGTGTTGAAAGTACAAATATGAGTTTGAAGTTAAAGTATTCACACAAATTTACACAATAACAATGACCACCATGTTGAAAACCAGAGTCAAGTCACATTTTTCAAATTTAGAAACCCTGATGACTTCTAAGATTCTTGAGAGTGGATTGTTTTTCATTCAGGGATGCCATGAATCAGTATTTGTTGCCACTTGTTATGAAAAAGTAACAGAATAGAAAACTTAAAATTACAAGAAATACTCCATATTGTCGATCTTGGCCACTTTGACCTCCAAATACAATTCAATTTTCCATTACATTCAAGTGGCAACAAAAATTGTTTTCTGGCATTGCTGAAGGCAAACAGTGGAGTGTCGAGAATTTGGGAAGTCATCAGGGTTTCTAAATTTGAATGATGTGACCTGTCTCTGATTTTTGACATTTCAATAATTGGAATTGTTTAAATTTGAGTAAATGCTTGAACATTTTACTTACATTTGAACTTTTAATACGTTTTGATGTGAGGCATCCTTCAAAACCGCAGTTTTCCTTCAGCAAAACTTTCCCAGACCTGCAGAATCTAGTAACCCTGGCACAAAATTTCGTTCACCAATCGGAATCAAGGTCCCGTAGAGTATGGTCTAATTAGAGAAGACCTCCAAATCGAGACCTTTGCGTATCTTTTAGATTAAGCATCTTTACATGACACATATTTATCTCATATTTTTTTACGCCATAAAATGACCGTGAGTCTCAATAAACTTTTTATTATTAAAACATTTTGCCTTTCTGGACATGCTCAAAATAACTGAGCTCTCATTCCAAACTAAAGAAAATTTCGCGATTTTGAAGACTTGTTTAGAGAAGGTTTATGATTTCAGGATATTCTTTGAATTTTTGACAAGGAAACATAGATTTGACAAAATTGTAAAAAGGTTTCAATAATTATTTATAACGTTTGATGACCATTTTCGAGGGAAATAATTGCTTGCAATGAAATGGAAATTATTATGGGCAGAAGAAATAATTTATCGGTCAGCTTGGCCTCAAAATCAACTTGACCTGTTTTAATCTAAAAGAGAAAACTACAGCTTCTCTCAGAGGATCCGGAAGATTTTACCTACTCTTGGGAAACAAAATATCAATTAATAGCTCTATAAGTAAGGACTTACAAGAAGAATCATTTCTCATTGATAATTCTTAATTTTGGAGTATTGTTAACTTGGATTACTGTCAATACTAATTTCTTATCATTAAGTTGGATTTTGAAAGAAAAATATTAAAACTTTCCCCCTCAATATGCTCACACTTAAAACTTTTTACTCGCGGTTTCAATTTAAATATTTCCCAAATTTTTTGATGCTTTTTACTTACCATACTTTTTCATCAAAATGTTACATTTTGAAAGCAGAATGTTGAATAATATCAAACTTTGCCCCTAAATATGCTCACTTGTAATTTGTTAGTACTTGGGTTTTAATTGAAATATTTCCCTTAACAAGTTGATGCTTTCTTGACATCTTGCGTAAATATTTGTTTTGACATCTTGATGTTTTTTTATTTAAAAAGTGGTAAAGTCCTTGGCTTTTAATTCTTAAATACTTTTGTTTGCTCTAATGCTGATGATGATGATGCAATATTATAATTTGACGTACTAATAACGTTCATAGGCGACCATTCTGAGTTTGTTTGACCTTTAGACGTGTTTTCGCGTGTTCAGGTTTTCTAAATTTTGTTTGATTGATACACGATTAAACAAATGAAACAAGGAATAATCATCAAAATTTAACAAGCACTCCTTGGGACCAAGCTAATCTGTATAGAAATCCGAAAACCCGAAAGTGGGAAATTCTTATGATGCTTTGTTGTGTGTGTATCATGACAATATAATATAATATAATATACATAATCATGTATCAGAGTTTATGAAAATTAGAAGGCCACAAAAAGCAAAACAAGGTGAAATACAATTAAACCCATGTTATGTCTATATTTCGTGAAGGATATGGAACAAGTTGCAAGAGTAAAATATAATCATATCACCGGGAAAAGGGTCCACGCTACAGATTAATTATCAAAAGAATATCCAGAAAAGTGGATGGAACTCCTGACGGAATATATCTGTATAGGGACGGAGATGGGAATGATTTTGCTCTGGAAACATAGTGCCTTTACGAAAAGCTTGTAAACGTTAAACGTCCAAAGATCGGCTGAGAGAGGTTGCGTGATCAATATCAACATTCCATTTCATTCCCTAAATTGTCTGAGATCAATGTATAAGAACAGTACAACAAAGATTAGTGTAATAAGTAGGGACAGGAAGTTAAGACGAATAAAACTGTCAAATTAGACAAAAAAAAGACGAATAAAATTGACCGATTAAACAAAAAAAGATGAGTAAAAGTTCCCAACAGATGGAAAAAAAGAAAAAAAAAATACTTGCAACATGAAAAAATCGAATTAATTTCCCAAAAAGGTGAATGAACCTATCTTAAAAGAAAGAAGAAAGATTAAATGCCCGTCCAGACAAAAAAAAGACGGTTAAAGCTGCTCCCACAAAATAGACGTTATGTATGTCCCTTTTGATAAGGACCAATGTGTCTGAACTGATCTGACTGTCAAAAACGGCGAAATCTAGAAAATTTAAAAAAAGGTAGTACCTAATGAGCAAGAATTAGCCGGTAGTACATATGTCAAATAAAAACCAAGAGTTAAAAATGCCTTTTTAAAGGAGGGGTCACCCTGAATATCTCGTCAGAGAAACACGCGTGACACGCTCTCCTCAAATTTTTCGAATTTAACTACCGTATTCTAATCTTTTAGGCCGAACGACGCCCTAAAAGAGTTCTGAAGCCCACGACCCTGGCGGAGGGCGGATCCCCGCCCCCCTCGGATCACGCAAAGAAAAAACGGAATCGGGATTCAACCGCCCCAACCGGACTTACCCCCGAGGAAAAATTGCCCAAGCCCAGTGGCGGCCTTGGGCCAGGTAACAAAATGGAACCGCGTGTTGCTTTAGCTAGCAACATCAAGCCCAACAACAACGCCGAGCCTTCGGGTGAGGTGCAAACACTTGAGCCGGCCGGATGCTCGGAGTCGAAAGACGCGGGGCAGGAAAGGGCGGCCCCAAGCAATTCCCCCATTCACCCTCCCTCTCTATACCGTGAGAGAGGACCCTATCAATCCGAATCCGAATGTGTTTCAGATCACAACAACTCTGGAAGTATCCAACTTTCGGAGGATGAAGAACTCATCGACCTCACTGAGGAAGAGGAAACCAAAATCGGAGATCAATTCGCCGAGTTGACGGTTGGTAACCCCAAAGCAAACCCTAGATCCTACGCATCGAAGGCCACAAAAGTCCGAGGACATGAGGTACTCTATATCCACCCCGGCCAAAAAGAGCGATCTCCCCTCAGCAAGGAGCTCTTTTACAAAGTATGGGACAAGCTACAGGGGGAAGTCGTGGAACTCCTCCTAAAAGGCGAGAACCCACCAACAAATGTGTTGTGGCATAGCTGGTCGCAACAAAGGGGACTCATCGCGGTTGGCGACGCGGAGACCTCAAAAGCTATCACTCAAATGATTGCCAAGATAAGTATAAAAACACAAAAATTTCGCGCCTGGAAACGGGGCGAATTTGGAGAAAGCAGGCTAGTGACAGCATTCTTTGCTGGCAACGGCTTGAAATTATGGGGCGGAGACAAGCTCATGGAGCTGCTCAAGTCTCAAAACAAGATACTTGGCAATCACGTTGGAGTCAAAACAACGGACTCTGATAAAGGTCGAAAAATAATCTTCTTTGCAGACCCAGTCGTGTGGCGAGATCTAACCCAAAGAGCGACACCACTGGCCAAACACAAGGTTGTCCTACGACTAGGACTCTCCCAATTCGTCTTTCATCTGAGCCGGAAATCCAGTGCGGACGCTGCTCTGGAGGACACTTCGGTCCCGAAGGGGCAGGAGAAGAAATCCGGAGCAGGGGATGTATCTGGAGGTGATAACCAATGCGATGTGGCCACTGCAAGAAAAGACCCTGTTCCGGCGGACGCTCCCGTTTTGGTAGAGGGGGGAGAAGAGGCAGATTCTGCCGATGCTCCTGCCTTGGAAGAAGGGGGAGAAAAAGCGGGATCAGACTGGACAGTGGTGACCAACTCGCGGCGGAAGTCGCCACTGGTGAAGGAGAATCTCCCCAAACCAGAATCGGAACCACACAGCTAAGTTTTCCTTTACTGATCTAGTATAATGATTACCCCAATCCATGATGACAAATGTCAGACTTTCTGGCAGCTGAACCTTCAAAAATGCAAACTTGCATGCAACAATATGATAGCCGAAATATCTAACTCAAAAATTGCCCCACCTCCGATTTTGTTGTTACAAGAACCCCATACTCTCAAGGGCCAGAATAAGTTGACCATTCCTAACTACACAATATTTGTTGCAGAAACAAACCACAGAGCAATAATTGGAACACCAAGGAATATGCTCTGCCATCAAATACCTGACCTCTCCAATGGAGATTTAGTGACGTGCTGCCTCAAACGGAATCCCAAAGAGGAAGGAATTATCATAGCATCAGCTTACTTGGACATCAAGGACAAAGAGGTGATAAACGAACATATAGGTAAATTAGTGAACTATGCTGAGGTCAACAAACTCCCCCTCATTCTTGGTATGGATTGTAACGCACACTCAGAGTTGTGGGGCTCTGAACAAGCCAATTACAGGGGAGAGCAAATAGAAAATTGGATCTTCCAGAATGATCTTAATACCCAAAATGTTGGAAATGATCCCACCTTCGTCTCTGGTAGAGCAAAGACAATCATAGATATTACTCTAACGAATAGGTTTCTAACCCCAGACTTATACAACTGGCATGTTAACCCCAATGACCAATTTAGTGACCATAGAAGAATCGAATTTAGATACCAAAAATCCTTCCATCAGGATATCGTGACGAGAAATTTAAAAAACACTGACTGGACAAAGCTTATTTCAGTCTTGCAATCCACAAAAAGGAACACAAGCCGAATCGAGGTTTGGGACAAATGTTGTTTAGACAGAGAGGCTTATGACCTCCAAGAAAGAATAACAAAGGCTCTGGAGAGAGCCTGCCCCCTAGTCACCCTAAAACACTGCAAAAGAATCCAACCCAAGTGGTGGACAGGAAAGATCAGCAAATTAAGAATAGATTGCCGGAATTCGGCCTGAAGACTAAAGCGACTCAGTAATGAAGTCAATAAGTCGGATTATAAAATGAAACGTAAGCAACTCCAAAGGGAGATTCGATCATCAAAGAGAAGGACTTGGATGGAATTTTGCAACTCCATTGAAGGACCAGCTAGCATGGCAAGTTTGAAAAAATGTCTTGAGGGCCAGACATTTCAAAAATTGGGAATGATTCAAAAAGCCGACGGCACAACTACTAGAAATGGAAGCGATGTTGCAAACGAAATGTTCAACACCCATTTTCCGGGATCAAAAACTTCCAAAACTATGAAGAACAACGAGGAACGACCCTTGTGGGTGGAAGATAGAAATATTCTTAATCACCCTGACACCAGCTTCATCACTTTCTCAAAGGTTAAGACTGCCTTTAAGGAATTCCAGCCCGATAAAGCATCTGGACCGGATGGGATTAAACCACTAATTCTTCACCACCTAGATGACGACACAATTCACTACATAGTTAAACTCTTCAAACTATGCCTGCTGCTGGGCCATGTCCCAGAAGTATGGTGTAAATCCAAAGTAATATTCCTTCCAAAGCATGGCAAAGAAAACTACCAAAACCCAAGGTCCTTCCGACCAATTACTCTAAGCTCTTTTCTACAAAAAACACTTGAAAAACTCATTTTATGGCAACTAGAGGACAAATATTTACTCGAAAACCCTCTCCACGGAAAGCAGCACGCCTTTCGGAAGCAAAAGGGTTCAGACTCAGCTCTGTCTGAAGTCTGTGATAAGATTGAATCTGGATTATTACAAGGACAATACACTCTGGGTGTCTTTCTGGACATACAGGGAGCTTTTGACAACATTAGAATCAGCTCAATAACAGACAGCATGAGAAAGAGAAAATTCCCCAACATAATTGTAAACTGGTATGAGTACTACCTCCAAAATAGGATAGCAATAGCGGAAATCGGGGGGGATAAATTTGAGCGATTTCTGACAAGGGGCACTCCACAAGGTGGTGTGCTCTCGCCCCTGTCGTGGAATCTGCCCTTTGACTCTATCCTCGATGATCTAAATCAAGGCCCTGTGCTTACTGTAGGTTTTGCAGACGATGCCTGTCTCCTGATAACGGGAATTGACCCGAATTCAATGGTTAATCTGATGCAAAATCATGTAAATGAAATTAAACGATGGGGTTCAGAAAATGGCTTAACTTTCAACGCCCAGAAAACTACGGCCATCGTCTTCACCAACAAACGCAAATTCACGAAGAAGTGTGTCTCCGTCTGCGGCGCTAAAATACCTTACTCTCAAAATGTAAAATACCTGGGCCTAACATTTGATTCAAAGTTAAAATGGAACAAGCATGTTCAAATGAAGACTGCAAAATGTAAAAAGCTTTTGTACGCCCTGAAACGAGCGGTAGGAAAACATTGGGGCCCTAACCCCAAAACGCTCCGGTGGGCTTACACCGGGATGGTGAGGCCCATCCTCACTTATGGATGCCACATTTGGGGCACAAATCTAAATCAAACTCAAATACAACATCTCAACAAACTAAACAGATTGGCGTGCCTCAATCTAGCCCCAGTCCACCGCTCAACCCCGAGCCTGGCTCTAGAAATCATCTTTCAATTAGAACCACTTCACCTTAAAATAAAAGAACTGGCTCTGAACACAATGATAAGAACGAAAAACCAGATCAAATCGTGCTGGCAAGGAATTGGTTCTGGGAAACGGAAAGGTCACATGAAGTACTGGGAGGACAGCCAAGCTGAAATGAAAATATGTCTGATGCCAAGTCAAGACATAACCCCGATTAGAAATTGGCAAATGCAACACAAAGTAAGCTCCGATCCACAAATGGGACTTGATGGCTCAGAAAAACACGGCATTATCTATTGTTATACTGACGGCTCCAAAATTAAAGACCGGGCTGGATTTGGTCTAGTCATAATTCTAAACAACAAAGTTCTGCACAAACACTCAGAGTATCTGGGCTCTACGGCCACAATCTTCCAAGCGGAGGTGTATGCTCTCGAGCGGGCATGCTTATGGCTACTGAAACAAAGAAACCAAAGAATTATTATTAAAAGTGATAGCTTTTCGGCAATTCAAGCCATCCATGGGAAGATGATTACTTCCCAGGGTGTGCTAAAAGTAAGACAACTACTTCACAGACTCAGCAAGAAAAATAGAGTAACAGTCCAATGGATCAAAGCCCACTACGGGCTGAAAGGTAACGAAATTGCAGACAACTTAGCAAAGAAAGGGGCGGAACAAATTTGCTTTGGTCCCGAACCTTTTCTCCCAGTTTCTCGAAATATTTACAAAGAAGCAATCAAGATAGAGGTTAGCAAACAATGGGTAAAACAATGGACTAAATCGACTTCATGCAGGCAAACCAAAATGTTTATTCCCCAAACCAAATTCAAAAAAATTACTAATGCTTTAGGAACAATCCCTAGGCCAGAACTAGGCAAAATCATATAATTTATAACGGGACATTGCCATTTACAAAGACATAGACACATTCAAGACGACGAAAACGATCCGAGTTGCCGACTGTGCAACGAGGAAGACGAAACTCCCTGGCATTTAATAAGTGAATGCCCAGGTTTAATAACTAGGCGTTGGGCTAGTTTCCAACATCCGACTTTGCCACATATGCCCGAGTGGTCACTTAAGCAGCTCCTCGGATTCCTCAAGGGATCTATCATATGGGAGATGCTTGACTTTCGGGGGCAACAGTAAAAAATGACTGGAAGGAGCGGGATTATCTCTTAATTGGGACACCCTTTAACGGCTGGCAGCTCTAATCTGCTAACCGGCTCTCAACAAACAAAACAAAACAAAAACCTCGTTTTTAACAGGGAGGGGCATGGCACCTTTCTGGTCCGAGCCCAACCAATCAAGCCATTTATACCCGTCATGAAGACGACCTCAAACCAGCCCCTACCCCAGCCCTTCCCCGTGCAAGACCCAGCCGTCCTCACTATGTGCCTCTCTGGGTAGACAATACACCTGATCCCAACAGTAAGCAGACTCAGCCCCAACAACACGCAGACCCGCCGGCCAATCCCCATCACTCCAACAACACCACAGCCTCAATCCCCTGCATCCTCTGGTGCCTCATCCTCCGTTTCTAATGGTCTGGCCCAATATCGCCCAGGAAATGAATCAATGCAACTGCTGAAACAAAACTATCATCGGATTCAACGCCGGGACCGTTCACAAACACCAAATGTGCAAGGTCATCCTCGCCGATCCAAGAGATCATCCCAAGCACCCGATAGACATGGGTTTGGTCGGGTCTATCGGCCTGTTAGAGGACTCAGTGTTGGGGATCGTGATGTGCCACCAGCCCCCAAAAAATTTGCAAGTCTCTGTGACACCGCCAACGCCACGTACCAACAGATAGTGGTCGTTGGAGCATCTACTCATGCCCGAAACTCAACAACATCAGTCGCCATTTCTTCTCACTCCTAATCAAACCATCTATGGATGGGGGTATGTGACTTCTTTTAATAACTACAACTATATCTCTAATTCTTATTTCCCTCTATCTCAATAAAAGTCCTAACGTCCTAATCTCTAGCATAGAACTGAGACTGTAAACTGGAGACCGCTCCTCATTTCGCCGTTTACGTTAGTAGGGAAGTCTTTCCAAGCCCGGTGGATTGCTTAGCTCTCATTGATGAAATGCCAAGATTTTAAATACATTTTTCAACGTCAAAATGTCAAAATGAACAACTTTCATTAAACCAATTATCATATGTTAGTTTGAATAAAATAGTTAAATCCCTAAAACAAATTGCTAACATTTCCTAAACTGAAGTGTTAGCTATCAAAAGAGGCTATAGATTGGCATAGACATAACATTTTACCCATAAATCTCGAGCAGATGTTAAGCCATATTAGTACAATGAAACTTCAAATGATATTATTTTATCTTTTTTACATTTATTGTAAAATCTTTGATATGTCTAGATTTTTCATTGGTTTCCGATATCAATAGAAATAAACTAATTTTGTTGGCTTGATGTTGGATTTTTTATAACATTATAAATCAATATTAGGCAGCTAACAAAGTTCATTTCCTCAATCTTTATAACACTATATAAATTCTTTAAGTTATAGGAAGAGCTTACTTCTTTTCAATCCAGGCAGAGTGCACTTTCTTACTTCCTAATTCCCATAACATGATCAAGCACATGGGTTTCTCATTTGTTTCACTCCTATGAAAGGACTCAAATAGTTATTAGTAGTCAATATAAATCACCCTACCACAGTCTCATGATATGCTTAAGAATGTTTCTTTGTGTGCATCAAGTAACACTTCATTGTTGGGAAGCATAATAAGAACCACTATCAAATAAAAATTCTTTCTTTGGTGACTTCATCAATGAACCAAATGCATTTGTGTTGAAATTTTGGGCAAATATAAGAAAATAATCTGTTTTGAGCTTAAAAGATGCCCAAAATTATGCCTCACACAATGCAAACACTGAAATTTATCTTAATCTCTTGGTTCACTCACATTTAGAAAAAGTAAATGGACTTTTGGTATGTGGCTGAATCACCAACAGAACAAGCCCCACCATCAAGATGAACTCACACACCATGAAGAATTTATCAGTAGTTGAGACTTGACTGATTCCCAAAATAACTTTGGGTGTGAATTTGCTCCTGTCATTAAAGTGTATCAAAGTTGGGTGTGCCATCAACCATAGACTGTAGCACTATAGCAGATAAGGGAGTACCGCTAGGAAACAAATGAACCGAACTTACAATTTAAAAAACACTTGAAAGGCACTGCACAAATGAATTTATCACATTTCAAGAAGTTTGTAATATTGTGAGTGAGAAGCAACTGGCAAAACAAACAAGGGTGACTGCAAATTGAAGGCTTTCTATAATTGTGATTTGGATCTTGCAAAAAGAATTAAGTCTCAAGTCATTTCTTTAAATAATAGAAGCCTACCATAAGCCTATGAATTGCAGGAGGAACTTAATACTCACAATATAAAAAGTTGTTGTGCCGCCATCAGAAGAAATCATGTTGTCTGATGGTCAAAGATCTCGTTGCCTTTTGAATGGCAAATGTGGCCAACCCTGCCCAAAGAGAATTGAATTGGGTTGCCTGAATGACACATAATTTGAGACAAGCCCTTCTTCTGATGTGGTTTCAAATCCTTTAAATTAAGAAATCCTTGTCTAAAGGTATGGTTGACAACTCTGCAGGGACAGCAATACAATCTCAGCTTGAAGTTGGTACTAATTCTCAGTGGTAAAATACCTTACCTTGGTAGACCTTGGTGCCTATAATACCTTGGTTCTTACATGAGGAAAGCTTGGCTTATGGGTTCAATCTTTCTTCTTTTATTGGACTTTCATCCTCCCCAACAAATCAGCCTGCTTTGACTTTTCTTTGTAGAGAGAGGTTGGATTTGAAAATTTCCATGACAAAACATTGAAATTTAAGGATCAGAAATCAACTTTCACACTTCCAGAGGGTAGCCAGTGTTGTGGCATGGGGCTAAGCACGTAAAACTCATTCTCAAAGGGACTTAAAACCACTTTTCTTGGACGATTGCATTCTCCCACCACAATCTGTTTCTTCCCTACTGATGTAAGAGAATATGATGATTGGCGGCGGCAGCGCAGTCTAGGAATTCAGTGGTCTATGTCTCTAGTTATTTTAGGTCCCACCTCCACCGAACTGGCGACCCTTTATAGAGACTGGTTCTAAAATATATGAATACCCGACTGACACGGACAGTCGGTGACGTCATCCAACATGTGGGAACCAAAGTTGATGATTAAAGGGAACCTTCCCTTATCAGAAACACGTCTAAACTAGTTAAGCCTATTTGATAGTGCAGTTTGGTTATTGAAAATCATCAAGCCTGGTGCAAATGTGTCTAAGGGCGACCCCTGCACGTTTTTGAACATCGATGTCAAGAGCAAGAAACACGTTAGAATCCATTAGAAATACTAGAAGGCAGAGATTGGCATTCAAATCTATGATTGCCCGACCCGGCACGGACTGTCTGTGACGTCATTCATCATGCGGGAAGCCGAAGTTCATGATTAAAGGAACCTTTTCTTCTAAGAAACACATCTAAACTATTTCGCTCATCTGATAGGGCAGTTTGGTTATTGAAAATCCTCAAGTCTGTTGGAAATGCGTCTAAGTTATTAACCCGATATGCAAAAAGTGAATTTCAACTAGTGTGGAGTTTAAACAAAGGCTAATTAATGTTGAAATAATGGCAGTTTATAAGATGGTGAACCTATTTATTGGGATGTATTACATATATAAGAATATGAAGGAGGATGTATTAGTGTCATTCTGTCTTACCCCCAACCGTTGGTCTCGACGGCTTTGAAGTGACTAAACAAGCTTGGGGTATTTGGGCGGGTGTATTGTTTGCGTTCACTGGAGGTTCTAATTGCGAATCGAGTTCTTCGTCAAGTTGTATCATCACTCCCAAGTTTTGGGAAGGTTCGTTAAAAAAGCTAGGATTTGGGATGATTTGGGGGGTGTCGTCGAAGCTCACTCTGCGCTTTTTTTGGATTGGGGAAACTCGGCCAAATCCGAACCGATCCGGGGGTCTGTGGAGACGACAAGGACGTTCAAAAATCGGGTGCGCTTCTTGATTGTTGGTAGGAAGTCTCTTCGCTGAAATCTTTCCTAGTGCTTGATCAAGAATTCTTGTCGACGTAGGGTTTGGTTTGTATGACTTTAGTGATGATGATGATGACGATGACGACGACGAACAAAGGCCTCTAGTATTCACTTTCTTTGTTGGGTCCTCTGATGGATGTAGTGGGCCGAAGTGGTCAATGGACACAGCTTCCCAAGCTCGACTGGGTGTTGGGTGAGATCTTTGTTCAACTTTGGTTCCTTTCAGAATCAGCTGAATATTCAACAGAACCCTCTTGACAAATCACCTGCATGAACCATTGGGCACCGTGTTTTAGCCTAGGGCAGCCAGTATCTCTCTTAGTGTATCTACACCGAACGAGCTCGCACTGAAGGTCGCGCACTATTGCATACGATTGGCACGCCCATAATTCCCCTCTGAAGCGAAGCTATTTCTTACACAACTATCCCTGATGGCTTCTTTTACGCTAATTAGCCAATGATTCAGTGAGGTTACTAGTCTAAACAAAGTCAAGGATTGGTTTAGAATTTACCGATCATCAAAGCGGCTTATGAAATTGCTCAAATCAAAACCATGTAAAATTTTAAAAGTAAATTACGTGTTCATTTAGTCAAGCGAGACAAGAGGGATGATTCAAATTGGTCTACAAATAAAATTTGAACCATGATAAGGTCTGGCCCTCTGACATAAATGTGAGGTTTGGTGAAAAGTTGGTTATTTATTTCACTCTTACAGGAAGCCAGACACAGACCATAAAATGGCTAGACCTCGCTTCGTGCGAGAAAAAAGGGGGACAACTTTGCTTCATCAGCTAGTACATAACACTACACCCTAAAATGGAGCAAATTTCGAACATTTCAAATTTTCGCCAGCGTGACCAAATCCTGAACAAATTCGGCGTACCCTGCGTACTTTGTTCTCCAAGCGAACGAGCGTCGTTACTTCTAAGCACGCGGTCGCCTTGAGATGTTCGAAGCTAGCGCAGCTGGGCCAAGTGGTCCCCTTTTTCTCCCGCCGACGGTACTGAAAAGCGCTCTATGAACAGGGGAGCAAGGCTTGACAGTTCGGCATTTGGAAGACCAGTTATAATGATTCTAGTCAGATAAGCATCCCTGTTCAAGCAGTTGTGGCATGAAAAACTTACTAGTTGGGCCTTCAATTTGAAGTAAGAAAATTGGCAATCCTGTAAGCCATTATGAACGTGACTATATTTGAAATCAAAACAATGGCGGAATTGAGCATTTTTTTGAAAAAGAAACGATTGAAGTGAATGTGCATCATTGAATTGGAGATTTTTGCTACCAGTGGGTCCCTGAAACACCTAATCATCTTTCATTGTGAGTATAATACTGGCCATAGAGGCTCAAGATTGTCAAAATCAGAGAATTACCTCACATGAGGCCATTTCCAAAACGGTAATTCGAGTATTTCAAGTGCTTAAACGTATAATACCTTTTCAATATTCATTGTAAAGCTACATTGGCATTACCTTTTAACAAATTTCAGCGAGAAAAAATTTAATTGAAGGTGAAATCCTTAAAAATATGCCCTTTTAAGTTATTATATATTTTTACAGCCTAGGATTAATTTGTCGTCTACAATGAAATTGTAGCCCTTAACGTCCTGATTTCAAAAAGTACTAATACATGCCTTGGCATTTTTTTTAAACCGTTGTTTTTGAGGAAAACACCGTGCACACTCATAGCTACGACAGCATCATTAAGACCTACCGCCCTGGTGGTCACAATTCTGGAAGGCTCAGGTTCACTTTCAGATCGATTCTTATGAAGGGAAGTTGGATGGGAATTCCTGCAAACTTCACAGGTACGCTTTTGTGGGCACTGGTTGGACATGTGACCTCTTGCCAAACACCCAAAACAAGCGCCCTTCTTTCTTATGAGGGCCTGTTTCTCCTCCATATTCTTGGACACATAAATTGGACACTCTTCAACATCATGAGACCCATCGCAATCAATTCACAAGGTCGCCTGCGTTTCGCGGCGGGTTGAAACTACCAAGCTGGTCATTCTTTTCGACGGGGTGATCTTCTTAGGAAATTCCTCCCTTTCCGACCTGGACTTTGCCTGACCAGTCGTGACCTTAATGGCTTCCTCTCCATAAATGGGATCTTCTGCTCGATCTAAGACACCCTGAACAAAGTCAATGAATTGAAGGAGGTTCTCATGCTCTCTTCCGTATCGCCTGATTTGAAACACCATCATTCGCCACTGATTTCTTATATTGTAGGGAAGTTTGGGAACGAGATCTCCAATGAACCTGGGCGAATTCAACTCAGCTTCACTCACAACGTTTGAACACCTAACTAGGGCTCGATGAAAATCACTCAGGTTCTCACTACAATTGTCCTTGATTTGAGGCCATCTTCGAAGCTCCTCCATGTATTTGTTAGCCACGAGCTGAACATTGCCATAACGTTGAATTAGTAAAGCCTTAGCTTTATCATAGCATATATGTTCAGGAGCAAAAACGCAACCTTCGATGAGGGACCTTGGCTTATCTATAACTACTTCCAACAAGCGATTCAAGCGGGTCCTGGGATCAGATAAAATTGCGCTCAATCACGTCTTCAACTATTTTCATGAATATGTTGAAGTTCAAAGGGTCGCCACTAAATGGTGGGGTGTGGGTACTGAAGGCTAGTTGGCGGTTCATCATCTGCATCTGCTTGCCCAGGATTTCAACCAATTTCTCATTAGGTTCAACACATGTTTCCTTTCTGCCAGGATCCGGATTCATTGAATGCTTAGCTTGGGAAAACCCAAATGGTGGGGGCGGGTCCGTCTGGAAACCCCTATTCATACTGGGATTGGGGCCATGGACTAGTTCACCAAGTTCACTAGTTTACTTGCTGACGCCGATATGCATCAATTTTTCCAAGTTCTTCCTTTTCCACCGCCGCCAAAGCACGGATTTCAGCAACCCGACCCTCCATTTCCTTTTGACGCATGAGGCGTTCCCTCGTCCGTTATAGCTCGGCCGCTTTCTCAGCCTCTTGTCGGTCGAGTTCTGCCTTTCTTCTAGCGGTTTCATTAGCCGCCTCCACTTCCAAGGTTTCGAGCTTCATCTCCCAAATGGCCTCAGCTTGACGTTTGGCCAATAGTACTTCGGCCTCAATCCTCTTCTGAGATGTGGTGGATGAGGCACTTCGACGACTGGCGCTCTCTTCTAGGTCCGCCATAAGCCGATCATGTTCCTCGGGATCGACATGGCTCCCGTGGTTGGACGCATCTCCGTCCTCACAACCGAGAGTCACACTATTAACATCATCCATTTTTCAAAGGGTACTCATCCAAATGGCGTCCGACATTCAAGTCCAAATATCACAAGCATTCAAGCCTATCGTGTGACTAGTAATGTTGCAGCCAAATTCAAACAAGCCTAAAAGATGATTAGATATTTTCAAAGTTCTCATAATTAGGGGATCAAAACACGAATAACTGAACAAAAATGTCACACGAGTCCGGCTCTTCACGCCTATTCCTCTTCAAAATGGCCGACCTTCCAAAATGCGTTGAATCAAAAATAGGTCAATCAATTAGATCGGAGACACGTGATTGCTATCACGAAATCTCGTCTAACGTTAGGAATCCGGACAACGATACGTATAGATGCACCTTCTAGACCTGCTGTGGTGAAAAATGAGCCATTGGAGGGCAAGTTGCATGCTCCTTATGTAAACTCCTACTTTTTCCCTTTGCAAAAGATGATATTGAGTTTATTTTATTTTCTTATGTTTTTCCATTTGGTTGAGTTACCTCAAATGATGAATTCTTGACCACGGTTGAGTCAATTGTAAAGTGTAGTTTTCCTTTGTTTTCGCTGAATTTGGCAACAGAGTATTCAAGGTTCAATATTTTCTTCGGTTTTTCTTCAGATTTTGCTCTTTTTGGAAACAAATAAAGAGCTCTCTCATAAACCACGGCTATCACAATCTGATGCCTCCAAAACCACTTCAAGCATTCTAGTCTTCCAACCTTAGTTGCCTTGCCAAGGACATTGAAGTAACTTAAGCCAGAGGGAGGCACCAAACAGCCTATGAAAAGAAATGTACGTTAGTGGGAAGTTATTTGGCCTTGAAGATAAATCTGGATGAAAAATATAGGAATTTCTTTATCAGAAAAGTTTTACTGGTGTGAAGGAAAACTCTGAAAATCAAAACTAACTCTCAAACTCAAAAAAACAACAAATCGGAATTTATATTTTGGCCTATGTTTATAATTTATGTTTCATGTTATGACCTTTTGAGGCCGACCCAAGTCGGCCCAAGAAGAGGAGTAAAAGAAGCCTGCGGCCTAGTAGTCTTTCTTGGGTGCATTGTTCTGATCATCCTTTTGGCCAGAATGGCGCCAAAGGACAATTTTTTCGAAGGGCCAAGGTCTCAATCCAGAGGGCCACCAATAGTTATAAATAACATTTTACAATGTAATTACCAACAATCTTCAATTTTTGTCCAAACTAACAAAACTGGGGGAAAGTTGCTTGTTCCGCCAATTTTTTGTGGAAAACGATTCGTTTATCAATCAAAATCAAAGTTAGGAAACAACCCGACATTATATGTTGTAGTTGCAACAAAAAATATTTACTGTATCTTCGGGGCCATCACATACTTGTAAATCATAATATACTACGTAATTTCAAAAAAACTGCGATTTTCCAAGATTTCAAAATTTGGGAAAAATTTCAAAAAAATCAAGGGAAATTGTTTGTTCCCTTCAAAACGTTGGCAAATGCTAACTATGAATAGACGCAGAGAGAATTTGTTACCATTGTAACAGTACAAAATTTACTTATCAGGTATTCCAAACTACGAAGTATGACTTACAGATGATGGGAGTATAGGAAAAGGTCAGTTTCTTCTGCAATTAATGAGAAAAGTTGTAGTAAAATTCAATTTCGTTACATTATTTCTCAAAATGATTCCCTTTTGTAGCCTTTGGAGGTTAAGCAAAGAATCAATGAAATACACAAAGTCCTTTGACTGAATGTTGCAAGTCTTGGCAATATAATTTCCCAAAGTTGTTGCCATTAGCATACCACAAGCTTCTGCTCGAGCAATAGTAAAAGCATCTCCTTGTAGAGTGCCTGATCTCAGAATCTTGGGCATCGGTGATGTTTTGGACATGATTAGACGCATGATCATATTGCCGTTGTTGGCTTTGCAAACGGTATAAGCTGGGACTCCCATTCCCATTTTGCTGGCATCACTGAATATCGCTAAGAAACGTATCGGACCCCCGTTCCATCTTGGAAATGAAAGGTCTTTCAACATTGGAATTTGTGAGATCCACAAGCGAAATAATTCAATGGCTTTTTGGCAATTGGATTTGGAATGGTCTGTCCATTCTCATCCTTTGAAGTAAGAGTGAAAAGATTTGCATCCCAATCGATTTTTGTGAATCCAGAGGAGTGGCAAGAGCTGTTTGTATAGCATAATGAAAGAAGACACAAACCCTTGTGTATCAAAAACTTGTGAGGCTAATGATACAACAATTCGTCTAGAGATGACTTGGGATTCTGGATTGAATCTTTCAAACTTGTTGTCAAGGTCAAAAAGAATTCGATTTTCTGTTTGGTTAATTTTCAATCCAAGGACACTAATCACTTCAGATCGCTCAATTTGTGAGTCATGTACACAATCAAGCAAAGCGTCATGATTGGCAGAAATTTTGTGACCTTTGAACCCTCCTTCTTCCATAATGAAAAGGATGTCTTTGAGAAGGGTCACTGCTTCTTCCAAAATGTCCGCTCCTGCAAAGATGTCATCCATGTACAACATGCTCATTATGATCTCGGATGCTTTGGGAAACTTTGTTTGCCATTTCTTAGCAGTTTCTCTGAGACACCACATTGCCATAAATGGAGCACAAACGACACCAAAAGGTAGGACCTTGAAACGGTACATGGTGGGTTTGCTTTGGCCAAAGTTGCACCAAAGATATCGAACCATGTCTTTGTCTGAATCGTTTTTTAATCTGATTGAGAAAAACATTTTTGCAACGTCAATAGTGAAACAATATCACCAAAAACTGCTTTTGAGAATAATTTGCGCGATAGGTGGTAAATAGTTGGGACCGGGCATGAGTTTTTTATTCAACGTCATGTTTGTTTTGGGATCACTCTGAGATGCGTTGATCACGATTCGACATTTGGTTGTTTTCCGATCCAGTTTGAGAACTGGTCGGGAGGAGAGAACATAAAACGGAGAATTGCTTTGGAATTGTTCTTCTTGTGGAACAACTTCTGACCAATCATTTTCAAAAATTTCGGCATTTGCCGAATCTATTAGATCATGTTGCTCTGGAGGAATCCGCTCATGGATTTTTCTCATCAGGGCGGCTGCTCTACTTTAATTATTAGCAAGGTCGTCATTTGATGGTGGTCCATTGATCCAAGGAAACTCGCAGAACCATTGCTTGGTTATCGGACATAATGTGGCAGTGTTGGCTTGGTGAGTTTCTGCTTGAATTTCAAGATCGGTCATGTGCTTGTCATCGGATTCATCAGGTGATATTCCAATGTTTTCTGTGGACCAAAACTTTTGAAAGTCGAAAGATTCAATGGAAGAATTATTGTTGTGGAGCAATCTGGTTTCTTTAAGGTCGCTTCGAAGGTTGTTAACCATAACCTGCGACAATTCGTAATACGAATGAGTGCTGTAGGCACCTCTTAGAAACCATCCGAGTTTGGATTCTCTCGCTGACGGAATTGCTAGATTGGAGGAGGTTCTTTGACCTTCGCCCATAAAAGAGCTGTAAAAGGGTTCCGAAATAAGTACACTGAACGGACGTTCCGTGAAAATTGGATATCGTTCAGTGAACTTCAAATCAGCGAGATGTTCATATTTGGGATCAATTGGTAATGGACCGAAAGGAATCCCAATGTTTTGAATGGTAGTTGCAACTATGGGAGGTGAGGTAAATGATCCATCCAGACTTTGGATAAGAAACGTTGTTTCAAATTGTTGTGTTTGAACAACTTGACCTCCTGCAACATGAAGAGTTCCCAGTACCTCAGTACTCGCTAGACGAGCTCTCTTGAAGAGGTTGGTCGTCACAAGTGTTCTATTGGCTCCAGAATCTAACAGAAAACGAGTCAGAACTTTCTTTTTAGTGGTTGGGTGAATAAGATAAGGCATGAGAGTTCCCGAAAACCCTTTAGAGTTTCTGATATCCTTCCTTCTCTTGAGAATTATCCAAAGAAAGATAGGAAGATTGTTTGTCATTAGAATGAAAAGAATGTGGAGTAACACAATAATTGGATAGATTTGTATCGTTCTTTTTTGTTTGACTCGAATCATTCAAATGAGAAGCATTCTATTCCTTGTTCTTCGATTTCTTTGGGAAGGACTTGTTGGGGTTAGTCTTTTGAGGCTTGGGCTTGTTTTGAGCTTCTAGTTGCTCAATACGTCGATTAAGCATTCTCGAGCTGTTCCGAAATCAGGGTGAAAGTCTCAGAATCACCACGCGCTGAGATTGTTGCTTGACGTTTTCTTGGATTGTATCCGTCATGGCGGGTCTCGTCCAGTCGATCAAAAATGGGCTTGATACGGCTCGGATTTGATGGACACCGCGTGATGTAGTGCCCTTGTCCGCATTTGGAACACTTCCCCGGACAATTCCGATTGTGTTCTTTCGTCCATGGAGACATCAGACATTTGGCACATCGGCTGTTGGTCTTGCAGTGTCCATACCAATCCGATTTTGTCATGGCGAGTGCCTTACGGCAGACGTCGACGGTGTGGTTGTATTTGCCACAAATCAAGCACGTCTGAGAGGTTGGCATGGATTGAACATGAAAGTTGGCGTCGATACTTGGTCCATGATCATTCGAAATCGGGGTTTGTTCTTCCGAAGCTTTACGGGTTGATTTGACTTGACGGAGCCAAAGGCGAAGGGTGTCTACATTCCAGACTTGTTTCATCTCGATGGTCTCCTCGGGATTGGGAGAAATCTGACCGAGTTGTTGACGCTTGGCTTCGCAAAACTGGAGAAATTCTTAAATAGAGAAATCCTTACTCGGTTGGTTCAACTAACAGACTGTTTATTCCACTTCAGGGTGACACTACATTACTCCCCCCCAGCCGCAAAGCCGGAGTTAGAAAGGCAGGCTTAAGGCGATCAACTGAAACCCGTTCAGCCTTATGACGCATATCCAAAAGAAATGTTTTTGATCCACGAACCAAAACTTTAAATGGCCCTGTATAAGGTGGTTGAAGTGGACCAGAAAAGCCATCAGAACGAACGTATACATAATCAGAATTGTTGAGAGCGACGGGATAATACGATGAAGTCTCGCCATGGTAGGCAGGGGGAGTTGCACGGAGTCGAGCCATAGTCTGACGTAGGCAACAGGCAAATTCATCCGGAGGAATTTGACTTGGAGGAGCAAAAAGGAATTGTCCTGGTAGTCGTAATGGCTCTCCATGTACAAGTTCATTAGGTGAGGCACCCAGATCCGACTTGGGGGTTGCCCTCAAACCCAACATGACTAACGGAAGAGCAGCAACCCAATCCCCCCCCACAGGCATGCGAGCCTTGAGGGACGCCTTCAGTTGGCGATGGAGCCGTTCGACCATGCCATTTGCCTGTGGGTGGTAAGCCGTTGTAGTTTTGCAGACAACACCAAGCTCTTTGAGAGATGAACGCCATAAAAGGGAGGTGAATTGACGACCGCGGTCAGTAATCACTTCTACTGGGGCACCAAAATGTGAAACCCAACCAGAAAGAAATGATTGCAAGGTGGTTTTTGCCGTTATGTCCCTCATTGGAACGGCGACAGGGTAACGAGTGTAACGGTCTACACAAGTCAGTAGATAACGAAATCCAGATTTCTCGGGCAGAGGCCCAACTATATCAACGTGCACCACTTGAAATCGCGATGTTGGAATAGGATATGGGAGCAATGGGGCCTTGGTATGGCGATTTACTTTACACAATTGGCAGGGATGACAGGACCGAACGAAAGCAGTTATGTCACGGGAAGCCCCTCTCCATACAAAGCGCTTAAGAATCATTTGTTAGGTGGCTCTGGTGCCTGGATGACAAGGCGAATGCACTGCATCAAAAACCGCACGCACCATGGAAGATGGAACCACGACACGCTTCCTCCCCATCGAGGTATCCACCAGAACGGAAAGTTCTGTACCAGGAACCATCATATCTTGAAGCACCAGCCCAGTTTTAGAATTTCGAAGGGACGACAGTAAAGGATCGTTAAGTTGAGCTTGAGCCATCTCGGCTAGAGAAGGCTCAGGAGCAATAGAGTGGATTGAAGATATCCGGGACATGGTGTCTGCTGGAATGTTGTCCCTCCCAGAGACATGTTGAATATCAGTTGTATATTCGCTGATGAATGACAAGTGACGGTTCCGCCGTGGTGTGCGTGTTTTCTGAGAGCTCATCACAGTGGTGAGTGGCTTATGGTCAGTATAGACCACAAATGATCGTCCTTCCAAAAGGTAATGAAATTTCTCAATGCCGGACTTAATAGCAAGCAACTCTCTGTCGAATGCATCATAATTCATCTGTGAGGGGTTTAGACGGTGAGAGTGAAATCCTAAGGGCTGCCAAAAACCATCAACAAGTTGTTCCAAAACCGCGCCCACGGCAATATCCGAAGCATCGGTAGCTAGCGCCAGTGGGGCTTTGGGGTCGTAAAATGCCAGAGAAACAGAATCAGACAAGAGATGTTTAGCTTTATCAAATGCCTCTCCAGCCTCGAGCGTCCAACAAATTTTTTTTGGCTTCAGTAACGAATACAACGGTGAGAGAATGGCAGCAGCCTGAGGAATGAAGCGGTTGTAGTAGTTGATAAGTCCAAGGAACCGTTGCAGACTCTTTCGGTTGGTAGGCTGAGGAAAATCCTTTATTGATGACGTGCGGTCCGGTAGAGGTCGTATTCCATTAGCATTTAGATGATGGCCAAGAAATGTCAATTCAGAAACAGCAAACTTGCACTTGGAGACACTCACTGCAAGTCCGTAGTTTACAAGACGAGAACAAACCTGACGGAGGAGGGCAATGTGCGACGACATGTCAGCAGTAGCTAACAAAATGTCGTCTACATAGACAAACACACCTTTAAGCCCCGCAATCACAGTGTTCATGAAGCGTTGGAAAGTTTGTGGGGCATTGCATAAACCAAATGGCATTCGAAGGAACTCAAAGAGGCCAAAAGGTGTAGTCACTGCAGTTTTGCAAATGTCCTCCTCAGCCACAGGAATATGATAAAAACCCTTTACCAAATCAAGTTTACTGAATATCTTTGCTCCTCCAAGGTCGTTGACAAAATCTTGAGTGTGTGGAAGCGGGTAACGATCAGGAACTGTTGACGCATTGAGTTGTCGATAGTCCCCGCAAGGACGCCACGAGCCATCAGATTTCTTAACCATATGTAGTGGGGAAGCATAGGGACTAGACGATGGTCGAGCAATTCCAACTTGAACCATCCAATCGAAATCTACCTTAGCATCCCGAAACTTGTTGGGATCAAGGCGACGAGGACGGGAAAATACTGGAGGACCCACGGTTGGAATGTGATGGCGAACAGAGTGGTTGCATTTTAAAAAATCGGGCGATTCGAGAGTAGGAAACTCAGACCGGATGAAGGAGGCCACAGTAGAACTATCCGAGGGTGTCAAAACGTGAAGTGATGGCAGAGAGGAACCACGACGTTGACCCTGGACCATGACTTTACCTTTCTTTAAGACAGCGTTATGTGGATAAACGCCAATGCTGTTGGCCGCCAGGAAATCTGCACCCAATATTGGTTGATCAACGCAAGCCACCAAAAACGTCCATTTGGTAGGGCCAAAACCAACATCCACGGAAAATGACGACCAACCACGAACTGGAATAATACCACGATTAGCAGCAGAAATGACAGGCAGATTTGACGATGAAGAAATAAATGCACGGAAATTTTTTGTAGCAGGAAGAATGGAAATATCAGCACCAGTATCTACCAAGAAAAAGAGACCGGACTGGTCGCGCACAAAAATCTGCCGGCTAGAAGTTGAGGAAGTCCTGTTGGCCGACCTCACCAGGACTGATCGGCGTTTCCCGATGTTTCTTCATATTGTATTGCACGGAGATTCTTAGGCTTGAAATCGCAAGGCGAACGGCAATGTTTAGCCTTTGATCCATAGAGCTTGTGAAAATAACAGAACCTGCGCCCATCTTTTGATGGAGAAATTCCAGTGCGGACTGCAGCCACACTCAAAGAAGGTTCAGGGGAAGCTTTAAGTCTCAAACGGGTCCCACGCACAAGGTCTAGAAGCGTAGGATGGAGACCAGCTTGACATTTATCAACCACAGTAGGCTGCAAGGCGGCTGGAAATTTGGACAAGAATATGGCCTTTTTCATATCCTCCACCGTGACTGAGAGTCCATCAAGTTTGTCCGCAAAAGACTCAAAATCAGAATCTCCAGAAAACCCAGGGGAATTGATGGCTGTCAAAAGAGAAGACAAAATCGGTGGCGTATGGCGTTGGACGAGAGCTTTCCGGAGTAATTCGTACGGAGTGGTTTCTGGAGGAGCTCTAGTGTATGCCTTGACAGACTGGACTACCTCCGGAGAGAGAACGGACAAGACATGATAATATTTCGTGCGAGAGTCCGTGATGCCACGAATCGCAAATTGCGCATCTGCCACGTTAAACCATCCCTCTGGATCATGGCACCAAAACTGGCCAAGTTTGATGGTCACGGCGGAAACATCGGCAAGGGAAATGGTCTGGGAAACAATCGGATTGATCTCCGACGAATCAGTCGCCATGACGGAAGTATGGAACGTCGGGGTCACCAATTTAGTGAACACGAAAAGAAGAGAAATCCTTACTCGGTTGGTTCAACTAACAGACTGTTTATTCCACTTCAGGGTGACACTACACTCTCATTCGGTTTCAGGCCGTTTTCGAAGTTACAAAGAATGACGAAATTGAGCATATCGATCTTCTGTTCCGCGAAAGCTAGTCTGAGAGCTTCCATCCCATTCAATCCTCGCTCAACATTGTCGGCAAATTCGAATTTGCTGATGCCCGACCGGTTGCTAATGAGATTGAGATACGACTTGGCCAGAGCAAGTTGATCACTAAACCTGTTTTCCAGCCGTTTCGTAGCGTTTTCATACGAGGCGGGATCATTAGGTGGGAAAGATTCGACGTGCTTAAGCGCTTGCTTCGTCAATGTAGATTTGAGTTTGTTGAAAGCAACCATCTCATTGAAGTCTTCACATTTTTGGAGATCTCTGTACAGGTGCTTCCATGACGATAACCAACTGTCGTATTTACAAACGCAGTCTGGATCTCGATCATTGCCATCGAATTTCTCAGGCATATATTTGGTAGCAGCGTAATAAAGCGCTGATTTTGGTGCTGGATGAAGCGTGACATTGGTTTGGGTAAGTGTGTTCTGAGGGACCAACTGAGTGAAAACGGACGGAGCATTGGCTAGGATTTCTTCCAAAAACACAGAATCAGTCTCAGTGAGTTGCTGAACAAGGTTGAGATAATCCGTCTTAACCCAGTTTTGAGGTTCTATAGTGCACTTGAAGGTGTTTGTCTTCAACATCGCCGACTCGATATTTCCAAGGGCTTTTTCCCCCTGTTCATGAAGTTTTTTATAAGCCCTTGCGGCAACGTTGGCAAGAGCCTGGTTTTCGGCGTTGTTGATGAGCTTTTGACACGCTGTATTGAGTCGTTCAAGGACAGACTCAACATCAGACTTAACCTCATTGTAAACTCGTTCATAATGAAGTCGTGGCGATATTTTGGCCCGTACCGATTTCAAGTAGGAATCTACTTGACTTTCGTATTCTTCCGAAGTCATGTTCGAAAGATTGACTTCATACAAGGATCAAATTTCTGTAGGCTTCATTTTCTCGATCTGAGAATTGATGCAGTCGTCTGAAGAGTCTTGGACTTCAGCAAATGAGGCTCCAGGGAAACTGGAACCGTACTTTTTCAGTACTTTTTCTTTTCCAATTCAGATTTAATGACAAATCTAGGTTTCCATGGACTTGAAGGTTCGTGGTTTGCTAAATAAGTCTAGAGAGTTCGTTCCTAGAATTCTTTTTTTTCGTCAATTAAGATCCTACGACTCGGGGTCTATGGATTTTTGAACTTAATGCGGAGTTAATAACTCGGAAAGGTGAAATTCTAGAAAATCTGTCTCACGAGATCCAACGATTCAATGATCTACGGATTTTTCTACTCGTAAATTTTGCCTTATTTGACCAATTTTATTTTCGAGGTTTTATCTCACGAGTTCCAGCGACTCAGGGTCTACGGATTTATTCTCGGGATTAAAAGGGAAAATTTGAACATGGGTTTTGTCCGACGAGTTCCAACGACTCAAAGGTCTGCGGATTTATTCTCGTGACAAGGCCAAAAGTGCTCTTTAACAGATCTTTGAATGAACTGTCCGGGGAGAACTTCACGCGAGAAAGCTTGTCTGACCCAAGAGGTCCGGAAGCGTGGTCTGGACTTTGAGGAGACAACCACAATTCGATGAATGAGGGAATAAATTCACTTCACTTCACGAAAAATTGGTTCTTTTGCCGAAGGACCATGTAAAAAGGACTGTATAAACACTAAATATCAAACGATGATATCTAGAACTTAGGATTTTGTAGAGAGAGAAATAAAACACGTACACAATGTTTGAGGGTTCGTTTGAGGATATGGATAGAGTTAGCGTCAGCTGACTCTGCTCAACGGTAGTTTACTTTCACGAAACCTTGAGTAGTGATAAATTAATATAATAAGCTACCTTTTTGTTCGACGAGGATTTTGACAAATGGCATGTTTGGTTTTTGGCTTTCCTGTTGCTCTCTGACTCTTCACTTCCGTTTGTATTTCCTCGGTCCTTGTAATTGGAATTGGGAACATAGTGTCCCATTGGTCCTCTGTGCGTCTACCACGATAGATATATCGTGCCTTCAAATTTAAACCAATCGAACACCACAGGAAAAGGCAAAACCCAATTTGAGCAAGTTTGGCAACACTTCGCATGTCTCACTTGGTCTCAAGTCGGAATCAAGACCAACGAGACTTTCATTGTATTGGTCTGGTCTCATACTGTATGAGACATTGCTGGTATCGGCCCCATCAGTAATGGCAATTTTCTGGCGAAGATGAGTCGAGAAAAAAAGTTGGGCTCCCTGCCCAAAGTTGATCAATCAAATAGAACCGGGAGGTGAAGTTATACTGCGGTCCATCTGCGGCTGCCTTGAAATGCAACGGTTGGGGTCGGCAACTCTATGAGATCTTATGCTAATAGATCTCATTGATTGACTGAGCCGTACGTCGGGCCTGAGATGAGATCCTTAGTATATGACTTTGTTGGTAACTCTCATTGATTGACTGAGCCGTACGTCGGGCCTGAGATGAGATCCTTAGTATATGACTTTGTTGGTAACTCTCATTGATTGACTGAGCCGTACGTCGGGCCTGAGATGAGATTATGAGTATATGACTTTGTTGGTAACTCTCATTGATTGACTGAGCCGTACGTCGGGCCTGAGATGAGATTAGCACTGAGATTAGACAAAGGCATAGAGATTTTTCGTCTTCACTCTGTTGGGTATGTGAAGTAATTAATTTGAAGTTTTTTCCCAGTTTTCCCTATTGAGCAGAAGTTAGAATAAGGTAATGTAAATCCAGTATAATGTAAACATCGAGGTGTAAGAGTTAATAAAGTAAGCATTGTCTTCTGTTACTAAAACAGCTCTTGTTCTGGTATATCATTAACGTTCGTTCTGGCCTTTGGTTTTTACTTAACCGGAGATCTTTCGATAGGTCTAACAAATTTCAAGCCCTGGCATTAAGTGTTCTTTAAAAAAGGCTATCAAGGCAATTTTGGACTTAGTGCCAGGGTCAGGAGGGACCTATTTATGTTTCATCAGTTTTTAAGGAATCGTAAGATTACGTCTGGACCTTCAATCCAGACTTTGGACGGAACATAGTACTCTTTCTTTTTGGTGCCGCGACCCGGGAATTCAGCATTCCGATTCCCATTTTGTTTAAATTGGGGGCCAACGGAAAAACACTGGTTACATAATTTTTCACAAAACCTTTCTCGGCACAAAGCACTGAGAATTTTTCTGTCTCCAAAGAGAGCCAGATTGCCAAAAAATTTCTGTCTCCAAAGAGAGCCAGATTGCCAAAAAAAATTCTGTCTCCAAAGAGAGCCAGATTACCGAGCCAGATTGCCAAAATTTTTCTGTCTCCCAAGAGAGCCAGATTGCCAAAAAAAATTCTGTCTCCAAAGAGAGCCAGATTACCGAATTTTTTCTGTCTCCAAAGAGAGCCAGATTGCCGAAATTTTATCTGCACAAATTGAAGTTGAAAGAGCAATTCTTGACATTGTTTTAGCAAAAAAGCATGTTTTGTTGCTTTTATCTAAAATTTCGCTACATAAGTTGAGAGGGTTCTTCCGAACTTTGAAATTAGGAATGCCCGACTTTGAATAACTAGATGGCCAAAGGAGATCGGCTCCTGGGGCAACTAAACCTAAAAACAAATATTTTTTTTAACCGAAGGCTTCCAATTTCTCCATTTGTTTTCAAATTACTTTGCAATACTTCTCAACATACAGAAGTGGGCAGAAGTATTTAGACAAAACTTTCAACGTGTATAACTCATCAATATCTATATCTAGAGAAGGGTGTTTTTAACAAAAAAAGGTTCATGGAATGACTAGATTTCATATTTTACTCGATGTGGTCTCCGCCTCTCTCGATCATGGCCTCCAATTGCCTCATAAAGGATGAGCAGGCCTTGGTGACCTTGGCCGTGGAGAAAGAGACCATCTTCCTGTTGATGGAGGACTTGAGAGATGCCAGGCTGTTGTGGGGCATCTTGTTGACCTTCCTCCTCAGCCCAGACCACAACTAGTAGTCACAGGGGTTGAGGTCTGGGCTATTGGAAGGCCACTCCTCACGCTTAACAACCACATCAAAGTTGGTATTGAGGCATTCCATGGACGCCTTGGATACATGAGGCGGTGCGGAATCTTGGATCCACATGAATTTGGTGCCAGAAGGATACTTGGAGGTCAACCATGGGATTACGACCTTCTCCAGAAGCTCCACATACCCGGCGGTGTTCAGTCTGATGTTGGGAGGGGAGATGTGGGTGGGCATCACATGCCCATCGCTGGTGATGAGGCCGAAGACCATAAGCTTCGCCGGATTTTTAGTTTTCATCACCGGAGGCACAGAGGCTCTGTCTGTGGTGAGCCAGCGGTCGTTCTGGGCATTGTAGGCCCCGTCGAGAGTGAATATCAACTCATCCGAGAACAGCCTAATCATTCTTGGGTTCACCTTGCAGATACGGCAAAGCTTCTTCCCTCTCTCAAGTCTGATCTCCTTCATCTTGTTGGTGAGTAGATGGCGGTGTCCTCTGATGTAGGACAACAGCCTCAGGTCCTCCTTGATGGCCCTTGCCATTGTGCGCCTGCTGACGGACCTCCTGTTCGCGTGTGCTGCCATGGACACAACAGGGTTGGCCCTTATGGACTTCATCAAGCCGGCCAAGAATCTGGGGGTCCGCTTTTTCGCCTTGTGAGGCCCGCATGGGGTGTGGTGAATGTCTTGGCCAGACTTCAGCTTCTTGACGACGTTGTATACGGTCGCCCTGGAGTAATTTGTAAGCCTGATGATGTCCTTGGCCTCATTGCCGGCCGAGTACAAATCTGCAATGACCTTATGCTTCTGCTCCTGGTGCTTCATCTTTTCGTTTTTGAGAACAATGATTACACTGAAATTTGTTTATATGACTTGGGGGATGCGAGAAAAAGCGGGATATTTGAATTTGAAGTAAATTTTGATGCACTTGTACTCGTTGAAAGTTTTGTCTAAATACTTCTGCCCACCTCTGTACATTAAGCATGACATTGCCCATAAATGCAAGATTTTTCGAAAATCTGACCCTTGAAAACTGAGATTCTTTTGGCAAGCCTACACTGCTAACGGCAGTTAGAGACGGCAGCAGGTCCGTAAAATGATACGGTAATCACTCCTATTAAAGGAAAACGCTTTTATTTAAAGGCAAGAACTTTATAAACCATCACGAAGCAATTTGCTCCTTTAGTGGTCAGAACGGATTTAATGGCGCTCACGTCTTCTTGTTCAAAGACAAGATAAGAATATTGTAATGATACACCAGGACACGAGCCAATTAGCCCTCGATCTGATGACATCAAGTGTTTGCCTAAAACCGGAGTGGCAGCTACAGATATTTCATACTTATTTCAACAAAACTTGGATCTAATTTGGAACACCGAATGTAAAATGAATCAGAGCCAACACAAAAGTCTTAGCAGAAATAAGATTCTGACACCTTTGCAATTAAAAAAAATGTGGAAATGGTCACATTGGGCCCATGGAAGAAATTGCGGTCGGATCGGAATTATGAGATAAATAGCGCTGAAAGACCTGTGGTTTGCGCAGATCAAAGCAATCGCAGGAGTAGCTGTGGATCTTGAGGATAAATGGTCAGCCCACCTGATTCAGAAGAAACTCCCACAAAATGTCCGTCAAAGCGCAGCCAGCAACGGCCTCCAATCTACCTCGGCGATCAAGATGGCGGACGAAATGTGGCGAGCAAGCACAAACACTCTGCCCCTGATCAATGCAAGTTTCTCTGAGTGAAGTCACGTGGCAGGGATCTACCCGTATCACCAGGATTTCGGTTTCAAGGCCCAAAGGTGTCTACCTCCCTGCACCCTCAGTGCACAAATCGCCCAACCACCGGCTCGCGGCAAATTCGGCCGAGGCGGCGGACGTGGTCACGTCAGCAGGAGGGGCAGGGGCTGAAGCGGAGGAGGCAGAAGATATGATGACAGAGTTGTAGCCCAACTCGAATTGGAAGACGACTCAGCGAGTGCAGATCAGGGGGAAGAGGAGGCCGGCCTCTACTAAGAAGCTGTTTGGAGGGCGGCAACAACAACCCAGTTATATCCAGACTCTTTTACGCCAACGACGACACATCACAATCAAAGTACTTAATAGACTCGGGGGCCCAGGTGTCCGTGATCCCCGCGAGCTATGCCGAAAGATCAAGACCGCAGTCTCGCCCCCTGACGGCAGCAAATCAAACAAGGATAAGGACGTGGGGCACAAGGAAAACCACATTGAAGTTGGGCCCCAAGAAGTTTTCTCTCACATTCATTGCAGCAGACGTTTCTTGCCCAATCTTAGGTAGCAATTTCCTGAGAAATTCCGGCTTGCTGCTAGACGCACAAGGCTCCAGACTGTTAGACAAAGGAAATCCGAGCATTTCAATTCCATTAATATCTGCCCCATCTGCACTATGCCTACACCTCGAGTCATTCGCTGTAACTAAAGACGCTTTTGGCCACATCCTGTCAGAGTTTCCAACGATCACCACACCTACCTTTCAGGCCACGTCAGTGGAACACAGAGTCACACACCAAATGACGACAAAGGGCCCCCTCCCGCGAACCCGTCCAAGACGCCTGGACCCAGTCAGGCTCACAGCAGCAAAATCATTCATGCAAGAGAATGTGCAACTGGGCATCGCAAGGAGGTCAAATTCCTCCACGGCAAGCGCTTTGGTGATGGTTCCAAAGAAGGATAGTTCGTGGAGGCTCTGTGGGGACTACGTGGCATTGAATGCGGCCACCAAGCCAGACAGGTATCCTATCTCCAACTTACGTGATTTCACCTCAAACCTCCACGGCACCAAGGTATTCAACAAGGTGGACCTCATCAAAGGATACAATCAGATCCCAGTACACCCTGACGATGTTAGCAAGACGGCTGTTACGACCCCTTTTGGGATGTTTGAGTTCCTCAGGATGCCTTTCGGCTTGCGAAATGCTGGAAACACTTTCCAGTGACTCGTGGATGTGGTTTTGGGCAATCTTCCCTTTCTGTTCTGCTACTTGGACGATATTCTGGTGGCCAGCAAGAGCAAAAGCAAACACTTGCTACATCTTGGGCAGCTATTCCAGAGATTGTCCAAGTACGGGTTAGTGATAGCCCTCAAGAAGTGCGAGTTCGGGAGAAGAGAGTTGGAATTTCTGGGCCATAAAGTGTCAGGGGCTGGAATCGCACCACTGCCCTCCAAAGTGGAAGCCATCATGAATTTCCCAAGCCGCGCACGGTTAGGGGTTTGCAAGAGTTCATTGGCATGGTGGTTTTTTACATCCATTTTGTACCTCACCTGGCGGAGATCCTCCGCCCACTTTACCTCACCCTCAAGGAAACGGGTAAGGCCAACAAGAAAGCCAGCAGGCACCCTGTCACTTGGTCCCAACAAGCCGAGGAAGCCTTCTAGGCAGCAAAAGCGGCATTGTCGCAGGCAACTCTTTTGGAGCACCCCAACCCAGACGCGGACAAGGCTTTGCAGAAGCCTGAGATGTCTTACTCGGCCCTTGACAGGGAGCTCCTGGCTATCAAGCTAGCCGTGCGAAATTTTAGCTATCAGTTGGAGGCTCGCCCCTTTGTGACATATACCGACCACATGCCGCTCACCTTCATGTTTGAGAAGAACACAGAGACCATGCTCCCCAAGCGACAACGCACTATCCTTGAGCTGAGCGAATACAACATGACTCTCAGACACGTGGCGGGGAAGGCTAATGCGGTGGCCGACGCCCTCTCCCGGGCCCCAGTCCCTTCAGCCCAGGTCTTGGCCTTGGCCGAACCCCATCGAAAGTCGATTGATTTCAACGAGTTGGCGAAGGAGCAGCAGTGGGACCCGGAGCTGCCGCTAGTGTAGTCATCTTTGTCCTCCCTGCAGTGGCAAGACGTTCCCCTCCCCGGTGGTGCATCATTGCTATGCAATGTGTTCACCTTTCAAAACCGCCCATTGGTTCCACAGTTCTTGAGACGCCAAACTTTTGAGACCCTCCACAACTTTAGCCATCCCTCAATCAACCTCACTGTCAAGATGGTTTGTGCACGTTATGTTTGGTTCCGAGTGGCCAAGGACTGTCGGACGTGGGCCAAGTAGTGCGTTCCGTGCCAGAGAGCAAAGGTGCACCACCATATCAGGCCCCCCAATGGCCCAATTCCCAACGCCTCGGGCCTGCTTCAGTCATGTTCATTTGGATCTGGTGGGACCCCTTCCCTGCAGCTCGGGCTATACGCATCTGTTAACTGTGTTAGACAGGTTCACTAAATGGCCTGAAGCTTTTCCTTTGTCCAAAACGGACGCGAGGACAGTGGCCTGTCTTTTTGTCAGGGAGTGGGTTTCCCGTTTTGGAGTCCCGGAGCACATCACTTCGGATCGCGGCGTTCAGTTCATGAGCAAGCTTTGGAAGGCATTGGCGGACCTTTATGGCTCCTCGCTTCACCCAACCACAACATACCACCCAGCAGCCAACGGGCTCGTAGAACGTTTCCACAGACACCTCAAGGCCAGCCTGAGAGCAATGATGGAAGAAGCTGGACCAGAGTTGGCAGATCAACTTCCGTGGGTCCTGCTGGGCATCTGGACCGCTGCCAAGGAGGAGTTTGGTGTATCTGCTGCTGAGATGATGTATGGAGCACCTTTGGCTGTCCCTGGAGATTTCATTGCTCAGGAGGCCCTGTCCATCCCTGTAAGTGAGTCACTGGCCCGCCTCCGGGAAGTGGTAGGATCACTGAGGCCTCTGCCTGTCAAGCATCATGGGGAGCATGTGGTGAGTGTGCCCAAATCTCTGAAGGATGCCACTTACATTTTCCTTCAGAGGCCGCATAACAAGGGGCCAATGCAGTCCCCCTATACCGGACCATTCCGAGTTTTGGAGAGGAGCACTAACACGTTGACGATTGACTATGGCGGCCGCACAGAGGTAGTGTCTGTGGAAAGAACAAAACCGGCCCACCTGGACTTGAACGACATGCCGGGGGTCTCCGTAAATATAAATTTCTCCGATAAAAAAGTTTTTTTCCTGCTGAGCAAAAAATCTAGACGTTTTACGATACAGGTCAGCTGGGGTCAGCTGAACACTAACACTAAAGGAGAGCTAATTGCATCAGCCGTCTAGAATTTCTGCTCTGCAGGAAAAAAACTTTTTTTTCCACCCTCTAGATATCATGAATACATTTAAAAGCGTATAGAATAATATATTGTTTATATATTCTTTGCATACTAAAGATTGGGAGCGATTTCATTCCATACAAGTATAAACGATCAGACATTCCATTAATCAACTAAGTTTGTTTTTTACTTTTTTCACACAAAAATATTCCAAATGTGGTTGTAAGGTTGCTTAGTATAGTGTCACCATGGTATGATCGTCCAGAGATGTAAGAGAACGATGAATCCGGAATTCAGAAACGGTATCATACTTTGAATGGTCCCAAAGATTTCATTTAGCTTTTCAAAGTGGTAAAAAAAAGTGATTTTTTTAGTGTTGGAGTTTATGTCAAAATAGCTCAAAGTAATAGAAAATTTCACTTAAAAAACACTTATAATATATTTTGCAATCTCAGATAAAAATACTTGGAAGTTTTGAAAAAATCGGTTGATGGTTGAAGTTTCGGTTTTAGTCCCTTTTCAACACGGTCCTTCAAGAAATTATAAATTTGAATATTAATCTCTGTTAGAAATGTCTATTTGTAGTTTTGGCTGAACAAAAAACAAAATGTTTTCTTAAGAGTTATGAAAAATGTTTTCTGAAAATCTTGTTTAAGTGTATAACTGATCTGAATTTTCGGCCGAAAGCTCTGTCGGTCCACCATCACTAATCAAAACGCACTCGAATTTGCCATTTTGCCCTTAATGTCAACATCCTCACTGTCTTAATACAACTAAGAAAAATAAATAGTACTTTTGGTAACGAGTTTTGAAAGTTTTGTGTCACAAGTACAGCATTTTTGAAATGTAATGGCACCGTTTTTCGTTACTTTTGCGAAAGCAAGCAAAAATCATTGTGCGTACGTTCACAACTTTACAATTTCGTTACAACTACCCTGAGCAATGCATGTGCAAAGGGCAGTGGTTAGTCGCTTTTAATCTTTCATTGTTTTAGCTGCTTCGAAAGAGAATGATGAAATTTAAAAATCATATTTAGAACTTCAGCTTGGAATTTCAGAAAAGTATTAAAACAGGGTTTTCCATTTAAAACCGGGCAAGGTAGAATCAGGGGCTTTGAATGATATATCAATGATTACAAATAATTCTAATCATATTTTCATCTAGAACTTTTGTTTTTAAACATTTCTCAAAGTGGCCTTATTTTTGACGGGGTCTTGAATTCAAGTAGCAATAAAGGAGGCGATTCACCGTCAACATGTTCCTCATAATTTATTATGAGTCATGAAGTTCTTTTCATGAAGTCAACGAATCGCATAAACAGCAGTCATTTTTGGTTCCATGATTGGGTTTGAAGATGTTATTGGATAAATATGTTACACAAATTGCTGATAAAAGTGAGTCTTAATGTTGGATGTGATTTCTTTGCCTGTTTTTTTAGCACGAAGTTAATTTTAGGCTCAATTCTCTTTCTTCTCCAAAACTCAATCCCATGAACCTTTCAATTGAACCTTTAATTGAACCCACTTAAGGGATGAATGTGGAAGGCTCTGATAAAAGAATAATGGCCTTGTTGCAATTTGATGACTGGATAACCAAGAACTTCATGAAGAACAAGTTGACGGCGAATCTCTTCTTTTATTGCTAATTGAATTTAAGACCTCGTCAAAAATAGGAGCCTTTTTGAGAAATTGTTTATTAAGCCACAGAGGACTGTAAACTGGAGACCGCTCCTCATTTCGCCGTTTACGTTAGTAGGGAAGTCTTTCCCAAGCACGGTGGATTGCTTAACTCTCATTGATGAAATGCCAAGATTTTAAATACGTTTTTCAACGTCAAAGTGTCAAAATGAACAAATTTCATTAAACCAATTATCATATGTTAGTTTGAATAAAATAATTAAATCCCTAAAGCAAATTGCTAACATTTCCAAAACTGAAGTGTTAGCTATCAAAAGAGGCTATAGATTGCCAAAGACATAACATTTTACCCATAACTCTCGAGCAGATGTTCAGCCATATTTGTACAATGAAATCTCAAATGATATTCTTTTATCTTTTTTACATTTATTGTAAAATATTTGATATGTCTAGATCTTTCATTGGTTTCCGATATCAATAGAAATAAACTAATTTTGCTGGCTTGATGTTGGATTTTTAATAACTTTATGAATCAATATTAGGCAGCTAACAAGGTTCATTTCCTCAATCTTTATAACACTATATTAATTCTTTAAGTTATAGGAAGAGCTTACTTCTTTTCAATCCAGGCAGAGTGCACTTTCTTACTTCCTAATTCCCATAACATGATCAAGCACATGGGTTTCTCATTTGTTTCACTCCTATGAAAGGACTCAAATAGTTATTAGTAGTCAATATAAATCACCCTACCACAGTCTCATGATATGCTTAAGAATGTTTCTTTGTGTGCATCAAGTAACACTTCATTGTTGGGAAGCATAATAAGAACCACTATCAAATAAAAATTCTTTCTTTGGTGACTTCATCAATGAACCAAATGCATTTGTGTTGAAATTTTGGGCAAATATAAGAAAATAATCTGTTTTGAGCTTAAAAGATGCCCAAAATTATGCCTCACACAATGCAAACACTGAAATTTATCTTAATCTCTTGGTTCACTCACATTTAGAAAAAGTAAATGGACTTTTGGTATGTGGCTGAATCACCAACAGAACAAGCCCCACCATCAAGATGAACTCACACACCATGAAGAATTTATCAGTAGTTGAGACTTGACTGATTCCCAAAATAACTTTGGGTGTGAATTTGCTCCTGTCATTAAAGTGTATCAAAGTTGGGTGTGCCATCAACCATAGACTGTAGCACAATAGCAGATGAAGGAGTACTGCTAGGCAAGGATGACTCTACGAAGGATTCACTTCAAGGTCGAAGGACCTACAGCTTAGGGCCAACACCGGCAATTTAGGACATGCGATGACTGCCTTTGGTTCAATAAATTTTGATTATTTTGCTAATAACATTCGTTTTTGAGTGAATGGCGGAACATAACAACATTTTAACAATGGCAAATAACCAGAGAAATGACGTGTGTTCGAGTGAATGGTTGTATGTTATAGCATTTCAAGGAGAGTAAAAGTCATGTTACACTCCAGTAGAAGTCTAACGTACACTTATAATTTTCTTGTCCCTCATGGTGAAAGTGCGTCTCAGGAGTCCCATAATTTCCCTCGCCCGCATGACGGTATCAGCATAGTGTTCACGGAATTTTATGTTCTGATCAAATATGATACTAAGGTTTGTTTCCATGTCTATGCTCTCAAATTCCTGGCCTTTCAGGATATCCTTGGGAGCGGTTTTTGGCCTCTTTCCAAACCTCATCATCTTACTCTTATCCACATTGAAGGTCATTTGAGGCCCAATCTTCTGCAGAGTTCAAGGTACTTTGGGCTCATTTCTCGTCTTGAGGTTGCAAGATAATCCCGATGATCTTCAAATCATCCGCAAATTTCAGGATCTTTGTGGATGTAGTCCAATCCAGCCATGAAGGCCCTCTCTTGTGGTTGGTTAACCATTGATGTCTTGTGTTGACTGGTCTTCTCATAATTGATCTTTCTCAAAGTTGTAGGACTTCAGCCAAAAGTAGTCTGTCTCTGTATCTGAGGGTTGCCACTTCAATTCCACGTGCTTGTCCTGGTCTAATTGGTGATGATTCCATTGCTTTTTCCCATTCATTTTCATGTTGAATCACCACACCAAAGTTTGCAGTAGTGACAAGAGAAGACCAATATTCCCTGAATCCTGCGATCCATTTCTTGTCCATCTATCTATCCATTGAATGATCTGAGAGAAAGATGAAACGCTCAAAAGCACGCTGAACAAACACATAAGTGACGCAAATGACTTTGAGTAGTTCTCATCAATGGAGAATACGATGTTCTTTGATTGGAAGAAAGAAAGAAGGATGAAGTCAAGCTCTCTTTTTCTTTGAAGGGCCACACACGACCCATCCAAATTTTCTTTCTCAATCAGCACGACTGGATTTCTTTGTGCACTAAAACACTAGAATGTGACACTTGGAGATGGCAAGATAACCAGAATGAGAGGTAAATCCACAAGGTTTTTAGCGTGACATCTTCTTCGAAGCTCAATTCACAATGGTCGCACGATTCTCAAGGTGACCAAATTGATTAGGGTTGGTTCATAACCTAAATTGACCACTTCTATCCAACATTGAACAACCCTCTCCAAAAATAGTTCAAAGACCACTGTCAAAAACTGGCTTAAAATATTGAGTTAAAAGAAGACAAAAAAAACACAATTTCTCTTTTGAAGAAGATAAGAAATGTTGCCCCTCTCATTGAACCTTTCGTTCGAGTGGTCACCCTGTCAAACGAACAAACACTGACACCACATGGAGAATTCTCAAACTAAACCAGGGTTGCCATGGGCAAAAGAAACGATATTATAATAGATTATTGATTCACGTAAATATTTCAATAACTTCAAAGTTTCAAATCGTTTTTCAAAATCCAATGTAATGAGCTTTGCTTATGAAAAGAAATGAATAGATTGTAATAACATGTTTAAGTGGCGTCCCTGACTGAATTCTCTTTTCCTCGCAAATGAATAGTGAACTTCTCTCAACCTAGAATTAATGACGGATCAGTGACTGATGATCCAACGCAAGGTGGATTGATGACGTCATAGACAATGCTCTGAAATTCGTCCTGTAGTACAGTGGTTCTTGTGCTAGGAAACAAATGAACCGAACTTACAATTTAAAAAACACTTGAAAGGCACTGCACAAATGAATTTATCACATTTCAAGATGATTTTTCAAGATGTTTGTAATATTGTGAGTGAGAAGCAACTGGCAAAACAAACAAGGGTGACTGCAAATTGAAGGCTTTCTATGATTGTGATTTGGATCTTGAAAAAAGAATTAAGTCTCAGGTCATTTCTTTAAATAATAGAAGCCTACCATGAGCCTATGAATTGCAGGAGGAACTTATTACTCAAAATATAAAAAGTTGTTGTGCTGCCATCAGAAGAAATCATGTTGTCTGATGGTCAAGGATCTCGTCGCCTTTTGAATGGCAAATGTGGCCAACCCTGCCCAATGAGAATTGAATTGGGTTGCCTGAATGACACATAATTTGAGACAAGCCCTTCTTCTGATGTGGTTTCAAATCCTTTAAATTAAGAAATCCTTGTCTAAAGGTATGGTTGACAACTCTGCAGGGACAGCAATACAATCTCAGCTTGAAGTTGGTACTAATTCTCAGTGGTAAAATACCTTACCTTGGTAGACCTTGGTGCCTATAATACCTTGGTTCTTACATGAGGAAAGCTTGGCTTATGGGTTCAATCTTTCTTCTTTTATTGGACTTTCATCCTCCCCAACAAATCAGCCTGCTTTGACTTTTCTTTGTAGAGAGAGGTTGGATTTGAAAATTTCCATGACAAAACATTGAAATTTAGGGATCAGAAATCAACTTTAACACTTCTAGAGTCCAAATGTCTACTCGAAGCTGCTCCAAAAACAACATCCTTTCAAATTACTACATGATATTGTTATTCCAAAGCAAAGAACTCTGAGTTTACTTCACCAAAGGTCCCGACAATTTAACATCCTTTGTTGCTTCAAATTAAAAATTTGGCCATGTATTAAAACTTTGCCACAATTACATTCCTTTTTTTGTAATTATATACAGTACAATAAGCCGCCATGGCTTAACTCATCCTATTTTTTAGGATGATTATTATCATTTTAGGATTAATTATTATCATTGTCATTACTAAATAGATTTGGCCTTTTGCCAAAAGCATTCCGAGGCCGTTGAGTTTGCAAAAGCACAATTTACGAACTCTGTTATTCTTCTAGGAAAACGAAAGCAATACCTCTCGCTCGTCGGGCAACTACGATTTTGGAGGAACACAAAAAAACTGAGACGTTTGGAAATTCGACAACGTTGAAGGACGATTCTAAAGATGTGATATTCCAGCTTCAAACCCTTCGGCTCAACCTCATCGGGGTTCCATCGTATCTCTCGTCCTGCCATGAATTGACAGACAACGGTTACACCATTCCAAAACCGAAGATATAGCCCATAGACAAAAGGCGAGCAGCCAACACTTGTCCGTACTTTCATTGATAAAACCTCATTTGTCTTTTTCCTGTTTTTAATGAAGGTCATTTGAAATTTCAATTTGATATTGTTGCTTGCCAATTAGCAACCATATTTGTGTATAAATATAATGTCTGTAATAAACCATACACAATTAGCAACAACTTTATTCCAACCACAGATGTGCAAAATAGATAGTTGAGCCTAGAACAAACTTTTTTGTTGGAAAGTGATGCGATGGGGGTTGAATCTTCCAACAGCTTCTTGTTCAACTTCATTGGTGGTTGCCTGCATTCGTTGTTCTCTTAACAACCAAAACTGCACCGTGCACAAAAAAATGTGTTCTTCTTGGTTCATCATTCATTTCTGATCAATCCGGAGCGAGCGGAGCTTCCTTCCTTCCCAAACGACTCTTTCTGGGGTGAAATCCGTGCCGTGATTTAGATTCGATTCTCAGGCAAGCTTGTTTCTTTGTCCGTTACTCTATCACAGGGGTGTGCAAACTTATTCAGCAATGGGCCAAATTGGCCGGATCGTTGGCACTCGCGGACCACACCATTTAAAAAAGGCAAGTAATTTCTAGTATAAAATTCACGGGCTATGCCAAAATCATGCTGCGGGCCACAGTCTATTGAAAATGACAGATCCTCTCGCAGGCCACGCAAAATCAGCTCGCGGGTCACATTTGGCCCGCGGGCCAGGGTTTGCACACCCCTGCTCTATCAGGATGATCATCACGGGTGTCTCAAGGATTCTCAAAGGGAATCCTCAAATTAAGAAGATCTAACGTCTCAAAATGGCAATGGCACGCCCATTCATTTGGCTTTGACAGTTTTGAGACCCATGAGTGTATTACAGCAATTACTAGTGACGTCATCATTTTTGGCGGGAAAAAAAGTTCGGAAGACCTGTGATTCTGATGAGCCTGCAAGGTAACTAAAACGAAGGTTTAGGCCTGGTGATTGCATCAATGCCTTTCTTATCTGCACAACTTGAAGTTGAAATAGCAATTCTTGACATTGTATTTTCAAAAGAGTATGTTTCGTTGCTTTTATCTAAAATTTCGCTACATAAGTTGAGAGGGTTCTTCCGAATTTTGAAATTAGGAATGCCCGACTTTGAATAACTAGATGGCCAGAGGAGATCGGTTCCTGGGGCAACTAAACCTAAAAACAAATAATTTGTTTGATTGAAGGCTTCCAATTTCTCCATTTGTTTTCAAATTACTTTGCAATACTTCTCAACATACATAATCCATGCCATTGCCCATAAATGCAACATTTTTTGAAAATCTGACCCTTGAAAACTGAGATTTTTTTTGGCAAGCCTACACTGCTAACGGCAGTTAGAGACGGCAGCAGGTCCGTAATATCACACGGTAATCACTCCCATTGCTGAACAAGATAAAAGAACGCACAATCTACTTCTCTGACAACCATGAGGAAGTTCGTATCATTGGGTGTTAACCGGGATCAACGGACTCGGGATTGTTAAGCTCTCCAATCGCGATTGAAGGGGAGGGCCTTTGACAGACTTCTAGCAGGAAGCCCAATTGTCTTTCCCTAACTCATCTTTTGTTTTTGCTCTTTTATAACTTCTCCAAATTGGTCACCCTGATTTTGAGCCAAGAATGACGTGTTTTAGTTTACATTCCTACCGCTAGATGGAAAAAAATGTGTGTCAAAAAGAGGCTTAAAGTCTCCCACTGGAACTTGGGGGTGGCATGGCCATGTTGGAGGGGGGTTCTGCGATCTTTCACTAATATTTGGCATTCTGGGTACTCCCTTATTACTCTCTCCACCACTGTATCCATACCCTGGAACCAAACTAAGGAAGGACTAAGGAAGCCAGAGTGGCCACGCGTACTAGCGCGTTCTTAAAAGTGCCGAGTGTGAGAGCTTCCACAGACGGCGTAGGTTCGAACCCTGCTGGGGGTCGGATTGAAGCTGTCGGGAGAAATCCTTCAATTTACAGGGAATCGCATTCCTTGTAGTGGTAATAAAAAAAATCCGAAAAAAAGAAACAAACTACGTCGCTTGGGGCCCGAAATTTCCACATGGGCCCCTCCGTGGGCCAGAAGAACTGCGTTACGTTGGATGCTTCTGGCAGCGCGATTCTTTCACCTCGCAGGACGTTTCCAGCTGGAGATATTGAAAGTTCTTCAAAGATGGTCCCAAATTGCCCAAAGGCAATTTTTGTGGACGCGTTCCTGTCTTGACTGCTTGTTTTAGTTGTTGAAGGCGTCTGTCTTTTTCATTAGCGTCGGCTATCAACTGAGGTGTGATCGATTCCACCAGACCTTCCTATCATGATTATGTACACCAATCGTTAAACTTCATGTGCTGTTCCGTACAAGATGCTCCATCAATATTGTATAAGCAGAAGAATGCTTGTGACCTTGTTCCTATATTGTTCCAGGCAAGATACTCAAGCAGTCCTTCATGTGGGTAATGACTCTATTGGCCTATTTCTGCAGATCATTGCAAGGTCAGTGGTGATTGGGGTGATACACAAAGAATATGCTCCAACCATAGTGTGTGGAGGCCTAAGCAAACCAAGTGTGCTTGAAGGATGAACGTTTGCTCTCATACACGTCCAGCACTTGCATTGGTCGACGTGTAACCTACATAGGATCCGGACCAGGGTTGCCAGGTCTTCGACGGCTCTTATCGCCAGATTTGCCACCGAAATTCGCCAGAATTCGCCACCTCATTTGAAAAATCGCCAGATTTTCGCCAAATTTCTTTTTACTATCAACCTTATGTACATAAATAGTCAATCATGCTAAAGTAATCATCAAGGAATACCTCAAATGGTCAATTCTTCCGTTTTGTTTTTCAACTTTTATTTCAACTTTTATCTTGTGATACACATTTCATGACAAAAGTTCTCGAAGAAAAACGGAATGCCACCATATTGACTTTCCTTCATAAATTTTCATTTGTAGCACTTAGAACGCGTTTTAGTTTGTAATTTGTGAACAAAATTGAAATTTTATTGATGCCAAGTAACAAAATCTTTCGGACTCTTTTCTGAAATGCTATGAAATTTATAACTCTTTAAAAGCAATGTTAATGGTTTTATCATTACGTTAACGAAATCTGACCAAATGCCATTAAAAAATCCCAAAATGTGACGTGATCACTCAAATAGTAAAAAACACATTTTTATATAAACGACATTATTCATGCCCTGTAATTTGACCATATGATAATATATTGAGTAGTAAACCATAAAGAGGGCGTAAACAAAATCAAACGGGCGCAATCGCAAAATAATAGGATGAACAATTTATTTAGGATTTCAATTGGCCCTACCATTAGGAAAATCAAATTGGGAAATTTTTAAAAATCAGTTACACATGCATTTGCCACAGCAAATAAAGTCTCTTTTTCCCAAACTCGCTTGTTAAAAATTATTGTATGCATTTTTTACCGATTTTAATTGGAACACAGAATGTCATTCCATGTAAAAGTCAAAAAAAGAGAAACCCGTGTAGGGAAAAGTCATGTCTGATAAAAGCATCGGTCTGTTAGGGAGTTGGAATTAGCTGCCCCATGCCCTGCCCGTAGGGCAGGTCACAGTTAGTGGATAACAAGTCGTCTAGATGAGACTTAAAAACTTATGATGGGTCGTCTAATGGATAGATTCGTCACAAAGAGGGATGAAGTAAGTTCTACATCAGAAGAGTGAAACAAAATTTTCATGTTTTTGGTAAAAGCACATTCAAATCAAGAAGCAATACTTTGGTCGAAGCTCTTCCCCTTTAGTTATTGTCATCTAAAATATTTAATCCTTGGTTTTCAGTCAGAATAAAAGTCAAAATCATAAAGAGAGAATCAAAATTTGCCTGAGATATCGCCAAAAATGGGCGATTTTGCCAATTTTTTTCGCCAAATTTTCCCGATTTCGCCTAATTTTTCGCCAAATTTGCTCAATTCGCCAAATTTATCGCCAGATCAGCTGATTTCGCCAGATTTATTTTTCTATCGCCAGACACGTTTCAAAATCGCCATATTCGTGAAATCTGGCGATAGAAATCGCCAGTTGGCAACCCTGATCCGGACAAAGCACTGACTGATAAGTACGCGAGTTGTTCAGCACGTGACTAAGAAGGCCAACCCCACTTGCAGCAAAGCAAAGCATGCATAGGCGTATACCAAGAGTATAGCCCCCGTGAATGACGAATCGAGTCGGGCTGGAGGGATATAAAAAAAGACCCCTGGCTTCAAAAAGGTAGTTATGTGTTGGAATTAGTCACTCCACTTTATGCTCATGCTCATACTCATACTCTAGTCATGTAATCCTCTAGTCAATGTATAAATAGTTGTCCCGATAAATAAAATTTACAGTTCTCCAACTCTCTCTCTCAAGTCAACTTGCCCTCCTAGCTCGATCACCAAAAGGTTAGGGGTCAAGCTACGCTTCATTGCTTATTATGATTGAAGTGGTGTTGGTGGAGTTGAGTCTAGGAGGGTGGGGGCAAACCTGCCCCGAAAAAGAGAGTTGATTTGTTGGGGCAAACCAGGTGGGTTGCATTTCCTTGTGTGCTGGTCCAGTGAATTGGACCAGGAGGGGTTCATTGCCCAGGAACGTTACTAGTTGGTCCTGCCCACGTTAGGCAGTGTGCCATTGTGG
>CM021312.1:8348526-8487738 GCA_010645155.1 Tigriopus japonicus | reverse complement strand
CCCTGATGGGACATTAGGCTGGATTTGCCCAGACTGTGATATTAGAGCATCAAGTGAGGGGGTGTGTTTAATGTTTAACAAAAGCTCGTGCATCAGCAAGTTCAAGCCTTCGAGCTTGGAAAAACAATTGCACAAACGTCCGAACAAACTCAAGCTTTTGGCTAGATCGCCTAGTACAAAATGGAAAATAACGCAAACAGATGCACATGATGCAGTTTACATACTCAGCTATATTTGAATTTCTCAATCTGATTCTCTAATCTGATTATCTCAATTCTTTCACAGCAAACCTGTTAAGTCAAGTCTTCCACTCAATTGAAGCAGGACTGACGAGGTGTACCCCACTCGACCACATTAAACTTTAAATATTTCAAAGTATAGTCATGTAATAAAAACATTAACGGGTTTTCAAGATGTATCAGTAAGACGCAATTTCATGCATTATACTTAATGGAAACTGGAAACGTTAGGCTATTGTGAAAGTAAGTAACCGAACTTTGGCCAAATTTTGATTAAAGCCAGTTTGGCCGTGATGGCAAAACTGATCGGAGGGGTCCGGTAATGACCCTTAATACGATTAGAAGCCAAAAAAAGCAGGGGTGCTAAAAAAATCGCCTGAAATTGGAATTTGCGCCGATTCTTTTTCTTCTTTAGTTCACGGGCCATTGCACCATGCATTGAAATCTGTAAGCTTGTAAGCTTCCTGACGCTCACAGACAAGAGGGAACATCACTGTACAGTAATATGGTTTCCGTGCGTGTCTGAACTTGAATTCCGTGAAGGCTCGATGCTCGCGAGCCCAAGCTTCGAACGGTTCGTGCATTGAGCAACATTGAAAGGCCGAACCGTTCGCTCGAGCTTCTGCACGAGCTTTCGAGCCAGAAACACTAGGTGTGTTGGGATAAGTCACTCCACTTTATGCTCATACTCATACTCTAGTCATGTAATCCTCTAGTCAATGTATAAATAGTTGTCCTTATAAATAAAATGTACAGTTTCCAACTCTCTCTGTCAATTCAACTTGCCCTCCTAGCTCGATCACCAACATTAGTATGTTGAAGTAAACCTTTACACAAGTTTAGTTCCACATTGTTCCAAGTTTGGAGCGAGGCTTCCCCAATTTGAAGGCCAGATTCACAAGTATAGTTGGGCTCGAAAGAGACCAAGTTTAGGTGTCATGGGAGAGAGTGGCTCGCTTTCGTCCTGTCTTATACCAAGTAAGATCCACCCCATTGTACGAGGGGTATCCAGACTAGAGGTAGACTGGGCCTATAACTCGTCTGCAAGTGCGATTTTTAGATGCTTGATGAAGAATCGAAAGCAAGATTTATCTTTTATGAGCAGATGTTATATTACATGATTTGTTGTTAAACAATTATGTTCGAACTTATGATTTAATTAAACAAGGTATGTTGGGCAACCCCTCTGTACATTGAAAATAAGCCTCAAAAGCGAGCAGCAAGTCAAAAATCAAGTACACTGTAAAGCCAAGACGTTTCACATCAAAAGTTACCACTTTTTTGCCTCAAATATTCATCAAATATTGGGATGGACGGTTGAACAACGTCTTAACTTTCCAGCATAATGGATTCTAGATACACTAAGATAGATATTGGCATTCGTAGGCTAACACACGGTGCCGATGATTCACGCTGGTGATTGGTCAAGAGCATTCAGTTGAACATTCAGCTAATTCTAACGAGGTTCAACAACAAACCAGAGTACTTCTTCTTTGTTGATTTTGTAGTGATCTGACCTAGTGCTGGGGTTGCCAATTTTCTTAAGTGAAATCATATTCCCCACTGTCTACCAGCCTTCATAAACAGGTTTTTTTTTCTTTAAGAAGTGACAAAAGGCAAGGCATCCCTGACTTTCGTGACTTCTGAGCAGGGTTGCAAATCAACCTCAAATTCGTGTTTGCTCATATACCAGAGCAAAGCACCCATTCTCTAAGAGGTAACCCTACCCTGCCACCTCCCGTGAAAAAACTTACGCAAGCCGAGATTTCACATCACTGAGATTTTGTTGTCAATCACCCGATCATGTGATTTAATCGGCCCCTGTTTAAACTCCACACTAGTTGAAATTCACTTTTTGCATATCGGGTTAATACCTTAGACACATTTCTAGCAGACTTGAGGATTTTCAATAACCAAACTGCCCTATCAGATGAGCGAAATAGTTTAGATGTGTTTCTTAGAAGAAAAGGTTCCTTTAATCATGAACTTAGGCTTCCCGCATGATGAATGACGTCACAGACAGTCCGTGCCGGGTCGGGCAATCATAGATTTGAATGCCAATCTCTGCCTTCTAGTATTTCTAATGGATTCTAACGTGTTTCTTGCTCTTGACATCGATGTTCAAAAACGTGCAGGGGTCGCCCAACATACATTGTCTAAATAAATCATCACCATGAACTGGATTACCTGACAACAAATCATGTATAATGTCATCTCCTCAAAAGAAATATATCTTGATTTTGATAGTTCATCAAGCATCTAAAAATCGCACTTGTTAACGAGTTACAGGCCCAGTCTACCTCTAGTCTGGATACCCCACTAACCTTTATTATTTCGTTATTTTCACACTTCACCCTAGGCAAGGAGTACTCTACCCTGGAGGTAGACTGGGTGCAAGTTCAAGACAATGAAAGGGCGATGCCAGCAAGACATTTCTTGACAGAAAATGAGGTTCAAAATCAATTTGAGCGATATTTCTGACTGAAAATTAATTGCTATATATTGTTATTGTAATTGCTATATTGTAGGTTATTTCTAGCAAGTAATTGTCCCGAAATACCAAGAAAGTAAAACTGGACACTTACAAAACTTGAAGATAAAGAAAGGAACATGACAAAACAACAGTATATTTTAGCAACAAAACATAACAAAAACAAGTACATGTTCCATTGTCAACGAATGTTTTTCTTAGTAATGAGACTGCAATTTATTTATTATCTTGGCCCCTGGGCTGGATTTGGAGGCGTCAAACTGTTTTGTCTTTTCCTTGCTGTCGTAAATTTCAGAGTTCTGTTCTTTGGCAAAAATTTTGCCAAAAAATTGAACATTCTCTTGGCTATTTCTTCACAAATAACTTCATAAGAGCGACCTTTGCCACAGGAGGCTTCCAAAATGGAAGCTGTATCAAATGAGCTTCTAATGATCAAACAAAAGCTTTTGGCAAACACCTCTCTTGGGTGTTGGCATTCTAATTTCTTGCTTTCCTGGTTTGCCATGATTTGCGAGAATATACCCCAGGTATGAATACAAGTCAGGTAGACTAAATCGGTTGGTTTGGATAACCCTTCACAGTTGGTTTGCTCCAAAAAAGCTCTCTCGAGGGCCATTGCAAGTTGAGGCTTTTTCATCTTCAAGGTTAAAAACTTATTAAGGTTTTGCCCTGTGACACCAAACTTGGGCATTGGGTACACTTCACTCGACGATCGCACAAGATAACCAGCAATGTAGAAACCAATACTGCTGTCTTCAATGGACTCCAAATGAGTAACGGGAAGAAACTTGAGCATCAATCGAAGTTTTATAGCGCCATTATGGATATGGCCTTCGGACACTGATTTGGGGCCAACATTTTTTTAATGTCACAAACGTGCATGTTGTCGAAGTTCAACAAGGATCAAACTTAGATCAGTTTATCCACTCCACGGCTTATCAGACTTTAGAATCTGTCGGTGAGAGGTAAAATAATTACCTCCCAAAAGTTGTTGGTACCAACCAAATCAGGCTAATTGAAATTTCCCAAAAAGTACATTTTGGATCTCATGCCTATGTAACATATCTTTGGCATATTCTTGGAGAGTTTTGGTGGACAAAGTCATGGCAAGCATGGTGGGAGATGTGAGACCTTGTCGCTCTTTTCCCTGGCCTTTTAATTTCGAATTCCAATCAGAGATCCAAAAAGAAAATTTCGAAAGAAATTTCAAGTTATCATCCTAAACTGAATAAATGGGGCACGGGATGGGTCACGTTTTTGTGTGTGAAGGACGGCACTTTTAGTGTTCACCACTTTCCACGGTTTATCTGTATTGTTGATGTAAAATTCCACGTGTTTGTGTTCACCGTATTGAAAGTCTTGGACTATTCAGTTAAGGCTGTTTTTATCTTCATTAAAGTATTCTCCATAGCTCTTCAAGGCTGCCAAAATATTTGGTATTTCCCATGAGTATTCGATGTGATCTCGGGTTGTCACACTTGCAACAGAGGATTGGGAGAAGATCACGTTTTGGACTTGCATTTTAAAGGTGCCATCTTGAAATATTTGTTAAATGAACAAGATATTGATCTGGCCAGTTCCTCTTTCCTCAATGTTTAGAAAAAGGAGACAGTTTGGCTTTTTGACGACTGAGATGCCTTCTGGCAAGCCAAGGGTGTGTTGCTTGAACATGATATCCTCAAGGCACTTTAAGCGTTTATCCTCAAGAAACGCCTCATACTAAGCTTCCTCCTTTTGAATTTGAAGGGCTTGTCGGGCTCCTGAAGTAGCGAGCCTCTGTCTGGTTCCGTGATGGCTTTGGCGTGGTCGAAAGATATCTTGAAACTCGCTGAACGGGTCATTTGGAACCTTGTGCATGGACATCTGCGGATCTGGAGGTGGGTCTCCGTATCTTGACCAGTAGCCAGACCTGTAACCAGGTGCAGCACAAGTGTTCACCATCTTCCAATTATTCGACGTGAGAAATTCTACGTTTCCAAAACACAAATCACGTAATTTCTATTTAAGTAGACTGCACTCCCGCTGTCTCTCAACTGTCGTTTCCCAGCGTGACTGAGTCTCCAGAGTCTGAAGATCTCCTTGCTTGATGTTATCAACAGTCAATACCCAAAATAGGGTGGAGTTCTGTTTAGGGAGATAATCATCTACAGGAAATTATCTGGACTTTGTCCAGATTGATTAACAAATTGTTCAGAATTTATCATTTATGACATAATTGCCCTTATTTATATGGTGGCAACTGAATAAAAATACACTGAAACAAAATACAACTGTTGCCCAAAAAGTAAGGAAATGCATATCCTGCCCACTTAAGTAAAAAAACGGCAAAATTAAAAAAATCAACGAAAGAAATACACTTATAGGCAAAAATATGTCACTATTACAATTAAATGAATAAATGAAAAACAAGAATTTAGGAATGTCTCTTTTAAAGTGTCGTTTCCACTAGAGCTATACTTCAAAGTATATGTGTCGTCACATTTATTATTCTCTAACCAATTTTTTTTAATGTAGTAGGTACATATTTATTCTGTCTGTGAAGCAACTGAACCAGTCAATTCATAAGTTGCGTTTCTTTAAAAATTGAAAAAAACGCTTCAAGAGCCGAGAAAAATCCTAAATTTGCATATACTTCAGTTCAGTGATGTTTTAAAAAACAAATTTGACCCGCCAAACTTCGAAATTAAAAAGACTTTCAACAAAATGTGGTGATTTGCACCTGTTTCCATTCAAAAGCATTGGTCCCTTTAGAGAACTTGTTACTAATGAATGAAAATAATGAATTCTGCATATTTTTCCAAAATCTTAACCAAAAGTGTTCAATTTTGCAATTTAACCATTGTCATAACGTATAAGTCATAGGGGCGGTCTGTAAAATGCAAAAACCCTTAAACTGACCAAATTTTCACGAGCCACCTACTGTTGCCAAACAAGCCTTTTCGCTTGATTTATCCGCCCACGGTAAGGTTTTGAGGGGGTCACTCGAACCTCCCGTGCATGCCATATTATTCACCCGTATCTGATCATCAGCCATTCAATAAGTCATTTAAGTATATAGCTTTCCTCTTCTTCAAATGCATTTGAAAAACACTTTGTAGAAGGGCTGCAGAGAATTGTTTGGGCAACTCTGATACATTCTAGAATCAATCATAATTAAAAGATTTTGTTTTTTAGTTAAAAATGAGGATCGTGATGAAAGATTTCGGAAGCGTTTTTCTCTTTTTTCAGAACCGTCGTTGGTCATGATAATTGGAGGACAAAGTAATGAGGAACCCCTGATAGCTGACGTTGAATTGATTGATTTTAAAAATCACAAACGCTGTCCCGATCCTCCTCATTTACCTTATGCACGTTATGGTTCTCCAGGATTATTTAGCGGCAACAAAGTTTTACTGATTGGAGGATTAACACCATCACCAATAGATACAATGACAGTGTTTGACTTCAAGACAATGACTTGGAACGACATTGGTGAACTTCCAGTCCGGTGGAGAAATTTTGCCCATGCCCAAATTCGGGACTCCTGGGTAATCATTATGGGCGGTCGGAAGGGAAGTGATTTCACCTCGGCCGACACAATGATTATTTTCGCCAATGGTACAAGAGTGGATGGTCCCCAATTGCCAATGGGCAAGTTTGAGCCATGTGGAGGTGGTCTGGATGAAGACCATATCATTATTTCGGGCGGAATTTTTAATGGAAATGGAAAAGAAACTTACATTTTGCATTGGCCAACTTTGCAATGGGAGCGAAAGGCGGATTCCCCAATGGCAACATATGGTGCAGCATGCGAACGATTTACGAACAAACACAACCAGATCAGTTTCATGATCATAGCGTCAGGTTTGGCACCATTTTTGATGATTTGAAAAAAGTGTGGTGTGATGAAACGTAATTTAACCATAAACAGATATTAAAAGATGCGATATGCTAGGCAAAACTCCATTTCGTTTTGAAGGCCACTTTAAAAGTTGACCTTACCACTTGGTCAGAATTTGTTCTTCTGAGTGTAAGCCATCATTCTTCATTCAATATTGATTGATGAAGATGTTAACAATCAAGAAGTGGAAATTCCTGAAAAAAAAAATAACCTTAAAAAAAACCAAATGTCAAGTTCACTCACTGACTTGTCTAATCCCAAAAATATCAGGCTAAAATGTTGTTGACTCATTACAAATGACCATTTTTGTGATTTATGGAGAAACTACTTTAAGAAATTAACACTTAGGAGTTGTTTTGTAGCGTACTACTACTAAGTTTTTGATATACTTATCGTCGGAAATTTCGGCAGGAATTTGGCAAAATTGTCTTTGATAAAAGAAAGGATGTCGCATCTGATAATATCCGGGGATATGGATCCTATCAAATTCATTTGCTGACTAAATATACTGATTTCGGGGCACTTTTACAATTCCTTTAAGTTTTTGAGGTTATCAGTTTTCAATTGCAATGTTGGTTGTTGATTATGCTTTAGAAAAATCAAGAAATCACACAATTATGAAAGAAATCGGTCAAAAATGGTTGAGCGGAATTCCGCATCGATAACCTCCTTGACATTATCACATTATCAAATTGATTTATTACTTTCTGGACCATTTGTTTCATAAAAAACTCTTCCTTGTGACTGTTGTTACCTTCCTGAATTGATTGACCTCCAAAAAGTGCAAAAAGGCATTACAAAAATACGCCTTGGGTCCGATCATTGTATTAAAATAAGAGGGTTTGCAATAAATTTATTGTGCCGTTGAATGATGGACCCAAATAGTATTTTGACAGTAACCCTGACGGTTAACACGGTTGAGCCATACTTGAAAACGGCAAAACTTTAGGTCATACTGATGTTCAAAGAGCAACATTCTAAGATTTTTCTTAAACAGAAGAAAATGAAAAATTGTTATATGAAAGCCTCAGAAGCGCTTTTTCTCATTTTGACTTTTAAAAGGTTCTTAGTGCACTAAGTCACAAGTGATGTACTGTTAAGTGCTGGAGTAGTTCAGGAAGTCGCTGATACACAATTTGAAAATTTCATTCTAAATTCAGAGTGAATAAAAAATATAGAAATTAACCCATAACTCAATAGAAAACAATTTTGTGCTTTCAAAAAACCGCATAAAAAGCCAATTTTTACCATTTTACAAAGAGACATGTAAAGCACGGGCCAATAGATGGCGGGGAAGGTTGGGCAAGTTAAAGATGCTTTTGGGCAAGTAAAGAGAAAAGACTCGTGAGCTTAGTGCTTAGCATTTGCCCCCTCTTTCACGCCATCTATTGGTGACTTTTTCAAGCTTGGTTTAAAATCCTCTAAAGACCCTGTTATAGACCCTGTCAAGAGAAAATGCATACCCCTATCATTTTTTGTCTTTTTATCAAAGAAAAAAACTAGGCTGACGAAGTCAGCATCGGAATAAATTTGGAAATATTTTGTGTATTTACTGGGGCGTGAGCCAGACTATTGACATTGACCTATGTTTTGCATTTCCATTTCAGTTTCGAACTCTCCTTTCATTTACTCATGGTCAACGGATACATGGAAAATGGGTGAACCCTTAGTTTCGACCTTGTACAAGTCCATATTGTTTAATATTGGCGGGAACCTCTTCACCAGTGGCGGTTCGTTGCAGCCACCTCAGCAAGAACGCGTTCCTTACATTTATGCATTCAATCCGATGAACGAAACGTGGAGCTTATTTCCATTCGAAATGAGATATCCGAGAAGATGGCATGCCGCTCTTAAAATACCTCCTGGAATTTTTGAGTGTTGATTAGTATTACAATCATCTAAAAATAATCATCTGACAAAAATAGAGCATCATTGCTTCTAAGTATGATAAGTTGTGTTATACCAGGTGGGGTGAAAAGTAACCTCCTTGACCGACAAAATGCAATGCTACTGCAAAATATGCTTATAGTGCTTTGTAGCCCGTTCATATCTATTGTAAAATAATGTAATGTAAAATAATGTATATCTAGTCTTCAGGAACCACAAAGGGTTATTTGGAAGACATGCAAGGATCAAAAGTGTGAAAATGTGGATGTGAGCAGCTGTGAGAATCCTACTGTTAGTGGATTGATGGAAAGATGAGAGTTGTTTTGGTTTTAGTTAAAGGTATTGTGGATTGTTGACCAACCATGATTTCAATGAATTAAGGGTATGAGAGTTCTTGGCAATCATTGGTAAGGAATTCCAGAGTTTCACTCCTCGAATGGTGAAAAATAAATTCTTTTCTCCATTCACCCGAGACTGTCGAAATGACAGGTTTCGTGTCTACGACACTTCATAGTTCCTAGGAACTAATTGGTCTGTGTACCCGGAAACACAACCGTTCATTGTTTTCCGTATAGGTCGACTGAACCCCCTGGCATTTCATGCCGTTGTTGTAGGCCCACATTACCAACTTGTCGAGGTCTTTTTGGAGCGTGTTATCAGTGCCAGGAACTTTGATGGCTCGACCAAGTTTGGTGTCATCGGCATAGGACTCAACAAATGTGTCATTGTGTCATTATCGATTTCTTCAGCAAGATCAGAGACATACATCAGAAACAGTAAAGGGCCCAAAACGCTACCTTGAATAACTCCGCTTTCAACCGTTGTCCACTCAGATGGTTGACCATTTAGAACCACCCTTTGTTTCCTTCCCGAAAGCCATGAGGCTATTCAGCGGAGGAGTGGTCCCTTTTTTCCCCCCATTTGACTAATTTTTTGAAGAAGCAGCCGGTGGGGGACAAAGTCAAAGGCTTTTTGAAAGTGTAGGTAGATCACATCAACAGGATGACCTTGATCCACCTCCTTCGTTGCTTTGTCAAAGAACCGCACAAGATTGGTCACGCAACTCCTTTTTGGTAGGAAACCATGCTGGCTGGGGGGGATCAATCCCCCAGCCTCGAGGAAGAGATAAATTCGGTCCTTTATGATTTGCTCCATCACCTTACATATGCTACTGGTCAGAGATATTGGTCGATAGTTCTTAATTACGGCTTTTGAACCACTCTTGAAGATAGGAGTGATGCCGGCCACTCTCCAGGACTGCAGCATCCCGCCGGTTTCCAGGCTCTTTTGAAACAGTTGTTGCAGTGGTGTAAGAAGGGATGGTTCCATCCGCTTTAAAAACTTGGCACTAATTCCATCAGGGCCGGTCGATGACTCCCAATCTAACGATTTGATAGTTTCCGAGATATCTTGGGGTGTTATATCAAAAAAATGGAGATGGTCATCACTGAAATCGTCAAGTGATTGCTCATGGTTGAAGCTCTCGGTCTCTATTGAGGAGGGCGGCCCAAAAACAGATGCAAAGTAAAGATTGGACGCCTCTGATTTTTCCCCGTCATTGTCAATAGATTGTCCATGGTCATTTTTGAGGGGCCTGATAATCCTGGTGGACGACTTGCAATTTAAGCATTGATATAACTTTTTTTTATTTTTCCTGCTTTCCCTGGCCAGGTCTCGCTCATATTTGGCTTTTTGGTTTCGAATGGCATACTTTGTCTGTTTTTGAATACTTTGAACTCTTGTTCTTTTTCTCGTGACGGATATCGTTTCAGGGTGAGCCAAATTCGTTTTTTCCTCTTGATAAGTTGCTTGAGGGCTGAGGTTTGCGGTTCATTCGAGTTTCGGCATTTTCTTGTATGGATGTGTTTTAGAGATTGGTGGATTATTTGCTCCAGAAAATTGCACTGGTGCTCAACAGTATCATGTTCCTTTTCCCGCCAAAGGCAAGAATCTAGTTCTCTCCTGATCTGTTCCCAATCGGCTTTATTGTAATCACGTACTTCTTTGATGCAAGAAGTTTTTGAAGCATTAAACAGTACGTTAACATACAGCACACAATGATCACTTGCACCCAATGGAGCACCGGTAGTGATTGTGTCCACTTGGTCCGAAACGCTTGTTAGACAGAGATGCAGAATATTGCCCGCTTTATGGGTAGGAAATGTAACCAATTGTTGCAGAAAAGCTGTCTGAGTTGCTTCAATAAAGCCTGATGACGTGTTTGAGCCCTGAAGACTCTCCCAGTCTACACATGGATAATTGAAATCCCCGATTATAAACGAGTGCGAGGGCACCTTGCTGATGAAATTATTAAGCTCGTGGTCATTGATAATGGACGAGTTTGGTGAACGGTAAACAAGAAAAATATTGAATTTTCTATTCTCCTTATTGGCGCATCTGTAACCTGTTACTTGGCTGAAACTTGTTTTTTTTGGATGTTTCTTCCGTCGTTAGTCCGTCTTTAGCGTAAATCAAAAGTCCCCCTCCTCTGCCAGCCTTTGTATCAGTTCGATCACAACGGCTTGCGATGAAGTCCTGGTACATGGAGTTCGGCATTGGAAATCCCATCGTTGGACCAGGTTTCGGTAATCAAAATTATGTCCGGTTTGTCGGTGACAGTTGTCCGTAATTCGTTAATCTTTTTTGTGAGGGATCGGGCATTTAGGTACATGAGTTGTGAAACTAATTTTTCGCTCGAACCAGTCTTCCTGAGCCTTTTGGCCCGAGAACTTTCCAAACCCCGTTTCCCGAGTCACTTCTCCGTTTTGCTTCCATCCTCAATCTTGAGTCATCTTCGATCTGGGCTTTGGTAAGATCGAGATCGATATAAACATTTTTGAATTGCTCGGCCATCCGCACTTTTGGAGCGTGTACGTAGTAGAATTGAATCTCTTTTGTTCTTATCATGCATTCCAACAATGATCATCCTTGGTCTTAAGTGGTTTTCTCCCTTTTTACCAATCCTAAACATGAATTGAATGTCGTTCTGTTCAACTTTGGAGCCAAGGGACTCAAACAGGTCTAAAACCTTGGTCATATCATGGATTTTGCGACCCTCAGCCGTCTCCTCCATAGGTTCTTCCAAACCCTTCACCACAATGTTGCATCGTTTTTCATCCCGGAGCCTCAACTCACTTGTCAAAGATCGTATTGGATCGTGCTTCGTTTCTAAGTTTGCGATGCGGTGGTTGTGGTCAGAAACAGTCGTTTCCACTGCTTTCGTGCGCTCATGAACTTCAGCCAGCCCATTAAAAAATTTGGAACATGGTAGCTCACATCCCTTGCACAACCACATAAGCATACTTGACGCATACGTGAAAGCAGCTTTTGGGATTCCAGAGCACAAAGGGGCCGAATGGAAGGTCTTGTCGCACCCCCCACAAGTAATTTTTTTCGCATCAAGTTCCACCTCCTCCTGGCATGAGCTACAGTTTACCGTCATCTTTGAGGTTTTGACTTCAGGCACCCTGCTAACGTAGATTAAATCGTTTTAACCCGCAGCTAAAGAAAATGACGACGACTCCAGTACGGAGGTGAAAAGACGACCGCAGTATAGCACTGATGATCCACTGGGGTTCAATGCTCAAAAGAGATCACTTCCTTTATGTGTTCGGTTCCTCTATCACTTTGCCTTTGATTATTTTCGGGAAAAATATTGGGACACAAAGAGACAACACGTCTTCTCGCTTGAGCAGCGTTACCAAAATTAGACATACGTTTCAAATTTCAATGTTTATTGCCCTTCATTTTGTTTTGACAGCTCATTGATAATGACGTGTTTGGCATCATGTGGAAAATGGATCAACACGTTTTCGTTTTATCTTAAAGTATTATTTTTTACCAAGCAAAATGGCGAAGGCAGCAAAAGAAAAGTTTAATAAATATAATGAGATAAATGCTCCGTCAAATCATACCATTAAATTTTAGTTTTGCCACTTTTGTGGTCTCCAAAACTTCACTACCGAACAAAGACGTTGTCGAAGGGCCTCGGAACAATTACTGATGAAAATGAAAACAAGTTCAGGCCGTTCTTAATGTTAGTTACCAGCTCACGCACCTTAACTTTCCGGTCAGCCAGCTCCATTTCATGAACTTTTTTGACGTTTTCATCCGTAAAATCATGATATTCATTTTCAACATGATGCCAAACACGTCAACATCAATGAGCTGACAAAACAAAATGAAGGGCAAAAATCCAATAGAATTTGAAACGTATGTCTAAATATGAACGGACTACGAAGCACTAAAAGCGTATTTTGCTATAGCATTGCATTTTGTCGGTCAAGGAGGTTACTTTTCACCCCACCTAGAATTTAATAAAATTTTAAATTCTGGCGCAACTAACATTTCAAAATTATACGTACTCAATTTTTATAGTTTCTTTTCGAGATAAACATCAAAGCCAGTCTTAGATGATCAATAGAAATAGCGTTCCATTCATAGACGCCCCACTTGTTTTTTGTTCCTGTAAACTGTTCGATGTTTATTCAACCTCTCACGTAGAACCAGTATTGTTTTTGAGAGCCACTCCATTCATACAATATCTCAATCCAGTTGGTCGGGGTCCATTGTTGAAAACGTGTCCTAAATGAGCTCCACATCGGGAACAATGCACCTCAGATCTAGGGGGAACAAAGGCAGATCCACTTACCTTGATTAATATAAAGAAAATGACGAAATGTAAAAGTGAAAACCATTGGGCAGGGTCGACAATTATGAGAGCATCAAGGTCCGTTACCTTACAAAAAATAGCACCTGACTTGACAAAAATATTTTTCCGTACTATTATTCATTTTAAAATCCATAAACCGCATTTTATTCAGATTTTTGTTTTGATACATAACTTTTCACTTTACAGTTATCGTTTTAGGAGAATTTCTTGAACTTTGAAAATCCCAACTGCTTCCTCAATCTACCCAAAAATGAACTCAATATACAGTAGTATAATGTAGAAAATTAGGTCAGACCCACAATTCCTACGATTGCAACGATTTTTGAAAGAGGCATTTTTTTCAAATCATTGTTCACTTTTACCACCACAAACTTCGTTTTCGATATTTCTGTAAATACTATTTATGCACCTGCAAAGGAAGGGAGTAATGGCCAAAATCCGGCGGAGGGAGTTTCATTTTATTGGCGACCCGAGGGCGTCAGCCCGAGGGGCGTCAATTAAAATGAAACGAGTGATGTCGGATCTTGACCATTCCTCCCTTCATTTGTGGGTGCATATGGTATTTTGTTGACCAACTTATCCTTTTTGGGACTTCCGTTACAATTTTTCAACCCTGAAAATCAGTTCAACCACGGACTTTCGGACATTCGTACTATCCAACTAGCATGCTTTGCTTACTCAATACCGGTATTAGGAGCAAGCTCCGTTCACCTCAAGGACATCAGTAGGTGTGTTGGCTACTCAGTGCCATGGTATAAAAGCTTACCACCACTTCTTCAGCGGATCATTCCCCGTCAATGAGACGGGGGCTTCAGACGTGCAAGTAATTGTGCGTCTGAGATGTATTTGTAAAGGCATGATTCATTCATAGGGCAAGAAAGTGATTGGTAGGGTTATAAAATGATTTGTAGGGTAGTAAAGTAAGTTATAGGTGAATAATATTTTGGACCTGACCTCTTTGGGCTGGGAGGAAGTCTCATAAAAGGAAAAGGCGGTCAATAAAATAGATTCTTCAGGTTATTTTTCATGCTCGATTTAAAAACCTTCCAAGACCAAAACTTTAAAACATTTTTTTTCTTTGAATCTGGCAATTTATTTGAATAATCAAACATTTTGATTTCCCTAGAAATTTGACTTCTTTTGACATTTTGAAGTCATTGAGCATAGTGTGGAACAAAGACTACCGTTAAAGGTCTCACCCACGTCCTTGTTCGTAGAAACATGGTCTTTTTCAGGGAAGTCCTCCCAGTACTTATTCTACCTTACTTTGTCTACGTAAGTACCCAAGGAATGAATGAACTTGCCGAATACTTCCGGCATATTTTTGAGGATGATGTTCCATGGCTTCACAATTTACGTCAAAATTACACTGTGACACATAAATCTTTGCCTCCTCAGAAACAAGACAAAATCTTATATATCTTCGCTTTATCAAAATCAAAGAACAAAGCCTAAAATTAACTTTTGTTTTATATCTTTCAATCAGCTACTTTAAACTTTACACTTTTCCAAACGAGTGATCAATAGAGCCAAAGGCGCTTAATCCTACACTTATATTCCGATATACAATGCAATATTTCAATACAGGCAATATTTCGAATGTCCATGATTCCAGATGGTTTTCGAAAAAGTATTGTGCAAGAGCTGTCTTGATCTCTTATTTCAAAATGACGCTCAATTCAGTTGCTTTAGGTATGGAGGGTGCCTATGAGTATGATTAAAGTTGGATCAATTAAATGCAAGATTAATTAGAGTCATATGAACTCGCCTTGAAATGGAAGACGTCTCATTTTTGGAAAGAAGAAGAAAGCTAATGGTTCCGGAACAGATTGAATAGCTTCATGATTTAATAAGAGAAATGTCTCAAAATTTAACAGGACCAAGAGATATTGACCTGGACCCTGATGAAGACATAGTTCAGCAAAATTAGTTGGTGCAAATGTCTTCCAAAGGCCCCAAAAGCCTAAATTGCATCCAGACAACTGAAAACATCCATTGGATTTTTCCAACACTCACACAACCCGACTTAAACAGAATTCAAATCATGTTATAATACCTAATTTGCTCTTTTAACTATCATTGAACCATCATCTAAATCTAAATCAATGGAAACCAAGCACAAAAGGACAATTGTATATCGTCCTTTGGGCACTGCTCAAATCATGGACACATCAACTTTTACCAAAAGAAGAGCCTAAGGAAATCAATCATTTTGATGCTTTCCTAAAGCGTAGCAAAAATGTGTATAATATAAAAGTAGTTTATAAATGACTGATAAACATATTTCATTTTATAAACCTTCTTTGTTTGCAAGTAGTAAGGCAAAAATATGTGATTTTGTCATGATTGCCAACAGGCAAAGATTTATGTGTCACCCTGTAGTTCTACCGTATGGATCATAGGCGCCATTGAAAAAATGAGCCCTAAAGTACATTTATTCTGCTTCTTTTTATTGAACAATGAACAAAAAGGTAATGAAAACGCAGAATTACTCCGAAAAATAAGTTAAGCAATGCTTCCAATTATAAGAAGGAATTAAATTACTCCGAACGATGAGAGCAGGTAATTAAATGTTTGGTAATAGGTGGGAAATCCCTTTGAACATGGCAAATAGTAGGGGCTTCTCTGAATTTCCAATGGAAATAATTAAAACTGTAAGGTAAAGATTGACAGAAAGGTACCTAAGTATTTGAGGTTTGATTGCTCCGACCCTAATTTGATTTTTTGCCAATCATTTAGTGATTTATACAGGCTTGGACATGAAACAACACGGAAATGCCCTTAATCGATTCCTTCAATGGGAGGTAATCTTATGGAATGTCGATGCATTGTATACTCACATTAGTGTTAAGGCACTAAGGCTCGGGTCCTGAATGGGAAGTGAATCTTATTTTGTGATTATTAGGTTATTTATGTTAGGTTCGGTAGGATTGAAAAAAGTTCGTCTTAATTCCTAATTGAATTCAAGTCACTTTAAATCAGGAGTAGGCAAACAGTGGGCCACGGCCCACATGTGGCTCAAGGGTGGTCTTTGATTGGCCCAGTAGCATTGGGAAAAGTCCAAGATAGTGGGCCTGCAAGACATCCATAGTACTGTACTCGTGGGTCCAAAGCTCTTTGATCGTTAATTTGTGGGCCCTTGAACCTACAACGTCTGTTTGGTGGATCCCATACAACATGTAATCATATTCGATGGGCCTTGACCCAAAAGTGGTTGCTTACCCCTGTTGTAAACGACAAATCCTTGCAAACATAACTTGAAAATGTTTTTGGACTCTCGCGCCTTGCGCTTCTTTTGAAAAAAACAACTTGCACTTTTCAAGTTTTAGCCAAAAGAACGAAAAATTGCATTTTGAACCCTAAAATCGCTAAAAATTGTCCAACATGCCACTCAACAATAACTATTTTAATGACATTAAGTATAAAAAAATATTTTGTCGACAATTTTAAAAAATAATATAAGGTCATTTTTCCAACAAAGTTGCAATGCTTGAGAGTGAAAAAAATTGTGTGTCTGCCAAAGCAAAACCTAGTGAAAAATAAGCAATCCAAGGAAGTGTCATGCGAACCCAAGAAAGTCTCCCTAATTTAAAGTCAAACTGAGAATAAAAGATTTGCAGTTGAGATATTCCAAAAAATAGCAAAAAAACATCGTCAGTATGAAAGCGTGGGAGGCTCCAATTTAAAAAAAAAAGTTGTTTGTCCCTGTATGGGTTAGATATTTTACCAATCATGATGACAAAATTGTACTTTCGTCTTTCATTTTTTCTGTCAAATTGAGATTGAAACAAGTTCTTAAGTTTTGTAATAGAGATATGAATGCATGCACTTGTAATGTAAATTTGTGTGTTTTAATAACTAAATTTTAAAAGCTAAATTTTTGAGTCATTGTCGCATTTAGTAGTAAAACATGCTTTTTTACAACTAGCTTATAAAGATATATAAGAGAGGTAAATTCCTCTGGGAGTTTCCTTGTATTTTTCATCGTTTCTTGATCCAATTTTCTTGAGTTTCGATATAAGAAAAATCTCGATACAAGCAACATTTTGCCGCTGACTGAAAAGTTTCTTATATCGATATACTTGTTATACTTATATATATTATGTTATACTTGTACTATACTTTTTTACAAAAATACTTATATCAAGTATTCTTACATCACATTTCATCAAATCTAACATTTATGTGATTTTGCACTGCATTTTTGTAATTGAGTAATTTGCAATTGAAAATTCGTCAATTACATGGCCAAAAATATAATTGATTACTTCTACAATTACTTGGCCAAAAAATTTGATTGATTACGATATCAATTTCATGTAGTTGTAATTGCAATTACAATTAATCCCCATCCCAATCCATCCCTGGATAATGACGTCTAATATAATTGGTAGCTCCTAACCACGTTCAGTAGGAAAGTGTTACATTTCATTATAGGATGACGAGTTGTAAAACTTCGATGTTACATTCCTTTTTGGATATGCACCAAAGAACAAGTTTTGCCAAAACCTTTTCTCCGTTTTTGGCGTGTATCAAGATCAAAGGCTAGCTGAGAATAACAAACTAAAAACAAAAGTCATGGGGCCCATCCTGGGTATTTAGGAGGACTACAAAAACTAAATATTGTAAAATATTGTGTATCCAATGAGATGATTGTGTGCATTCTCGCAATAAACATTATTTAAAAGCAAAAGTACAAGACATATTGGTTCTCTGATGTCGGCTAACTTCGTTTTCACGAAGTGTACTCTGCTTTCTATCGTCTACGACTTTGAAACGCATCCAACAATCATTGTAAATTGTCCATTCACTTTTTTCGTAAAAACCAAAGATGAGGCAAAAATTGAAATATGATTGGAGGCAGATTTCTCTAAATTGGTCTGAAATTAGCACTTTGATTTCAATTTAATGGTCACCCAAATTCAAAACCATTTAAAGGAGACTTCAAATAATGCTTGTGACATTAAGTAGATTGGCTTCTAATGATTCAATGGTTACAAAAAGGTGCTATTAGGAAATTTATATGCACTGGGTGCTGTGCTCAATTTTGTCCACCGTTCCAATTTCAGAACGTAAAGAACTTAATTCGTCACTTAAAGTTCTTAATTTCCCTTTCCCTCTTTTTTTACATACCCTCTCTGACTCCTGTAGAGCCCTAACTTCCGGAGCCTCTCCCAAAACAAGAGCTCTCTCATTCCAGCGATGTTCCTAGTGAAATATCTTTGGACCTGCTCGACCTTTTGCAAACCTGCCGAACTCATTGGAGCCCAAATGGGTGAGGCATATTCAAGATGCAGTTGAACAATCGACTTGAACAGAGTTAGCATCGTAACACGTTTGAAATGCCTTCCCCAATTTCAACTGGATATGCTCATCAAACTTTCCATCATCTTGGATGACAACGCCTAAATCCTTCACAGACGATACCTGCTCAATATCACAACCTTCATTGTCTTTGAGCGGAACATCTAATTTTGACGTCTCATACGTCATTGTGCGGAATTTCATCCTGTTTAATGCCATGTTACTCTTGCCAACCCATGAGTAGACTTTCTGCAAGTCTATACTAGGCTTATGGTGAAAAACTGGCAATTGTATTAACTTCTGAAGAGGAGGAATGAAAAGGATAGAAAGGAGAGGACCTAAAATGGAACCTTGAGGAACGCTCGACTTGACACCATCCATGCCCAGGGTACTTAAAAATTTATATCAAGTTTCTACGGAAATTCCCAAACACTATTAGATATGTTTCAGACTCAAAAAACCAAAGGGAATAACTTTCATATAATGAGTTTCTCAAAGTCAGATCTAGATTAAAAGTTAAATACCAAAAACCTTTAAAATTAACTAATTTTTCGGAAATCTAGTCAGTACCCTTTAGAGCAGATTTAAGTAGCTTTTGAATCGAAATTGCTCTATTATGTGCTGCTCAGCTGCGAAGTTATAAGAGTTTATTCGGTTCATTTTTGGCCCAAAAATGCGAAAATATCCCCTGGGTACATGAAAACTCCAATTCATAAACAAACAACATAGTATTTTGATGTCGCAACATGAAATAAAAAGTCTTTATTTTTCTATGTTTTGTCATAGCATGTCAAAATGATTTATAATATTTCCCAAAACACACGAAAAATTCAATTTTCCGAAACATTGCCTTGAATCGTGGAAAGGTCATATTATCAGGTACTCAATGCAAATTTTGTGAAATTCTGTGAGATTTTCAAAAATCAATTTTGGTCCATACGAAGATAAATCTGTTCAACATTTTCTTCAATTTTCATTTGAAAACCTAACCTAATGTACTGAAATCTACATATTTTTTTTTCAAAAATGTGTATTTTTAGTGTGCATTAAGCATTAATAAATGTTATTTTAACATGTTACGACAAAACATAGAACTATGAAGATTTTTTATTTTTATGACTTCATAAATATATATCATTTCCTTGGGTATTTAAGTTTTCATGTACTCGGAACGTTTTTGTTTTGCTTTTTTGGGCCTACGATGAACCGATTAAACTCAAATAACTCAGCAGCTGAGCAACATATTTTCAAGTAATTTCGATTCCAAAGCTATCTAAATCTGCTCTAAAAGTGTGCTGACTTGAATACCAAAAAATCGTTTATTTAATAGGTTTTTAGGTATATAACTTTTAATCTAGACCTGACATTGAGAAACTCAGTTTATGAAAGTTATTTCCCTTGGTTTCCTGAGTCTGAAACACATCTCATAGAGTTTGGAAATTTCCATAGAAACTTAATATAATTTTTTTAGTGCCGTGTGCCTCTAAATGACCTTTCAACCGTAATCATTTCCTTCCTTTCACTCTTGAATCTATAAATCCAATTCAGAACCTTATCTGGTGGATTAAAAACTCTTTGAGTTCATTGAGCAAAAGACCATGATCTATATCAAGGGTCGGGAACCACTTTTCGGTCAAGGCCCACAAATTTGATTACAAATTATCAAGGACCCTCCAAACAGAAGTGGTAGGTTCAGCAGTCCACAAATTAACGATCAAAGAGCTTTGGGCCCACGAGTACAGTCCTATGGATGTCTAGCAGGCCCACTTTTTTGGACTTCCCCATAGCTCCTAGGCCCACCAAAGATCACCCATGGGCCCACATGTGGGCCGCGGCCCACCGGTTGCCTACCTCTGATCTATATCCTATCTGAGGCCTGGAAAAAGTCAAGATAGACTACATCGACTGGCTCGAGACTTCCAAGCCTGTCAATGATCTGTTCAATGTGGGTGACCACTAAAATGGGCTCGAAACCCATGCTGTCCAAGGTGAATCATGCCATGGACTTCCAAATAGTCTCCAAGCTTGGACTTCATGATCTTTTCGAAGACTTTTGCAATACTGAAGTCAGAGAAATGGGCCTATTATTACTAGGGAGCGACTTATCTCCGCCCTTAAAAATTGGAACGACATGAGCTACTTTTAGAGAGGAGGGAAACTTGCCCTGATCTAAAATGCAACGCATCAAGTACGAGAAAACAGGGGCAAGAATCTGTGAACATTTCATCACAATTGTGCACAAACTAAGATGCCACACCATCAGATCCAGGAGAACTCGAGAGCTTCAAGCTCTTTATGGCCTCAAAAGCATCTTGATCTGTGACTTCCAGATCCTCCAATTGATTATCTTGACTATCAATGCTTGTCTCATTAACAACATTACTACCGTAATGGCGTGCTCTGCCAACCCTTTTCAGAATTGAAAATACACTTGAGAACTGTTCTCCAAACATATTTGCCATAACCTCACTTTAATTGACAGTTTTACCGTCGACCTCGATAGGCCCTACAGGATGTTAGGAGCGTTTTAGAGTGCTTTTTGCGCACTTTTTTGGGCTCTCGCGCCTTGTGCCTCTTTTGAAGAAAAAAACAACTTGCCCTTTTCAAATTTTAGCCAAAAAAACGAAAAATTGCATTTTGAACCCTAAAATCGCTAAAAATTGTCCAACATGCCACTCAACAATAACTATTTTAATGACATTAAGTATAAAAAAATAATTTGTCGACAATTTTAAAAGATAATATAAGGTCATTTTTCCAACAAATTTGCAATACTTGAAAGTGAAAAAAATTGTGTGTTTGCCAAAGCAAAACCTAGTGGAAAATAAGAAATCCAAGGAAGTGTCATGTGAACCCAAGAAAGTCTCTCAAATTTGAAGAAATTTAAAGTCAAACTGAGAATAGAAGATTTGCAGTTGAGATATTCTAAAAAATAGCAAAAATAATTCGTCATTATGAAAGCTTGGGAGGCTCCAATTAAAAAAAAAAGTTGTTTGTCCCTGTATGGGTTAGATACTTTACCAATCATGATGACAAAAATGTACTTTCGTCTTTCATTTTTTCTGTCAAATTGAGATTGAAACAAGTTCTTAAGCTTTGTAATAGAGATATAAATGCATGCACTTGTAATGTAAATTTGTGTGTTTTAATAACTATATTTTAAAAGCTAAATTTTTGAGTCATTGTCGCATTTTGTAGTAATAAAAGTCAGCTTATAAAGATATATAAGAGTGGTAAACTCCTGTGGTAGTTTCCGTGCATTTTTTTTCGTTTCTTGAGCCAATTTTCTTGAGTCTCGATATAAGAAAAATCTCGATATCAGCAACATTTTGCCGCTGACAGAAAAGTATCTTAAAATAAGATTCGACTGTACGTGAAAATCTATTTGAAATCTGACAACTACTTTTGAACAACTTCTTTGTAAACTTAGAAATTCTAGACAATGGCCCACCTTTTGGCTCTATTTCTGGAATACACAGAGACTGTATTTAGAAGAAAAAACTAATGAAAGTGCGACATGGCAATTAAGAAGTACAACCTAAGTAATCACAAATTAAGGCCAAATATTTAACAAAGCACCTACAACCATTTCTTCCTCAAGATGGCACTGATTGTCACTTTTCTCTTTGATTGAAGGCAAGTTGTTCATTGCGAGAACAAGAGAGGGCACCCAAGCAAGATTTTTTTCAGGACGTGCTGAATAATGCTACATCCATCTAGGTAATAACACTGTTTTTTTCAAATTCTCTACACAATTGCTTCATCATATTTTTCATCTTACGACGCCATGGCTAGCTACAACTTTTGCCATCTGGGGAAGCACTTACGTAACCTGACACTTCAGTAGATACACGCAACTTTTCTGGTTTCCATTACTTGAAAAAGCAAGTTGATGCAGGCCAGAGCTCAGCTTCTTCGGGTACTTGGCTAAGAAAACAAAGCAATTTCAAGTGAAAATGAATATTTAATATATTTGAAATGAAAAAATTAGCGTTGAGTTAATGGTCGCAAATATGACGATTTTAAAGAAAACCATATATAAATAAATCAGATATCTCTCATTTCTGACGTCACCAAAAACGCCCTCTACGAGGGATTACCTAACAACATTCCTAAAAAGGATGGTTTCATAAGGAGTATCATAGAGGGCACTACTCTGTTAGCAAGGCAAATATCTTTCTTGAAGTTTGATTCTCAGAGTCAATCCAGAAAATACAGCCTGAGTCATCTAGAGGTCACGGATCAAACAACTGTCGCCGTCGTGTGCCTGCTTAGCTAAAACTGAGAAGTCCTGAGCTGGTCTGTGAGAAAACCAAATTCGGTTCACCTTGATGGCCCTCACATGATTTAGCATGCCCTCAACCAAGAAGCATTGGAATCGTGGAGTGGGAGGCTAGCAATGAGAATAATGATTTCTAGTAAGAACAATTCAATTACATTCTTCTGCAAATGAGACCTTGCATATGTTGACAAGAATACGTATTTTAATTTTCAGCTCAGTCGAACGTCGGAGACCAAAGTTATGCTCACTCAAAGTTCAATGCAAATCCTACCGAGAATGAATGAACTAGGCCTTTTCTGGTAATCGTTTTACCACAAAAGGGCGAGTTCATTCATTCTATGCTCTCTTCAGTACATAAGTTTGAGAAGGCATAACTTTTCACTCCAGCATTCGATTGGACTGAAATTTAAAATACGTGTTCTTCTCAATGCAAGCCAGGTCTCACTTGCAGAAGAACGCAAATGGTTTGTTTCTGCTGGAAATCATAATTCTCATTGCTAGCCTCCCACTCCATGATTTCCGTGCTTCTTGCCTCAACACATCCGCTCTGGCCCTGGGTGCCCTCTCTTGTTTTCAAAATGAACAACTCAACATCAGAGCAAGCCTTCCTAAGGAAGCGAGGTTGAGTTTCAATCAAAGAGAAGAATGACAATCATCATCTTGAAGTAGAAACAGTTCTGGTGCTTCTGTTTTGTCTTTGGCTTTAATTTGTGATTACTCGGCGTGGCTTTTTGAATTTTGAACACAATAATATCGTAGCCGAGTTCTAAAAGACCCGAAATACGAAGAAAAATCCATTTTAAGATGGAAGCTGCAATTTTGGCAACAAGTTTAAGTTGAGGAAAGATCTAAAATCAGGAGAATTTGTCCCCTGTTTTAGCTCCATCTAGTGGCGATATTTTTAACCTTCATCAAAATTCTTCATTGATCACTAGAGCCCGGGAAAAAATGTTGGAAAAACGTCCAAAAAATTGTCATTAAAATGTCACGAAAAAGGGCAAAAAAAATGTTGAAATATAGGGCAAAAAGGGCAAAAAATGTTGAAATATAGGGCAAAAAGGGCAAAAAATGTCGAAATATAGAGAAAAAGGGCAAAAAATGTCGAAATATAGGGAAAAAGGGCAAAAAATGTTGAAATATAGGGCAAACAATGTAGGACAAAACGCAAAAAAATTACTTCAATATTCAATTAATTCAATTAATTGGTCTCTCAGAACCGGTTTTGGGAGGACATTTTTGGGGAAAAAGTACAAAAAAATGTTAAGAAAATGTTGAAAGTTTCCAAAAAAATGTTAAATAAAATTAAAATGTTATTTTAAAGTAAAATTGGCCAAAAATGTAAAAAAAATATTTTTAATGTAAAAAAAAAATTTCCCTAGCCCTATTGATCACGTATATTTCAATCCTAAACCCTAATGGGCAAAGTGTCCATTACCCCAACAATCAAGGCAATCAAACCATTTCTGACACTAAACCTCAAATGCATAAAGTCTTGATGTTTTCTAACCAAAGTTTCAATACAAACAAAAAACTGAATCAGTCATGTTGGCAAAAGACCTTCTTATTTGTTCTTTGTTCCTTGTCAAAGTGAAAGGCCAATTGATAGGCAACATTACCGTTGAATCTTTCGTTCCATTTCATGTAACTCCGTGGAGTGTTGAGGATGCCAAAATCAAGGAGATGGAAAGACCCTCCAGCTGGTATAACCATGAGAAATCAAAATTGAACCAAAATGTGCAGAGCAGAATCAAAGCAAATTGAATCTATTTTTGAGAACAAAAAGCAGACCATAGTTTGGTGAAACCAAATAAAAATGAGAAAACATTTTGGAGAGCGTGTATTGGTTTGGACTGCTGCACTCTGTCAGGTCAGGAAGACTGAAGTAGTTTGACTTGTTTATTTTACTAGATATGCACGTTTATAATATTATGTAAATGGATAAAAATGACTAGAACGAGTGAGAGCATTATACATTTCCCCATATTGGGGGGCAAGACATCAGAGGGGATTTGGCCTGGAATCGGAGGAGACTCAGCCTGGCACTGGAGGACACTGCCTGGCATCAGGGAAAACGACTTGGCATTGGCAAATACGACCTGCATCAAGGGGTTTGGCCTGGCATCAGAGAGAACACGGCCTGGCATCAGAGGGGACTCGTCCTGGCATTGGGGAACATGACCTGGCGTTGAGGAACACGACCTGGCGTGGGGGAACACGACCTGGCGTAGGGGAAACGACCTGCATCAGGGAGTTCGGCCTTGCATCAGGGGGTTTGGCGTTGCATCAGGGGGTTCGGCACAGAGGGAGTGCATGTTTAAATCAGACAAGAGTGCGGCCTCGATTCAGGCGAGAGTGCGGCCTTGAATCAGGCAAGAGTGCGGCCTCAAATCAGGCAAAAGTGCATCCTTAAACCAAGCAAAAGTGTAGCCTTGATTGGGCGGGAGTGTGGCCTCAATTAGGCAAGAGTGTGACCTCGATTAAGCGGGAGTGTGGTTCCCGATAAGCTACCCTCACAAACAAGTTTTTCGACAAAGGGCAGCAAGTTGGACGAAACCGACTGCGCCATGTCAGGTCAAGAAGACCGAAGTAGTTTGACTTGTTTATTTGACTAGGTATGCACGTTTATATTTGGATACAAATGACTAGAAAGTGAGCGTGACTAGAACGAGTGAGATCACTATGCACACTCTTGCAGAAAACTATGGCAGGAATTACTAGTCATGTCATCACTTTTGTCGGGAAAAAAAGTTCGGAAGACATGTGTTTCTGATGAGCATTCAAGGAAGCTAAAACGAAGAGTTAGGCCTGGTTGTTGCAACAATTCCTTTCTTATCTGCACAACTTGAAGTTTGAGTAGCAACCCTTGACATTTTATTGCAAAAAAATACGTTTTGTTGCTTTTATCTAAAATTTCGTTACATAAATTGAGAGGGCTCTACCGAACTTTTGAATCAGAAATGCCAGACTTTGAATAACAAGATGGCCAGAGGAGATCGGTTCCTGGGGCAACTAAACCTAAAAACCAATAATTTGTCTAATTGAAGGCTTCAAATTTCCCCATTTGTTTTTAAATTACTTTGCAATCCTTCTGATCATACATTAACCATGCCATTGCTCTTAAATGCACCATTTTTCAAAAATCTGACCCTTGAATACTGAGACAATTTTTTTGGCAAGCCTAGGCAGCTGATTGCTCCCATTCTTTATGGATCATCGCTTATTGGTTATTGACAAATGTTTGTCGAAATCTTTCATTAATAGCTGAGTTTATACATTCAAGACCAAAAGTATTTGTAACGTGACGAGAAAACCAAAAAATCCTTTATATCCAATGAAATACTTTGCTAAGAAATTTGTAAGAATGTAATATTTTTTTCCGATTATGAATAATACCAGTTTCCCGCAATTGTTTTATAAAAATGTCTGAAACTAACTTTTAATTATTAAAAATAAAATTTTAGATAGTGCAAAAGTATTCGTAACGCGCAAAAAAGTTAATAAAATAGGTTTATAAACAGATTTTTCATCAGAAAAAATTGATCGAAAGATGTAGAATATTATGGAAAGCCGGAGAAAAGTCATTTAGTCTCCTTTTTTCCAAGATTTTCTAGATCTTTCTTGGATCTTATAAATTTTACGGAATTGAACAATTGCTTCACAGTCAGCCAATCATGACCAAGGTCAAGGAGCTCGACAAGGACTTGAAGTTGAAGATAGTAAGTCTTCATCATGGAGGCAAGGGCTACAGAGCCATTTCAAAGCTTCTGGACATCCCGATTTCAACGATTCAGTACGTCGTGAAGAAGGCACAAAAGAACGGAACGGTTGAGAACCTCTCAAGATCCGGTCGTCCAAGGAAACTGTCAGCCAGACTTGAGAGGAAGATTGTCAGAGAGGTCACAAATAATCCTCGCTCGAACAACGGTCAAGAACATCCGGAACAGTCTCAGTGAAAATGGATTGTCCATCTCGAGGTTTACTGTTGCTCGCTCACTTCACAAAGCAGGATTGAAGTCTTGTCGCCCATGGAAGACTCCCTTGCTCAAGGATAGACACTTGAAGGCTCGCTTGGAATTTGCCAAGAAGTACCTTGACAAGACCAGTGACTTTTGGTCTAGGATTCTTTGGTCAGATGAGACAAAGGTTGAGCTTTTTGGTCACAACGATGTTCAAAGGATTTGGCGACGTAAAGGAGAAGCGTTTCATCCAAAAAACACCATCCCTACGGTCAAGCACGGTGGAGGATCAATCATGTTATGGGGCTCCTTTTCCGCCAAAGGCACCGGTAACCTCGTGAGAATTTATGGGACAATGAAAAAAGAAGACTATCGGGATATCTTGGCTGAGAATCTCCAGAGTTCAGTGCGGAAACTTCGGCTTGGTCGACAGTTCGTCTTCCAGCACAACAACGACCCGAAGCACAACAGCATTTTGGTCAAGAAATGGTTGAAGGACAATCGGATTAAGGTCTTGGACTGGCCCTCCATGAATCCGGACCTTAATCCAATTGAAAACCTTTGGAGAGAATTAAAAGTCCGTATCCGTGCAAGACGTCCAAAGACAATTGACGAACTGGAGCAAATCTGTTATGAAGAATGGGCTAACATTCCTTCAGATGTATGTAAAAATCTTGTAAATGATTATAAAAAACGTCTTCTAAGTTTAATTCAGCAAAAAGGGCATTCAATAAACTATTGACAAAATGTTACCAATACTTTTGCTCTTGGTCTAAAACATGTTCTGAGCAGTTTTTTAACCAAAATCTTGTAAATTTTTAAAAAGAAAAGTATCATAGCTTTTAAATGATAAAAGAATAACTAAGGAGCAAAATGGTTCTTAAATGTATTTTTCAAAAATCGAGTATCATTTAAAAATTAATAAAATTTTCGAGGTTACGAATACTTTTGCACCTGACTGTATACCCTGTGAGAACTTGAGTTGTTACAGAAATTTTACGTTACCACACGCCGTTGGTTTCATTTGCAAACACGAAAGTACGTAAGTTGCCACAAGAAATCGTTCAAAGAAAGCTAACCTTGTAAACCCCGTGGCAAAACTCTTTCATAACTTTTGCCACAGGATTTCTTGTCCTAACTTATGTACTTTCGAGTTTGCAATTGAAGTCAATGGCGTGTGGTAGCGAAAAATTCTGTCACAACTCAAGTTGTCACAGGGTATATAAACTCAGCTAATGACTCATACTTAGTAGTGGCAAGATGATCAAGGCAATTAGAAGATTGGCAAATCCAAAGAAAAGATTGGTAATTTAAAAACAAATGGGGAAATTTGAAGCCTACAATTAGACAAATTATTGGTTTTTTGGTTTAGTTGCCCCAGGAACTGATTTCCTCTGGCCATCTTGTTAATCAAAGTCTGGCAAACCTGATTCAAAAGTTCGGTAGAGCCGGTAGAGCCCTCTCAATTTATGTAACGAAATTTTAGATAAGAGCAACAAAACATATTTTTACAATAAAATGTCAAAAATGGCCCGAGATCGAGATTTGTTGTGCTTTAAGGTTCTAAAGTTGACCACAAGAGGTGCACCATACGCAGTTGAGAAAAAAATCAAGAGCGTCATATTAAGCTTAAGCAACTTTCAAAGACGATAATTTTGTTACTCAAGACGTTGTGTGATGGAAACATTTACCAATATGCAACAGGACTCACACTTGACAATTTCCACTCGTTTTTAGGTAAATTTGTTGATTCTGAGTCAAATTGTGACCTTGAGGATCCTTAATGCCTATCGAGGTTGAGAGAATCAGTTTATTTTGACATTTCCTGCGGATGCACAACTGTTGTTGATTTTGATCAAGAGTCCGTATTGTTCAGGGTGATCGTGTCATTCCTATTCATAATTTTCTAAATGGGTTTCAAAAATCCTACTTTGGTTTACAATCTTTCTTGCTTTTTAAAACTGATTTCCAAATTTAGTTCTGCATCAGTTTATGGTATCAAAGCGTCAAAACGTAACAAAGTGGTTTTGGAACCCGTGTAGAAATTTAAGAATACTAATATGTAGGGACGGGCAAATAGTGTAAAAAGATTTTTGGTAACATAAACCCATTTTTCTGCACTTTTGCACTTTTCACCTTTATTTGCACTTTTTATTTACGTTTTTGGCCAAAATTGACAAATTGTTGAGAAAATGTAGTAGCTTTTGAAAGAATTTTTAGTTTCAAGATCAAGTTTTGAATTGGTCGAAAAAGATTGCAATCAACCATTCTTAGCACCTTGAAGAAATATGTGTATTTCAGACGCAAACCTCACACTTTATTCACCATCTTGGCTTTAACTATAACATCCTGTTTACTAAATTAAAGATTAGACCAAAGAATATCATTGCATGCAACCAACAAATAGCAAACATAAAGAAACTCATGTTATGGTAATGGAAGGATCTACAAACAATATAGATTGTAGAATTAGGTTTGCTGCCTACAAAGATGGCTTTTTCTAAAAAAGGTCGTTATAAACTTAAAATCATCAAGCTAAGGATACATCAATGTAGCAGTACACATTGTTTAATTGACTTGGAGATATTACTTCTAAGTTCCAAAAGTATTTGAGAACAGTTTTGATGTGATGAGGCAATGAATGCCACATTTGAAATTGAGTTCTGGTAATTAGGCCATGGGCCAAATATTGAAGTAATGTCACTAAAAACATGCTTAAACACATTTATGACTATTTTCTTTGATGGAATTGTTAGGCACACGTGGGTATTTTTTCTGTTCAATTTTGAATGTCTATTTTTGAACAACTTGAAGGACAAAAACGGAGTGAGGTAAAGCCATATAAAACAATTGCTAAATATATTTCGACAATATTTTAGGTACATCCACGAGACCACCTTAGGAATGAAAAATTCAGAAGATTGTTGACTAGCGTATTTTTCAGAAGATTGTTGACTAGAGTATTTTTCATGACTTTACATCCTTTTTGCTTGTGACCTAATTAATAGAACTCTATTACTTGTGCAGCATTGTCTCTTCACCTCAAACTAGTCTCAAATGTCTTTAGAACTTGTAAATAACTTCTCCTGCTCAATTAGGAGCCGTGGGTACTCCATGAATGACGTTTAAAGTCCAAATGCATGTTATTTGCTCTTTTTCGACATTTATTTGCTCTTTTTTGACATTTATTTGCTCTTTTTTGACACTTATTTGCTCTTTTTGACATTTATTTGCTCTTTTTTCGACATTTATTTGCTCTTTTTTGACATTTATTTGCACTTTCAACATTTTTCTGCACTTTATTTTGCACTTTTGGGCACATTTTTTGCAACTTTTGGTAACTAAAAGGGTAAGATTATTTGCACTTTCTGCCCGTCCCTACTAATATGACATAGCCACCTTGAAAAATGCTGTGTATGGTGCGCCTCTTGTGGCCCCTTTTAAAACATCAAAAACGACAAACTGATCACACTATATTGCTACTCAAACTTCAAGTTGTGCAGATGAGATAGAAATTGTTGCAACAACCAGGTGACCAAGTTGATTAGGGTTGGTTCCTGACCTGGATTGACCACTTATTTCTAACATTGAACAACCCTCTCCAAGAATAGTTCCAAGACCACTTTCAAATACTGGCTTAAAATAATATAAGAAGATAAAAACTGTCGCTTTCCATTCAAGCTTTCTTTCAAGTAGTTACCCTGTCAAAAGAACAAACACTGACACCACATGGAGAATTAAACAAGGGTTGACATGGGCAAAAGAAACATTATTAAAAGGGACAGGAACTTAGGACGAATAAACTTATTCGTCTTTTTGGCCTTTGTTCGTCGCGAAATTTTTTTTCGTCTTTTTTCGTCTAATTGGCCAAAAATTTGGATTTTCTTAGATTTCAAGCGCTTGCAGCGTTTTTTTCAATTTTCCAAGCAAATAAAAACTTTAAAGAAAGTTCAACCCCACCAATCATAGGCCAATATAATAATTTGATTGTCAGTTCCAGTGTTGCACAAACAAAATACAATCCACACTTAAAATGAATTAACTTGTACTTGTACAGTTGCTCGACAGACACAGAAAGAAAAGATTACGCCATCAGAACAATTATTGGATTTGCAAATCTGATTTTAAGTATAGCTGTACTAAAAACGTTCCTTTGAAAAGGCATTTTTAACTCTTGTTTTTTATTTTACATATGTACTACTGGCTAATTGTTGCTCGTTAGGTACTTCCTTTTTTTAAAATTTTCTAGATTTCCCCGTTTTTTGACAATCAGATCAGTTCAGACATATTGGTCCTTATCAAAAGGGACATACAAAACGTGTATTTTGTGGGAGCAGCTTTAAACGTCTTTTTCGTTTGGACGGGCATTTAATTTTTCTTCTTTCTTATAAGATAGGTTCATTCGCCTTTTTTGGAAATTAATTCGATTTTTTCCATTTTGCAAATATTTTTTTTTCTTTTTTTCCGTCTGTTGGGAACTTTTATTCGTCTTTGCTTAAACTCTGCTTAAAGGGGGAAATGAATAGATTGTAACAAAATGTTTGAGTGGCGTCCGTGACCGACTTCTCTTTTCCTCGCAAATAAATGTTGAACTTCTCACAACCTAGAATTAATGATAGATCAGTGATCATCCGTCGCAAGGTGAATTGAAGACATCATGGATACCGCTCTGAAATTCGTCCTGACGTACAGTGGTTCTTAGCTTACGACGCCTAATTTCAAAATTTTCTATTTAGCAACTTTTTTGGCAACAGGATCCTCTTTACATAGACCAGCCCCCTATAACCAATAATATTTTTTACATCGCGTAAGTGCACCTAAAGGACATGCAGGGGGTTTGCAAGCGTTCGGAGAGAACCTAAAAACTAAGAGTAATGAGTAGAGGTGTCATTTTGGTGCAAATAAAAAGTGCAAAAAGTGCTACTAAAAGTGCAAAAAAAACAGGAAAAAACGCAAGTAAAAAGTGCAAATAAAAATTTTTCAATTTTTTTAGTACATTCATTCACACGCCTACTTACACTTACGAACTCACTCACACTTTCCCATTACACTAGAAGGAGGAGTTCCTCAAGGAGATTATATTCCCTCCGACGGTTGATTCCTTAAGCTACCTTCCCAAATCCAATCCCAAGTCTGAATGGAATTGATAATCTCTTCGTGCACAAAAACAGCTATTTTGAAGCCAAAGACGCCTCTTATTTGTTTGTTGGACCTACTTTTGAGTGGCAACTCTGAAAACGTCGGATCTCGTAGAAAGATCTCCATGATGAGCTGAGAGAAACACATGCAAATCCAAGGAGAGCTTTTTTCTCCTCGTCACTCACTTTGAAGTTAAACCAATTACGATTTTGGTAACGGCTCAAGTGCTGGACGATATCGACAAAAACACCTTCAAAAACCAGGTTCCAAAGCCATATGCAACGATAAGTTCGAGGAGGAAATTGTTGTTTTCCATTGCCTTTGCCAATCTGGTGGTAGCGATCACGAGAGATTTTTCTGGATCAAGAAAGAACTGATATTTTGGTTTCTCTATGCTTGTGTTTGTGTTCGTATGTGAATGTTTGTAGATGTCAAGCACAACAGAGAAATTCAAGAAAATTGAATCTCTGACTTCAGATTTAAAAAAAAATTATGTTCAAAAAATAAGTTCAAAAATGAGCATTTCAAGTACTTTTGGAATTTTAGTCCAAAAATGGCAAAAAGTGCAAAAAGTGCAAATAAATTGTGAAAAGTGTAAAAAAACATTTTGCGCCAATGCGACATCTCTAGTAATGAGTGAGTTAGAACACTGACATCCTTTTTTGTCAATCGTTCTTCTGTATTATTACATTTGCAATATTGTTACTATTGTTTTGTCAGGAGAGCGTTAAGCAAAATTTGCTTGAAAAAACTTTCCGCAATCATTTATTCGTTTTCATGGAGCTTCATTTGAGGCTATCATTTTAGTTTTTTTAAATGTCAATTGTAGGTCAAACTTGACATGTGGAGCAATGTGTGTGTCAACCAATAAATGCACGGGTTACAACATCGAAAACGACAGATGCTTACTTCATGAAAGTTGGAGATTTGCCACGGATGCGGAGCCTCATGAAGCAGTGACGGTTTTTGGGCAAAATCTTCCAGGTATGTTTGCGCTTGAGTAGAAATTTGTACTCTACAACTTCGTGAACGTCCATGATGTAAAGAATTCAACACCTCATTTATTTGATAGGGCCTGGTTGGATGTGACTCAGTTTGAAATATGTATAGTTTTATCTTTTTCGTTGATGCAAGCCGGAAAACTCCTTTTGTGCTCTGCTTACTCTTGATTGTTTTTGTTCAGTTTAGCCTTATTCAATGGAAGGTGAAGGTTGAAAACTAATAGGCCTTTTATAGTCCAATGTATGTCATTCCTCAGAGTTTTTTGCAAGCATAATATTTTGGGACTAAAGTGCCAACCTTTTGACGAAAAATTGTCATTTGCAATGAGATAGTTCTTGAAAATTTGATTAATGTTTTATGCGGCAGTGCCCTAATCCCATTAGGAAATTTTACTACATAATCACTAGGGACAGGCAAAAAGAGCAAATCAAAAGAAGCTTTTGGTTACCAAAAGTTGCACAAAAATCAGCCGAAAATCGTAAAATAAAATGCAGGAAAAGGTCATAAGCGGAAATAAAAACCAAAAAAGCGCAAATGAAATTCAAAAAATTATTAGAAAAATTTCTACAGAAAAGTTAACAGGAAACAACAACTAGGTGCCAACCGACCAATTTCGCACCTTATTGCGATAAAAACAAAGCGTCACCTAAGGGAGCAGTACCCTTCTTGACCAAACAAGGAAGAGGAAATTCTCACGTTCCAACCAACTGGTCTCACACCTAACTGATAAAAGATAAGACAGAAGGTGATATACGAGTACAAGGAAGATTTTAAGAGTAAACTCGCGTTTCAACTTACCTACCCCAAGAGAGGAAGATAGCCGACCAAACAAAGGAGAAACTGCAACTGTCCTGACTGTCTCAGCTATTGGAAGGAGATAGAGATTGAGGAAATAGATGCATGCATACATCTATTGTTAATAAATTAAAGGTTACTTTTGAAAACGCTTGAATTTCAAAATAATTCCACCAAAAAAATCCAGTACATCTGAGCTGAAGAAAAACGTCTTAGACAAAAAATAGCTCTGAGAAAAATTATGCTTTGACTTAGCTGCAGGAAAACTAGAGCAAGGAAGCGACAGGACACTTTTTGGCCCCGCCAAAAAGTGTGCACTTTTGGCGGGGAAAAACTTGCACTCATTGGCCATTGAGTGCAAGAAATTCTCAGAAATTGCATTTTTAACCGTTTACAGGGTCGGCGGACCAATTGTAGACAACTTACGACCCTCATAAGTATTGTAGTTTTGTTAGTTTTTTTCAAATTTACAATTTGAGAATATCGAAAAATTGTGGAAAAAATTGTTTTGCATTTATCCATGTTGTAGCCCTTGAGCATGCTTGGGATCATAAATCATGACATTGATGAAATGATTTGGACAGTTAGCACAATGCCTTGTATTTGTCCCTCAATGAGAGGAGGGCAGAGTTTTGGTTGGAATGGACTGTTTTATTATCTCAACATGCCTCACTTTTAAAAAGGGGCCAAAAAATAACTCAATGAGCCTCAATTAGACCTGAAACGGACACTGGTTATGTACTTAAAACAAACTCAAAATCTACACTTGCACTGCCGACCCTGTATTCATTCCAAAGTTATTATTAAATTCATTCATTTAATACCAATTGGTAGTCAAATATGTATTTGAGTTGTGGTTGATGCTTTTTAAGCAACCTTAGTTATGCACAAATTGAATCATGTAAGAGTTTAGGTTTAAAAAGTCACATTTTCGCAATCTTTTTCTATTTTTCATTATTTTGGAAAAAAATATTATAATAAACTTTACTGGACTGGACATGAATTAGGGAGAGTATATAAGTAATTCAGAACTACTATTATTCATAAATTTTTAAATTGATTTTTGTTATTGAACCTTTGGAGTTATTAATGGTATTAGGTAAGACTTTAACTCTCTGAAATTGAACCATTGAAACTACTTTTGTCATTTCCAAGATGTTCTGAAGATCCGCAGAGCTTTAACTTGAAACGATTTCCAAGAAAGTTTCAGTATTGAGATTTATTATATACTGAAAAAACTATTGCTTAAGCAGACTTCAAATGCTAATATGACAAGTCTTGATAACTGTTTGGATATTTTTGTTTATATCTTCAGACACTTTAAACTGGGTAAACTGGGTACTTTAGTTGTGTTTAAAATGGCATAAAGCTTGTGACACAGTGGTCCATGGATCTTGGTTTGTCTTTGAGATGAACCCACATGGCACTTTGAGGTTTAGAACTAAAACAATATTTGAAGAGATACAGTACTTTTTGTATTGAAAAGTAGCAATAGTTCTTCATTACACAGTCCTTAAATACTATCAGAAGAAAAATGAAAGATGGTCTAAATAAGAGCCAACCATCAATTTGACTAGCTGGCCTCTTAAGAGGTTAGGTACTAGATCATACACGGAAAATATTTACATTACAGAAGAATGTTGATGTTGGCAGATGCATTCATTAGAATTAGTCCACAGAGACACATAGCGCATCCTAATCTAAAAAAATACACTTTCAAAGTAATTCAGAATGTCCCATTGGAAAAAAATGAAGCAAGGCTAGATATTTCGGTCAGGTCCTCTCACTCGAAACATCTCCCAAAATTCCTCAATAACATCATTCGAGGTTGCCTAGGTAAATCTGAAATATTTCAGCTTCATTCGCCCTTCCCGTGCTTATTGACATTTTATGACTTTACCTTAAGAGCTCTAACTTAACCAGCAAGCCGTTTTTAGTCGAAAACGATTGACGTGTGGGAAGAACTCAAAAAAAAATAATTCTTTGTTTTGTTTAGCACCATCATTGGTCATGATAATTGGGGGACATGGCCCGGATTCTCCTTTGAGTGATGTCGAATTGATTGATTTTAGAAATTTCAAGCGCTGTCCTGATCCTCCTCATTTGCCTTACGGACGCTATGGTTCTCCAGGACTTTTTAGTGGCAACAAAATTTTGTTAATAGGAGGAACGACCACATCGCCAATAGATACAATGACGGTGTTTGACTTTAAAACAATGACTTGGAACGATATTGGTGAGCTTCCAGTTAGGTGGAGGCACTTTGCCCATGCCCAAATTCGGGACTCCTGGGTAATCATTATGGGCGGTCGGAAGGGAAGTGATTTCACCTCGGCCGACACAATGATTATTTTCGCCAATGGCACAAGAGTGGATGGTCCCCAATTGCCAATGGGCAAGTATGAGCCATGTGGAGGTGGTCTGGATGAAGACCATATCATTATTTCGGGTGGTATTTTCAATGGAAATGGAAAAGAAACGTTTGTTTTGCATTGGCCCACTTTGCAATGGGAGCGAAAGGCGGATTCCCCAGATGAATCATATGGTGCAGCATGCGAACGGTTTATGAACAAACACAACCAAATCAGTTTCATGATTGTAACGTCAGGTTTGGCACTGTTCTCCTGATATTAAAAAAAAACTAGGGATGGGTCGGGCCAAGATTTTTTTTGCTTCCAGTCAGGGTCAGCTCAGTAGCTTTTTGGATCGGATTGATTTAGTTCCAGCTCTTGTGAAGGTCTTAAAAAATATTTCAACCAGCATTGCGCTCGTTACCACAGTTTTTAGGATCTTTTTTGGGACAGAAATATATATTTTTTAGATAGGTATCTTTTTGAAGAAAAACTGAAAAAGAAGCTAAGGAAAATGTGCCCTACTAATAAGAACAAACATTGAATATGCGGATACAACATGGCTCCTCCTAACAATTCCCTACAAACATTTGATAACAGGATATCATGTAAAAAGTCGGAAGTGCCAAGCATGACATTTCCATGTCCTCAATCAATGTCTTGTCAATAAGGGCCTTCTTCGCAACAATAGGGTACTTTCCCTTTCAGGTTAAATGCAAGAAATAAATACCTTGCCTCGTTGCCATTTTATTGGGGGTTAGGGCTGATTCTCGAAAATCCTCGAGAATTTCTCGCTCGAGAATTTTCGAGAATTTCTCAAAAAAATCGAAGATCGAGAGGTCGAATTTTTGAGAAAATTTCTTAGATTACTCTAAGTTATATTTGGCAATTGAAGGCAAAACCGTTTCATTCACAACGAAAGTTTCAAGCAAAAGAACAATAGGAGCCATGAGCAATGTTTGAAACCTTATAAACATTTTTATGGTACATTCGAACAAAAAAATAACTCGTGAACCAGCCCAAACAAAATCTAACTGGCTTCTCTGTCCAGATTCGAGCCAAGATTCCGTTTCTGATTTTTTTCGAGATTCTAATGGCTGTGGTGGTGTGTACAAGAAAACCCGGTTTTGAAAATTACAGCTGAGCAAAAATCCGAAAATGTCCAAGTTTTAACTCAGTAGAACGTTTCAGAAATTTCAGAAATGATTGTCCGTGAGGTCCAATCATTGTTTTTTACACTCATGTCCATATTGATTTTGGTATGAACTTCAAAAAGAACCATTTTCGAGTTCTTTGGAAGCTTTGAATGTACATTTTTCTCGAATTCTCGAGAAATTGAAATTTTCGAGAAAATCGTCAACCCTAATGGGGGTTGCACCAAACAAATGATTTTGCCTTCTCTTTTGCATTTCTATTTCAGTCTCGGATCGTCCTTTCATTTACACATGGTCAACGGATACATGGAAAATGGGTGAACCCTTAGTTTCGACCTTGTACAAATCCATTTTGTTTAATATTGATGGAAACCTCTTCATAAGTGGCGGTTCGTTGAAGCCCCCTCTTCAAGAACGCGTTCCTTACATCTATGCATTCAATCCAATCAACGAAACGTGGAGCTTATTTCCATTCGAAATGAGATATCCGAGAAGATGGCATGCTGCTCTTAAAATACCTCCTGGAATTTTTGAATGTTAATTTATTTTGCAATAAAGTAAATGCTTTTCTTTTGAATTAAATAAAATGTAGTTCTTTGCTTATACAAAGAGTTTTAAGAATTTGACTTTTTGCAATGTTTTTCCAGGTCGCTTGGAAGATGAAGCAGAAGAATTATTCATCGTTTTCCTAAGAAAAGTTTAGATGCAGTTCCGTTTTGATCAAAACTTGCACATTCACCTTTGAGATTATTTGCTGATATTTTATTTCAACTCCAAAACGGAAAAAAACGAACCATAGATAGGGATGGGGTGCATTTGTAATTACTTGGGGCGGGCAAGTACTGTAAAAAGATTTTTGGTAACATAAATACAATTTTCTGCCTTTTTGCACTTCTGTTGAAGAATTTGGCCAATTTGAATAACAGTAAAGAAACTTTTTAGTTTTGAGAATCTCTGAACTAGTGAAAGAATTTTTGCTTCAAGTTCAAATTTGAACTTGTCAAAAAATTCCACTTGCAATCAAACATTCTTAGCGCCTTAATGAAACATTTGCATTTCAAATATAAACTTTAGTTAATTCTAAATCTTGAGTTCAACAAGATCATCCCATCCACTGACTAAAAAATTTTTATTGCATGCCATCAACATATGAGATGTCAAACTCAGGGTGGTGTGATGTTTTGCGGAGCCAAACGAAAACTGGACTCGCAACCTCAAACAACACGGTCGTACAACGGCAGGCCGCATGTTGTCGCACCTAATTCAAAAGCGAGAGCACACCAAAATCAAATCAGATAAACCGGCCTCGAGTTTATACTTGTGACACCTCCTGTGTTTGAAACGCAGCAGATAGGGATAGTATATACTCGACGAATGCTAATTCGACTTGATTTTGGTATCCTCTCGCTTTTGAATTAAGTGCGAAAACATGCGGCCTGCCGTTTTACGACCATGTTGTTTGAGGTTGCGAGTCTAGTTTTCGTTTGGCTCCGCAAAACAACACACCACCCTGAGTTTGACATCTCATAGAGACTCAAGTTATTGTTTTGGAAAGATCTCAGGCTAGTTTTTTAGCCGCAAAGATCGATCTCAAGATCGGACTTATAGTACTATAGTACGATCTTGAGATCGATCTTTTGTGTCTTAAAAACTAGCCTCTGATAATTGACTGTCGAAAAATCAACCTCAAGCGGCATTTTTCACATTTTTTGGAGTGTAGATGCAGAGAAATTCCAAAAAGATGCTCTTCACTTTGCTAAGTTTGAATGCCTCTCATATATCCCCAGAAATTTGGGGTTGGTGGCAGTTAATTATTGTTTGAAGAAACAGTCTAAAATTCACGGACATATTTTTTTGCCTCATTTTGAAGTGATTTCAGATTTAAAACGTCAACTTCAGTTTCAAAATTAGTCACCCTCTATTTATGAGGAAGGAAAAAAAGTAGTGATGTGTTTTGAATTAGGAGTGCTGCCAGTTTTGACTCGGAAGTTTATCACTGTTAAAAAGGGTAGGTTGTATTAAACCTTTTGAAAAGACCTAAACAGGGGCCAATTTGGCAACACTCGAACTAGTTCGACTTCGAGTTCCATCGATAGTTATAAAAAATGGATCTCGAGTTGGCATTGCTGCCATATTTTATGGTAGATAAGGTCTATTGCCTGTTGAAAAGTTTAGTTGTGGTCAGAAAAACCAAATTGGCAAAACTCTGCCAAAAATCCAACTCAAAACATATCAGTAGAAAAAAGGAAAAGGAGAGGGCAAGAGGCGCTATCGACCAAATCAGAATGATCAATAGAGTGAGTAGAAAAATTTAATTAAATTTTTCTACTCACTCTATTGATCATTCTGATTTGGTCGATAGCGCCTCTTGCCCTCTCCTTTTCCTTTTTTCTACTGATATTTTTTTTTGATATTTTTGGTCCAATTTTAATTTTTTTGGCCCTTTTCGTGGGCCATTTTTTGGTCACCTCAAGTCATAATTGGCGCCAAAAGACAGGTGATAACACATCCAGCCAGACCAATTTTAGCTCTTTAGAGCTAAATTTAGCTCTTCTTCCTGATATTTTGGAAATTTGGCTCCAAATTTGAGCATTTAGCCCTTTTGGCTCATTTAGCTCCTTTTGAAATATTTGGCCATTTTTAGCTCTTTTTCTGAGAATTTTAGGTATTTTTGGCTCCTTTTTACAATTTTTGAAGTTGTCAGATTTTATACCTCAACAAAATGAGGCTTGTTTAAAAATGGTCATTCTTTTTACAAATACGTAAGATTTTCAGGACAATCGACTCCAAACTATGGCTCTTCTTGCTGAAGCAAAAAATAGCAGCTTTTGGATAGTTTTGATCTCCATTAACGTGGTGGTGCTGACTAAAACCTTGACTTAGTTTACTCTTTGATTCTAACTACTCTACTCTAACTGACAAAAAGTTCATTTGATGTGGTTGAAATTTAGCTTGTGAGCTTTGAATTACGGGCCAAACAATGGGTTAAATTAGATTTTTCTCTGGTCGGCCCCAAAATGAAAAACCAAAACTTTTGCCAATAACCGAGGCATAAAGGTCTTTCATTATCCACGGATCACTATCTTCTAGTGATCTGTGCAATATCGTTGCTTTATCTATAACATTCAAAAAGCCAACATCACTTTGCAGAACAATCTTTTTTTTCCTTTTTTTCTTGGCCGTTTTTAAGACAGTAAGAAAAAAAAACTACAAAAAGCAAATTTTCCATGTTTTAAATACACTGCCAATTACCTAAGGCCCAAAACTTTGATCTTATTAGTGTTTTTAGCCTTTTTAAAATTAGCTCTTTTTACCTCTTTTTCCAAAAAAATAGCTCTTCTAGCTCGAAAATTTGCCCCTAAACTGAGGTATTTAGCTCTTTTTGATTTTAAACAGTTGGACACTCTGAACACACTTGTCTTCAGTTCAAATTTCTTCTATGCCAAAAAATAAAGCCTTAATATTTAGCCAGAAATAACTAAATGTGCTGAGTTGTAGCTGAATCACAAAGAATGATTACCAGAATGACTAAAGGCATCTTTAAATTCAATATTATCATTTTTTACGGTTGGGGAATATTTTTTTAAAATATTTTTTGGCCTTTTTGGATTAAATTAAATTTATTTTTTTTGTGAAAATCAGTAAATTTTTCTACGCACTCTAATGATCAATTTCAGTGTTGTGAAAAACAAAAGCAATTTCAGTGTTTTGCAAGTACACAGCTTTTTAAGTTTGAACAAATGGCTACAGAATAAAATAAAAGGAAACACCAAATACTTTAAAATTGTCATAAAAAGAAAAGAACATAGACCGGGTCTCTTAGTAGGTGCAAGGCCTTCTTCATTTGGAAAATAGTGCTCCTTGGTAGGTTACCACTTGATTGCGTGCGTCGGTGCAGACCACGAACTCTCGTCGCCGAAATCTCAGAGAAGCGAACTCTTAGCGCCTGTTTTTCTTAGAGAGCAAGCTTTTAGCACCAATTCTGGACACCGAAAATTATCAGATAAAAATATTTGTCACAACACACACTTGGTAACAAATCTAGAAGCTTCCGCGAACAAGTTCCCACTCGAATCACGGAACGTTTCGCTTCTGGCTGACAGAACCTAACATTTAAATCCAAACATCTGAAAAGCATTGACAGGAGTAACTCCAACATATTCTTGGATACGAATATTGAAACAACTAAGTAAACATGAGACTTGGATTTCGATTCCAGAGTCATAATTGGTTGTCACGTTAGTTTCAAAACCTCTCAAAACCCTCTTCTGAAGAAAATGTTTCTATTTTCGATTGATCCATCAAAGTCATAATCGAAAAGCTGTTCTGTGCATCGTCCAAAGAACACGTGACATTGGGAAAATGGATAGATTTGAAAGCTAGCCCTACCATACACTTTCTTGAAAACTAATCATGTCTGACACCTGTCTAGTTCTTGTCTCGAAACTTTCACTCTTGATGCTTTTAGAAGCTCCATCAAATAACGATGAAGGTCCTTCGTAGTGTGTTTTATTCTTACAAAAATGGGAACAATGATTCGGAATCAATCCTTCCAAAAACTTCTGAATTTCAGCGAGTGACGAGAATAGTATAAGGAATTAAGATTTTCAATGTGAACAAATCAATTGCATTTTTTTCACATTATATCTTCCTTTATTTGGTCACACTCTTGTCCAATTTTTTCTAAATGAATAATTGACTTAAAAGTTATGTTGTCTCGAATATATTTACTGAAGAGAACATGAAAATGAATAAGCTCGGTCATTTGTGGAAACCAATTACTCTAAGAGTCTGAGTGAAATATGTTTTTCATTGGTTTTGGGTAGAATCTTGTAGTGACCTTTCAGAGAGCATGACTTGTTACTCTGATGTTTCATCGCGATCAAAATTGTAGTATGACCCAAAAATAAGTACATGTAAACAAAAGAAAACAATTGATATATTCCTGCAGAAAATTTTACTCGTTGCCGCTAGTCTCTTTCCAAATCGAGCGACCATAACCTCAAGAATTAGTGTCTTTAAGCTCCAAAACCTAGTTGACCTCTTCAACCGATCTCGTTGAAGTATGACAGCAAATTTTCCATGGCGAGAAAGCAATTAAGGCATTTTGGAATCTTCTCATGCCCTTGTTCAGAAATGAAAGATGAGCTCTTATGCTTTGTCTGCATCAAGGTACCCTCCAAGTATGCTTCCATTCTTGACTTCAAGCGTATTTTCAGCCTAAATTTTTAGGTTAAACATCCAATACATAGAAGCTGACAATCATATGGCGTCATTTTAGAAGCTTGAAAACGTTGAAAAGACTCAAAAAGGGTGGAAGTCAAATGATGAAGTATGCTTCAAGCTTGCATCTCCAAACACACAACATATGACCTGAGGTTTACCTTGGAGATAGAAGTTGGCTCTTCCATTGTTCAGAGAAAGTACATTGGTCTCCATTCTTTCCAATGAAAAGCCTCCAATTAGGGCCTCTGTTATTGTCATAGTAATTAGATTTGGCATTCGCTCAAGAGAGATCTCTTCCAGGAAAACACGAAGAACTTGAGTGAGGGTGGTCGGCCTAACTTACTATTGAAGGCAGTACAATGTTCCACGTTGCCATGTTCTCCCATTTCAACAAGGACAATTAATTGGCTTTGGTAGGTGTCACTCACTCACGATTATTTTGCTCGTTCCAATTTAGGATCTCTTCAGTAGAGCCACGAGGAGAAGAATAATTTGGCCAATGGAGAACCATTTTTGAGTGCAATTGTCAAACCAACACTCCTACAACTCTCCCAGAACATTCTAACATCAAATTAATTTTGGAATTCGTAAACAAATGTCATTGATTTCAGTGTTCAAACGCAAAGAAATTCACGCCCGTTGTTATCGAAAATATACGAATCAGTGGTAGTTTTTGAGATTTGAGGTCACTCTCATGGTTTCAATACTTCATTTAAAGTAGTGATGGACCGAAAGGGCGCATAATCGAAACCGAAAGTTGCGGCCGAAAGAGGGCTTAACCGAAACCGAAAGCAGCTGACTACAAAATTGTATAAATGCAAAATCCACCTTAAAAATTAAATTGCCCATGTGTTCGATGTTGGGTAGTGCGTAGATTTTGAAAAATCGGGAAACTTGAATTTCAGTGGTTTTTGGACGAAATGTTTTTCGATTTTGTTGTCAAACTCCGTCCTTTTTAGTGTTGTCTGCTTTTAGTTTCGGTAAGCATAACCGAAACCGAAACCGAAATTTCGGCCGAAAGCGCTTTCGGTCCATCACTAATTTAAAGCTTTAAAGCTTCCAAGCTGCTTTCTGGTCCTTTCTTTAAAAGTGATGCTGCATTTTCTCCCACTTGTCTCATGTAGGAACTAAATCAACATATTTTCGTTAGACATACACCATAACTTGTTTCAGAGTTTACTTTTTTTTATTCCACAATGGGAGTACAAAGTCATATAAATTCCGTCATTAAAACTTGGAAACAATTATCCAGAACCAGACAGCAATTTAGCTTATTGAACCAAACGAAATGCCTTCCAAGTTTAACAACCCAGAAAACACGGAAAATCTTGGAAATTCGACTGAACCCTATGGGTTTATCACATTAAAAAGGAAGTTTTAAGTGGGAATCTTAAATTTCATAGAAGTTCCAAAAAAAAAGCTGATTATAATGAGCTCCTGGGCAAAATTTACCATTGAAGCACTGGAATTGGAACAAAAACTAAGACAGGGAAAACGAGATCTAGTTTTTGTGGAACAATTTATTTTCAAAGCAACTCTATTAAACCATATGAATGATCATGGATGAGTTTTGGAGGGCGATGGGTGTATTGAATATCACAGATGCATATGAATATCTGATTTAGCATTGGAAATGTCCCAAGACAGGAATTATGATAGCTTCTGATCTTGGAATTTGGTTCAAAACGCAATTGTGATTAGAGAGGTAATAATAATAATAATAGTTGACCAATAGTCTGTAAAAAAACTGGAGCGTTAATCGATGGATGGTCACGTAAATACTCGAGTCCTCGGACCACATTTACATACATAAATAGACTATATTCTTATAAATAAATCATTATTCCCATCACAACTTTGGATAATCATTTCACGGGTGAATTACGGGCTAAATCGTGGAAAATAGAACTGCCATTGACAAAGAACATGGAATGAATCGAGAAGGTTTTTCTTTTACTTTTACAAAAATCATCAATTGTGGCTGATTTGCTTGATCTCGGGCAGATATTGTTCCCAATGCTTGGAAATGTCCTCTTGGGACTTCAGCATGACTTGCAAATACCCAATGATCTCCCTCTTAAAATCCTGAGCCTTCCGCAGATCAAATTGCTCGACCTCTTTCTTAATCAGACGCGAGATGGTCTTGAAGTTCTCTTGAGCCATATCTTGTTGACGCTCTTGATCCACGATCTCTTCTCGAAGAACGGCCACGCGATCTTGGCGACCTTGAAGTTCAGCCTTGGCCTTGGCTTCACGCTTCTTGGTCAAAGCTGCGGTGGCACTTTGCCAATGTTGCCAGGCTTTAATTCGTTCCTGGAACAGACGGAAAAAACACGTTCCATATAGAGGACTCGTTTGATGCCTTTTCGGGGAGAGTTTTTGGTTGTTTCATAAAATGGTGAATTCATAAGGCATTCAGGGTAAAGAAAGGCGGGTGTATTTTTAATTAGCGAATATTTGAGCTTAGCTTTTGGGTAAACCAATTTATCACGCCTCTTTAGCTGGTCTGTGAAGCTTAAATCGAGCAAAATATCATGAACAAGCCAGTACCAATTTTATTTTTCTTAAAACTAAATAAAAAAATAAATGATAACACAAACATCATTTAAGTAGTTTCTGCCACTTAAACTTTCCGTGGGATCGATATTGAGTACGTCAAAATTAAAATCAAACTTCCAGCTTTAGTCCAATTTCGAGAAATCGACTGAAAATCACTTTCAAATTCCCTGATCTGAGGACTCAGAATTGGTTGGCTATTTTCCCTTGATTGTTGGATACGTTTAAATGTCGTTAGCTCAAAGTACGAAAAAATGAAAGTACAGTCCTTTTCCTGAAAACGCAGGTAGCCGACATCAGAGAACCAAAATGTCTTTTAAGTTTGTTTTTCTCAACGAGCCTTTGATCTTGTGGCAGGTCGAAAAAAACAGACCCCAAGTTCTTGGTGAACTTTTTGCAATGCTCCTCTTCCCAAAAGCAACGCAGTTCCAAGTTCTTGGGTGCATTTCCAAAACGGAAAGTGACATAGAAGTTTGACAAACTCATCAAGTTATCATTAAATGTACCACACACCTAGTGTTTTCATGCTAAATAAAAGTAAATCTTATCTATCTAGAGTTCAGAGCAAACAAGATGAAAATATTCACACCATGAAAGTTTTTCTCTATAAGACTAGCCATACCTCAACAAAACATCTAAGGCAAGAGTAGACAAATTTTTAAATAGTATTCCTGATCAACCCACTATTCAAGGATTGCCAACACTAACTCTTTGGTAGACCAAATTTCATGCAATTGTTAATTTCATATTTTCATCTTATGCAGTAACATTAATGACTAACTTTCTTTACAGGGAATCCCATTCCTTGAAGCGGTTATACAAAATCCGCAATTAGTAGTAATTTCTTTCGCACGATTATCTGCTTGTGTTACCAAGGAAACCAATAATGTTGAGCAATTAAATTATCAGTGACGCCAAAACTTGAAATCTTCAAAAAGCCCTCAGACAAACTTTTTTGGCACTCGAAGGTAATGTAAATGAACCAATTTTTTAGCATTAGAATGCCAATGTGCTTAATATATCATACATTTGACAAAGAAAAAGAATAAAACTGCCATTGAATGGTAAATAAAAGACTTACTTGGAAAACATCTTTGACGGCGCCCACCAATCCAATATAATCCTTGATGAGCTCGGAAAGCAAATAGAAATCAGCCGAGGCTTGCTCGCCATGGACATGTTCCACTTTCTCTTGGACCCCAGATAACTGGGCCAAAGCCCCTGAGAGCTCGGTATTCTCTTCTAAACCGGATAAAACGGCCAAAGACTTGGATAACACGCCTGTGTGAAACGCCAATGTGCGTCTATATTCATGCAAGGATTCTGTGGCTGAATGAAGCTTCCTCAGATGTTGATCCAATTGCTCAATACTGTGGTTCTTCTCTTCAAACCTAGAGAGATGGAGCATCGGTTTGGATTAAACATTACAAGGACCCTTTGAAAGGTGGACTGAGATACTAAGAACAAGATCTATTTATTCTTTTTCTGTTCCAATTAACCAAACTGTCTTCTATCTTTTCGGTGATGACATTTTTGCTCTCTCAAAGCGGACTACACAATCCTACACCCTGTTGAAAACAAAGATTTTAGAAAAATAAAATGGGAGAGCGGTATCCAATGCGGTTTTGAACTCGGTAGTGCCTACGGATCAATCAGAGTAGGCCATGAGTGTAGCAATTTTGTTGATGAAAGGCGCATTGATAGTCAGTATGTAATCGCCTGGAGGATCTGGAAGTAACAGATCAAGATGCTTTTGAGGCCATCAAGAGCTTAAAGCTCTAGAGTTCTCCTGGACCTGATGGTGTGACATCTCAGTTTCTGATGAAATGTTCACAGATTCTTGCCCCAATTTTCTCCTTTTTGATGCGTCGCATCTTAGATCAGGGCAAGTTTCCCTCTTCTCTAAAAGTAGCTCATGTCGTTCCAATTTTTAAGGGCGGAGATAAATCACTCCCTAGTAATGGCCCATTTCTCTGACTTCCAGTATTGCAAAGGTCTTTGAGAAGATCATAAAGTCCAAGCTTGTTGAGTATTTGGAAACCCATGATATCATTCCCCCATGGCAGCATGGGTTTCGAGCCCATTTTAGTACAGTCACCCAATTGGTTGACCATATCGAGCAAATCATGGAGGGGCTTGAAAGTCACGAGTCAGTTGATGCAGTCTATCTTGACTTTGCCAAGGCCTTTGATAGGTGGCCATCTCTTTCCCCCAACAGTGATATCCCCCTGTAGGTTTGCACCAGGTGATCTCCGCTAAGGTAAACTCCCCCAGCACTTATCTCCACCAGGGTTATCTCCCCCAACAATCATCTCCGCCAACAATGATTTCCGCCACGGTAAACTCCGCCACGGTAAACTCCACCATGGTGAACTCCGCCACGGCAAACTCCCCCACGGTAAACTCCGAGTTTCTCCAAGTTGCTCGATCAACTCAAAGAGTTAGGGGTCCAGGGTAAGGTCCTGACTTGGATTGATAGTTTTATAAGCGAAAGGAAGCAAATAGTTAAAGTCGAAGGATCTTTTAGGGGCATGTATGATGTCAAGTCAGGTGTTCCGCAAGGTTCAATTTTAGGTCCGCTCTTGTTTATTCTCCTTATTGCTCCTCTCCAGAAGTTCAGAACAAAAGCCAGGATTTCTTCATATGGTGATGACACAAAATTAGTTTGTGGAAGGAATGGGCAGGACTCGAAATGTTTAGTTGAGGACTTGGAGAAGGTCTACTCTTGGGTTGGCGAGAGTAACATGGCATTGAACGGGATGAAATTCCGCACAATGACGTATGGGGCGTCAAAATTAGATGTTCCACTCAAAGACAATGGAGGTTGTGATATTGAGCAGGTATCGTCCATGAGAGATTTGGGAGTTGTCGTCCAAGATGATGGAAAGTTTGATGAGCATATCCAGTTGAAAGTGGGGAAGGCATTTCACAGGAGCGGCTGGATCTATCACACTTTCAAGTCCAGAGATAGTATTACAATGCTAACTCTGTACAAGTCGATTGTTCAGCCGCATCTTGAATATGCCTCACCCATTTGGGCTCCAATGAGTTCAGCAGGTTTGCAAAAGGTCGAGCAGGTCCAAAAATGTTTTACTAGGAACATCACAGGAATGAGAGAGCTCTGGTATTGGGAGAGGCTCCAGAAGTTAGGGCTGTTCAGTACTCAGAGAAGGTATGAAAGGTATTTGATACTGTATGTCTTCAAGAGCATTCATGGGCTCTGTCCTAACCCAGGATTTGAGATCAGTTGTAGCGATCGTAGAGGTTTTACGTGCGCTCTGAGTGCACCTCCAAATCAAAGGGAATCAAGGCTAATTCGAACAATGAAGTCCTCCTCTCTTCTTTATCGGGCTCCTTCATTGTTCAATTTGTTGCCTATTTGCCTTCGTCGGGAATATGTAGGAGCTGATCCTCTAACAGCATTTAAGGCACGATTGGACAAATTCTTAAATACTATTCCTGACCAACCCACCATACAAGGGTTGTATAGATCTGCCAACAGTAACTCATTGGTAGATCAAATTTCATATAAACGATAATTTTATAAACTAAATTAATCATTAAATCTCTTTACAGGAAATCCCATTCCTTGTAGCGGTATTAAAAATCGGTAGGCATAACCGAAACCGAAACCGAAAGCGCTTTCGGTCCATCGCTAGTTAAATGTAAAAAAAATGGATTTAACCACTTTTTGGAGTCATCCAAGGAAAAAACATGACTTGTACAATCTGGTTAAAACCTTCAACATATCGACTACAGCTGTATATTGACCAGAAAGCCAGTAATGATAGATTTCAAAGTAGTAAACAACTAGGGGAGGATAAATAAAAGCACAAATAAATTACAAAAAATATTTTTAGTGTTTTATACATTTTTAACAACAAAGAAACTTGATAATTACTTGAGATTGAGCCATAGGTCCTCCCAAGTTCAAAACTGTATTTCATACAACTCTCCCATTTTGTTTGAGCAAAATCTTTAACTTCAATGAGCTCGCCCTCTGCTGATAGCTTTTTTTTTACCACAAAAGATAGAGCTCATTTTGTTTGATGCTCTCTTAAGAACACAGCTTTAATAAGGCAAACCTATTCACTTTGGCATCCAATTAAGCTGAAATTGAAATACGAAGTCTAACCAACACAAGACAGGACTCATTTGCAGAAGAACAAAATCGATTTTTTTTCCCACTAAAACCATAACCGTCATCACTAACTTCGTCGTCCAGTTTTTTGGACATTGGAAGTGAGAAGCTAAGTGTCAAACTGAACACTTCAAATTAAATGAAAACCAACACGATTTATAGGCCCTTTTTCCTGCTTTCCTTTCGAATGTCAAGTTCAAAGGAATGCCCACCCTTTGGACGAACCCAAATAAAGGGCTCATTTCAACCGAAATCGTTTGAACATAGACTTGAGTTTGGGATTTAGCCCTCAAAATGCCAGGACGAGAGCCACTTTGAGCATTTAAAGTAAAAATAAGTTGCTCCTGCATATTGATAATGAACTAGTTTCAACAAACCTGGTGAGTCCAATTTACCATTTCAAGGCCACCAAAGTCAGATAACGTTAAGAACGAGATGTAAGGGGAAGCAAATGGTTCATCAAATAGTACATGTGAAATGTGTCGAAGTGTTTTTGGGCCTGCTATTCAAGTTCTTTTCTGCTTCCAGAAGGTTGAAACTGTACTTTGAGCATTGCACTCGCTTCTGATATCAATCGTTGTTGAAAATGAAAGTTCGAGAGCTTCTCTACACACGTTTGAAAATGAGCAAGTGGTCACATTGTTCTCTCACCATTCATCCGTCTCTTCCATTTTGAGTGTCATATTCGTCACACGGTCAACGCTTTTGGAAATGAATTTCATCACATTCTTTCCCGATAAAGTAGAGGTCTGGTTGGACTTGGGTAATTCCGTGGGAAGTTCGAGAAATTCGCGCAGATCTGGATCAGTTCGCAATGAGGGATGAGCCACTGTGCGATTCAGATAACGCTCAAGAGCTGCACGACGACGCTCCACGAACTACGTGACAAAGACCAGATGTAAACAAATTATTTTAATAAAAAAGTCAAACAGTGAAAATCAGCAAATTCTTGTAAATTGATTACAACGTCAACCTGACGGACATAAAATTTCTCTTTTGGTCTCCTTTTGACATTTTTTTTAGCAAAATCATGCATAAATTGCACAGAAAGCATATTTTTCTATCCTATCCAACTTTATTTTTAACATTGTCTGATTTATTTAAAAAATGACCATACTCGGCTTTAAGCTTGGTCAAATTTACATGTTTGCAAGCATGATAGGAAAAGATCAGTAGAAAACAAAAAAAACTGGACAAATGCCAATATTATGAGGTCAGTCTCAATAAAAAGAGATAATATCATGATACTACATCTTTCATATCAAAAGACTAAAAGTAAAAAGGGCATGTTTGGCTTCATGCGGCAAATGCTCTTGTATTTGACAGAAGGATTTGCAAACTAAAAGACATTCCTTAGAGGGCGAAAAAAAGTTTTTTCGTTCAAATGCATCAAATGGTTGATGCAATGAAGTTTCTTCAGGTCAAAAGAGTTTTTTAGAACTGGTTGTGAATATTTTCTTAGCCCCAATCGTTAGAAGGGAACTATTAGAATTGTCCTGAATCTCATAAAAAAAATAAGTAACGCCAAATCAAGTTCGAAAGAAATGATAAAAGAGCCAAAAAGATACTTTTTAGCCCTGCTTGCCGTTCAGAAAAGGCTTGGTTGAACTACTTCTTGTTTACCTCATCATTGTTGTGATTCTGTTGAGTGTTTAGATCTTCGCCATTGGCAGCTCCTCCTGCGTCTTTGGCACTCATTTTGAGTTTGGTCATTCCAATGACACTCTTTCCTGGAGCAGGCGGAATGATGCGTCCATTCTGAAGGTACTTCTCTGACAATTTGTCATGGAGTCCCAGGAAGTCGGAAAACCTCCGATTGACACTGAGTTCTTTGCTTTTGAAGAAGTTGAATGAAGTCTTGGTGGACACCTTGTAAACCATATAGGAAGTCATGCCATCGCCCACTTTGTGAGGCTCGGTAACCTGGAACAAAAAATGAACCACTCTGAACAAACCGATTCCCAAGGGCCTTCATGTCAAAGTAGAAGAAAAAGTTGGGTGAAATCAAAGATAAACCGATCTATTTCTGCCAGGAACACTAGTTCAAAACTCCATTTCCGAAAACTAGAGCTAATTTCCTGATCTTTAGATTACTTGTCGTCACGTGAGCATTAGAAAAGGGATTCTTCAAAAGCTTTACTTTCGAAAATGCCACTTAGGTCTGGAGAATGAAAAAAATGGATAAACTTGGAACAAAAGTATGAGATTAAAACCTACAAAAGAGACATTTCCCTTTCATCTCTAATCTCTAAAACTTTGAGCAGATTGGTTTTCTTTTTGACCAACAAGCGGAAACAAAGATTATCCCAATGTCGCAAGCATTGTTAGAAGTATTTTTCAATCAACTAGGGTTTCATTGTTGGACAATCAGGCACGATCTTGGCAAAGAAACGAAACGAAGCTCCCGAAAAAGCATGAACATTTACGGTATTTCAGAGCAAGGGTTCTTAAGCTCAGGAGTTTTTTAAAAAAAAAACATGTTACCAAAACACACATACATTATTTCTACATGTTTAAAACCCAAAAACTCATGCCAATGATGACTTCCCAAAAATACTCTTATAATAACGCAATAAACGTCCAAATGACCAAAGCAAGAAAGTTATGCAAGTGGTTCAAATGTTCCATGGACAAACACTCTCCACATGAAATTGTCACTTTAAAGTAACAATTGTTGAGGAACCTTCAGACAAATACATTCAGAAACGAGATTCTTCAGGTAGGAAACCTACTCTAAAAGCTTTTCTCAATTACTACTTGCACGCATTCTCAAACAAAACGTTAGTCTAAAAATCTCATTTGAAAGAATCTTGCGCTTCATTTGGAAACGACATATTTCTGTCTTTTTAGAAGGCCAACATTCGTATTGGACAGAGCTCAGAACCGCAACTTTCATTAAATAAATTGAGCAAAGACCTTTCCATTCAGCTTTTTGAATACATTTCATAGTACAACAGAAGAACTCGGTGCCTTTGTTGAAACTTTCTCTACAATAGCGCTCAATTCACCGAAAGATTACAAGGCCGAAATTTCATTGCTTCGAAAAAATTCGTGGGAGCAAAGGATTACATCATTGTAAAATATTTGGCCCGATCTAATACAACTTATTATCGACAGATCCATTCAAATTTCACAATGCAGCAAGCATAAAAAAGTCCCATGGTTATGTTATTGCACCAAACACTTCCAAAAAAACCGTCTAGTTGTTTTCACAAGCAACTTAAGTAAAAAATACATTTATGTTAAGCATGTAAAAATGAAATTGCTGCCTTTTTTGGGTACCCTTGACATTCAAAAAAACCCCGCACAATCTGCCTTGCTTTCCCCACTACTTCGACATTTTGTTCATATTTGCCAAAAACATAAGCCTATTTACCCATTTCAATAAATAGTAATCCAGCCTTTTTGACAATAGATCTAAAAGCAGCATCGATATGTAAGAATGCATGCATTTATTTATCTATTCCTTCGTTTCCATTGTGCTCCCTATGTGAATCTCGCGAATCCAATTTGAATGAGAACCAAGAAAGTTTCTACGAATTGATAAGATATTACACTCACGGATATCTGAATGAAGTCGTCGCCTCCTTCGAGTTCGTCTTTCTCTGTTGGATCCAATGGTTCCAACGCATTGGAGGATTGAGCTCCGTTGGTGCTGCCATTCACTTGCTTGCTCCTTTCATGAGACAAACCGTTTTCTACATGAGGACCAGATCCAGAGAGATTTAAATGGGTGTCCTAAAAAGAAACAATAAAAACACGTTTTATAGGATATATAGGATATGTTCCACATGGTTTATTGCTGTTGATATCCTGACTCTGCCTTGGTGATGCGTTACACTAGGATTCCATTTCGCTAGATATTTCCTGGTCATAAAAGAATGAGACAAGGCGTTTCAGTTGATTTGAATGACAGTAAAATGTCTGGAAGTTGGTTCCAAAACATCTCGAGCAAAGCGAATCTTTACTTTCTATGAATGCGATGTAACACAAGACCACTTTGGAGAGAAATGAAAATTCAAAGAAAATAATCTCTTCTGTGACGTGAATTAAATGAGCCTCTAACAAATTCCCATCAATAGTATGCACGTCTGATAAGCTTCAAAAATATTTTCTTGCTTTTCTGAGTTGTTAGACAATTCAGATCTGTTTTCAATTCGTAGTTTTGATATCAAAAGAAAAGGATTCTACCCCATGTCTCTAACATAAAAAAAATTGCCTGCTCATGCAAGATCTCAAAGATATGAAAAACATCGAAAACTGAAAATGAGTTTTTCGAAACAATGCTATTGTGCTACTTTGTCTCTTTTGAAAGCAAGAGACAATTTACGAAGAACCACAAAAACATCCAAAGAAGACACTTTTCTCAAGTTCAATTTTCCATATTTTGTATCTGATATAATTCTACGACGAAAGATAACCAGCCTAAATGCAGATTAGATATGGGATCAATCAAAACGAGCTTTAAATAAACTTCTCTGGCAACCAAAACGTACTTTACTTGCCTGCAAAGCCAAAAAGCCTTTTATTCAAATGTATTGGAAATATCAGATTAATCATAATGCTAAATACAAATGCAAAATATAACTACAATTTTCGTAACTGTAGCTTAAAAATAATGCTAATGCACTCTCTTCTAGGTTAAAACAAACGTGTAGAGAAGATTGATCGTGGAAAACTTGATTTTTTTAAAGGCGCGTTTGTCTTATACGTGGTTGATATTGATACTGGTGCAGATTTCTACATATAAAAACAAATATTCTACCCAGGAGTTTTTTGTTGAATACATTCAACAATTAAAACTCAACCTATTAGATTGTGTGTTTAATGAAAGGATTCCCGCAAGAAACTTGTTTTGTCTAAATCCTTGTATTATCCAAGTTCTAAGTGTAAAAGAGTGTTGTTTTTTTCCCCAACTCATTGGCTTTTCTTTGTTTTATATATGTTTCCCGTATCATGACACAAGAGAAGGCCCAAAAAAAACTAAACTTTATCAAACGATATCTCTTGCCGCTAAAACCCTGCTGAAACGTTGCCTTAAAGATGGAAATTGCCGTTTCTATCCTGAAATCATAGCTATGGGAATTGTGATGTTTAAAACTTCGTTATATGTAGGGATCATTTTTTATCATGAAATTAAACAACTTTTTTGTTGTTCAAGAATTTTTAACAAGGAAAGGGTTTCTCCGTAGGTAGGTAAATAGTCCATTCATCATCACTTTTTAATATCTATCCGATATTTGGTCAACCTTTGAGTCACTCTAGGCAGAACTAAAATACGTAGAAAAGTGGGTTTATAAGTGTTTTAAGAGAGCCGTTAAAAAGTTAAGTAGAAAGGTCATATTCACGACGAAGATTGGAGGGCAGCAAATTGAGCAATGAAGGTGCCCGATAAAGAAGCCTTCATGACTTTATTTGGTCTTCAAGATCTCACTGAGAAAGCGCGTTCAAACAAGATAGAATGATAAGACTAATTATTTGCTTCAAGGATTGATGTCATTACTTACGTGAAAGGGATTGTCTTCCTCTTCCTCAAACTGATGATCGGGTTCTTGCGAGACCTCCCGACTGTCTTCGCCAGTCTCATGTTCACTGAGTCGAACCTCGGCCAAATCGTCGGCCAAAGGCGCCGTGGTCTTCTTCGAAGGCTCAGGTTCGATCCTGGCCTCCGGCAAAATCTCCACTTTTTCCGGCGAGCTCTCATCATTGAGATTGACGTCTTCCAAAGTATCGGATCGATCCATGGCGGTATTATGGGTTTGGTATCCACTGGAATCTTCGTCTTCTTTACTCTCGGATTTGGCGGCCTGAGATGAAGGAACGGACCCGGAGATGGCGCTTTTGAACAGGTCATCATCGTCGTCCTCGTCATCAGGGTCAATCATGGGATTCATGGGGGGAGGTTCGAGGGACATGATTGGGCGGAGATGGACGGATGGAAAGAGTGATGAAGTCGGAGCGCGGAATACAAATGATGAGTCAGTCAGTCAGTCAGTCACACGCCAGCGAAAACGCCTCTTTTTCAAAGTTCACTCGTTCTACTCCACTAAAAGGAAAAAGTTGGCCGTCAGCTGTCGAGTCTCCCATCTAGATATGAGAATCTGTTGTCAGTGGTGCCGGATTTTTTTTGGTCAACTAGGTCTTTAGTCAACTTCGGACCCGTCGGGACCACCGAAATTCGTCCCTAATATCCGGGTCCTTTACATCCGAAGTTGACTGTACCCGGAAAAAATCGTAAATTACGCCAAAATTACGCAAAACTACCCATTTTGGGAGTACAATTACCTATAAACGGCTGTAAGAGAATCTGTGGTCACGGCAGCTTCAGTGACAGCTTTGTCAACACATAGCCTAATGGGCAAGCCCATCCACCGATCTGTGAGCTCATCCAAACGTCGTCAAACAAGGTAGAGAACGGTGGACTGGAAGTAGAAGAAGTACTTAGATGTCTGGTAAGCCTGAGGTGCAAGAGGGGAGAAGTACGAGGAGAAGCGGCAAGCGCATGGTTGCCCTGAACGGCATCAAACGACGTAGAGAAGGGTTGGCATAGAAGAACAAGAAAGAAGTGCGAGGAGAAGTGGCAAGCGCATGGTTGCCTTGAACGGCGTCAAACGACGTAGAGAACGGTTGACATAGAAGAACAAGAAAGAAGTGCGAGGGGAAGCGCCAGCAGCAATGAAGGACTCACGACTAAGAGAGAGTGTGCAACTAAAGAGATGGCAGGTTTGGAAGCAACAAAAGCTGGCTTGCCCTGATCTGAGACTTCAAAGTGTTTCTCTCAAGCCACCTAAGTAGTTCTCTTGTCTACTCCCGTAGCCCAAGGAGCGAGCTCGGGGTTAGCCCTTAGTGGCTCCAAAGGTGATTGAAGTAGAGATGCCTCTAGCTATCCCTCTCTCCTTACGCACAAAAGCTGCCGTGACCACAGATTCTCTGACAGCCGTTTATAACAATTACCCCAACATATGGACTGGCCATTGACGCAAAATAAATAAACAAACACGCGGAAAAGGCTTTCACACACTATCCACCATAACGGAGGGGCCAAAAATAGGTATTGAAATATACGAATATTTATTTAAGGTATGTGGCCATTTTCAGCGGATTTTGAATTTTTGGGCAAATTCTTCCACAACTTAAAATAGGTCACCGTTTTTTTTCCAATTGTTCGTCTATGATTTTAGTATATTCCTTAAATTTTTTAAAACGATATCTAATTTTTCACGCCAAAAATACTTGGGAAAATACATTTTGTCACTGTTAAGATAGAACTGAAATTTAACGATTTTTTCCCTCTTTGTAAATTTTACCACTGATAGACACCAAATTGTAGTGATTGTACCTTGGAAATAAACTTTGGTCGTTACTTTGACGATTTTTTTCTAAAAAGAACACTTTTTCGGAAATATTTAACAACTACAAGAAAAAACTAGATTTTTGGGGTTGAAAACTTTCGCGAATTATATCCTTGACAAAGCGGGAATTTCATTTTTTCACTTCCATGGGGTAAATTACCTCAGATTGTAGAGGATTGGGTAGTAGCGAATGGCGAAATTTGCTACCCAATTAGTGTCAAAATTACCCCAGAAATGGGTAATTACCCAGCATCTGGCATCACTGTCTCTGGTTCGTGGTCAGGTGAATCCAAGAGTTGGCGGTGGAGACAGGAACCTCTCACCACAGGACAGGAACTTCAGCTGACGTCTAGCCCAAAAGGACCCTTTTTTTGTAAAAGCCAAACAACACGACTGTGACCACGCTTCTTTCTCATGAGCTTCTTTAGTTTTTGAAGCTTCAAATGTTTGCCGTTGTTGTCGCCACGATCAATCAGGAAGTTCAAGTCAAAAAAAAAGTCAAATTTGCAACCAATTTACATAGATCATGCCAGTAAAGATGGATCCAGTCGTTGGATCATGAAATAAGAGGGATTCAATCCCTTCCATTGATATTTGAAGCTTCAAATGCTTGCCGTTGTTGTCGCCACGATCAATCAGGAAGTTCAAATTTGCAACCAATTTACATAGATCATGCCAGTAAAGATAGATCCAGTTGTTGGATCATGAAATAAGAGGGATTTAATCCCTTCCATTGAGATTTGAAACCTCAAATGTTTGCCGTTGTTGTCGCCACGTCAATTAGGAAGATCAATTAAAACGAAAGTCAAATTTGCAACCTATTTAAAAGATCTTGCCAGTAAAGATGGATCCAGTCATTGGATCGTGAAATAAGAGGGATTCAATCCCTTCCATTGATATTTGAAGCTTCAAATGCTTGCCCTTGTTGTCGCCACGATCAATCAGGAAGTTCAAATTTGCAACCAATACGGCAAGCTCAGTAAACATCAGCTGGGCCTGTTTTTTACTCCGTAGCACCGTCGTAGCCTCTGGTGTCTCATTGCTTCACTAAAATTCTACGATCGCATCTCATTCTCGACCGTTTGTTGCGGAGCAACTGACTGTTTGAAATATTTGATCGAGCGCAGAACAGGAAAGAACAGAATCACCAGAAAAGGGCGGCGCAACACTACGGAGCACAAAATCAACAACCTTTTTCTCACTTAGCTTGTCCCATTTACATAGATCATGCCAGTAAAGATGGATCCAGTCGTTGGATCATGAAATAAGAGGGATTCAATCCCTTCCATTGATATTTGAAGCTTCAAATGCTTGCCGCTGTTGTCGCCACGATCAATCAGGAAGTTCAAATTTGCAACCAATTTACATAGATCATGCCAGTAAAGATGGATCCAGTTGTTGGATCATGAAATAAGAGGGATTCAATCCCTTCCATTGAGATTTGAAACCTCAAATGTTTGCCGTTGTTGTCGCCACGTCAATTAGGAAGATCAATTAAAACGAAAGTCAAATTTGCAACCTATTTAAAAGATCTTGCCAGTAAAGATGGATCCAGTCATTGGATCGTGAAATAAGAAGGATTCAATCCCTTCCGTGGATATTTTTCGGTCAAAGGCTCCTATTTGCTGTATATTTTTTTCTCTTGCACTTCCTGGTTTGTTTGGCTTTTTTAAAGCTTCATGATAAAGCCACTGTTGCTAGTGTTCTGACGACGCTTCTTTCACAAATGAGCGTCTGTACTTCAAACGGTGCGGCTCTGCAGTGAATTTGAATAAAATTGCCAAAAGACAATACAAAAAGAAGTTTGATAGCAAACATCACTTAAGAATCACTTAAGAACAAAATTGCAGCATGAGATAGCTCTTCTTTTCCTGCCATTAATTATAATAATGATGCTTTCTGTTGTCAGGAATTATTCAAAACTGAGTTACTTCAGACCCATGTCTCACACAAAACTGAGAACGAATCTCAATTAAACGCATGTATAACTTGAATAGAATAGTACCAACTTCAGACAATGGGTACATTTATACACAGATCAAGTTTCATGAAAATTTGGTGTCTTTTTAGAAAACTGTGACTATGTTCTTGTTGATGATTTCCTTTGAATGATTATTCATGCAGAATGAAGAAAAGAACAGATCACCTTTATGGAGCATTATATTCTTCACTTTGATGGTGTTGTTAGGTACTTATAATCTGAAACCATTGGTATCTCAGGATAAGTTGAATAGGGTTGATGATAAGTAGTGAATGTGATTTACCCAAGAGTGGGGTGCATTTAATTATATCTAAGAGACAGATACACATACTAAAATGATGTCTAGACAATTCATCCATTGATTTAGTATAAATTATTGAATGTTGAGTCCATAACACTGGTGATGTGTTTCGAACCAGGAGTGCTGCCAGTTTTGACTTGGAAGTTTATCGCTGTTAAAAAGGGCAGGTTGTATTGAACTTTTTGAAAAGACCTAAACAGGGACCAATTTGGCAACACTCGAACTAGTTCGATTTCGAGTTCTATCGAAAGTTATTAAAATGGATTTCAAGTTGGCAGTGCTGCCATATTTTATGGTAGATAAGGTCTATTGCTTGTTGAAAAGTTCAGTTGTGGTCAGATTTTTGACCCTAAAAACAAAATGGCAAAACTCTGCCAAAAATCCAACTCAATACACATCAGTACATAACACTTCCCTATCGTTTGCTTCTTGGGACCGCTTTGGGCTCTCAAAAACAACAACAAACAGCCGTCCTCGCATCCTCTTCTGTGCGTTTATCCATTGCGGAGGTAACGTTTTAGTAACGAGTTATGACCATTGAGTTCTACTAATACTAGAGGGAGTGTAAGCCTAAAAATGTGTCTCCAGTCACAAACTATTGAGCGGAAAAAAGTGCGGGAACATTTGAAATATTTGACCAAGCAAATGTCAACCATGCAACTGATGAATCAAAGGTGGTATTGAGTAATGTATTTGGTCATTCTTTGTTATTGCTAGTGGTCACTTTCTTGAAAGAACCAAAGACCAGACAGGTCCCAGAGTGGAGATACCAGAGCAGGCCGTTTGTAAAGTGCCATTGTTGGCAGCAAGGGCCGTTTATCATCAGCGACTAGTTGAGACTTGCCCTAACAAACATATTTGTAGAAGGCAAATTTTTTAAAAATATTAGTTTTTTGGCTATGTGGCCTCCTGTCTAAGCTTTGCTTCTCTAAAATTATACTGAAGTGCTCAATGAATATGATAATTTGATTCACAGGCATTAGTTCATGCAATTATAGGGTTTAGCATTGAAATTATGTCTTGCGCACTTCCATTTGTACCATGATCTTTCACTTGTTTGGGCAAGTATTTCACAATATTCTTCGGAAATATTTGCCTTTTCACGCAACTTCTGCCCAGCTTCAGCAACAAGCAAGGCAGACAAAATGACGACAATGGTCTCTCTATAGACCTCTATGCCAAAGACGTCACTAGCTGACCATGCCTTTGATTTGAATACTTTAAAAAAATGGCCTTGATTCGTATGTTTGGTCACACTAACCAAGGATTTCTTAATACAGGATTTGAAACCACATCGGAAAAAGTGCCTGTCTCAAATCATGCGTCATTCAGGCAACCCAAGCCAATTCTCATTGGGCAGGATTGGCCACATCTGCCATTCAAAAGGTGACGAGATCATTGACGAGCAGACAGCATGATTTCATCTCATGACAGAACAACATCTTTTGTCAAGTTCCTTCTGCTATTCATAAGCTCATGGCAGGTTTCTATTATTTGAAGAAATGACTTGAGCCTTAATCATTTTGCAAGATCCAAATCACAATTATAGAAGGCCTACAATTTGCAGTCACCCTCGTTTGTTTTGCCAGTCGCTTCTCACTCACAACATTTGAAACATCTTGAAAAATCATCTTGAAATGTGATTAATTCATCTGTTCAGTGCTTTTTAAGTGTGATTTTTAAGTCATGTTCAGGTCATTTGGCTCATGGCAATACCCCTTCATCTGCTGTAGTGCTACAATCTATGATTGATGGCACACCCACCTTTGATAGTGCAACAGCTTCAGTGACACAAGTACCTTCTCACCCTAAGTTATTTTGGGAATCAATCAAGTCTCAACCACTGCTAGAGTGTTCATGGTGTGAGTTCATCTTGATGCCAAGGCTTGTTCTGTTGGTGATTCAGCCATATACCAAACATCCATATACTTTTTTTTTAATGTGAGTGAACCAAGCAAGTAAGAACCAAGAAAGTAAGTGTGTGCATTGTGTGAGGCATAATTCTGGGCATCTTTTAAGCTCAAAACAGACTATTTTTCTTAACATATACCTATGTGTCCAAAATTGAAACACAAATGTATTTGGTCCATTGACAAAGTCACCAAAGAAAGAATTTTTTTTTGATAGTGATTCTTGTAGTGCTTTTTATCTTGCAGTGTAAAGTACTTAATGATCTCAATGAGACATTGTTAAGCAGATCAAGAAACTGTGGGAGTGTGACTTGAATCATAGCTTCTCATTACTATTTGGATCCTTTAATAGGAATGAATCTACTGAGAAACCCAGGTCTTGTAACTTGACATGGGGATAAGGTAGTAGGAATGTGCACTCTGCTAAGAACATATATAATTAAATAAAGATATCTTAATTTAACTAAATAAAGGGATAAAAAAATGTGTCAGTCAATAAACATTGGGCCTCTTGGCAGATTAATAGTATGATGTCTCAATGCTTTTATATTTGATACATATTAATACACAAAGGGTGATAAATTAAACTTTATTATGGCTTTTCATGTGCAATAAAGCTATATAATCAACAATTGCTTACAGTAACCATAAGCCATTAAGGTATACCAAATATTTCATGAAGAATTCGCCTATCTGAATCACTTATATGGATATTTACATATATTCAATCAAATTGGATTGTCTCAAGTTAAAACTATGTTAAAATTTGATGTTTTGGGTTGTCTATCCATGCATGAGTATTACAAAAATATCAAGCCTGTGAAACTCCTTTACATGGGAGATGTGGAGACTGAAAAAATAAGCTAGAAAAAAGGTAACTAAGTTGTTAACATCTAACATAAGTCTGAATTAAGTAACGTAGCTTCCTGAGCATCATGACGCTTACTGAAAAGGTTGCGTGGCCGTCAGCCGTCCAGAAGTTCCGTGGTCCATGCACTAACTGTCCGCTCAACAGTTGTGAGGGCGACATTTTCCTCTTAAATTAAACGGATTCCGCCCTGCTTGCCAAATCAGCCTGACTAGAGCTTGTACGCTGTCTAGTGATTAGTCAATGATCTAAGGTTTTGTTTTGACAAATGGCTCGGCCTCGAGTCTTGTTTGTAAACGGTATCAAATGGATGAGTGAGATCCATTGAGATCTATAAAATACTAGAGGAAGTGTAATCGTGAAAATGTGTCGCCAGTTGCTAACTGTTGAGGGGACAAAGATTGCATGACACGCAAATTGGGTGACCAGGCAAAAGAGAACCATGCAATTGATGAAACCTTTAAGCACAAGCAAAAAATATCCCAAAATTATACTCAATTCTGCTTATGATTCATCAACTGCATGGTTCTCATTTGCCTGGTCACTCAATTTGCGTGCCTTGCAAATCTTGTCCCCTCAACCCTGTTTAAATAAAGCAAATGAATCTTTGTTTCAGTTGGGAAGAAGATTGTAGGTAAAAAGGTCACAAACAAAACGGTCAAAACTAAAAAGGTCACAGTAAAACCGTCACGAGGAAAAAAGGTCACACTAAAGAGGTGACAGGGTAAAACAGTCACAGTGAAAAGGTCGCACATTAAAATGGTCACACGTTAAAAAGGTCAGGGTGAAAAGGTCACACGTTAAAAAGGCCATGGAGAAAAAGTCACACGGTGAAAAGGTCACACGGAAAAAGGTCACGGTGAAAAATCACTTTTCTATGCATATTATTTTGTTCTTACCGGAATTTCTTAGAATCACATGGGTTCAGAATTTGTAAGAAGGATGCAATTTGACTCCAGAGGGGCGAGCTAACATCCTCCATGGTTCCCTGGATCCGGGTTGGGTTGGGACCATTGTCCTAAAAAATGTTGGGAAAGACTTCCTGTAGACTAATGGGACCTTTGCCTTGGCATAATTGTGTTCCAACCAATAAATCTTAGGGTACCATGGAACAATCATCATCCAAAGAAAATATCAGGGTCTGTGGGTTCACCCACATGGCTATCTCTAGAGCTGAATGGGTCTGTGAATCTTTAACTGTGATCTTTTTAGTATAACCGTTTTACGGTGCCCTTTTGACTGTGACCTATATACTGTGACCTTTTTTACCGCGTGACCTATTTACCGTGATCTTTTTACCCTGTGACCTATTAACCGTGACCTTTTTACCCTGTGGCCTATTTACCGTGACCTTTTTACCTTGTGACATATTTACCGCGCACCAAGGAGAATACGTATTTCAAGATATTTTAATTTTCAGTCCTTTTTTCTGATTGCGGGATTTTTACTATTTAAACAATTAACACTTATCCGCAATTTGGTCTACCAACGAGTTATTGTGGACAGATCTGACAACCCTTGATTAGTGGGTTTATCAGAAAAAATTGAGCATTGACGAGAGAAAGGAGAGAGAGAGAACGCACTTTGACTAGTTGGTCCTCATTATTAGTTGAAATGCGGGTTCCGACACTTGGTTCAAGTTGTCTCCTTGGTCGAGTTGTCTCTTGGGTTGAGTTGACCGGTGGGTTGAGTTGTCCAGTGAATAGAGTTGTCTACAGTTTTATATAGACGGAAATGTCACTCCAGTTCGGTCAGTGGAGATTTGTTTTGAGATCAGTTCAGAAGCAAGGGTGCAAGGAAACCTGATTCTTTATGCATTGCTCTTGTTCGACCATAGCAGTTGAGAGAGCAATACTGATACCACTGACTCCCTGACATTGCAAATTCCAGTTTCGAATCACATAACTAGTTGTGCTCAATGTCCAATCCTAGAAATACTAAAAGCAGAGATTGGCATCATCAGCAAGTTTTTTCATGGGAGGTGGTAGGGTAGGGCTACCTCTTAGAGAATGGGTGCTTTGCTCTTGTATATGAGCAAACACGAATCTGAGGTTGATTTGCAACCCTGCTCAGAAGTCACAAAAGTCAGGGATGCCTGTCACACACACAGCGCAAGCTTGTTAACTCACGAACAATTTGCTGGGAGTGACATTTCTGTGTATATAGAACTGTAGAGTTGTCCGGTGGGTCGAGTTTTAAAGTTTGTTAGGTCAAGTTCCAAAGGTTTTTGAACCAAAATATCTTCAACTTTGGTGTGAAATTCCAGTTTTTATAGTGCAGGTCTGCTTTTTGTTTGGTAGGCATAAGTAAACTGAAACAAAAAACGCTTTTGGTGCATTACTAGTTTTAGTTTAATCTTAGGAAACTTGAAGGCAAGATGTTTCACATTGCTGAGAATATCATGCTTCGTCTCATATAACTATAATTTACCTGACTTTTTACACAGTTGTCATCAAGCGTAAGTGCCGCAAGTCTTGCCAATTTTTGTTTTCTTTTATGATTTATTTCACAACCCAAACATTAGAAATACTTAATACCAAAGTTTTCAACTAGTTTAGAAAAAAGAAAGATATATCTAGTGTCAATCTCAGCAAAATTAAACACATATAGATTCAAAGACCTACTAATGGACATAACAGCCACTGCAGCCCCCTATTTAAATTTAAAAAAAAAAGAGTTGTCTAGCATTTTCCTGCCACCATTTTTCTAGCATTGATTTGACTTCAACTAGCATCTTTGCTCCAAACAACACCTAGCCACTTGGAATCTGGTCACCCTAGATCGGGCCCCTTTTCCATCATGGGAATGAAAGGTGACGCTAGAAAGGTCTTATACACAGATAATGACTAGATGTCGCATTGGCCCGTTCCGTCGGCGAGGGAAAAGTGACACCACTTGGCCCAGCTGCGCTAGCTTCAAAATCTCAGGGCGACCGCGTGCTCACAAGTAACGACGCTCGCTCACGTCGAGATCAAAGTACGTACGGTACGTTGAGTTTGTTCAGGATTTGGCCACGCTGGCAAAATTTTGAAAAGTTCGAAATTCCCCCAACTTTAGGGTGTAGTATTATGTACCAGCTGATGAAGCAAAGTTGTCCTCCTTTTTCTCGCACAACGCGAGGTCTAGCCATTATATGGTCTGTGGTCTTATAACACAGGGCTTAAGGAAGTCCACAAGCGAAACAATGCAAACGCTTTCATGGCAATTCCGAATTACCTAAAGGTCCTAACATCAACTTCAGTTGATATTAGATCTGGCAACAATGTACATTGAAATATAGCTCATTGTTATTATCAAATTGTTAAATTTTGTGTGGCAGTTGCAAAATTTTTGTTCACGAATGTCTTCAAATCTAAACAATATAACCGTTTAAAGTTTATAAGACAAAAATTTGAAAATTGGTTACCTTTAAGGCTTTAAATTTCAGTCCCGTAATGACTACTTCTTCTTCTGAATATGCTGAGGTGACCATTTGGCACTCACAAAAGCTTGGATTAGAAAATAAAGTCTTGAATCTGTTTACGTTGACTCGGGTTGCGAAGAGTAACATGGCTTTAAACGGGATGAAATTCCGCACAATGTCGTATCGGGCGTCAAAATTAGATGTTCTGTTCAAAGGCAATGGAGTTTGTAATATTAAGCTGGTATCATCTATTAAGGATTTGGGCGTTGTCATCCAAGGTAATGGAAAGCTCGATGGGCATATCCAGGTGAAAGTGGGTTGAAGCGTATCATTGTATTTTCAAGTCCAGGGTCCGTATTCTCAACTCGTTCTTGGTACTTGAAGTCCTCCTTCTATATAGTAACTTCGTACTTGAAGTCTTACTTTAAGTACCAAGTACAAGTTGAGAATACCGGCCCAGAGCTCAAGTCATTGACTTTGATTGCAGTCCTAAAAGGTTGAGCAGATTGAATTCTGATTGAATCCCATTAGTTGAAATAAGATTAAGAGGGTCAATCAGACCGACGACCAAGGTGTGAAGACAAAAGACCTCATGATGAATTTTCGGGCACTTTTGAAGGTTAAGTTACACCGCAGCCACTGGTCAATGGACACAATCATTGACAATTTATAGTCTCTTAGTCTCAAATCAAGCGTAAAGTGGTGAGTTGGGCCATTACCCCAATGATATAGCCAATCAAAATGCTTTTAACTCGATTTCTAAAACACATAAATGCTTACGTTTCTCAAACTGCGGCTTCTATTGAAGTCAAAATAGAGTCAGACATGTTGACACATTCAATTCTGTTTTGTTTCTTGATCCTTGAGACAGTGAAAAGTCAGATGATTGGCAACGGTTCCAGGATAACTCGGTACATGGGATAACTCAACACTGGATAACTGGGTACCGCGGAAAACTCGGTACACCGGATAACTGGGTACAGCGGAAAACTCGGTACAGGAAGATTCAGTACAAGATAACTGGGTACATCGGATAACTGGGTACAACGGAAAACTCGGTACAAGAAGATTCAGTACAAGATAACTGGGTACGAGAAAGTGGGAACAACGGATAAGTGGGCAAACCAGATAATAGGGTACACCACATTATATGAGTCATTGACTCTGAAGCACTATTGACCATATTTGGCGTGGCACCGTTCCATAAACTCTGGCAAAAAAATCCGGTGAAATGGTTAAATCTGACTAATCTCATAGTTGAATCTGACTAACTTCATAGTTAAATCTGACTAACTTCATAGTTAAATCTGACTAACTTCATAGTTAAATCTGACTAACTTCATAGTTAAATCTGACTAACTTCATAGTTAAATCTGACTAACTTCATAGCCATGGAAACCTATACCTTAAAACCTCTTGATAATACTTCAAGGACTTGGCGTGTTTATCACATCAATAATCGAGCCAAAATCTAAAGGATACATTTTTAATGCTTTCAAAAACGTTTTGAGAAAAGCAATTTAACACAGTTGCCTTCAGTTTATGTCAAACAATCTTTTTCTAACACCCATCATCCTGACACTCACTTTTCTATTTATACCAGTTATCCTGTTTATGCAGTCATCCAATGCACCGTTATCCGGTGTACCCGGTTATCTTGTACTGAATCTTCCTGTACCAAGTTTTCCGTTGTACCCAGTTATCCGGTGTACCCAGTTTTCTTGTACTGAATCTTCCTTTACCGAGTTTTCCATTGTACCCAGTTATCCGGTGTACCGAGTTTTCCGCGGTACCCAGTTATCCAGTGTTGAGTTATCCCATGTACCGAGTTATCCTGGAACCGATTGGCAACATTTCTGTTAAGGCTTTTGTCACGTTCAATGTTACTCCTTGGAGTGTCCAGGATGCCAAAATCAAGGAGTTGGAAAGCCCTTCAGAGTGGTAATATTGTGTCATCGTGAAATTATTATCGTTACTCCTGGTAAAAAAGTAAGCTCCTGGCGATTTTTTCTTGTCAATTTTTGGGAGCTTTCTTTTTCTATTACTTAAATAACCATCCTAATAACATTTAAATGTCGTGAAAATCCAGTAGAGCTTCAGGTTTCGTATGGCCATATTTAGCACTACTTCACTATACTACAGAGCTATTGCAACAATTTGGTTCTCACTGAATCATGGCAGTATCTAGCAATATTGAAGCATTTTCAGCGTTTTCGACTTTTCATTGTTCTAGTACATTTTATGAAAACTAAAGCAATTATTTTACATTTCGTAGCAATATTGGTTTGTCATGATTAAATATTTTATTTAGAACTAAACCTGTTTGTTTGAAATTTTCAAAAAACAAAACTTGGAATATTTTGTTTTCGCGCTGCAAAATGTTAGCATCCATTTTTAATATCTGGGGATCTGATATTTAAAATGTTGACTTTTCGGAGGCTTCTAAAGACTTTTATCACTTCGGTGAAATTTTGGAGGATACACCATGTGATGAATTTGAATATCGTTTGTCTCTGCTCTCGTTCTGTACCTCCTATTCCCTTGTGCGTTCTTCCTATGGTATTTAAACCCTTCGTTTCTTTTCTTTCGGGGTAGTACATTGATGACTGTCATGTCGTATGTTCCCGACAATAAAAGTCGTTCCAACCTTTAACTAGTTTATTTAGGTGCCTTCAGTCGAGTACGGCACATGGCGCAGCGTTGGAAGCCATCACGTTGATGGATCAAACGAACGTGCGGATCCTGTGGACCCTATTGTTGAGTGGTGGAACTGAGTCGGAGAACAATGTCGCCAAAAGTTGAGCCGGAGTCCCTTTCCAGGTTAAAAGGAAAACGTGGACATTTTCGTTTCCGAGCTCGTGCGGCTTTCTTTGCCCTGAAATCCCGTGTCGAAGATCTGCAATCCATGGATATTGTTAATGTGGAGATGTGGCAGATTTCCAGCTTGGAAAGTGAAATCCAAGCTGTGGAAAGTCGTCTTGAGGTATATGTAGATGCCCATGTTCAAGTTCAGTGCGTCGGTGGAGACGATTTGGAGGAAGGAGTTGACCATGATGAAGATGGGTCGTTCATCAATGAACTTCAAAATGGATTGATTGCGATGGAGCAAGTTATCCGTACATTACGTTTTCGCCGTGGGATGTGCCTATCCAACCAACCTTCATCCCAAGAATTACGACGTACATCACGGATCAACACGTCATTAAAGCCTGATCCTTTGCCTCCAGATATTTCGTTGCCGTCATTCCACGTGTGGAGGCAAAAGTTTATGGACTTTTACCTGTCCAACAGTATGGACCAATTTTCCGTGCCAGAGCAACGTGCTCAGCTCCGTGGGTGTATGGACGTGGCGATGATTCAGACAATATCTCAGTATTTGGATGTCGCTGATGATGAACCCGTGGTCGACGTGTTGGATAAAATCCAACGTCACGTCGCCAAGTCCGTAAATATAGTTCGCCGTAGACACGATTTCAACACTCTGGAACAGAAACCAGGAGAGTCGTTTTGCGATCTGTTCGTGAGACTCAAGCTTGTGGGTAGCTTGGCTGAGGTCGAGAAGATCTCGTATGAGGAGATACTTGCCTCTCGTTTGATTGTGGCCGTGTCTGACCAAGAATTGAAGAGAGAGCTCTTGTGCCTGGACAACCCGTCGTTGGCCGAGGTCAAGGCCAAATGTGAGTCTTGGGAGTCTGGTGGTGCAAATCTTGTTGCCCTTCAAGAGAAAGTTGTTGCCCGTGCTGTTCGCATGTCCATGTACAAGCGAGAGAAGCAACAAAATCGAGACCAATCTCGTGAATCCGTCGGAAAACCGGTTATCTTTTACTTGAACGGACCTAGAAGTAAGGACGAGCGCACGCGTCCGTCTCCTGCTTTGAGAAAGGGACACCTGAAGTAGTATGGACAGCCAAGCATGTAGTTAAGGTGTTGGGTTTAAAAAGCTTAGTTGTTACAGGCTGACATTTTAGATTAGGAATCCTTATTTCCAAATATTACAAAAACACAATAAAATCAAGAGGTTTGTTGCTCAGGCAAAAACATAACCTGTATATCTACTCATGATTATTGGATCAATCACTTTTTACATTTGTTCTACTCTTATATGTTGTCAAGGGTAGTCCATTATCAACTTCCCCTTGATTTTAGCGCGTAATTTATGACAAAAAATATTATTGGCACAAACAATAGGAAAAGTAAAGGTATTTACGAAAGATTTTGTTTACGTCCAAAAAGTTCAGTCACTCTTAAGCTTTATAATGTGCGGTCAAAGCTAGGATGATTTTTTAGAAAAAAGCGTGCGTAATTTGAGTGGGAGAGTAACCACTGAATACAAGATCATAGTTTCTAATTAAGTCAATCAATTTCACTTAGACTTGCTATAGCTATACTTAAGGATATTCCTTTAACTGCTATTTCTTCATCATCGGTGCGCCATTGTTGTGTTTACGTAATTATTTGTTTGGCATGGGACAATAAATACGGTTGACTCGGTATTGGGTTCTCTTCATTTTTGGCGCCATTAAAATCGTGATTCTTCGAGACATTCTTAGTACCTTTGCATTTTGTATCGTTATTACTCCATTTTTTGAGAACTTTTGAGATTTCTAACGTGATTTGTCAACCTTTAACAGTCAAACTTTTTAAACCTAACCCATTAACTTAACTTCCTCCTTGGCTATCCATACTACAGTAGGTGTCCCTTTTGCAAAGCAAACGCTGGACGCGTGCGCTTTCTAGGTCCGTTCAAGTAAAAGATAACCGGAAAACCTACCAGTTCGTGTGGAAAGTGTGGTTTTGAAGAACATTTTGGTCCAATTTGTCCGGCCAAAAATAAAAGGTGCCGTGATTGTGGGAAGCAAGGCCATTTTGAGCGAATGTGTGTTTCGCCCAGAGCCAGTGATTCGATCGGCTCTTCTGCGAGTGAAAGTGTGACCACTTCCAGAGTTGGCGTGTGTAGCAACAAAGTGCAAGGAGCTAGATTGTTGCCCACACCTCGAGCCGAAGTTGTTGTGTCTGATGGATTTGGGGTTAAATTTGAAGCCAATGTCTTGCCAGACAGTGGTGCATCACATTGCATTTTCCCCACCAAGCTTATTCGCCGCCATTGTATAAAGGTGGATTCATCAAATAAGCATGTGATTGAAGCCGTAAATGGATCTCGTTTAACGTGCGATGGTGTGGTTGCTCTCCAGTTGAAATGGTTAAACCATCGCACCCCTGTTAAAGTTTTCGTCAGCTCCGATGTAGAAGTTCCCATTATTGGCTGGTCAACCATGATCTCCTTGAATATGCTGGAGAGGAGCAAATTTCTCAACGAAACTCGTCGTCGTCCAAGAAGAAACGTCAAAGCCGTGTCGCCCAACTCTTTTACTCCTGTCTGTCATGCTACCGATGTCACGAGGTTTCGTGATCGATGAACTTATTGGAAGAGAGGCAGGAAATTTGAAAGTTGAAAATCAAATCTTCAGTTCTTGGAATGTTTGATTTGGGGGAGGTGTGATGAATTTGAATATCGTTTGTCTCTGCTCTCGTTCTGTACTAGGGCTGATTCTCGAGAATTCTCGCTCGAGAATTCTCGAGAATTTCTCGAAAAAATCGAGGATCGAAAATTCTCGAGAATTTTTCCGAATTCTCGAGAATTTTCGAGAATTTTTTATTAGATTACTCTAGGTCATATTTTGGAATTGATGGCAAAACTGTTTCATTCAAAACAAAAGTTTCAAGTAAAAGAACAATAGGAGCCATGAGCAATGTTTGAAACTTTATAAACATCTTTATGGTACATTCGAACAAGAAAATAACTCGTGAACCAGCCCAAACAAAATCTTCTCTGTCCAGATTCGAGGCAAGATTCTGTGTCTGATTTTTTTCGAGATTCTAATGGCTGTGGTGGTGTGTACAAGAAACCCCTGTTTTGAAAATTACAGCTGACCATAAATGCGAAAATGTCCGAAGTTTTAACAATGTCAGTAGAACGTTTCAGAAATGTCAGAAATGAAATTTCAGATATTATTGTCCGTGAGGTCCAATCATTGTTTTTCACACTCATGTTCATATTGATTTTGGTATAAACTTCAAAAAAAAAAAACAATTTCAAGTGCTTTGGAAGCTTTGAATGTACATTTTTTTCGCTATTTTCACTTTTTCTCAAATTCTCGAGAATTCTCGAGAATTTTTCTCGAATTCTTGAGAAATTCTCATTCTCGAGAATCGAAATGTTCGAGAAAATCGTCAGCCCTATTCTGTACCTCCTATTCCCTTGTGCGTTCTTCCTATGGTATTTAAACCCTTCGTTTCTTTTCTTTCGGTGTAGTACATTGATGACTGTCATGTCGTATGTACTGATGTGTTCCGAGTTGCGAAAAACTCGAAACTCGCGAGTTTAGTTCGGTTTTACAGAGAACTCGGGTTGCTCGGGCTTGCTCGGTAAATTTCGAGCTCATTCAGGCCTAGTCAGTAATGCCGGATTTTAACGCAGTTTTACGCCAAGGATTGAAGGCTTCTAACCTCAAATGAGTGGAACTAACGGTGCAAACTTGTAATTTTGTTTTGATTTGTTCATAATCGGCATTATCAAATAAGTATCAAAGACATTACTTGCAATAATCATTATTAAATATATTTAGGCCCATTTTCAAATTTTAGACGCGCCATAATGGCATACCTAGCTCGATGTTTTGTCTTGGACAAATAAGGGTGACAAAAAGTTGAAGTTAATTAAAAAATAGCTTTAGCTTATCCAAGAATTGAAAGTGGATGTCTGAATGAAGATTCCCTGGTAGTGATTTGTCTTGACATTTGGACGACATTCTTCATCAGTTGATCTACCTTATTTCTTCTTATAGTGAAGTACAATATTTCCGTCACCCAATACCTTGTTATTGTTTTCGTTTTAACAGGAAAAAGGAGGCCTGGAAATTGTTTAGTTTTGCACCAAGAGAAAAAGTGATCAAGACGGAACTTTGCCTCCAATTTGACCAGGAGAAATGAACCGGGAACAATACTAAAACGCAACTTGAGTCTCAACTTGATGATATGGATATTATTCTGGACATAGATATTCCTACAGAAGGTGGTGAGAGGTTCCAGATCTGGATGAGCAAAGACACGAAGAGAAAAAGTGATCAAGACGGAACTTTGCCTCCAATTTGACCGGGAGAAATGAATCGGGAATAATACTAAAACGCAACTTGAGTCTCAACTTGATGATTTGGATATTATTCTGGACATAGATATTCTTACAGAAAGTGGTGAGAGGTTCCAGATCTGGATGAGCAAAGACATGAAGAGACGACTAATCATTGGGCGCGCTAATCTTTCTCGCGTCTAGAGTGGACCCAGATTATGTGATTCCTAGCTCACGGCTTTGGAAATCGTAGAAAAATCATCAGTAGATGTCGGATCAATGGACACTTCAGGACTGATAATGGGACCAATAATATTCGCTCTTGAAAACTAAAGTTCCTTGTACAAGATTTCGGGACAATGGTTACCTTGGATATGTACTGTACCATTGGGTGTGCTAGATCCAATTTCTTTAACTTCTGGTCTTGTTGGTTTTGCGGATGGAACTTACAATTGCAAAGTGATGAATGGTCAATTGTGTCATACCTTCCTAAGAAATATGCAATACGGTCTATTTGGGACAGTTTGCGGTTTAAGAATGCCCAACAATGACCCTGAAATTGCAAACATTGTTAACAGTACCCAAAATAGTCCATCCTGTCTTGTAAGATTATCGTTGATTTCGAAATTTGGGATCACAACCGTCGTTATAGCGGAATATCAGTTATTCAGGGACCTTATATTCAAAATAAATCAGTCCTCATTCTTTGGAAAAATTCTTGGTACTGCTATCACATGGGTCGGCAACCAATTCCTGACCAACCCATTACTGAGGAAGTTACAGGGTCGGCGGTCCAAGTGTAGATTTGGGCATTTTTAGTATATAACCAGCGTCTGTTTCAGATCTAATTGAGGCTTATAAATTTGTTTGCTTGGTAAATCCTCAAAAGTGAGACATGCTGGGATACCAAAGAGTCCATTCCGACCCAAAATTCTGCCTTTCTCTCCTTGAGGGACAAATACAAGGCACTGTGCCAACTGTCCCAATTACTTCATCAATGTTGTGATCTCTTCCATGCCCAAGGGCTTCAACAGGAATTTGTATTACACAACTTCTATTCCTCACTACATTGGGATTCCTTGACTGATATTTTGAAAAAAATCTATCAAAACCTACCAAACTTATGAAGGTCCAAACTTGGGCCGCGGACCCTGTAATCAACCACAGCATGGGTCAAGAAGGGAGCAAATTGGCTGGAACCTTATCAAACAAAGGGACAATGTGCAAACTAGGGCTGATTCTCGAGAATTTCTCGAAAAAATCGAGGATCGAAAATTCTCGAGAATTTTTCCGAATTCTCGAGAATTTTTGAGAATTTTTTATTAGATTACTCTAGGTCATATTTTGGAATTGATGGCAAAACTGTTTCATTCAAAACAAAAGTTTCAAGTAAAAGAACAATAGGATCCATGAGCAATGATTGAAACTTTATAAACATCTTTATGGTACATTCGAACAAGAAAATAACTCGTGAACCAGCCCAAACAAAATCTTCTCTGTCCAGATTCGAGGCAAGATTCTGTGTCTGATTTTTTTCGAGATTTTAATGGCTTTGGTGGTGTGCACAAGAAACCCCTGTTTTGAAAATTACAGCTGACCAAAAATGCGAAAATGTCCCAAGTTTTAACAATGTCAGTAGAACGTTTCAGAAATGTCAGAAATGAAATTTCAGATATTATTGTCCGTGAGGTCCAATCATTGTTTTTCACACTCATGTTCATATTAATTTTGGTATAAACTTCAAAAAAAAACAATTTCAAGTGCTTTGAAAGCTTTGAATGTACATTTTTTTCGCTATTTTCACTTTTTCTCAAATTCTCGTGAATTCTCGAGAATTTTTCTCGAATTCTCGAGAAATTCTCATTCTCGAGAACTGAAATGTTCGAGAAAATCGTCAGCCCTAGTGCAGACGTCATATATCAAAATGGCTTGTCATTTGTGCAGAATGATAAAGAAAATCAGATCAGATCCATCACTGAACATGTTCTTCATGAAGCACAGCCTGAAATCTTCATTTTGTTCGAAATATCAATGAAAAAGTCCAAAAATGTGCTCTCAAGACGTGCATGGCCTCATGCAGTGTGTCAACCATGACGGATTAGATACTACTTGAAAATGTTTTTGACGGCAATAAGGCATGGCCTCGCAATAGAGAGTATCATTTAAAAACCTGACTGAAAAGGTGACATGAGAGAAAGCCCGTGGAACTAGGACTGACCACCTTAATTCAATGCAATGGAAGATGCTTTCAAGATAATGGCGGTCTCTTCCTTGCCTCTCTCCCCATAATTTTCTTTCTGTTTTGTGAGCCATGTCATACAAAGCCGAGGCAAAAAATGCAGTCAAAGAATTCAATTCTTACAACATCCAGTTATGAATGTCCTAAGAGGTGAAGCCAAGTAGAACTATGGACAACTTCATAACATCATATCATTTCTTAATGACAAACTCCCCCTCAAAATAATTTGATTTTTATGTTCCTGAAATATTTGTCAAATTGTCGTCGCTAATGTCTCTTTTGTTACTACATCGGGATGGTATATTTTATTTTTATTCTGAACATTTTTGAATGCTTCGCTTGTCTTCACAATTGACAATGGGTAGTTAATTTACTTGACTAAGGCCCAGAATTGGCACAAGTATCAAAACCACCCAAGAAGCTCACTTGTTACAGAAAGTGCATCATAGATTTGAAGAGGGCCGTGGCACAATGCATGGCAACAAAAAATAATGGAAGCACCGTAAAAGTGCGAGGAATTTTTCGCCACAAAGCAGTAGAAAAAGGGTTCATTACGCTAGGCACATTTATTTGATCTTCACAACTGTGGTTTTTGGACATATCAAGATGGTTGATCGAAGAGAGCTAATCCAGAACGGGAACACACTCTTTTCGACCACGGAGTCTTAAAAAATAATGCTTGGACGAAACTGGGTTCCAACAAATGTCCTTGAAGGTAGTTGAATTGGTTGAAACAGGCTAATAACCTTGCCAAGTTAAAGTTGAAGTATTTTTGTTGACCCTTTTGCTTCTCTTGAGTGAATTGTTGTCATGATGTAGTGGTTAGACGAATTCAGAATCAGATGAGTTGAATGAATCACAGAAAAATTACAAAACAAAAATTGATCCCTCTTTTGCAGCAGAAGGCAAACAAGATTTTGCAATTTTTCAAAACGTATAAATCATTTGATTCAAATATACGATGTGCCGTCTAACAATTAGTAATTGAAAGATTTATATTAGTTATGAACAAATCAGGAAAAATGTATGTCATGAGATGAAATAAACCAAAAAAATTATGATGTGCCATCAAAGAAAAAAATCTTTTTTCTTTCAATTTTTCTTATCTGAAACTTTCAATTCGATATTTCAAAAACAATTTATTTCGCCACGTAATACAGATTTATGCCAGATCTTGTGCCAACAAGATTGTTGGTGTTCTTTTCACAAAACCTTTAAGAGATGTATCAAAAGAGGAAATGCAAGCCATCAAGAATTGGCCATATGACATTGAATGGACTTGAATTAATGCCTCTTAAGTATATTCTCAAGTCATCAGTTGTGTTTGAAAAGCAGAAGCAAGTGACACAAAAAGCAAAACACACTTTCAGAACTTGGAAAACCTTCACGGCAATTATTTATCATTCTTTCAACTCTAAATATCATAAACATAGTCGATACAAAACAAAATCCATAATGACTAGGGCCCGGAAATAACTTTTTTAATAAAAAATATTTTATAAATATTTCTCCACTTTTCCTCAATCTTTTAAATATTTTGGTTGTTTCAAGGAAATAATCAATATATTTATGAATTTTCTGGTCAAAAAAATAATGAGAAAAAATAAATGTAGAGCTTACCCAAATTGAATCCAAAATACAAAGATCTCTACAAAATGACGCTTGTACTAAGATTAGATATTCACAACCAAAACCACTGTCATAAAGGAAAATTGCGCCATCTATTAAGGAAACATTAAAAAATTGCACTGTTTAAACAAGTTTGCCTCCAAAAACGACCAAATGCATCAAATTACCAGAAACAAATATGGAAAATCGGTGCACATAGACAAAAATACCAAATAATGGCCATGTCAAAAAAAATCTTCCAAAATATTTTGGGCTTTTGAAGAAAATACATATTGGATATTTTGTCACTTTTGCAAGTATTGAAATTTGAAATTTTGAAAATATTTCAAAGCTGATTTTGGATATAGCTCAGCTTTACTGGAACGTCCCTTAAAAAGGGGCATTTGTGAACTCTTGATTTTTTACTGATTTATGTACAACTGACCATTTCTTTCACACAAATTATGAAAGTGCTCTTAAGCACATTAATTAGCTCATATATTGACTAATAATAATAGTTGTGAATTACTTCAATACTTTCTCTCATTCGTGTTCAGTTTAATGGGGTCTAAGATTGTAGATTTTCTTATCTTTTATGATGAAAATTGGCAAATATTGGGAAGAATGTGATATTTTATTCAACCTACACTCGTGCAAAACTGAACTTTTGCCTGATTGTTTTGCCTAAAATACAACAAACCAAAGCTCAAATACATTTTTGAATGCAAAATGGTTTCATATGATTAAATTTTATGCTTTTGGAATGGGTAAAAGAATGAATATTCAATTTTGGAGTGATCTGTAGACTTACAATCAATGGCTTAACTTTGCGGGGCCAACAATTCCGTGTCTTTTCCTTGCTCTAGGGTCCTTGCACAAGCAGTCATATTTTTCCCATCAACAGGCACTTGTATTTTGTTTACAATGTGGGTAGCAGATTTAAATGTCTTTTTTTGTTTCACTGGCTATTAATTCTTCTTAATTCAAATTCGTCTTGTGTCTTGGAAGTAGGGCTCGGTTTAAGTTGTAGTTTTTAGCCCTAAAGTTGCTAAAAAATCGTTAAAAGTTACACCCAATTTGTCAAAAGTTGCTAAAAAGGGCTTTTTTGGCCTAAAAATGTCACTTTCAAAATATGAATGTTAAATTTGGCCAATTTTTGGCTCAATGTTGGGCGACTGTTTGAAGTCTTCAGTTTGTCTTTTATTTAACCTTAGGCTTCCTTATGAACACAGTTTTTTCGCCTTACACAAACTATTCCAAAATTTTGCAAAACATCAATGTTTTAAAAATGTTCCTGAAAGGTATGTGTAAACTATATATTTCACGCAAAATCGAGCAGAATTTCGGTGATCGAGGCAAAACATGCCAAAAGATACTGTTTGTGGTGAAAAAATCAAGAAGTTGCAAATTCTGATGAAAACGGCTGAAAGTTGCAATTTTTGGTGCAAGTTGCATTTTGCAAATTCATTCAAACCTTACGTGTAAGTCAGTTTCATTTGTCTTTCTACTAAATTAGTTCCATTTTTTACGTTCGACAAGTCACTTAATTTTCATCTAATGATAGCTTTTATTAGCTTTTTTTTGTCTAATCACGCAATTTTCACCGTATTTTATCGTCTAATCAGGCAAATTTATTCGTCATCTATCATCTAATTTCATAATTCTATTCATCAAAACTTCCTGCCTAATGATAAGTATAAGTGCAATTTCAAAATTAGATTTCTCTTTTAAAAAGTGGTGTAAAATGTCAATATTACCCAAAGAGGCACTACTATTACTCACCACTTACTTTATTACTACTCTACTGGCTTTTTGTATTTTATGTCTTCTGTTTAATGGAATTGCAAACATACCAAATTAATGTAATTTCATAAGACATTGATTGATTTGGTGGCAAATGGCCAAAGTTAATGGCTTTTTAACCAAAAATGTCGCTAATTAATAACCAGTACCAAAGAATATTTGCAAATTTTTATTGCCTAGACTCATGCTCCAAGATTCTAAACACTACTTTGAAAGGTTGTAATGCATTCTGATTTCAGATTTTAGATTTTTTTCTAAATATTGGCAATTCCTGTCTAACATCTTTTGCAAACCGTTTTTAACAGAACTATCTTTAAACATTTTTGAATGATATTTCACCGAAATAGCTACTCAGATGAATGGCACGAGTGCAAAATTTTACGAGTTCGTCTTAGCACTAGGTGAACTAGGTTTTGTTGTCTCGAGTGTGAACCGAGAATTTCATAACTACAAAAAGTAGCGGTGACGTGTTCTTAATCTGAAGGCAACTTTAGGCTTTGCTTTGAAAATTTGGACCATCCCTTTGTAAAGAGCTATTTAAATGAAAGTCAATTCCAATGTGGTGATCTTTTTCACCACATTTTGTTGTGCATAATATCATTCGTTCAAATCCCCATTTGGAAAAACTTTCAGTCACGCTGTGATTTCAAGAAATTCATGGCATAGAGTTTATAGCTAGAGCGTCTAAAGACCGCCAAGAAGTTGACATCAAAATTGCAACAACTTGCACTCAAAGTAAAGAAATTCAGTGTTGGAATAATTTTAGGAAAGAAATTTATCTCATTCAGGGCATACAGAATGTCTAAATGGTGTTGGAAGCTAAAGATATCGGGTGGAGATTCCTCATATACCCTCTAAGGTATTTAGCTCTTTAAGATCATGGGCCTACTTCCGGCTCGTTTTTAACTCGGTTTAACTCGGGGGCTCGGGAAAGCTCGGCTCGTTTTAACTCGGCTCGGGTGAGTTCGAAACTCGGGAAATCGGCTCGAAACACATCAGTAGTCGTATGTTCCCGACAATAAAAGTCGTTCCAACCTTTAACTAGTTTATTTAGGTGCCTTCAGTCGAGTACGGCACAAATCATGAAGTTCTGAAGAGAAGCAAAGAAGGTTATGCCAAATTAAAAGTCCTTGTGTGTCAAACTTGGGACCACGTTGGAAAATAGTCAAAAATTGGATATTTAGGCATCCTTGACCACAAATACATTATACGTATATGATGAATTATATACTTTTTGTTTGTTTGTTTGTTGCGGATTTTCTACTACCGCTACAAGGAATGCGATTCCCTGTAAACAAGGATTTCTCCCTACAGCTTCAATTCGATCCCCAACAGGATTCGAACCTACGCCGTCTGGGGAAGCACTTTTTTTTCCCTTGGCACTTATAAGAACGCATTAGTACGCGCGGCCACTCTGGCTTCCTTATATATTACAGTATTTATGCTAGCTCATAGTATTCTTAAGTTTAAATAAAATGATTTTCAGACCACGGTTTGTGATACACTTTTGGAATATTTGAATGACAAAATGCATTTTTCAAGCAAAACACTAATTTTATAATGCCTCCTTAGGTCTGAAATCTAGATTTTCAACTTGTTTGCATCAATATCAATTATAATTATAAGGTGCAAGTCTATCTTATGGCATATGGACCTTAACCCACACGCAAATTCACTACTTAAAACTACTTGAACAACTCTTACCCATACTGAGATTGTCCTGAAATCAATGACACGATCGTACAATAAAAGAAATTCGAAGATGAAACCATCAATTCTAGAACATGAATTTATGCCAAGGTAACAACCCTTAAAAAAATCGATTTCTAATAAGCAATAAAGATTGCCATGTCTTAATTAAGTTCAGGATAAGGCGTGAATGAGCAAAATCTATGTAAGTTGTTCAAGCCGGGTAACAGATAAGCTCAAAAAAACGCCGTTATGTTGTTCAAGTTGTTTCTTGAATGAGCGTGATGAAACTCCGCGTTTTAGTCCGGGGGAGAATTTCCGGGGGAAATATGGTTCCTAATCCGTTTTCAAGATGAATTTGCGTGGCATTTTTAAGCAAGACGACACCGAACGAGGGTAGCAAGAGCTGAGTGAAGGAAGACAACAGGGCGCGGAAATAGAGTAGAGCTACTCTGGACTTGCGCAAGCGATGAAGAGACTTCAGACGAACAGATTCCTTTGCACAGGCTACACTTTTATAATATTTACACTTTAAGTAACTTTATCATAATCCTCAAAAAAAGTTTTAATCGTCTTACCTTCATTCAGTTAGCTTTCTGAGAGGCCGGCCTCGCACTTCTGATATTCATGAGAACATTGAGCACCTAGAGAGCTTTCTAAGACACTACAAGACTTTAAACAAAACACACTGATTAGGGAATGATGATGCATTGGAAAATAGACACTAAAACACTCTTTATAAATTATGAGCCACATGAACTTTGTTGCACGACTTAAAAGAACAGCACGACTGAGCTTGTTTTCCTTCTTCAGGGTGTCTCCCGCAACTCAGAAAAACTGCACACAAAATCAATTTTGAAGTGTTTTAAGACTATTGAAAGACATTTACGGTCTGAATGATTTTTCTTTGAAGGGTCTTCATTGATATTAGTCGAAAAAGCAAGGAGATTTTTTACTTGACAAGCCTCAATTGTGGTGTCTTGAAAGTTTGAAGAAAGGCTGGATTATGTGATCTTCTAATCAAAACTAAGAAAAAACCTTATGCCATTCTGGATCCTATTTTCAGACAAATTATTTGAACACTCACAAAATGCTTTAAAGTTCATTACACTTTACATTGACAGGTTTTGTCCAATATGTTGCAAAATAAGTTCTTAACAATATTCTGATTGTTTTGGTCACCATTTTTGATTTTCATCTTCTCTCTTCAGGGATCCTGTGGCACGTTGTCTTGTTAAGATTAATTGTATTTGAACCAACAAATTAGGACAGACCAGTTGACTTAAAGTGTGGCAAAACAATAAGTTAAGTCACCTTTGTATAACATTCAAACCAATTATTGCTCTTGGGGCCAATCAATGAGCATCTTAAAGTCATTTTGAACATTGCAACAGTTGCATCAAGCAACCCTTAATCTAGAAGAGGCCTCATCTTTGGCAGTTCGTCCAGCCAAATTAGCCAGAAGACCAAAGAGGCTGCTCTAAATTTCCGGCTGAATTGGCATTCGATCTTTGCCTTTCAATTGATTTGGGTCACCTCCGGCCAGTTTTGCCGTGCCGTGAAAAGTCCACCTCTATTCTAGATGTCCTTGCCTTTTCTTTCTGTGTCTGTCAGGAAGCTCTACAAGTTAAAATATAAGTGTGGATCATATTTTGTTCGTGCATTAACGCAACTCAAAATCAAATTATTACTTTGGCCCAAGTTTTGGAGTTGAACTTTTTGAAAAGTGTCTATTTGGTTTGAAATTTGACAAAAAAAAACAAAAAAATCCAATTTTTGACCAATGAAAGGTGTTAATTGAAGGTTAAAAAAATTGCCGCTAGATGGAGCCAAAACAGGGGCAAAGTTCCTTGATTTCAGATCTATCCTCAACTTTGATTTGTTACCAAAATTGCAGCTTCCATATTAAAATAGATTTCGCGTCATATTTTGTGTCTTTTGGAGCTCAGCTCCGAAATTATTGCGTTCAAAAAGTAAAAAGCCACACTGAGTAATCACAAATTGAGGCTAAATTTTTACCAGAAGCACCCAAAAATGTTTCTATCTCAAGATGGCGCTGATTGTCATTTTTCTCTTTGATTGAAGCTCAACTTTGCTTCTTAAGAAGGCTTGCTCTGACGGCAGAGTTGTTCATTTTGAGAACAAGAGAGGGCAGCATAGTAGGATGTGTTAAGGGCATGTTAAGTCATGGAAGAGCCATCTAGGTGAAGCGATTGTTAGTTTTCTTTAAAATCCTAAATTTGCCGAAAAAAGTTGAGTGAAATTGCCGGATTAGACGAAAAAAGACGAATAAAATCCAAATTAGACGAACAAATTTATCGCCACGAAGTAGAGTAAAAAAGACGAATAACGAAGAAAAAAGACGAATAAGTATATTCGTCTTAAGTTCCTGTCCCTAATTATTAGGAACACCAAGTTCAGTATTGGCCCAAAAAGATGATTCTACCTCCTGTCAAGTTTCAAGCTACTCATTTCAATCAAATAGTAATAAGCAATAAAAATATATCAAATTATCATTATTTATTTTGGAAGATAACAAAAAACAAGATGATTTGAAAGCTTTCATGTACAGAGTGCGCTATAAGGGTGAATATCCCGAAAATTTGTAAAAGGCACAAGCTTATATAAAGGTGCCATTACATTGCACGACGTTCTATATCGCACGTGGTGATTTAAATTGTACCTGACTTCGAAGTTCGTCTTGATCTGAAATAGAAAACATATAGTGTCATCTAACCAGAACTAACAATGGCTATCATTAAAACATCACAATACCTAGTTTTATTTATTACGTCCCGAGTACGTCCTTTTAAAAAATACAAAAGTTTAAAAAAATGATTTTTAGGTAGTATTCCTGAAAATTTGCATTTTATGGGACATAACATCATGGACATATGGGAGTTTGTGCACCTTTCAAACACCGGGGGGCCTTTTAACCAATGATTGACACAGGGTGGGCTTCTCAATGAAACCAAAATTTTCTCCCAAAGAAAGGTTCAAATAAATACCGAAAGTGGTGAAATATTACCTGTTGGGCATTTTTATCAATTGTTAGGTATTTTTGGTCACGAATTGGGTGTTTTTCGTCACGTGTTAGGTATATTTGGTCACCTGTTGGGCATTTTTGGTTACTTGTTGGGTATTTTCGGACACTATGGTGCAAAAGTCTCTCGATATCAAAAAATTCTCACCCAGAGTAAGTACTAAACTGATTGAGGTGTGTTTCAGTGCAAGGTTTGAAGTTGGAGGATTCAAGGCCATTGTGAAGACCAAACAAGGCCGTTTTGAAAATTGAGCTTTTGTTTGCCTCCATAGGGTATCTGGAATTGGATTAATGCAACAACATATTTAGTAAAATGAATTATAAGTGAGATACGATGCAAAAACCGAGTCTCAATGTATAAGGTACACCCTGCAGTTACATGATGAATGTTAGCTTTTTTTCTTTTTTTTCTCTTGGTTCATATTTTTTCTGTTAAAGGAGATTGACAGTAGGTGCAAAAACTTCCATTTCAAACTTACAATAACTTCAAATGAGCCAATATTTGTACTGGTGTCGAAAATCAACTTTCAGTCATTTGAAATATTCCTTAATTTTCACCTGATGGCCAGCGATTTTTTTAAACCCTGGGGTTGGATGAGAGCCATTCGAACTTAGTAAGTCAATTAACTATCTCTTAACTTTTGCACCAACAGCTTTGCTCATATACAAAATCTGTGTAAAGCATGGCGTGAGTAGAAAAAGGTGTTTGGAGACCAAACCTGTGCTCTTACTTATAAAACTACCAGTTCGTGTACGAGGTTGCTTGAGTGAAAAGGACAACATTGCGCACAAAATTCTTGCTTTCCATTAATTCCAAGTTTCCTTGAGTATGAAAACTTAACTTCTTGAATGATTTTGCATGTGGAAATGAGAAACACAATGCCAAGAGGGTTGCTATTGTTAGCTAAGTGTTAAGGTAAAGCATGATGAATGCATTGTAATGCACAGACTTGTGAACAAATGAACAGAACAAAAAGAAAAACAAGGAAATTTGGAGGCTTAAATTGTATTCATTTTTTGGAGGACAACAGAAAATTTTCTTTATAAGCACACAAAAAAGGGGATTCCTTTCCTAACTTTATTGTGTCTCAAATAACACCAATCAAGTTATTTCATAAATATGTCATCCAAAATTACAAAGAAGGATTTGTCTCAATATTAGAGTATTGAAAATCAAACACACACGTGCATTGTAACATGTTGAAGCAGGTATATGAATAAACTAGTGTCAATGTAAATTTAATCATTCAAGATTACACTTTGAAAAAGCAAGGAAAACTGAACTAAATGAAATACTTGCACAGCTACATATTTATTTTCATACTCTATCATGAAGCAAACTTGTGTGTAACAGTTATGAAATTGTAATAATCCTGTCCATTTCAATTGAGCTTCAAAATTTCAAACCACTTACTTCCCATCAAAAGTTGGATTTGGAGCATATGTGGAGGGCCCTTTTTGTTCCTTTTTCATGCACTCTTAAGAAAAATTTCCTATTGTCCTCCGAAAAATGAAAAAAATCAAGCCTCCAATGCCTATTTGTTCTTTCATCTTTCTCTTCTGTTTTATTTTTCTTCACATATCTATGAAGAACGATTCTACAAATACATTATACAAGGAAAAAGTAAGACATGGAAGCCTCTCCTCAAGCGATCAATTTTTGTCATAAACTGAATCCCATTCAAGTATATGGTTTTGTTTTGATTAAATTGATAAGACAGCACTTCAGGATGTCGTTGGCTGATTCATTCATTCATCCACTTGCTAGAAACAACGTTTTAGAATTTGTAACATTCGCAGTACTTATGCACAGAAGCAAGAGACAAATTGACCCTACAATAGCCCAAAAGAATGACTGTAGGTATATTTGTTTGGTTGGAAGAGCGCCCATTGCTCTAGGTTTCAAGTTACTCTCATTGCCATATATTTCAGTTGATCAAGTTGAAATTAAAGCATGTGAACTTTGAATGACGACTTGGACTACTGGTTTGAATAGACTTTGTTGAAATTGGCTCAGAGTTCAAAAAGCTGCTTTTGGCAATGGCAAAGCATCCAGGTCTTCCGAGATCCTTGCAATAGTACATGCTTCCATAGCTTTGCCACGCCCTCCTTGTTGGTAATCTTGATCTCTTGGTTCATCTCCTGCTCATTCTCATCAGGTTCATCCTCATGAAAACATTCAGTGTTGTCATAAATATTCAATCAAAAATCCTTTGATTGAAGTCATTTTAATTTGGTGACCATTTATGTAATGACAAATCCGCCCCCAAGGAAATAATCCCTTAAATTTAGATCCAACTGTATGCTTAGTTACCCTCGGCACTTCAAAATACACCAATTCATGATCCTTGATTTTGCATTACCTTAACAATCATTTAAGTTCACTCTATTCTTGCCTGATATTTATATGTAGTATGAGTATTTTTTCTTAAATTCTTGATTCATTCGCTAATGATATTAACCCTCTTGACTTTGTTCATCTCACTTCAACATGCAAAATCATTCAAGAAGTTAAGTTTTCATACTCAAGGAAATTTGGAATTAATGGAAAGCAAAAAATTTTTGCGCAATGTTGTCCTTTTCACTCAAGCAACCTCGTACACGAAGTGGTAGATTTATAAGTAAGAAACCTGTGCAAGCTGCGGACCCTTCTTACCTCACCTGAACAACAACAATCCATTTGCTATGTAATAAAGTACCCTGCTCCTCGTTCGGAACGACAGAAATTTAAGCTGAGTAGAGCAGGTGACGAATCTGAAATGTCCGGGGTGTATTTTGTCAAGCAAGGAGGAAGGAAGCGGGAAGGGGAACTGCGGTCATTTAGCGTAATCTCGCTCCCTTGGAAATTTTTGAGTTTCACTTTACATTCGGCAAAGGCCGTTGCGGGCACTTTTCTGTTCTTAATGTAGGAATGAGCTCAATGATTCCACTGTTTCAGATCAACAAACCTTATCCATTGAATTTTCTTCGAGCAATACAACACTGGATTTGAAAACGTGGTATTTAAACTTTTATCTACCCTGTAAGCCCGTTTTCAACATCTCGTGCCAGTATTCTTCTTATGTAGTAAGGTACGCGGTAGGGTGAGACCCTGGCCATGGATATACTTACAGAAGAGGATGCGAAGACAGCTGTTTGTTGTTGTTTTTGAGAGCCCAATGAGGCCCTCTGGAGTGAACGATAGGGAAGTGTTATGGACTCAATATTCAATATTTTGTACTAAATCAGTGAACAAATTGTCTAGACATGATTCTAGTTTGTGTTTCTGTCTCTTAGAGATAATTAAATGCAACCCACTCTTGGGTAAATCACGTTCACCACTCATTATCAACCCTATTCAACTTATCCTGAAATACCAATGGTTTCAGATTATAAGTACCAAACAACACCATCAAAGCGAAGAATACAGTGCTCCATGAGAGTGATCTGTTCTTCACTGCATTCTGCATGAATAATCAGTGTGAGGGAATCATCAACAACTCAACTATTAGTTGACCAAAAATTTGTTTAATCTCGTGCTTCCTCTCGGTTTGGCTGATCAAAATGTTGATATTTGGCATCTAATGGATTTCAAGGATTTCAAACGATAAAATGCTGACTAAAAATGATGTTTTTATGGGGAAGAGTGTGGATACTGTGGCTGTGAGTTTCATTGTTAATAACATGGCCACAGTTTTCTACAAAGACACCCAATCTTCATGAAACTTGATCGAAGTATAACTGAACTCGTTGTCTGAAGCAGGTATTATTATATTTAAGTTACATATGCATTTATTCGAGATCCAATCTCCATTTTGTGCGAGATATTGGTCTGAAGGAGCTCAGTTTTGACTAATTCCCGAGAACAGAAAGCAGCATCATAAAAATGAATGGTAGGAAAAGGAGCGCTATCTAATGCTGCAACAATGTTCTGAAGCGATGTTTGCTATCAAACACCTATTTCTATCGTTTTTTGACAATTTCGTTCAAATTCACTGCAGAGCCGCACCGTTTTAAGGGCCTCATTGGGCTACGCGTCAGCTGAAGTTCGCGTCCTGTGGTGAGAGGTTCCTGCCCTGGCTCAGCTCAGATTCGTTCAACCGCCAGTTTCATCAGGATCCTCTCACCACAGCACCCGAACTTCAGATGACGCGTATCCCAAAACGACCCAAAAAACGGTGCGGCTCTGCAATGAATTTGAACGAAATGGTCAAAAAACGAACCAAAACGGGGTTTGATAGGAAACATCAGTTCAGAACAAAGCCGCAGCATAAAATATCGCTCGTTTTTTTACAATTTATTTTAATAGTGAAGCCTTCTGTACCCAGTCAAATCTGAGAAGCTACAAAACAATATTTTGCACAGTACTGAGAATGGAGCACAATGTAACTGAAATATAACGTTCATGCACTAATACCAACTTGAGACAACGGGTTTGACTACACTTAGGCAAAGCTTCATGAAAATTGGGCATCTGCTTGGAGAAATGTGGCTCTGTCATTAAAAATGAAACTCACAACCACAGTACGCACATTCTGTCCCAAAACACGCAAAAAAGACATTTAATCATTTCTAAGGGACAGATACAATGCTAGAGTAATGCCAAGGCCAAGTAATCATTTTTAAGAGACAGATACAATGCTAGAATAATGCCAAGGCCATTTCATCATTTCTAAGAGACAGATCCACATAATGGAATGATGTCTAGACAATTCATGCATTGGATTGCTATAAAAAAATTATATTGAGTCCATAACACTATCATTTGTTAATTGGGATTGTTTTTGGCTCTCAAAAGCAACAAGAAACATCTGTCTTCGCATCCTCTTCTGTCACTAATCCATGGTCTCATGATTCTCCTTCGTCCCCCCGTTTGCTCCCTTCCCTGTTTCTTTTGAAGTACTCTATGAAAGATAAGTGACAAGTTCAAAATAGGGAGTTGACGTGAGTTTTCAAACTATGGATAAGAAGTGAATATCTTTAAAGAATGAGAAAGACAATTTCAAAATGAAAATGAAAAGATCTATATTAAATAAGAAACAAACAGAATGCATGCCACCTTACCAACTTTCCTTCATCCATTTAGAAGTTGAACATCGTACCCAATTTTTTATCCTTCATTATTTGCCAATAAACAATGTAAAAAATACTGTAAAATTCAGTTTTGGATGTAGATGAGCAATAAAAACCAAATGCGAAACTTAATGCAGACTTACTTTGCGGGTGTTATTTTGGACACAATACTTCACTTTTTGCCTTACCAATTTACATACACATCATTAGCACAAGGGGCGAATCTTAGATTAATCTCAAAGGAATTTATGCGTTTCTCTGTATACAGCTCTCTCCAGCGGATCCCTACTGAAGAGTGTATTCAAGAGCATAGAGCTCTCTCTACTTGTACGTTAGCAAGGGAACTACAGTGCTGCCAAATGACCCAACTTTTGACTATTTCGTAAGTTTAAGCTATTCAGATTTTTGCTTTCATTGAGATTAGGACCACTCAAACAGAAAGCTGTGCTCTCGCAATTTACTTCTAATTTGGCCAAACTTTGAATTCCCACCTACTTTCCTCTGTTTTTTCATGGTTTTCAAGAAAACTCTAACGGTTGGCCCAAATTCGTCAGCAAGCTAAGATAAAGACGCCAACATACTTTAGCAGCACTACATCGTACACCATGGAGGGTTTCATCGCGAGTGCCTGTTGATAGAATACACTTCGAGGGCGGACTCCATTCAGAGAGTTCACCAATGAGTTACGCTGAATGTAGCGGACAAAGCTACTGAAGAAGGAGGAGGAGGGAGGTAGCAGCCATAGTAGGGCGTGCTTGTAAGGTATTCTGGACTTGTTCAAGGCTTATCAGACTGGAGTACTCTAATCAAAACTGGAATAATACAAGAGGCGAAAGTAATCTAGTCCTTTTAGCCCCAGCCGTGCTCCTCAACTGTAAACTGGAACGCCACAAAGCCACGCACTTTGCCAACGAGTACCGTGTTGCCCGTGATTATTTTTTTTTGTTCAATCTATACAATGTTATCCGAGTACTGGCTATAGCTAAGCCATGAATAGCAATCATGAACCGATCACCTCTTTTGACTCAGGAACCTTTGCATATCCTTCACACGATCTTGAGTTGGACGAGAGTGAAGATGAAAATCCCCCCGATGACGTTCCCCATGGTTCCCAGTCTCTGGCAAATGAACGACCTTCTAAGAAGTGTCCCATTTGTTGTTTCGTGTCCAGTGATGAACTCAGATACAACTACGGGTGTCGAAGTTGCTTCAGTTGTCGCGCCTTCTTCCGGAGGGCTGTTCCACGAATGGATCAGCTGACTTGTCAGCATGGAGGGAAATGCCTCATTGATTGTACCAACCGATCGAGATGTCGCAAATGCAGATTCGACTCTTGTCTCCGAAATGGGATGAATCCCACCCATGTTATGGATGAGGATGCGAAACGCAAAAGGTTTTGGAAGGCCCATCAAAAGAAGAAGAGTGTTGTTAATCAAAATGGTGAGAAGAAGAAGTCAGTTGGCGAGCAATCTCTAGAACCTGTTCCTGTGGCCTCGAGACGATCTACGTCTTTTAATGGTGCCTCAAGCTCAGAAAACTCTATCCTCTCCAATGAGGACTCGCCCATCAAAACCGAACCCCAAGAAGCAATAAAAACCGAGGAACCTGAAGAGTTCCATCCACCGGATATGATTGCCCACGATCACGTGAAAACCGTCAAAACCGTTTGCGCGGTCAAGAGTGCCCCGCCACCCTCAAATTTACCTTTCCATTTCAGCAGAAGTAACTTTATTGCTCAATCCGATAATAACGGTTTAGGAGAGTTAGATATTCATGAAAATGGAAATCCATTGCATCAATGTTTTGGCGATGGATTTTCGGTTGTTAACTCGGAAAATGCGGGAGTCCCTCCAATACATCACACCTCCGAAACCACTCAAAGTGAGTCAAAATCGAGGACTCGTTTAATCACGATGCTGATGTCTTGGAGAAAGATCATTGATACCCACATTGACATGGATTTCGTTACGTTAACGGCCTTCCAATCGACGCACTACAACCGAATTCCGTTTCCCAAGAATCTCATGAAGGCTCACTTGAACCAATTGGACCATGTTATTGGCATGTGGGTGCAATCGTTGGCTGAGTTTCAAGCTCTAAGTTTCAATGATCGTCAAAGTCTTTTGGAGGAGAACCGATCAATGATATCTTCTTTCATTGTCGCCAAGTACCTCAGCCAAGCTCCTTCAGGAAAAGACCAAATGAAATGGTTGCTCTTAGGATCCAACAAGTTTGGACAATGGCTCAAATCTGCCCACATACCACATACGGTAGACCTAGACATTTTGAATTTTGACTTTGACAACCAACTTTTTGAGAACCCTCCATCTAAATTGGCCCTCAACCACCTCATCCAAGGGATCAACCAATACAAAGTTTCTGAAGATTGGCTCTGCGTCATTTCGTTTGCCAGTGCGTTCTTTATCCAGCCGAATTCTGGCATCACGTTTGAAGACCAAACAACCATTTTCAATACGTTCTTTGACTCCATGGAATTGGTTGATTGTTTGCAATGGGAAGTTGGGAACTTTTGGAACTTCTTAGAAAATATCAAACAATTCTCAAAGCTTCTTGAACGACTAGATTGGTCTGAAAGCATTGTCGCCTCTCCTAAGAATATCTATACCTTGGATGAAGCCAAAGTGATAAACTCTCTGATCTCTAGCGTGGATGAAAAATGCAAAGGCGTCAATTTCGGTGTCGAATCCGTTCGTGAGGTTGTAATGATGACATTGGAAGTCCCACCTTCTCCACAATTTTGCGAGCTCCAAGGTGTTATTTGGAAACGACGTATGGCTGCCATTCTAGAGTCTTTTCCGCAATTTTGTTCCTTAAATCAAAGAGAGAAAGCAACGATAGTTCACAAATCCTTCTTTACTGCAACTGGCGTGTTGTCATGCTGGAATGACCGGTTCAAGGAATTCGAGGAACAGCTCTATTTTTTATTCGGCAAAGACGACCTCAAATACTTTGGAGAGAATTATAAGTTAAAGTGCCCTCTTGGGAACCATAGAATAATAACAGTAGAGACTGTCATGAAATTCCGAGGTCTGGATGTCACGGAGAGTTTGGAACCTTTGCGACGTGGTAAACAACATCTGAATGACTTCATTGACTCCTACGAGTTGTGCTTATTAATTTTGATGGTGGCCCTTCTTTCCCCAGCTAAATATGAACCCTCTCCATCTAACGAAATGCAAGCTATGGAGTCCTTGTGCGTGCAATTTGAAGGAATCCTCATTCGGAAATCGGGTAGAAGCGAAGATTTTGTAAAGAGCAAGCTTTCCAAATTGGATGACTTGCGTTTAGGTCTTCAAAACTTTTGGATTACTTGCATGAATGTCAAGTGATATTGTCTATGTGATTTTATTCTAAACCTATGTGAAAGACGTGTGCACCTAAATAGACTCAACTTGTTTCTTCAAACTCTGCCTCTTTTGCATTTAATCCAAGACAACATTATCACATTCTCATAATGTATGTATGTATTTCGGGCTTGATTTGTGGTTAGTGTAGATAAAATAACAAAATCAAGTCCCAGAAAACCCTTAAGCCATAAGGCTTGTTTTCAAGGGAATTTGTTTTAAAAATACAGTCGAATCTCGATATAAAAAATCTGAGTTTAAGAAATTTTTGCAATATAAGAAACTTTTCCGTGTTGACCAAAATTTTACTACATAAGAATTCTCGATATAAGAAATTTTACATATTTCCTCAATCTCGATATAAGAAACATTTTCAAAGTTTTGGCCTATCTGTCTTGCTTAAATTGGCCACGGCACAAAACAAAACAAAACGAAGCATTTCTAAGAGGATCGATGCAATGCTTCCATATTTTGCGCTTTTACGCAAACTTTGCGCCTTTTAAGGGGCCTTTTGCGCACTTTTTTGGGCTCTCGCGCCTTGCGCCTCTTTTGAAAAAAACAACTTGCCCTTTTCAAGTTTCAGCCAAAAGAACGAAAATTTGCATTTTGAACCCTAAAATCGCTAAAAATGGTCCAACATGCCGGTCAACAATGATTATTTTAATAACATTAAGTTTAAAAAAAATAATTTTTTGACAATTATAAAAAATAATTAAAGCCCATTTTGCCAACAAATTTGCAATGCTTGAGAGTGAAAAGAATTGTGTGTCTGCCAAAGCAAAACCTAGTAGAGAATAAGCAATTCAAGGAAGTGTCATGCGAACCCAAGAAAGTCTCTCAAATTTAAAGTCAAACTGAGAATAAAAGATTTGCAGTTGAGAAATTCCAAAAAATAGCAAAAAAAAATTCGTGAGTATGAAAGCGTGGAAGACTCAAATTTTTATGTTATGTTATAAAAGTGAGGTAAACTCCTCTGGTAGTTTCCTTGTATTTTTTTATTGTTTCTTGAGCCAATATTCTTGAGTCTCGATATAAGAAAAATCTCGAAATAAGCAACATTTTGTCGCTGACAGAAAAGTTTCTTATATCAAGATTCGACTGTATAGGGTTATTTCAGACCATAAACATCCAGAATCGTCCTTGGTCAGTCTGAGATTGGTTCTTTCATCATTCGTTGGACCCTTGGGATAGTTTGAGAGCAAGTTAATTGAGCAATAAATTAATTATTAGACCATTCATCATTATAACACAATTACCACTTACATCACGACATAAACGGCCTTCTTTTCTCTCAAAATAGAATTTGCCTTCGCGATGCAACTCGAGGTTGCACTTATACGGGGATCACACCTTGCGTTCTTATCTCCACTCGAGTTGGGATGGTTAGGATCTTTAATTGAGAACTTATCGTTTTATCATCCATTCGTTCAACAATATGATGTTTCAGAACATTTGATTGTTTGTCATCATCCCAAATCTGAACCGGTGACATTATTTACGATCTTGACCTTGTTTGAGGTTTCGACAACTGCATTAAAAAGATACAAATGTTTGTAGTCACCTTTGTGTGAAGTATGTTTAGGAGTCTCAGTGGTTCTGCTGAATGATTCCTGTTTCTGGAATTTGGCGGGATTTCACAAGAAAGAAACTCCAGTCAAGTACAAGACGTGTGCAAGACTCAAGGCAAATTAGTGGCTAGAAGTTTCTTAGAGTTAGACCAAATGTTCAGTTCGAATTCAAGTCAAATCATGGAAGTCTCAGAGCCAAAGCTGGAGCAAGTGCAATTTGAAATGAAGCCAGGAATGGATAATCACGGCTCGCCGTTATTTTTCTCGGGTCGGCCGTTGTCTGGAACGAATTTTGTTCTTCCAAACGTGCATTCTTCCCACGATTTAGCCTCACGATTGATCCGAATTGTGTTCCCTTTGGATCAATTGGAAGGAGAGGATGTTCAACCCAAGTTTGAGATGGATATCAAGCGGCTGAATTCGTTGTTTAGTGAACAGGTTAGAGTGTTCTGTATTCCTCAAAGGAAATTGGCGTCGGGTATGGGGGTAAATCCGGGCAAGGTATCTTCTTATTTGCGAGAATTCAGGTCATGGTGCAACATTGGTTCAAGTGCTAAACGATTCTATTATTTTGCGTTCTCGTGGTTATCCTTGTGTGTTAGAGATCGAATTGATGTGTTCCATCCGATCTGGCCCGGCAATTTTGACTTCCCTTGTTTGGCTACAGAAACAATTCCGGAACTTGATAAATTGTTAGTGGTTGTGAAAAAGGAACTGTTGGCAACAGGTGTGTCCATCAATATGTTTGCTGAATTTGTGGTTGGAGAAGATCAAGAAGATGTCCTGAACATGATCAACAGTCCTATCCCTTGGAATATGTCTCCAACGTGGTGGAAAATTGGGTATACCCGAATGTGGTTGTGGCTAAAGCAGCCAGCCGAAGAAAGATTGAAATCTGTATCACCCCCATTGAGATCAGTGATTTCTTCAAAATGTACCAAAGATCCAGATATTCAGGCTCTCTTCAATAAAATTCAAAAGGATCTTGCATTAGAGAGACTATCCTCAGATGTTATCGCGAAAGCAATCAAATGTGAAGTGTCTGGTGTTGAGAATATATTAGCCCGTGGGAAAAGTTGGGCGGAAAGTAATGCTGAGCAAAAGCATGTTTATTGCATGTTGCTGAAGTTCCTTGACAGCCGTAAATTTGCATCCTTACCAGTGATCGAATCATCGTCTCCATTATCCATGGAAATTCATCATGACGATGACCTGGATAACGTGGACATTAAATCACCCTCGATTAAAGTCGGCACCTCTCTTCTGCTTCCAAATCCCAAACTTCTCACTGCATTGAAACCTGTCAATACAACTACGACGAGAATACCAAACAAATCTCGACCTGTGAAGACTTTTTCTCAAGAGCCTGAAATGCATCCCATCGACACCGATGTCGTCGCGCACAATATGTTAAATGAAATGAAACAGGGCAAGATTACGTTGAAAGGCTTTGCTGAATGTTTGAATGTCAACCGAAGCTACTTTGCTTCGCTCATTCGTCTTCCAATTCCATGGGAATCGACCACTGCGCTTCAAAAGTCAATCTATCATGCCATCGAGCAATGGATAAAGTGTGAACCAGAAGGGCGGGCTAATTTCAAGAAGAACCTTATCTCGTTCAGACAAATCCAACTTTCCAAAATCGCGTCCGATGCTAAGGAGAATGATTCTAGAAACTTGGAAATTGACGAGAAACCTCGAACTCAACAACAGCGAGTACGATTTACTAGAGTTCAAAGGGATATTCTTGCCGAAAAGTTCGCCCTCAACCCTAAACCAACAGCTTCGGAAAAGGCCATCATTGCCAAGGAGTTGAGATTACCTTTGAGATCTGTAATGGTTTTCTACTGCAATCGACGTCGACGTCGTGTGGAGCAATCCCGACAAAAACCCATCGTTGAAAATCAGGAATAACACATGAATATGAAACAAGTCTGTGATGAGATTGATTTTTTAGGGGAACTGCTCAATTCAATTCGTAAGAAATAAATTGATTGGTATTTATTTATTCATGTTGAAAAAAGTTTTGACTTTGTCTTTCAATAGGAAACGCGTGCTTCATTGAGATACCCAGTTGTGATTGTCTTTGGTTCAATTCCGAATGGATTTGAATTGTTTTCGCTCCATTAGCCATGCTTCAATCTTGGAATGTGACAGAATCTTCCACGAAATCCCTGCTGACACCGACATCTTCCCGATTTTTTGCAGAAACCGCCATTTTGACATTTTAGTTTACAAGTTCCTATTGAGAAGGTGTAAGCATTTTTAACTGCGCATGAAAGGACCCCTGGTACCAACTTGTTTTCAGACCTTGCTTGCAGTTTTTTCCAGTAAATCCTGCCGCACATTCGCATATTTCGGGTTTGACGCATTTGCCACCATTCCGACAACCACCGGTACATCTAGCTGTAGTAAAAAGAGTAACTATGTTTTTACTTTACGAACATGCTAGTAAATTATATGCGTGTCATTACGTTTTTGACAAAACCTTCCCCTGAATCCTTCGGGACATGAACAGCGATTCCTTTCTATGCACACTCCACCGTTTTGGCAACTTCGCTTGCAATGAGGTTTCAGTCGTTTCATTACTGCCATTGGACCTGAAATAACACATTCGCATCCCTTTAATAATTGTACGAGTCATTTTTAAACCAATTGGCCTTTATACACTACTCCTTTGAGCCGGACAAATGACGTTGTTTTATCTTTCTTTATCTCGTTAACTTTTAACTTTTCGCATAGAAATGGGTTACCATTGATTGTCTTGGCGTTTTGGCAATGTGATCCGTAGAAACCACTTTTACAAGCGCATTTCCCTGAATCCAACGAACAAGTTCCTCCGTTTTCACAGCCGATTAGATTGCAGGCTTCTTTCATGGATCGCTTGGAGCACTGTTTTTCTGCACATGGCAGTGTTTTTTTGCGATTTTGAATCGATGCTACCTCTCTAAATTGGCACCAATTTCCGAATATTCCCGTTGGACAGAAGCAAGTCCCATCATCCATACATTCCCCACCGTTTGCACAGGGTGGATTGCACAAAGCTATCAATAGACATGCAACGTTGGTGAAGTTAAAGAACTGCAATGCACAGAGTTCCTTTCTACCTGAGCACGTGTTCGGAGCAATGCATTTGTAGCCTATGTTACATTTGGGGTCACATAATGGCTCGCAAACGGAACCATCTCCGATGAATCCAACAGGACATGAACCACACATTACTTTGCCCTCCTCTGTCAAAAGACACTCCCTGACTCCTTTAAAGCAATTGGTGTCATCCGGACATGGAACAACTGAAAACCCTGCAGTTCTCATTAGTTTTCTTGTTTACAATGGACGGTGTCTGATTTAAATTAATTGAAGTTACCATGACAATTGATTCCATCTCCTGTCATTCCACCAGGACAAGTTCCACAAGTGAACGATCCATTATTCTCACCACAGTCCACTCCAGGATAACACGGATTGGATTCGCACGGGTGGAACGGTTTACGGCAAAATTTTCCATCAGCAATATGTCCTGATGGACATGGTCCACATTCAAAGGATTGTTGATCAAACTTTGGAATACATTGTTTTCCATGGCTGCATGGGTTTGGAGAGCATGGATCTGTCACGTAACAGAATATTCCATTTCCAATCATTCCTGAAAAAAGAAGTGTTTATGATCCTGATGTTCTTGTAAAAAGTCGGAATTCAGGACGTACCATCGGGACAAAGACCACACGAAAATACGGCTTGTCTTCCTTCCCAAACAGTAACACAATTGACGCCTTCAAAACAAGGATTAGGTTGACAAGGGTCCAAAATGGAGGTGCATTTGATGCCGTTTCCAGTCAAACTTGCGGGGCAATTGCCACATTTGAATTTATCGGGATAGTTGAAGCATCGCACTCCAGGGTAGCAGGGATTTGATTGACAATGATTAGGTGGGTCGTGACACTCTTTCCCATCTCCATAAAGCCCCCATGGGCATGGACCGCAGACATAAGAGAGATTTGAGCTTTCTTCACGGCGACATTTGACTCCAGGATAACATGGATTGGGATGGCAAGGGTCAATAGAGGAACACGTCATCCCATCCCCAACGTACCCTACAGGGCACAAACCGCAAGAAAAGTTGTTACCGTCACTTTTACAGTCAACATTGGGGAAGCAAGGCGAAGATGAACAAGGGTCCATTTGATCCTTGTAACGGCATGTCAACCCATTTCCTATCATTCCTTCCGGGCATGATCCACACTCAAATCCTTGAGCTGTGACAGAACATGTCAGATTGGCAAAACATGGATTAGGGTTACAATAATCTCGAATTAACTCGCATTGGGTTCCGTTTCCTGTCATTCCAATTGGGCATGGCCCACAAAAAAATCCTTGAGTGTGGCTGGCATCTGGAGTACAGTTGACGCCTTCAAAACAAGGCTTTGTAGAGCAGGGATCGATCCAATGGCACACTTTCCCATTGCCAGTCATGTTATCTGGACAAGGACCACATGTTAGAATTCCATTCACGTAGAGACAAGTAGAAGCTGGGTGACAAGGGTTTTCTATCTCACACTTGTTAAATGACACCGCGTGGCATTCAATCCCGTCACCCTTGTAGCCATCTGGACAGGCCGTGCAATGAGCTTCGCCACCATTTTGATAGCACATTGATTTCTCAAAACACGGATTAGTGGCGTCGAAATTGCAAGGATTTGCTTGATCAAACATCTTGGTACAATTCATACCATCTCCTGTGAGATCAGGAGGACAATTGGCACAAACAAAATTGTCCCCCAAGGGAAAACAGGCAATACCCGGGAAACAAGGATTTGAATCACATGGACTGACTGGTTGGCAGCTCTGGCCATCTCCACTCATTCGATATGGACATGAGCCACAAGAAAATCCTCCAGATTGATTCTTGAAGCAATCCACTCCTGGATAACAAGGATTGGGGGAACATGGATCTACTTTGAAGCAACTGATTCCATTTCCAGTGAATCCGGGAGGACAAGAATCGCACAGGAATCCGTTCGGAATTTCATGGCATTCCACACCTACGAATGAGGATTTTCATCCATTAACTAATTGATGCATTTCAAATAAATGACGCATCTCTTTGCCAGCTTACCTTGAAAACAGGGATTTGATAAACAGGTTCCCAATTTTTTGTCACATAGCTGTCCACCATATCCCGGAAAACAATCACAAATTTCATCTCCAATACATCTTCCATTCTGGCACAGCTCTTGGCATTTTGTTACAGGGGTTTCGCAATTTACTCCTACAACAGATAGCACAAATTAAAACTAAAGCTAGTCTAAACTGATTAGTTTGCATCTCTCTTAAATTCACCTTTCCATTGTTCTGGGCACAGACACACAAAATCTGTCGAAGTTGATTCACATTTTCCACCATGTTGACAGTCACAGCGAACGGTTCTTATGATGAACTCCTGCAAATTAACCTCTCCACACGTGGACTTCATTTCAAGGACAATGACCTCAGTGCTATTCAGCCTAGATATGGGAGCGGTCCATTCTAGAATATTGCCATCCACTAAGCTCAAAGATTCTGGAGCTGACACGATCTTCTGAACCTCTCCGAGAACCCTGTATAGCCATCGATCTCCATTCAGGATGTGAAATTCCCGTTTCTTCACTTGTGAGGTGTTTCTTGTGATCCATTCTCCTTTCTCTGAGCATATCAAACATGGCTCTTTTGGGTGATTTGAGGCAGTTGGAAAACACTTCTTTCCAATAACGCAAATATTTTTGTTCAATTGACATCCGTTGGTTTTGGAGCAATCCAAGCACAATGAATCAAACATCATCAAGTTCCAGGAAACATTGGACGAGATATTTGTACGGTTGTGTAACTTTAATTGGACTAGTTCTGGATTGATCAGATTAAAGAATTGTTCTTCCACGGAATGAGTTATCTCGCAATATGATCGATTCTGTCGAACTATTACTGGCATTTCAAAAGGCACTGTTTTGTTTTTGGAACCGTAATGCAAGGTACAAAGGGTTCCACTTGGTTCCACGTCCTTGATCATTGGGCACATCTTGAGACGCAAGTCACAATATAGATACCCAATTTCTTAATAAGAAGAAAAATCAATTTTGGAAAGCTATGGATACATGGAAATGGCGAATTACCTGGCTCTTTATCACAATTAGTTGCTAGACAAAAGTCTTTATGAAGACAAGGATTGGAACAAGTCAATATGTCCTTTAAATCCTGAGTGATTAGTGGTTTTGGTGCCAAGGCCAACGATAGCTCACATTGGTTCTCAATCAGTGGAAGGGTGGCCTTCAAGAATCGTTGAGATTTGGTGGCATTCAAATCTGAAGGAAGAACCAGTTCATTCGAATCTATTACTGAATAGTTCCTTTCCATAAATATTTACGTAAGTCGTGCGTGCATCATTTGTCTGCAAGATTATCTAGGCTCAAATACATCAACGCATAATGCATACTTTTGGAAATGAGCTAAACAAAGGATGATAATTTAACTCATTTCTACTCGTCGAAATTCCGTCATAAACAACATGATTGGCGTGCGACAAAGGATCAAGCAATTTATCCATTAGACGCAAGGAAGATATTGATGGACCAAAAGAGCCCTTAGCTGAAACTAATCGTACTAGAAATGCCACTAGACTTGGGGATATAATAAGGACCAAAATTGAAAGTTCTTTATACATGTTTGTTTACGTCTTTGCTAAGCTTAACTATACTAAATATTTTGGTATTTGCCGAAATTCCAAACGGAACCTCAAATGACCCATGATTAAAAGCAACCTTTTTTCCAAGACAATCATTTTTAAACACCCAGCTCGCACAGGGAAAAGTACGTAAAGTCCTATGTGAAGCTTAGAAGAGCCCTCACCTGATATGCAAATTTCTATTGGTAACATGATATCTTGAGTAAAGAAAGGCCCACACGCTTTGGCCACCGATGAATTAACGATTCCATTTGTACACAAATCTCGGATCTCTGTTTCACTTTTGGGAACAAATGCCATGTAAGATTTTTCCTCTGGAACATCAATTTTCTCGCTTGGTTGTTCCAAGCTCATGAAGGTTAATTCTGACAAATTCTGGGCTTTGTCATCATGATCAGCACAAAAAACCGCTTGATTTTGCTCAGGAGTGTTCAAACGAGATAAACTGGAGAAATTGGGAACAAGAAATTCTAAGCTGTCGGATGGATATTCAATTTGACACAACCCATCGGATGAAGTGAGATCTCCAGGTAAACCTATCAAAGAAACGGATAATAGACCTTGGCCCCAATTAATCCGGATGATTCTTTGACTTGAGGAGAGCACCTGAAAGGTAGAGAATAAAAAGACGAGTAATCTTCGGATTTTTGTATTAAAGCGACGTTGCTTTGAGTCTCAAAATCAATCAAATATTGAACTTACCCATAAGGAATCTTTGTTTCTAACTCGCTTAACCGTGATGTGTTTTGAAGAGTGCTTCATTCCTGAAATCTTCAAGGTTCCAAATCTCAATTCGATGCTCACCAATTCTTGGAATTGCCGGATTGAAACCTTCCTGATTCCAATAGATTCAGAGTCTAAGCGCTCTAATTCAGCCGATAACTGGAAAAAGCTCAGTAAGTAAAATAGATCCCGTTATAATTTTAGAAGCCATTTTTACCTCGAAATCGTTTTTGCCACTTCTGAGGAGAATGTAAATTCCAGGCTCTTTTAAGGCGATTAGTTGCTGATCCAAAGTGACCAAATTTCCCAAAGTGAATAAATGACATGCTTTTCTTGGAGTGACATGAACCTTATATGGAACATTAAAGGTCTCAACTACTGATCCATCTTCCGAAGAACGAGCCTTAATCTGGAGGGCTCCACGAAGTAAAGTTTTGGACCAGATTTCCAAGGAGTCTGATACTTGGAACCGAATAGAAACCCGGTTGCAATGGTTTCGCTCGCCAATTATGGAGCAAACGTTGGCATCTTTAATCGCAATTACGCACCTTTGGAACTTGATCACGCTCAGACCATCTGTAAGGGGAAGTTCCCAACGAAGAATTATGTTACATCGCTATGAAAGCTATGCAAGAGTTTACTCCTACCTTCGCCTCTTTCTTGAACGTCAATTTCCAAATGACAATGAGTTTGATTGGTTCCACATATAAGTGGCAAATGTTGTTCCAAAACTAACTCATTCGTGTTCCCTTGATTAGTAAGGTCCAATTTGGCCTTATTCAAGGAGAATCCGGTATGAAAGGGTTTGCTCTTGGCAGAGGAACCTGCAGCACCATTAGATGTGATGCAAGTCAGCTAAAAGTTAGTAAGCTATTAGCTGTTTGTTTTCTGCCTTACTTTTTATCCCTCCTTACCTCATCTCCACTTTTGAGACCCAGATTAGTAAATGACTCTACTCGCTGACCCGAGCCCACAGGAATAGCTTTTGTACTTCGTTTTGACGTTTTCTGCCAAGTAATCCTAAAACAATGGATGCAATTTTCAAAGAAGTTTTTAGTGTTAATTTCAATCATCCAGAAATTTGTGTTCAAAATCCAGAGGACAATTTTTTTTTCGTATTCTGACATGCACAAAAAGAAAAATTCAACGTTTGTCAACGAATTCATAGTGTGTCACCCAATATTTTTAGATTCGGACGAATTCGCTCCGATCTGCAAAGTCACAGAACCGGAATCGAAATATCCTGACCCGACTCATTTGAAATTCTAACTCTCTCCAAGGACATCCTTGCTCTATTAAGTTACAAACTTTGATAATCGTTGCCCTTATTCATCCTGAGTTTAACCTTTTTCCGAGGGAAGATGCTAACCTTTCCCTTTAAGTTATACATTGTTGAGTGGGCTTAATCATGGTGCTTCCCACATCCCAAGTCAACAAGCCTAATATCCTTGACAAATGTTTAGCGCTCTTGACTCTTTCACCGTCTTTCTAAGGACTTCAATTAACACCATTTATGTACACAAAATGACGGTATTTGCATCCTCGATGAAAATTCTGGTCAGTCTTTTCTTAGAGACATTACGTGATTCCCTCAGAATTCATAACTCCCTCTTGGAAGACACATCCGGATCAAGACCAACATTCTGGCTTATTATGCTTTGAGAAATTTGTTATGTTAAACCCTCTTAGTGCCAGTTTTACACGTGAAACGAGAACTTTGTAGAGGCAAGGAAGGTGGAAGAGGATCAAATTGACCAAAATTTTCATCCATGGGACTGTTTTGCTCCTATTTGAACCCCTTTTCACTTTGTCAGATGCACTGCTTTGTCTTAGACCTGAGGACCACATTTGGGGACCCTGAAGGATTTTTTGAAATCTACCAAAAAGGTTGAACTTGTCAAAATATGATGTTCATAAACGATTTTGAATTTTGATACCAATCATTCCTTCTTAACAATGCTCCAAAACAATTCAAATGTTTTTGAAATCAAGAAAACTTCACTGAAGGTGTTAAGTACCTAAAGATGAAGCTTTCAGCATGTCAATACCTAAAGCTTGATAGTGTATGTAGGTTGTTTCATGTTCCAAATATCAGGCTCTCTCTTTGGGTCCAAGTAGTATCTAGTATAGAATGTAGTGTAGTATAATAAGGCATATTCTCGGGTGAATATGAATGCCTCCTGCTGAAGAACATGACGATGTTTCAGTCTTCGAGTTTGATACTGCACTCACCCCTCATCTTCTCAGATAAATCAAATATGATCTTTTGTCAGGGTTTAAAAGGTATTAATACAATCTTCAAAATGTTTCTTAAAGTTGAAACGACTTGAGAATACTGACAAGACGAGGCTGATTACTAAACCGCGGATCCAAAAGTTTTTTTCCTGCAGAGCATAAATTCTAGACGTTTCCGGATGTAGGTCAGCTTGGGTCAGCTGAACACCAGCAGTAGAGAAAAGTTAATGGCGTTAACCCTCTAGATTTTCTGCTCTGCAAGAAAAAAGCTTTTGAATCCGCGGTCTACTGATTACGAATGCAAGAATTCGTGTCGAAGTGAGCCTAGTATTCCAACAAATCAAGGTGGATTCCATGTTCCGATATTGTGATTACATTCCTCATACATATATCCATCACTGAATGGATCATTTTTTGGTGATTCCTTGCCTGCTTGCTTTTTTAGCACACCAAAGTGTATGCCAGCAAGTTGAGTGTGCACGAAAAGCTACACCCAAAATCAGATATTCAAATGCGTAAGAAAAACTACATTGGGCGTGTTTAGATCGAAGCAATTTTGACACTAAAATTGGCTTCTTTTGATGTTGAAATATATAAAAGTTCTCATATGTAGACAATCATTTTTGGCCAATTATTATTAAGTACCCTTGGGTTTAAAAGGGTTAAGCCCACAGATTAAAAACGACTTAACTTAATATGGTCTGTGGTTAAACCCATCCGACTTGAAATGGGGATAGTGCCTTATTAATCGTTGCAAAGCCCCATTGCATCTATTCTTTAAAGTACTTCCCTAAAGCTTTTCAAAGGTTAAGCTCATGACGCATGCGGATACCTTTAAAACTTTTGCACCCATAAAACATCGAAATAATGAAAAAACACAGCAAAAGTGAATATAATGGACTATCTAAACTAGATTACCGGCACTCTCGACAAGGAGTTTTGCAATGAAAGTAAAAATCGCCATGTTTCACATAAAACACGATTTTCGGCATCTTGATAGGCTGAAGAGAGAAACCACCCACGTCTGAAAGTAATTCAAATTACAATTTATCTTTCAATGGTTGAAAAGATATATCAAAACTTACGAGTTAATTTTGCGTACGATTCCTTGTGGACATAATTCAAATGCTTCAAAACACTCACCTAAACTCGCCGAAAGAGCATTGTTCTTACTCGGAACCGAGGCTGAGCAATACGCAATGGAACAAGCTTGAGTGGGTCCCAAATAATAGACGTTGAACCCATTACAATTTTGGATCGAGACTGGTAATGTAAAGAGACAGCAATCGGCAAGGTTGTCCTTGGCATTAATTGCAATGTCTTGTTCATGGAAGCCCCAACTGACACAAGCATCAACGGTGATGTTCCCAGTATTCAAGACATTGGTTCCAACATTGATCCAAACTTGCGCTTGAGTACCACAAGCATTTCCGGCTGGACACTCAGTGGCCATTTCTCGTGGTCTTTAAGAAAAAAAAACCACTCGGTTTGGTGAAAAGGTCATTTTTTTGGTTGACCTTTAAGCTTGACAATGAATGTTATGGGAACTTACAAGCCATAGGATAGGAAGCGATACCATCCATAAGGCAAGAGATCATCACACAGTGGATTTTCATAATTGGATGCCTCATAGTTGATTGATCTCCGGTGATCGTCCAACACTCTGTACACTCGTGGATCACAACCATCTGAAAAGAAAACATTTGACAGATGACAAGAAGCTTTTGAAGACTTAATTCTGAAACATGCCTTTGAAAGGGTATATTTTAGTCGTGTATTAAAACTATCGAGTATTACGAATCAAGGACCCCTCTATAAAACTAGATTCAAATCCTAAAGAATACAGTTCTAAATTTTTTACTCAATCAAACGTTGCAATCAAGAGTTACAGCTTGACACGAAAGTTATGTCGTCGTCATGCTTTGAGTCAAAAAAAATAACGGCAATGCGTGGACACTTTGGCGCAATCAAACCAGCCGTGTGCCCCAACAAGTGCCTAGAAATTTTTGGATTGGTTAGGATCTAATTTAAGGGCAAATAGGTGACAAATTATTCCTGGAGCAACAATTGTCAACTTAATGTCCGGCGTTTTCTTTTTGCCCGGTTCCATCTGCCTTTAAACCGCGAAAAAATAGTGAGTGGCGGTATTAAAATGTTTCTCGGTTTCGGAGAACGGAGACTAGTTTTGGAACACCTCTAACCAAAAATAACGGGACCTATTACTCTTCGTCATAATTCAAGAGCTCATGGAATGAAACTCAACCGTTCATCAAAATTTTAGGCAAAAGGAAGACACTTGAAAAAGTGCAGAAACAGAAAAACGTTGAGCCGTCCACACTTTCCACTTTGGTCGATAGCATCCAAAATATCATTTCTGAGGAAGAAGAGACTAGTTGGGGACAGATTGGATGTCAAGTCATTCAAATCTATTCTTATATGATGAAAATATTTTGGTCCAAAATTACGACAAAACTTTATTGTCAGGGTGTATTTCCTCTCATTGTAATAAAAGCCTACAAAGTGGTGATTAGAAACCCTCTCGATTTTGGGTCTTTGCAAAAAGCTTAGTTCAATCAAAGATATCTAGACCTAACTAGTCCATGGGTCCATTGTATGTATGTATGTATGTATGTATGTATGTATGTATGTATGTATGTATGTATGTATGTATGTATGTATGTATGTATGTATGTATGTATGTATGTATGTATGTATGATATATTTCATCCGTATGAGAGCTTTATTGTACAATATCATGATTTATATTGCTTTATAGTTTGGATGAAGACCGGCCTATGCCGTAGCATGTCTTGATTGGCCGAACTTAAACGATTCATTGATATTTCAATGATTGGGGTGTTACATTTCATAATAAGATTTTTAGTTATATTTCAGCGAGCAGATGGGGGGATGAGTGTGTCAGATGGGTTCTGTTTCATTTTTGCGTTTTTGCGTTAACACTAGGTTACTATTTGATGAATTTAGTGACACTAAATTTGAATTGACTTGATTATTTTGGCATATCATCTGACAATAAAAGCACAAAATCCGACTAAAAATGACAACACTACTGGTTCGAGAACTAAATCATTTTTACAGAGCTATCTTCTGTTGTAAGCTTTCAGAGGGAAAGGTTAAGACTCCAAATTCCTTTAAGCTCACAATAAATGCAAGTTTTCTCTACCATTGATTTACTTCTGAACCGATCAAAATCATCAGTAATGACGTATCACCCTTGTCCAGATCTTAGTCGTTCTTGAACATAAATATAAAGAAGAAGCAACACATTTTGAAGGACTCAATTATTACAAAATGTCGAAAAGAATGCTGAGAGACCTCCAGTTCCGTCACTTTAAAGCCTGTGGAACATAATGTACAAGCTTTCTTTGTCTTGAACCCACGTTTCTGTGGTGACTCTTTTTTACAGCCTTTCTGAAGCTGACGTTTGGAAAGTTTTCATCTTGGGGGTGAGGCTTGTCACGCTATAAAGAGGTCCAATAATGGATTTTCACGAACAAATCGAACAATCTCATTTCTCATCAATCAAGATTATATTATTTAGTTGTTATATAAGATTACAACACCATTGCTGTTTCATTTGCGTCAACTTTTTTGTATCAATTCTACGATGGTGTTTGACGCCGTACGTTTCACTCATCGTCTGAAAAACTCGTACTCAATGAAAGCATTGTCATCAAAGTATTGGCATTTGTATGAAACTTAATAACTCGGTTGTTTTGTCAGCGCCAAGGCACGTAAGTACTCGTAGTTTGCTTCCATTATTGACTAAAATGTAGAAATAAACATCCATTTGGCATCATTTTCGAAGCCTTAGTACGTTAAAAAGAACCAAAGGGGTGGATTTCAATTGATGAAGTATGCTTGAAGCCTGCATCCCCTAACACAAAACAGATGACCTGAAAAGCCAGATGGTGTGGAAAATAGACATGTTAAAATTGGCGGATACTTTTTTTTTGCTTTTCCGATTAACTGCTTGACCGTTTTTCCGTATTTTCCGGTGAATCCGGTGTGAGAGTTCCAACCGACATCGAGCCAATTGGCTGGATCATAGGATCTAGTAGCTAAGCGATGAAGCAGATAAATCACCAACATATCAGGTATTGAAAATATTTTTGAGAAGGTCATGTCTCATTCATCCAAAATAGGTCTATTGTGGTCTGAAATAACCAAAGACTATTACAAATTGGAACACCAATGCTTTATGTCACACGTATAATATAAGCTCAGGCACTTGACTGGCATTTCCCGAAAAAAAACATTCTTTATGAGTCAGCCTCATTCATTGCTACTTCCTGAGAGGGGAATTCCCTCTCTCAAGGGATGATGACGAGCAGGGAAGGGCAAAAAGTGCATTTGCACTTCTTGGGCTCTTTTCAGCTTTTTGCGAAATGATTATTTTCATTGTACTAAGCCGTTTCTAGCTACCTCTACGAAAATTTCCATTGCTTTAATTTGTGTGGAGGCAGAAGTGTTTCGTAATAAGTTAACTTAAATTATTATAACACTTTAGACACATTTTTTAAATAAAATGTTAAATCAGTTGGGCTCGCATGATGTGATTTGGTAGATAAACAATCTTCAGTCATCTTTTTCAGAATTCTAGACATGGATGAAACGTGTTCTTGCCTTTAGAATTTTGTCAATGTTCTCCTCCTTTCAGTATTTTGCCTGTAGAGATATGTGCAAGAATTAGTTTATTGCTTTAGGCTCAATTTACATAAACCAGACAAACGAACAAGTGCTTTGAAGAAAGAAGCTTGAAAAATAGTAATTTCAGTAATTTTTTAGGCTCTCTGTACCACCATTTTTTGGATTTCTATTCCAAACGATTTATCACTTCCCATATGTTTTCCCCACAAACCAAAAGACTTTTAAGATAGGTTCTTTATGTTAATTACTCTGGTCCATCAATTACCTCTAGTTTTGGTATCCATTTTTTCGCCTTCCTTGTGTGGAACTTTTTTTGTCATTCGGTATCTAATTGTGCTCATTTGGTCTCGATTGGTTACACTCAAAAGATCTAATAATTAGTTACTAAAAATAGCAACATACTACGTAAATCATTTTTAACTTATTAAAAATTAACTTTCATTTTAACCAATAGTATGTGTTTTATCAATTGTGTTAAGCCTTTAGGGCAGCACTTTTGTAGGCAATGTTTGATATTTCCCAAGATGGTGCCAGTATTATTTGAATATTTAGGAAATGGAACTGGAAAATTAGCACTCAAAGAAAATATAAATGTCGTAAAGGAGGACAATTTTAGATCTTTTTGCAGTTTTTGTTGCACTTTTTTAACATTTTTTCAAACAATTTCAGTTGCACTTTCTTCCGGTATTTTGCACCTTTTGCCCGTCGCTAATGATGAGCCAAACGCTTTGATCTATTGCGTAATTTAGCTAATACCACATTGTCTAAGGAATCTAATTTCTATCATTATACCAATAAGTACCGACATGAAGCAAAGCGCCGCCGCCGGGTACTAGATGTCGAAGCCAGCTAGTCTATTGCGTAATTTAGCTAATACCACATTGTCTAAGGAATCTAATTTCTATCATTATACCAATAAATGCCCACATGATGGAGCACCTCAATCCAAATTTTAAATGTCCTTGCGAACAATGGCCAACAAGAAATAAATTTCTTTGCCAAGGGAATTCAACATATTTTGGAAGCCTTAGAAAGGTTCTTACGTTAGATAACCGAGACATAGACGGCATTTTTCCATGGAACACAGAGGTTTCCAACTTGTTTTCTTCAAGTTCGCAAAGGCACAATACTACATCAAGCAAATGAAATCAATCAAGTACAAAATATCATGTTTGGTTTTTTGGGAATTGCTTTAAGGTTTTTTACGTTAAAATGCATATAACTCAGTAGACACGTTGTTATGTGTTTCGTATCATACACTTTTGTGAGGGATAGGTATTTTTGATAAGGTTGCTTCGGATAAATTAGGAAGAAAGAAGGGAACGCCAGTGAATTTAAAGTCACTCTCCTATTGACAAGGCAATTAGGCTCATTTCTGTTGCCATACTCTTAATTGGTCGGTTCATTACCCTGTGGCAAAATATAGTTAATTCACAATGATCCTGAACACGCAAGTTTGAAAAGAATTTGGACAATGAAAAAAAATGGAAGAAATACTCACGTAATTACAAAAGCATTTAAGCAACAAGAATTCTTTAGAAGCCGTTAATGCGTTTTTTAAATATTGGTTGGAACAGGTTTTATCCTTTTAAATATTTTTTAATCTCATTGTTGCAATGTAACAATGAATACTTCTTCTTTAGCAATCGACGTCGGATCAAACCATATGACTTACAATTTTATTTACTTTACAAAAAGAATTGCGCTCACATATCACTACATGACCTCAAAGTTGATATTTGTTTAAATTGTTTGTTGCTTTCAGTAACACTAAACTTTTCTGAGTTTGAAATAATTTCCGCTCATCAATACACAATATTTAAGGCATAGTAAACTGAACAATGTACGAGCAATCAATGGCTGTCCTAAGAGAAAACTAAGATGACTTGGGGAAATTGTTATAGACTTTGAGCAAACTAAGATTGCCTCCTTGGGCATATTTTGTATTGTATTGCGTAGTCAAAAATGCGATTAAAAAGTTTTAAAAAATCATTAGTTAATTCTTTCCCAAACATAGAAAAGTAAAAAAGAAGCAGTATTTGTTGAGTCAAGCTCTTTCACTTTGTCTAGGTCTCAAGGGTTTTTTTTAAGCCAGGGCCCCCTTATCTCTTGTTAAGATGCCCGGGGTCTCAACACAATTAGGTTATCAATATCCCAAAACTCTCTCTTGAGGCACTTGACACTTTCAGTGTAAGTTTCTTGATTTAAAAAACAATAAAAATGTTAAGATTTGATTGGCGTTAATATTCAAAATCACTTATAAACATTCTATTTTCACAACTTTTCTTTTTTGGCATTGTTCAAAAATCCTTTAGGGTCACCAGTTTAAGAACCGCTGGTCTTAAAATATTCTAAAAGAAACCTTCCGCAACTGACACTACAGTAATTAGGTGTATTGAATCTCATTTAGCCTTGCAATCACAATCACAATCACAGCTTGTAAGAGTTGTTTCAATTATGAACCATTATTTGAACGTAAAAATTCTTTTTGATATCCGGATTCCATTCGTTTTTGTTCTTTATTTCTAATGAAAACCAATCTGGGTTTCATCCATGACAATCCAATGCCACTGTATGTAAACTACTTAAGCTTTATGCAATTCAGTTTGTAATCAAAAATCTCAACAACCCTCTATAGCAGGGGTCGGCAACCATTTTTGGATCAAGGCCCCCAAATTTGTATACAGGTACGTGCGCCTAAGATTCCCGATTTTAATGACATCCAACTTTCTCCGCTATTTATTGTTCTTCGGACTTGGCTCTTATTGTGCAACGATTTCCATCTCTCCTCGACTTGTTAACCGAAATTCAGCCTTCAAGTTCATTGGACATGGCCACCGCAACCCCAGATCAGTTCCAGGTCAGGACCTCAATTTTGACTCTTCACGCACGTGGAATGAGAACGTGCGATATAGCGAGGCAATTGGGCTGCGATCCGAAGACTGTCTACAACACTATCGCCAGAGGCACCGCAGAGGTCCCCAAATGAGCCAGAGTGAAATCTGTGAGGACTGGGGAGCTCATCAACTCTGTCCAAGATGTAGTGGAGGAGCGTGAAGGCAAGGCCACGATCTGCGGCCTTGCCAGGGAATTTGGGATTGCAAGAAGGACCATGAAACGCCTTGTCAATGAGGACCTCATGTTGAACAGCTTCAAGAGGGTCCCTAGACAAGCTTTAAAGCCCATTGACAAGGTGAAGAGGTTGGAGAGGTCAAAGGCCATTTTGAACAAGTTGAAGCACAAGCCCGCCGAAGTTGTCTTGGTGTTCTCTGATGACTGATGAGACTCCATTCTCACTTGGTGAGATGGTCACCAATGAGACCAGGTTCTACCTTGCAAAGGCCTCAGGAGATGCCCCAAGCCCCATCAAGTACAGCCCAAGGGAGAGACATTATGCTCACCTGCAAATCTTGGCAGTGGTGGGCTCTGATGGCCAGAAGTGCCCACTTGTGTTCTTGAAACAGGGCGAGAGGCTCACAGCGGCCACATACATGAGCTATCTGAGCAAAGTGGTCTTCCCCTGGGCACGAAGAACCTATGGAAGAAACTGGTGATGGCAACAGGATGGTGCGAGCTGCCACACAGCTAATGTTACCCAGGAGTTCCTCCAGAGAGAGACACCATGGTTCATCCCCAAGGACATGTGGCCTCCACATTCACCAGACCTGTCCCCGATGGACTACGCTGTGTTTGGGCACTTGAAGGGCATCCTCTCAGGTACCAAGTACACCTCCAACAACCAGCTCAAGACAGCCATTAAGAATGCCTGAGCCAACCTAGATCAGAGCTTCGTGAGGAACAGTTGCGCGAAGTTCCGGTCAAGGCTGGAGGCCACTATTGCAGCGAATGGCGCTCATTTTGAGTAATTTTGTGGCTATATACCATGTCAATATGTGGTTAGAATATGAGGTTCCAGTCCCTCTTATTTAGCTCGTAATTTGTGAATCCTTCCGTTCAAAAAAAATCGGGAATCTTAAGCGCATATACCTGTATATGTTGTCAGGGGCCCACTAAACAGACGTTGGTTGGTTCAGGGGCCCACAAATTAACGATTAAAGAGCTTTGGACCCACGAGTACAGTACTATGGATGTCTCGCGGGCCCACTATTTTGGACTTTCCCCACAGCTCCTGGGCCCACATGTGGGCCGCGGCCCACCGGTTGCCGACCCCTGCTCTATAGGCTTTCATAGCTCTTTGTCCATCCGTTTGATCATGTCCAAAATAACAAATTCGTGAATAGAGGATTTCCTTGGATAATGATTCAATCCCTAAAGGGCAATTCTTTAAGTGCACAGACCCTCCATAATCTGATGGGATGCTTCCTGCACGTTCATTTCTAGGTAAAATTGGATGTTTGGAAGCTAACATCCTCCTTTGATTACAATATCCTCTCCCGACAATATGTTTCTACGCCAAAGCCAAGAACTCTGCAATTTACTTCCCGAAAGGTCCAGACCGTCCAGACAATCAAACATCCTTCGGCGTTTCAAATCCGAAACTGAGCCGTTTGTCAAAACTCTGCCAATATGACATTCTGTTTTTTTTTTCTTTAAAAAGCGTTGTGATAGAATCAGCATATTTTCTTCCATTTAAAGAGTCATGATTTGGCCCCTATTCACGACATCTGGTGGTAGAATGCGCAAGACCGTTGGTGTAAAAGTCGAAAAAAGTAGACATTATGAGTAAGTTTTAATGGCTCTCATCCCGCCCCAGGGTCAGAAAATAACTGGCCATTAGGTGGAAATTATAGAAGATTGTGCTCAGATTTGATGTTGACAATTCAAAATATCACAAATTTCGCTCATTATAATGTTATATTGTAAGTTTTCAAGTACAGTCAACTCTCCATATAGTGAACACCATTTGTGGGGTAGCTGAAATCAGGAGGTGATGGTTTTGAAAGTAGGCGAGCGAACGATCATCAATGTTCGGGAATTCCAATATCGAAACGGACCGTCACATTCGAGAAAAGCCAAATCGATGGAGAAAACCAGGCAAGCACACTCTGAAGTAAACTTGCAAGTCAACTATCGAGCTTTGCCATCACAGCATACGAGCTTTAGTCTTTCACATTTGGGTAGTTCCCGTGGGGGGGTTTGCGAGATGGCGTTTCTTTGCATCAAGTCAGTAGTTTGTCTAGTCAATTAAGGATCTGTAAAGGAAATACCCTCATTTTCAGCACTTAAAAAGTTTTGGTTAACGTGTTCGTATTGTAGAAAGGTCAAGGCCAGCACTGAAATCTGAGCAGATTGTAGCTCAAAAAGTCCCCCTAAAATTTCAGACAGGTTTCATAAAAAGGGAAAAATGTAAGAGACTTTCCCAAATTTAAAGTTCAAAAATATTTTTGTATAACGTGAAGTGCTAACAAATGCCCGTAACAAACACACTCTAAAAAGACGACTGATGAAGTAAACAGAAAATCAACATGTATTTCAAATTATCTTTAAATTTATGGCAGACGATTCATAGGAAAAGAATAAGAAATTTCACAAAAACATATTTCAAAAGTTGGAAAGGTACCAGCGAAATGTCTTCAGTTATTGAATCTATGAGAATGGTACGTTCCCTTGGCAATGAAGCATCATATGATACAAAGAAATGACGGAAGCTATATATAAAATAGAAAGGTTTACGACAAAAAAACCTGCAAACCTATTTCAAAATAGTTTTGGCTTTGACTTCAATTAACAGGTCTAAAACAACGATGATAAATATCTTATTTCCAAAACATTTAGGTGCTTGGTGAAATTTTTAATTGCCAAGAATTGCAGCGAGATATTTTAAGTTTCGGATGTCTCATTGTATTGTAATAACAAGCAAACAATATCAATCTTTCATGATTGTTGCCTTACAACAAATCAATGTCTACTGTTCACACACATTGATTCACAGTGGTTCAAAGTGTGGTAAATCTTGTTCCAAAAATTGAATTGTCCTCTTCAAAAAAGTGGCTATATTTCTTCTGGTGAGGCAAGAAGCATGGATTGGGAGGCTAGCAATGAGAATAATAATTTCCAGTAAGAACAATTCAATTGCGTTCTTCTGCAAATGAGACCTTGCATATGTTGACAAGAATAGGTACTTCAATTTTCAGCTCCATCGAACGTCGGAGACAAAAGTTATGCCCTCTCAAAGTTCAGTGCAAATCCTACTGAGAATGAATGAAATAGCCCTTTTGTGGTAATCGTTTTACCACAAAAGGGCGAGTTCATTCATTCTTTGCTCTCTTCAGTACATAAGTTTGAGAAGGCATAACTTTTCACTCCGGCATTCGATTGGGCTTAAATTTGACATACGTGTTCTTCTCAATGCAAGCCATGTCTCATTTGCAGAAGAACGCAAATGGTTCTTTTCTGCTGGAAATCATAATTCTCATTGCCAGCCTCCCACTCCATGATTTTCGTGCTTCTTGGGTGAGGTAACCTGCATTAAAATTTGTCATCCATATTATCTTGAAAAGCTTTTGGTTCATCTAAGGAAAAAACTTTTCCCCATAACATATTTCATTAAAAATATATATTTTACTAATGAGTGACAACCAAAAAAAACTTTGTTTAGAAATTTTGTTTTTTTCCCCAGCCTTTGAGCCACCAAATGTAAGGTAAGACCACATTGTGGTCTAATATCTTTTCATTGAAGATATCCACCATCAAACGTAAAGCATTGGAAACAAGTTACTTTGAAGTACAAAGAGCTTTATCGACTTCTTACCGTTCCTCCTTCTTCGAAGCGTCGCGCTTGACTCGGCGAAACTAGAGCTGGAAATGTGCCTCTCTTTCCTTCTCTCTCGTTCCCTGAAGTTCCACTTTCGGATTACGTGAGTTACACAACCGATTCAGGACCGCCAAAGTTGTCTTTTGTCTGACAGCTGCGCCTTATCACTTCTCTCAAAAATCTCTCCCTTGACAAAACTAATCGAGGGACCCTGACCAAGTTCTCGGAGAAAAAAGACCGCTTACGTCTTCATATTGAATGGCCACATACACTTCATGTCCAGTAACAAGCGAGCTCTCAGAAGCAGTGAAGGTGTCATTGACAAGGTTCCTTTTGAAGATTACAGTAAACTGTTCAAGCATTGAGCAACTTGTTGTCAAGAATGGTCGCTCAAAGTTTTGAAGTCGCCGATACCGCCTCCACTTAAAAGTGATCCCTTTGAAGAAATGTCCAATTCACAATTTTCTAATCGATACTACTCCGACCAAATCATCTGTCATCCATTACAAGTGAGCATTGATGTGTTGTCGTTATTATTTATGCCTTGAACTCTAGCCTAGTTCCAATAATTTCGTCGCCTTGTCATCACATCTTGTAGGCAAAAAGAAACCTTTTTTCAAAGAAGCGTATGATTCTACGCTACTTATCTTTTCTTTCGGGGAGGATATCTAGATTTGCTTGTCATTTGACCCCAAGAAAAATAAAACGTTGATAGGACGACTTAACTTGAGGTACATTGCATTCATTGACCGCAGCAGACAAAAACCGAAAAAGATTGAAATCTTCAGATTTACATCTGAAATCCGTTCCCTCGGAGATGGGATTGGCGATTTCGTGGGAAATGAATCAGAATCCTGATTGGTTCGGCCAATGCCTGACTTGAACATAAGAAAAATTGAATCTTGAGTAGACACTCGAAGCTGGTCTTTTGAAGATTCTGATAAGGTCTATTTTCATTGGTAGGGTACAAAATTTCCGGAAAGTTTAGATTTGACCCCCAATGTGGCACGTTTGGTTTTGCGTTGACGTCACGATAGTCTCGGTTCATAAAAGAAGGTAAATTGAATTGAATATGATCATCCCTTAGTTGGCTATCCATTGCTGCACTCAATTGAACTCTTTGTAACTCTATTTCCATTGCTTCAACTTACTATTGAAAAAAGTTAGCGGAAACTATATTCTTCTGTAATTTGAAGCTTAAAAGAAGCCCAGAGAATATTAGTGCTCATTGAAAAAATCGATGTGTTCCTGTCATTCTCCGAGAATGAAATAATAAAAAACTTCCTAAACAATTTTCCATTCGATTCCAATTTAATTTAATATTTAAATCATACCATCCTGTCACGTTTATTATGTGATTAATGATCATAAGTGGTTAGGGGAACAAAACCAAAAAAGACGTCTCATTTGCATATTTTATCAAAACAATGTCACGACAAATCATTACGCTTTACCCAATCCTTTATTTGAATAGAAACTGTGCCGTAAAGGTTGTGGAATTTGTTGTAAGTGGCTTGAGAGTATATGTACAGGGTGTCGTTAAAACACTTTCTTGTTAAGGTTTGCGATAGACCACAAAAAAAGCTACAGAGGGCTAAAATGAGTCCCATGTTAACGCAAAAGGGGGAAAAATAGAGTATACCAGGGACGAGTCACATATACAATCCATGAATACACTACTGCTTAAAGCCAGTTTTTGCGGTGTCAGCACAATTGATGACAATTATAAGAATGCCACTTGGTCTAAATATGAATCAATAAGGTTGCTTTGCTGAATATTATTTCATTATATATACTTATATTTCATTCAAAAAGTTGTTTTGATGATATGGACCATTTTTGTTTAGCTCCACCCTGAACTAAAGAATCCATACGAATACACATTTCGTATATTTTTTTAAAAATTCATGTCTTTGAATGCGGCTCACATACAATTGAACACTAAATAGTCGGAAATATGTTGTAGAGATTTGTTTTCCCTTGATAAGTTTAAATCTTTAAAAGAACGAACTATCAAGAACAAGAACCATCATGGCTTTAAAGTAAGTTTCTGTAAAGATGATTAGAAAGGAAAAATTGAATTTCTAAGATTTAATGAGGCGCCGACTTTTTCGGTCAGCTTTGCCAGATCGTGGCTTAATTTTGATCAATTAGAATGGTAAAAATGTTTGTTGATTCATCATTCATAGTGTTGTAAGCTACTAAAAAAAGTAAAGGAGGCACTAAAGTACTGCCTAGTCCACTTTATAAGCCTTTGCAATTTTTCATAGAAAGATCTTATTACTATATCAAACGTGTTAATTATTTGTCCTCGCATTTTGCGGTTGATACCTTGAGCCTAGAGACTCAAAAAGCACTTTCAAGTGAAGTGTTCTCTCAACAAGGAATCTAAAAATCTCGAGCACTGTCCTCGAGCTAGAAAGCATATTACGTGAATCTTGTGATTGTAGCTTTCTACGTCTTGAATAACAAGCCTAAAGGAGTAAGAAACATGACCTGCGCAGTTCATCCCAGCCTCAACGTACAATTCTAGTCTTCATATCGTACACGCCAAAGATTGTGAAATGTCTAGGGAAAATTGTACCTCATGGCTTAATTACAACAACAATGACCACTTCAAAAAATTAAGACATCACGACATGACTCTGGCCTCTCTTTGATTGAAATTTTTTTGACCATTCTTTTTTAAAGATTTTGTTGTTTGTCAGAACTAAAGCATCTCTAGTCGGGACTACAGTTCTATATACACAGAAATGTCACTCTCAAATTGTTCGTGATTCAACAAGCTTGCATTGTGTGTGCGATGGGATTGGACATTGTGCACAAGTAGTTACGTGATTCAAAACTGGAATTTGCGATTTCAGGGAGTCAGTGGCGGAATTGCTTTTTCAACTGCTTTGCTCGAACTAGAGCAATGCATAAAGAATCAAGTTCCCTGGCACCCTTGTTGCTGGACTGCTGAAATGAGCTCAAAACAAATCTCCACTGACCTAACTGGAGTGAAAAAATCATATCAAGTTTCTGTGGAAATTCCCAAACATTATGAAATATGATTCAGACTTAGGAAACCAAGAGGAACAACTTTGATTTTCTGAGTTTTTCAAAGTCACGTCTAGATTAAAAGTTACATACCTAAAAACCTATTAAATAAGTTATTTTTTGAAAATCTAGTCAGTACACTTTTAGAGCAGATTTAGATACCTTTCAATTCGAAATTGTTTGAAAATAAGTTGCACAGCTGTGGAGTTATTTGAGTTTAACCGGTTCATTTTTGGCCCAAAAAAATGAAAAAATGTTCCGGGTATATGAAAACTCAAATTTCCAAGCAAACGATATACATGTTTGATGTCACAAGATAAAACAAAAAATCTTCATTCTTCTGTGTTTTATTGTAACATTTTAAAATAACATTTATTTAAACTTAATACACACAAAAAATGCATATTTTTGAAAAACAATGTTTCCATTGGTTTCAGTACATTTGGTTAGGTTTTCAAATGAAAATTGAAAAAAAATGTTGAACAGATGTGTCTTCGTATTTTGTGAGAATTTGATATTTCTCGAAGGACCATGGTCAAATGGACCAAAATCGATTTTTTAAAACCTTATTAAATTTTACAAAATTTGCATTGAGGACTTACCAATATAACCTTGCCATAGTTCAAAAGCCACAATTCGAAAAATTGTATTGTTAGTGTGTTTTCGGGAATTATATATATCATTTTGACAAGCTATGACAAAACATAGAAGAATGAAGAATTTTTATTTTATCTTGTGACATCAAACATCTGTATCATTTGCTTGGGAATTCGAGTTTTCATATACCCGGAACGTTTTTTCCTATTTTTGGGGGTCAAAAATGAACTGAGCAACATATTTTCAAACAATTTCGATTCGAAAGGTATCTAAATCTGCTCTAAAAGTGTACAAACTAGATTTTCAAAAAATATTTTTTAATAGGTTTTTAGGTATATAAATTTTAATCTAGACCTGATTTTGAGAAACTCAGAAAATCAAAGTTGTTACTCTTTGTGCCGTACTTATACCCAAGCACTCAATAAACGTAAAGGTTGGAAACCATTTATTTCGGAGTCGTCGAAACAGCATACAAAAGTAGAATCCCGAGGTTAAAGTAAGCGAGCAAAGAAGAAAACACTAAGAACGCAAAAGGGAATTGGTGATGAACATAAAGAGAGCATGAAAGGGAAATTATCGAAGAACATCACACTCTTGGTTTTAACTTTCATAGAAACTTTCTATGATTTTTTTGGTACGAATGGGGACCCTTAGATAAAGACTCGCCATTATAGGCTAACACAGGGTGCCGAAGGTTCACACTGGTGATTGGTCAAGGCATAGCATCAAGATTCAGATGATTCTGACCAAGTTTCTGAGTTTTTGAAGTTCCTGAATCAAAGTCCTTCCCTCTTCTTTGTAGATTGAGTTGTCAGTCAGCTGATTATGCGATTTGGCGCTTGTTTAAACTCGACACTAATCAAAATTTACTTTTTCCATAACAGGGGTACACTTTAGATTTTTGCTTGATTTTTGGTTGATTTTCAGCAACCAAACTTTGCTTTCTTATGAGCTCAATTGAAAAAGTCTCCTTTATTCATGAACTTTGGCTTCCTGCATGCTGGAAGACGTCACAGACAGTTTGCGTTGGTTGGGCTTCCATAGGTTTTGCCGGCCAGTTTACATGTTAGTGTCGCTACCAATTTAATAGCTAACCCTACAAAATCAGGTTTAAAAAACAGATGCTCAGAATTAAGGCATCTACGTGCACTTTTTATTTACGCCATATACCTGTAGTTGAAGTAGACAAATTATGAAGGTTCTGCTTCGAATTAGAAGGTTTGTGGTGGAGGTTAAAAGTATTCTCATTTGTGTGGCAAAAACGAAAAGAAAAAAAAAAATACATTAAGAGATTGGTCAAAAGAGCCTGAACTGATTTACATATATTTTGGAAGGACAGAGCTGATTTCCAGGAAAAAAAATCGAATAATCGTCATAGTTGCATTCGACATTTTCATTTACTTATTTTCTTACAAGCTTGAAAACCAAAAAGGGGATTCTTTTAGAACGCAGGGCGCGCCGCTTAAAACATGACAAAAAAAAACACTTGCTTATTGTAAAATAATGGCATTGAATCAATTTCCCCTTTTTGAAGCAATTGTCATTTAGAGCAAACCCGATAGTGCCTGTCAAGCTTATGTTCTTTTTAACCCCTCTACAGCTCCAAAATGACATTTCCTTGAGCAATATCAAGTTAAAGAAGTAAGTGACTAGGAGATCTTGTTCCTTTCTTCCCCCAAAGACCTTTTTATAAGCCTTTTTATTGCGATGTTGAGTCATCATTATTGTATTATGGGTGTAAAAGATCATCACAGCTTTGTTACAATACCCTTTCCATACAGGAAAAGATGAGGATTAAAAAAACATTTTGGCTCCATTGTTGTAAGCTTGAAGACTAGCCGGCATTAAGTCAATGTAGAACAAATCATCAGTTGTCGCATAATTTATCCTTCTGTTGTAAGAAAAAATAGTAAGAATGAGAGCTAATAATGGCTGGAAACAATTACAATCTAAATGTTAGACAAAACGCGACGAAAACTACTGTGAATCAAGACTTACTTTTTGATTCAAAGGCAACATTTTTTGAAATTCTTATTTCAGGTGATGCACTCTGTAATATTTTGCCTTCTAAAGATTCCTCTTCTGAGGAATATCATTTTGTGAAGTCGTTAGTCTAAGCGTTGGTTGGCTCATTGGAATTCCTTGCCAATCACAAAACATAAACCTGGTTCAGTCACCCCAGAACTGACGGTTGATATTACATCGAATGATTTGCAAACCTAATGTAGAATTCGATAACATTGCTTGTTTTTGTTTGACCGCTTCCAAGAATGAATTATTCTTTGGTAAAGCTTTGACCTTTGACTTAAGCAATAGATATCTAGAACTTGGACATTGAACATCCAATTTTTTGAGGACAACCTGATAATGATAAGATACTTTGAATATGGTAACTAATTCAAATGGACGTTTCCATTGTTTCGCTAAATTATCAATTGGTCATCGGATTATTTTTGGGTTGGTTGCAGGTTTTTTACAAACGCCACTAGGAATGCAATTTCCTGTGAACAAATAAATCATAAAAACAATCAACATTTTTTCGAAATTTGGTCCACCAACGAGTTGCTCTTGGCAGATCTGTACAACCATTGAAACACTTACGAGGATTGTGGGGTCCAATTCAAGTCATTGAAAACAAACCAATGTTGGTGAAAAGTTGAGGAAAGACCTCTACGACCCTTGAATCGACTCTCGAAACGAATTAGTGACCTTTTGATTTATTATTATATCGAGAGTTAGACGGGACTAGTAGGTCACTCGCCACATCTAATATCTGACAGCTCTACCCTTTCCCCAACTTTTCACCAACATTGGTTTGTTTTCAATGTCTTGAGTTGGGTCCCAAAATCCTCGTAAGCATTGCCTGAAGTGATGGTTGAATCAGAAATTGTTTTTAAAACTTTATCTAACACGGCTTTGAAAGCTGTTGGAGGATCAGTTCCTACATATTGCCGACAAAGACTACTGGGCAAAAGATTGAACAATGAAGGAGCCCGATAAACAAGAGTAGCGGACTTGGAAAAATTGATCAATCAATTTTTCAATTTTATGCACAAAATTTGGCAAAATTCAAGGTTCTTGGGTTTTGAGATTTCCAATTTCTGATCACTTTTATGGAAGAAACGATAATATTTTCTTATTTTTTTTCCTCGAAATTTGGCAAAATTAAAATATTTTGCGTTTTCTCAGCGTATTCAACAGCAGAAAAAAGGACTCATTTTGGTAATGGTGATGATGTGAGGTCCTATGGAAAAGGCGAATCAGTGTTACCAGAACTTTACGAACCAATCATGACAAAAAATATCAATAAGAGGGTCACATTCCACTTGAAGAAAACAAATTGTTACTGTCATGCTTTGGCACTTCAGCAAACAAATTTGAAAACCAAAGTAGTAATGATTTAAAGCAATACAGATGTTCTACGTAGAATATTTTACTGGCAAAAATGAATTTCAGATCAAAAATACTTGTTTGAACAATGAGAATTTTCCTTTGAGCAATATCTTAAGACGTTTTACTTTCTGTTGTGAAAGTGGAACACATTTAAAATGCAAGGTAAGTGTTTTCTGTAAATTGGCATTTGCCATTATTTAATTTGAAACTACTGATTTTGAAAAATCTGGCAATGCTGCTTTGTTGTTCTTTTGGCCGGACCTCACATCATCACTATTAGCCTCATTTTTTTTTTACTTCTTGACTCTATGATAAGACACGATCGGCTGTTCTTTTTGAAAATAAAATCATTTTTTTAAATTGGTTTCTTTTTCGCTCTGGCACTTTAAAACTTAGTATCAAGTGAAACAAACAGATGGCTTTAATCCCAATTTTAGCTTTTTTAAGGAGTTCTTGTTGACCAAACCTAGGTAGTGTATAAGAACAAAAAAGTTATCCACTTGATGTGGCGGATTTATTCAAACATAGATTTTTTAATGACGTTAGCCACTCTCAAATTAATAAACAACCCTTCTTGGCAACTCGTTATAAAACCAGTTTTAGCATTTCTGTCACCCCTAACAAAGCTAATCAGGCTAATGGGTGAAAAGAATATGGATTTTTCCCCTCAACAAATCTACACCCTAAAACAATTGCAAAAATAAATTTTATCAAAACCGCGTTGTTCAAGTTTTCCTTTTTACTTGGAAACATTTCAAAAAGTTTGTCTTCTGACTCAATCTCAGCTCATTACTCCAATACTGTGGCTGTATTGAATACTAGAATACATTTTTTATGATGTAAAGAAAACAGATAGCGCACCTTGGTTTAAACCTAAAACATATCTTATCATTAGTGTAGTCGAGCTCTATTTTCGCCTACTCACATCAGATACTTCCATCCATACACATCCATACATACATAGGGAGGAGACGTGGCGTCGTGAATAGCGCAGTTTCCTATAGTGAGAGTGTTCCCAGGTTCGATTCTCCTCCCTCCTCCGACCCTAGCTAGCATCATACCAACAATCCAAAAAAGAGTTTTCCTTGCCATTTTCAAGTAAATATATTCACTTTTTAACTTTTTCCATATTGAGGTCAACTATTTTATGGGTTTGATTTATTTCCTTCCAGTGTTAATCCATTTAAAATGATTTTTTGGCCGGAAAAAAATCACATTTAAATCCGGGCCTTAATCACCAGACATGCACTACCTAATTTACTCTAGATGTTTATGTGTCATCCACCTCCAAAGTATTCGAAGGGCTCAAATTGTGCCCTTTTCCTTGTATTTACTTCTTTGGTCTGGATCGTTCAAGATCAGACACAGTCGACGTCTGGAATTATACTTCGATTAAAATTATTCTGGAATCAACAGTTGGTCCAAATATTTGAAATGCATTTTTCCACCTTTAATAAAAGGCATGATCTGTTTTCAGATAAGATCCCATCTTACTGAACAAAGGAATTGACCTCCTTGATTCTTGACAAGTTAAGAGCCGATTGGTGCTAAACTTAGACGCTCACTCAGTTTCCTGAAGTGTATTTTGTTGTAACAGGTATTTTTTTATTTTCGATTTAAAAAACGGCCCACATACAGCATGCCTTAGGATACAAGATTGCTTGATTGCGTACATTTTGAAGCATGAAATGCAACACCAGGTTTTTGATTGATGACTAGGGACGGGCAAATAGTGTAAAAAGATTTTTGGTAACATAAACCCATTTTTCTGCACTTTTGCACTTTTCACCTTTATTTGCACTTTTTATTTACGTTTTTGGACAAAATTGACAAATTGTTAAGAAAATGTAGTGGCTTTTGAAAGGATTTTTAGTTTCAAGATCAAATTTTGAACTAGTCGAAAAAGCTTGCATTTGCAATCAACCATTCTTAGCACCTTGAAGAAATATGTGCATTTCAGACGCAAAACTCACACTTTATTTTCCATCTTGGCTTTAACTATAACTAACATCCTGTTTAGTAAACTAAAGATTAGACAAAAAAATCTCATTGCATGCAACCAACAAATAGCAAACCTAAAGAAACTCATGTTATGGTAATGGAAGGATGTACAAACAATATAGATTGCGGAATTATGTTTGCTGCCTACAAAGATCGCTATTTCTAAAAAAGGCCGTTATAAACTTAAAATCATCAAGCTAAGGATACATCAATGTAGCAGTACACATTGTTTAATTGACTTGGAGATATGACTTTTAAGTTCTAAAAGTATTTGAGAACAGTTGATGAGTGATGTAAAGCCATATAAAACAATTGTTAAATATATTTCGACAATATTTTAGGTACATACATCCACGAGACCACCTTAGGAATGAAAAATTCAGAAGGTTGTTTTCTGGTATATTTTAAGGGACTTTATATCCTTTTTGCTAGTGACCTAATTAATAGAACTCTATTACTTGTGCGGCATTGTCTCTTCACCTAAAACTAGTCTCAAATGTCTTTAGAACTTGTAAATGACTTCTGCTCAATTAGGAGCCGTGGGTACTCCATGAATGACGTTTTAAGTCCAAATGCAAGTTATTTGCTCTTTTTTGACATTTATTTGCACTTCTTTGACATTTATTTGCACTTCTTTGACATTTATTTGCTCTTTTTTGACACTTATTTGCTCTTTTTTCGACATTTATTTGCTCTTTTTTTACATTTATTTGCACTTTCAACATTTTTCTGCACTTTGTTTTGCACTTTTGGGCACATTTTTTTGCAACTTTTGGTAACTAAAAGGGTAAGATTATTTGCACTTTCTGCCCGTCCCTATTGATGACTCTTTTGTTACTTATTTACTTCTTTATGTGGTGCTCAAGCGCTTTATGTTATTATAATTCAGATTTAGATTAACTTTTAGAAACCCTGTGACAGGTAACTTGGCCACAATCGTTTCTGTTTGTGATTTCTTTAAAGCACTACGAGGGATGAATTCCATGTTAAGATGAAAAAATGACCAAAAAATGCGCTCAAGATAGCACTTTTGTGAATGTAGACCCTGCGTTCTTTGGGTTGGGGCGTCACTTTCGAACACAAATCATAGTTTCACAAAGAGTAATTCAATTTCAAAAAATATATTTCCTGATTATGCCCTAGACTGTTGCTTTCAAACAAAAATAAAAACTTATTTTAAGTGGATTGTGTTACGAGGAGTCTTTGGTATGTTGCGTGATTCTGATTCGTGCGCAGTTTCATTTTTCATGATTGTTATACATGTATGCATAATTTTTGTTCTGCCAACGAGTTATTGTAGGCAGATCTGTGCAACCCTTGAATAGTGGGTTGATCAGGAAAAGTATTCAAAAATTTGTCCAGTCCTGCACGACGGAGACTGATAAGTGACAAATATGATAAGGTAAAACTTATGAATAAGAAACTATTTTTTGTTGTTTGTTTACATTTTTCGCTGTAGAAGCAATGTAATAATTTTTCGTCAAGATGCTTTGACCAAATCCAGTTTTAGCACCCACAAGTCAATATATAAAATGATTTTAGCTCAAAAAAGGCTATGTTGAAGTTGTAACTCGAAGTTCACAGAGACGAGAAAATATTTCTCAGAACACCTAAGACGGCAATAGTTAAGGTTCAAATTGACGAAATGTCCGGATGTCAATCAAATTGGAGATGAGACATCTTTTCTTTTGACGAACTGGAAGGAGAAAAATTTTTTGTCGAACCTAATAACTTTCTCTTGTAAGTCTAAAGTGAGTTGAAAAATTGTGCCAAAATAAGTTTCATTTGTTAAAACATGGAGGGTTGAAGACATGGGAAATGAAACATCATCCCAAAACTAAGGTCAATTTTCCAAAGAAGAAAGGAATCCAAAAAAAACTCGAATGTTGGACTCAGATGCTAACAATCCTAATCAACCCAATTAGTTGAATTTTACGTGAATACTCTATCTAATCTAAAAATTGTCAAAAGATATAAAATTATAACGTCGAGCTCTTAAGACAATAATGAGACCAAAAAAGCGATAGGTGTTATTCTTGTTAAATCAATAGGCATAAATCCCCTTTATTATCACAAATTACAATCGTTTTTAAATGTACCATCGCACAATCTAGTGATATAATTAACTGAGTATTATGCGTTAATGATTCGCCAAGAAAACAAAATGACCAAATTCGTTTTACTTTGTTGCTTCAGATTTTACCAAGCGTGATGTTCCAACCATCCAAATCTCAAGGTCCCTCTGGTTTCCACCACTCATCTAACCTCATGATGGGTAGTTCTCAAAAAGTGGACTCTGTTTACGTCCCGGAATCCATTTCCCCATGGAGTGAGATTATCACTAAATATCTCAATGGAACAGCGCCGTCTCAGAGAAAACATTACAAATCCAGAAGTAGCTACCATAGCCACCACAATCATCACCATTCACACCAACAACAACAACAACAACATTTGGTTCATCATCATCATCATTCTCATCACCTGCCGCAGAAACAACATCAACAAAAACCGTATGATCAAATACAACAAATGCTTCAAATCAAATCAAGTGGGACCACCCTTGACATGGGTCAAGCCAATTGGGACAAGTTGGAGGGGATTAATGCTTACCCGGTGCAACAAACTCTTCCTGTGAAGGCAATGGCTTCGGCGGGACAACCTTGTTTTTCTTCACCATATCCTCCCTCAGTTACTAAGTATTCATCTGTCGCGCCTAAACAAACTTCTAACATGGACAACGCGTATCAAGGAACCTCGACAATTTCATTTGTAAGAAACACAGGAGTTCGGTCATGCTTAAGACTAAAAGTTTGCGTATTTTGATTTTGCCCACTGGTTCCCAAAAGAATTGGATCATTGGAATAGAGAAATTGAATCTAAGCTTCAAAATACGTCGCTAGATGGGGGCTTAGACAAGGTCAAAGTCTGTATAAATTAATGCTATGAAATCATCTAACAGGTGATCATTGGTCAGTGTTATCCTAGAAATGATTACTCTTCATATTTTGAGTCTGTTTGAGTTCAGTTACAATATAAATGTGCTTGAGAATCTAGACATCTTGTTAATGGCCAAAGATTTTGCCAAAACACTATCTTGTTCTACCACTAGATGGAGATGAGACAGACTAAGGAAAGTAGTTCATTTTGAAGATAAGAGAGGGCACTCAGACAAGGTGTGTTAAATCGGATAGAAGCCATCTAGGTGACAGAAATGCCAATTTTCTTTAGATTGTGTATTCAGAAAAAGTATAGATCTGAAATCCCGAAATGGTATTGATTACAGAAGCTCATGTGAAAGAAGCATCGTCAGAATACTAGCGCCGGTGGCTTTATCATGAAGCTTTAAAAAATCCAAACAAACCGTGAAGGGCAAGAGAAAAAAATACAGCAAATAGGAGACTTTGACCGAAAAATATTCATGGAAGGGCTTGAATCCATCTTATTTTATGATCCAATGACTGGATCAATCTTTACTGTCATGATCTTTGTAAACTGAATGCCAAATCGACTTTCGTTACAACTTGAACTTCCTGATTGATGGTGGTGACAACAACGGCCAACATTTGAAGCTTCGAAAAAGTCAAACAACGTGACTGTGTCGATGCTTCTTTCCCATGAGCTTCTTTAGTATTGATCAAATATTCTTGCTTTTCACGTTGTGCCTACCGGCTGATCAAAAGGATATCGTTTCATTTCGTTCATTTATATTTGCAATGAACACACCCATAGATCTTCCGTTTGTTTTGTTAGACATTATTGCTAATCAGGGTATATTCATCAAAGTGAATTTAAATTGGAGTTTCTTTAAATACGATGGCTTACTGTTATTTTATTAGGGCAAAAATTAGGGATGCATTGCAGCAAAAATTACGACGATTATCATACAATCTTTTGGTTGCAAAACTCTGAAGTTCTGGCTAGAATTAGAATGACATTGAGCACCTCCCAAACTTAGTTTCATTTTATTTTTCAGAATTCTTGTCCACCCTCGCAGCCATCTTCTTTTGTTCCTAAGACATCTTCAATCCCAACCTTCCTTGAACAGCGATCTTTGGTGGCTCCCAACCAACTCAACCAGTCTTCATCCATTCCAACTCCAACGTCTTCTTCAGCCTCAAATTCACTTGCCGTTCCGACCTCCATTGCCCTCAATGTGCCATCAAAACCAGGAGAGCTCGACTCTATCTCGGAGATGACCAATGTCAACCGGTTTACCATAGAATATGAGTCAATTCAAGAGGCTGAAGAGAACTACAAGGATTTGGTTGAAAGGGAATGGCAGCAAAGCAGGTGTGTGAGAGCATTTGACGATGACAATTGAGCACATTTGACGCATTCTCCGGTTTCAGAGGACCTCAAAGTGGACCTAGTGATTCGATGATGAATGGTATGATTCGAGAGCTTTTGAATTCGACTCATGAGGATGATGGATCCATTGGCGAGTCCTTGTCGGTGGCCACTCATTTTTCTAACGATGACGAGATCACGGATCTGAACACTGTCAATGTTTTGTGTCAACGCTAATTTCATGTATCTGATGCTTTGCCTCATTTCTATCTTTTGAAAATGACGAATTTCATACTATGAACTTGGGTTGGAATCACGTCATCCTTTGTGGCTCTCAAGGGATTATTGATGAAAAGATATGGTTTTACACGATTGCATAAAAATAAGAAATATATATTTTGGAAAACGGATTGTCATTAACAGAATATGAAGATGATCATTTGACAATTTGCGTAACCTTCTTTAGTATTGCTAAATGATACAGCTACTAAAAATTCATTTGACTGGCTTACAATTCAATATTGAAGCAATACTATAGGGAGGGCCCTCTACAGGGTGACAAGAAAGTCTTTGGACAGCAAACGTAACTTACTAAATAACTCCAAACCGTTTTGTCTGACACCTTTTTATTTGATGATAAAATAGGACCATATCTTGAGGCATATATGTTTCAAGTTTCAGACAAAATGATCTGTGGCTTTCAAAACAACATGGAATCGGCACATAATAAGACAAATCCTTTTCAATTGTGTCCCAGAAGGAGAAGGGCAGCCTTGAAACCGTTCACACTCTCCAAGGGTTTTAGTCCAACCTTGCTCTCAAGAATGAACAACATTCCAAATTTATTTGTCTAATTTTTTCTAAAATTTGGACTACATGGGCTTCAAGATTTGTTCATTATTTTGTGATCAAATAAAAAGTGTCAAGCAAAACGATTTTGAGTCATCTACTAAGTTTACTGTGCTAGGACTTACTGGTCACCCTGTTAACCTGGCGTTGGACAAGGCAAGGATGACTCAATAACTGTTATGCTTCAAAATACCACTTAGGGCCTAGTTACTATGAAAATTTAACGGAACATTTAGTGCACTGAAATAACCTCTCATTTTAGCACAACGGCGGGCCTTAACATGAATTTCCGTAATTCGTCTGGAGAAGGTAAGAAGACCATGGATAAGCCAAGAAAGCACCAAATTTTTGGAGTGAGAGGCTAACGATGAGAATTATGGTATCCAATGGGGTTAATTCGATTGTTTTTCTACAAGTGAGACCTTGCTTGCATTGAATAGACGATACATTTCAATTTTCAGGTCAATCGAATGCAAGAGTGAAAAGTTATGCCTTCTCAAACGTATGTACTGGAAAGAACATAAAATGCATGCGTTCGCCCTTTTGTGGTAAAACAATTACCAGAAAAGGGCTGGTTCATTCATTTTTTTGTAGGATTTACACTGAACTTTGAGAGAGCATAACTTTTGACTCCGACGTTCGATTGAGCTGAAAGTCGAAATACGTATTCTAGTAACCATAGGCAAGGTCTCATTTGCAAAAGAACCTTTACCTTAAAAACATGAGATGGAAGAAGACAAAAATATCTTTTTTTTTAATTGCAAATATTTCTGTTCCAGAAAGTTTTGGAAAATATTGATATCTTTATTTCAAAATCCAGAAACTGTTCAACCATTATGTCCTCGCAATAACCTTATAGGTTCCTAAAGACTATAAATTCATTACATTAGTACATTACTTAACCTTTCTCAATAATAAATGTCTACTTTCGGTTTCCGTTTCGGTTTTCGGCCGAAATTTCAATGCATTCTCACATATGGACACTAATAATGTATTGAATATCTCTTTTCAGGTTAGAAGTTAGCTCCAACTTTTGTCACCAAAGCAAATATGGGAGTTAAAAGTTTTCTCTGTATTCATAGTTTCAATTTGCAATCCATTGTTTGAAACCCTCGTGACCAATTTCAAACTTGAAAAGAAATTTAGCATCAGTTGTCTTTAAACTGCCGTAAAATTGACGTCGTTTTCCAGTTGCTTCCCAACATTGAAATCTGTTACTAGGGCGTTCTTCACATTGGACATAAGACATTGTGTCTTTAAAAACGTCTCTTTTGTGAAAAAGTTTTTTTCCTATTTGGATAGTTGATAGAACGAAATTTTGACCACTAAACGTATGGAGTGCCATTTTGGGTTATATAATTTGTAGTTGTTTGGTCGTCAAACAACGACATTGAATAGTTAGATTTTATGGCGATAGAGGTTTAGTTTATGTATAGTAATAGTTGGAACTGACTAAAATAATCAGTAAATGAAGAAAAAAAGGGAAACCAGAGAAAAGTAGTTTGTGGACTTTCTGAAAAAAACTTGGGATGGACCATATGAAATAAAGTTTTAAGAATATTATTTCGCTGTGATTTTTACATGTTTGTTCTTTGAGAAAGGAATGCACCAGATCACATTAAACCTGAGCCTTCCCTTCTGGGCGTGACCAGAAATGGTAAATAATCGTAATTGCAATTAAATCAACGTTATTTCAGTTGAATCACAAATTATCAATTATAGTTTAAAATTTTACTTCTTAAAAACTGTAAACAACAACTTAACCATTGATACAAATCCACGTACAAAATCGAGCACAGATAGAAAGAAGTTCAGCCCAATTTATGGTAAACCTTTTCATTTCATTTCACACAAGATGTGAATATGATGAGAAAAATGACATGAAACATGATTTGAATGATGATTTCACAGTGAAAATTGTTATGAAAAATATTCTGATTTAGAAACATTAAAATTCATTATTTTCACACATGGAAAACCATTTCACACATTGTAAAAAAAATCTGGCAATTGTATCTTTGCATACAACTTTAAAACTCCTCTCAACAAGAATTTAGTCAGTTTTTGAAAGTATGAAAAGCTAAGACAATAAGAAAAATATCATGTCAACTCGACTGCTAATAAGGAAATAACTATTCTTTTGATATTCGTTAAATGCACCTTGACAGAACTATGAGGAGCTTATCTGCAATGACCAGTTGAAGTTTTGGCACCGAGATCTGCTTAAAATTATTGTATTTTCATTTTCGGAAAAGGATGAATTATTTAGGTAATTTCTGTCGCTACTATGTTAACCGCAATCACTCACCCTAGTATGAACTTTCCCGTTGGTTAACAGCTACTCTTTTGCTATAGTGAAACTTTAAGATAAACTCTTTTTTTTTCTTTTTGGAACAGCTCAGACATACGCGTATTTTAAAAACCATTGCAGGATTTTATTTCTTTTCTTCTTGTAGAGCTTCTGACGGAACCAAAAAAATCGCGTGTAATTATAAACATTACTGGATTAAACACGGCCGACAACGAGCGAGTCGATTTATTACTCAGGAAAAAGGGAAGAACGGGCTTTTCCTTTTTCTTTGTAGTAAATCCATTCGATTTTGGATGGCCCTCAGTCCCTTAAATTCTGATGTCCTTACCACGATGAATATATTTCAGGAATGGCGTACCTTTAAACTATAGATCACATGTGGGCCTTCAGGTAATTCTTGGTTGACAGAGTACTTGTGTCCTTTTTCTATATGTGCTCTTTTTTGTTTGGCCCTTAATAACACCAATTCGAGTCTAAAGGCCCCTAACTCCAAAACTATTGACGAGCTTTGTTATATTGTGTACAGAGTCAGAATGACAATTGATTATTTTGAGATTTCAAGTAAGAGTATGGGTTCGCAACTACGTAGATTATTTTAGGTATTACATAATGCCAATTGAAGGCACTTTTCAAATTTCAATTTCAAGATATTGAGAGTGATATTTAAAGCACGACTTCTAATTCTAATTCTATTTTAATCATACTTCACTTCGGTTTTGTTTCGGAACTAGGCGTACTTCTATGCTTCGTGGGCTTCTCAAACATCATTTGTTGTTGGATAATTTTGTTCTTTCATTTTTTTTTTCATTTTTTCTTACTGAGGGACAATGATGAAAGAAGAAGAAATAATTTATAAAACCGAGATTGTGACTGTTAAGAACAATTTGAAACAATAATATCAAATTATTACTTTGCGTGTCTACGTAAGTCTTGACATACTGATAATCTGATAATAAGAAATTAAATTGATCATAATTGAACAGTGTAATCCAGGTTTGTAGCCGCTTTTTTAAATGTTGCGCTGGGGCCTCGCTCCCAGTTTTTTCCGCCTGTGGTAGCTTGGAAAAAGTGCGAGTGGTTCAGTTAAAAGGTGATTAATCAGACTTGTGTTAAACCTATTGTCAAAATGAGAACAGAATTGACTAGGGTAGAGACATATGTAAGTCATCAAACAAACGATCTCAAAATTGGTTGATGAAATGTTGAGTATTTTGGGATCTAAAACCATGATCTCCAGTTCTTGACTGCATTCAGTGATGGCAAATGGATGAATGTCGTGCTTCTGCCACCAGGCAAAAATACTTGCAGAAAATGGCAGAACTTCATGCAAAAGAGGGAAGACCTTCTCCAACTAATCAACTGAACTTTTTTGAGTCCTAACCATTCCTTCTCAAACTAATTTTGGATCTTTAACATAGGATGAAATACTGGTGTTTGTACCAAGGTTATTAAGAGGGGCAATGAAAATGATAGAAAAGAGCAGACCTAAAATGGAACTTTGTGGGATGAAGAATTTTAAATGAAGGTTACAATAATTGCCACCAAAAGGAGCCAAAACAGGGCCAAATTCTCTTGATTGCAAATCTATCCTCAACTTACACTTGTTGCCAAAATTATAGCTTCCATCTGAAAGTGGATTTCTCTTCATATTTCAAGTCTTTTAGAGCTTAGCTACGATATTATTGTGTTCAAAAATCAAAAAGCCATGTTGAGTAATCACAAATTAAGACCAAAGACTAAATGGAAGCACCCACAACCGTTTCTACCTCAAGATGGGACTAATTGTCATTTTCTCTTTGATTGAAGCTTAACTTTAGTTCATTAAGAAGGCTTGCTCTGATGGTGAGTTGTTCATTTTGAGAACAAAAGAACGCACCCAAGTAGGATGTGCTGAGGGCATGCTAAGTCATGTGAGAGCCATCTAGGTGAAGCAAATGTGTTTTTTAAATTTTTTTCATGCCACTCAATAATCCTTCAGCCTCAGGATTTGCTTCCTTTCACTAATGAAACTTTCAATCCCACTCTGGACCTTACCCTGTTTCCCATTGTTTGAGTTGATGAAGCAAGACCATAAATATGCACCTTATCAAAGGTCATGGTAAAGTTAAGGTAAACTACATCAACTGGCTGATGACTCAATGTCTCATTGACCAAATGTCAATGAACTGTTCTAATTGTTTATCAATTGGATGATTACTAAAACGTGGTGTCCTGGGGGAAATGATATCATAGACTTTCAAACAATCTACAAGCTTAGATTTCATGATCTTCTCAAAAAATTGCAGGGCAGGGAAATGTGCATCTAATTACAAGCAAAAACATATCTCTGCCTTAAAAATGCAACATGAGCTAAATTTAATGCGGAGGAAAATTTGCCCTGATCCAGGATTCAAGAGATTGAGTTGGAGAAACAAGGAACAAGAATCTGTCAAATGGCAAGAAATGACAAATTCATCCAAAGCCAAAATTTGCCATCTCTGTTGCTTAAAAGCTCTGTGCGCCCAACTCTCTTCGAAAACAGAAGCGAACATGTCATGAAACAAAACGTCTAATGTTGAGGACGCACGAACCATTGACTACTTTTTTGAAAGTTTGGAAAGTGTTCAGGTACTTAACAATGTTTCAAAGATTCCATGAACATCCTCCACATTTTCTACACAACTTATGTGAAGGGGATATCATAATCGAAAATGCATCCATTCCCAAACCTATTTTGTCAGATATTTTTTTGCAAAAAAGACGGACAGCTGAAGATCATCACATCTAAATCTAAAAATATCAACGTTTTGTCGTCAATCATTGACCTCTAAAAACAGGGATGAGTGGTAATTTTAGAGGGTGGAGGTTTGGGCTAACTTCACTGCCATCATGAACAAGGTCATCTACAGGGTGTACCACTTGAAAACTGGCCTAGGAAAGTATATTTAAGTAAAATGTTTTTTTCTAAAAAAAACACATATTGTGTTAAATTCACCTAGTAGAAACAAGCTTATGCCTCTTTTTAATCCATTCTCACTTTCGAAATGTGTCTTATTCGGGGCAAGATTATGTTAACATTATTAATTTGCAGTAAAAGTTGCTCCCTCCTTCTTGGGATCTCAATCCTTATCCACTTTCCAATTGTAATGGTTTCCATGAGAGAGAAAAAAGTCAGGTGCAGATTTCAAGTTGCTATATGCAGTTTTCAGCCATTTTTTTATAAGAATGAGAAAAATGAAATCAAAGATTTAAACTCAAAGAGCCATATTGGGAAAAAATGGACAAATACAAATGACATCAGTTTTGATATACACTAAAATTCAAAATATACAAGCTTATGTCATTTCATTTGCTATTTTAAGGTTTACAGCTATTGTATTAGTCATTTTGAATGTTTCCAAATGCTGTTTGTAGGTCTTTGAAAGCTTCATTTTTTGCCATTTATTTTCAACCTTTGACATTTGATAATAAAGCCAATCTTAGTGCCTTTATTGCAATATTGACAACTATATGGACGGATAGAAGGCACCTATGCAGACTGATTTCATTGATATATTTTAGGCCATTTTCATTTTCTTTGTTCATTTTAATATGGCACACCCTGCAGACGCACTTTTTGAGCTCCCTTATTGAGAAGCGACTCTCTCTTGTTCATCACGATCACGAAAATTGAAATGTACATACACCTGGCTCGCAACTGCTTGATGCTAATATGTCCAGTCGTACCCCAGAACTATGCATCTCCTTGACTTCTAAGTATCAGAAGGCCAAAAAGATGGATCTTACGAGACATGAGATATATATCACGTAGTATTGGTAACATTAAAGGTCAACTCCTGCTAAAAATGACCAAAACTAGGTGTTGAGTACTTTCTATTTGACAAAAATAATGGCATGCCTATTCTTCAAGTCAATGATTTGTCGCACAATTCACGAGTGTACAGTCGGACCCAATCAGTTATAACATTGGCTTGTTTTAGATCCCAAAATACTCAATATTTCATCAACCAATTTTGAGATCGTTTGTTTGATGACTTACATATGTCTCTACTCTAGTCAATTCTGTTCTCATTTTGACAATAGGTTTAACACAAGTCTGATTAATCACCTTTTAACTGAACCACTCGCACTTTTTCCAAGCTACCACAGGCGGAAAAAACTGGGAGCGAGGCCCCAGCGCAACATTTAAAAAAGCGGCTACAAACCTGGATTACACTGTTCCATTATGCTGGAATGCCTTCAAACTTTTACCCTTTTCCTTAGAAAATTGATGAAAAAGCCAGCATGTTTTACAAACATTTCAATAAAAAACGACCCTTTTCAGTTTTTGGTAATTTTTGTAACTTCCACACTTTGATTCTTAATTCCGGTTTTATTTCTCATAAAGTTTTTTTTTTTTCAAATCCACTAAATCCAACAAGGCCATTAAATGAACCACTAAAATATATTGCAACATGGCTATTCATATTTCGAATTCAGTCATGTTATTCTTAGTTTCTTTTCCTTTTAGAAGGATTAAATGTGATCTCAAGTTTGCGATGTGAGGTCCGGACGAAAGAATCGCAAAACAGTGTTGCCAGATGCTTCCAAATCAAAAGTTTCGAATAAAATTATGGCAAATGCCAATTTATGGCAAAAACTTACCCCTCTATTGAAGCTTGTTCTAATTTCAAAACAGAAACAAAAACATCTTTGAAAATTGTCCAAAGAAAAATTCCTGATTTCCAGATTATCTTATTATTTAGAAGAACATTTTTGATCGTAAAATTCATTCTTGAGAGTGAGTTTCTATCTAAAACGTATTGCTTACTTTAAATCAAAACTGCCTTGGTTTCCAAATTTGTAAACTGAAGTACCTAGCCAAATCTGACCCTTCTTTACAAATTTTTGGGGATGATTCGTTCTTTCGTCCGGACCTCACATCGTCACAATTACCGTATTTTCTAGTTATTTATTTTGCTCTCAAAAAGGAGTAATAATTATGTTCGTGTGTGGAAATGTTTGTAAATCAAGAAAAATATACGCAGAGAATGACGTCGTTATGTAAGAGGAGTCAGAGGTTATTTAATGAAAGTAATGTACAATTTCCCGTTGCCCCTGTTATTTAATACATTGTCTCGAGGGAATCCAAACCATTTGAAGGTGAAGGCAAATATGAATTGTTACGTAAAACTACTGTTCGTCTGTGAACTAGTCGTTCTCATATCTGTGACGAAGCAAAACAAGAAAGAAGGAAGCTGGATAATGTTATAATGAATGATACACAAAGGATTGAATAACCAATAGAACGGAGGGTCTAATTTTTTCTTCAGGTTGCAGGTTCTCCAACACTTCAATACAATATAATTGACATATTGGCCTTGTCAATCAATCTGATTAATCCGTCTTGAGATGGATAACACAAGACATGATGAGATTTGCAGGATATCAAAAAAAAATACATAAGTTCCAGATTACATCGGTTTCTTGACAAGGTTGACTCCGCACAATATCCGACATATCCTTTAAACTGTGCTGTCTTGAGAGGAGACCTGGACTCTATACCCATTCAATTGCAAATTTTAAAGGAATTGAACCTCTAACTAGAAAAATATTTATGTCTAGGAAGAGTACAATGAATTCAAAAATTAATGGAGAGGGTTCATTTGCTCCTGAAAAGGTTAAATTTCGGCTCAGGAGGACCATTCCTCAATCTTGTCGACGAACCTTTAGAACTTTTGCATAATATCCCAAGGGATAAATCCCCTTGTATTAAAGAAAGAACCATACAATTTAGTGCTAACCACGAATTACTTTATTTATGTGAACTACTTAAACATTTATATGATATTTGGTGTGATAACGAATGAGGATTAGTAGATATGGATAACCAACCCTTGAACGTAAGGGTGATGAGTAGAGCGGCCGAAAATATTTAATTTTGAAGCCCAAATATTTAAATAATATTTAAGAAAAATACATCAAAATATTTAAAAAAATATTTAAATCACAACCAAATATTTAAAAAATATTTAAGTTCGTGAAGAGTTAAAAATGCAAATATTTAATGAAAAATTGGAAATGGCAGAAATATAAATAAACAAATCTTTCGAGCTAAACAATCATATTATGCAATTAGAATTGGTTATTCTTGACAGTCCCTATTTATACCCTACATTTAATTAATATTTTACTGCCTAAGGTTTGGTTGAATATTCAAACCAGAGTTTCCAATTTTTTTTCTTATTTGAGTTACGGTTTTCTGTTTTAGCTTTAAGTAATTTTCGAGGCCAAGCTGATCAAAATATTTATTTACCACGCAAATTTTTGATTTGAGTTTGCCTATTCCCCTCAAAAAGAATCGAAAAAAATCGGAAGATTTTGACAATGTAATCTTTGGAAAGGTCAGATTTTTTGTCAATATTTCAAAAGATTTACTAAAACTATGGAGATTCTTGAAATATTGCAATGAAAAAAGAGAGTTTCCTTTAATTTTGTAAGAAAAAGCCCTATTATTTAAAAACTGCTCAAAAACGCAAAATATTTAAATTAAATGTTTTATATTTAATAAATATTTTCGGCCGCTCTAGTGATGAGGATAAGTATTAAATGATTTGGCTTACCCTACCTTAAAGTTTTTAGAGAATCAGCTCGCATTGACTATGGCTATCCACGGCGTTTAATTGAGAGTGAGAAGTAATTTTTGCGTTCCAAAGACATTTGAGACCGTTTTGACGAGGAAAAATAGTGCCAACCATGAAAGTGAGTTTTGTTAATTAGGTCACGGGGTCAAAAATTGATACAATGTCACTTAAAACCCGCTTAAAAACATTTTCTGAATTTTTCTTTTCACTTATTACCAAGGTGGTCTCATGGTTGTCTGTGCCCGAAATATTTAAGAAATCTATTGAGCCCTTGTTCTAATTTGGGATAACAAAAGTCCGTTTGTGTCCTTCGGGAACTGTGTTCCAAAATAGCCATTTAAAATTGAACGGCTAAATAGATTTTACTAACATTTTGAACTATTATCGACCTAAATGGGCCTGACAATTAATTATCCCATAAGAAATTTTCATAAATAAGTGTTTAAGCCTATTTTAAGTGACTTTATATCAATTTTTTGGCCGTGACCTAACTGACACAATTCACTTTCTTATAGGGCATTGTTTCTTCATTTCAAAACTGGTCTCAAATGCCTTTAAAACTCAAAAATGACTTCTCAACCTCATTCAAACGCCGTGTATCCCCCATCTTAAAATAGTTGCCAACAAGGGCTAAGAGCTTTGTGAAAACTTTATTGCATTCAAAAATATGGAGTGTAAGACTTTTTGTGTCCGTGTATCTGAATAAACCTCGAATAAATGGTGAATCTAAAGTACAATCTAAAAGAAATGCCTCGTTTGAAAAACTATTGCCGATCAAGATTTGCAAACAGAGTGGCAGATATTTGTCGAATTCTTCGGAAGAGCATCTTTAGTTCATGTTTATTTCAAGTCTTGGATTTGCAAGTAAAACAAAACATGGTAATTTCTCTGGTATCAATCTGTTACCGGAAGTTAATATTTCAATTTTTCAACGCTTCTGACGCATTATTGGAATGATTGATTATCCATGAGTTCTCGTTGTCTTTTTTATTCTGTGCACTCTCTTGATCAATTTATCTTACTACTATTTTTTATCCTCACTATATTATCTTTGTTGTCTTCTTCCTTTTTACCTGGACTATAGAAGTGTGATTTTTGTGGTTTTTGTGCGTGTTTATTTACTGTCCGAGGTTTTTTATCCTTTTCATTTGCCAATAATCTTTCTTACACATTGTGTTTCTGAGTGGCTCTTATAAAAATAATTCAAGGAAGCCAGAGTGGCCACGCGTACTAGCGCGTTCTTAAAAGTGCCGAGTGTAAGTGCTTCCCCAGACGGCGTAGGTTCGAATCCTGTTGGGGGTCGGATTGAAGCTGTCGGGAGAAATCCGTCAAGGAAGCCAGAGTGGCCACGCGTACTAGCGCGTTCTTAAAAGTGCCGAGTGTAAGTGCTTCCCCAGACGGCGTAGGTTCGAGTCCTGTTGGGGGTCGGATTGAAGCTGTCGGGAGAAATCCTTTATAGTAGGCCATTGTCTAGAATTCCAAAGGTTAGGAAGAAGTTGTTCAAACGGAGTTGTCAGCTTTCGAATAGACTTCGACGTACTTCAAATCCATTTGTTGTAGCCAGCCTCCAAAGCAAATTGGATGTGGTCCAATCAAAAATTAGGGCCTCCATTGATTCCGATCAGTTAGAGAAGGAAAGTAGAGTGATCCAGGAGGTTAAGACTAATCCAAATGCGTTTTTCTCGTTTGCGAATACAAAGAGCAAAATGAAGCATCCTGCATCCTGTAGGACCTTTTGAGGTCGGCGGTAAAACCGTCAATGATAGTGAGGTTATGGCCAGTATGCTTGGAGATCAGTTCTCAAGTGTATTTTCAATTCCAAAAAGGGTAGACAGAGTAGGCCATGAGTGTAGCAATGTTGTTGATGAGACTGGCATTGATGGTCAGGATAATCGCCTGGAGGATCTGGTAGTCACAGATCAAGATGCTTTTGAGGCCATCAAGAGCTTAAAGCTCTCGAGTTCTCCTGGACCTGATGGTGTGACATCTCAGTTTCTGATGAAATGTTCACAGATTCTTGCCCCTGTTTTCTCCTATTTGATGCGTTGCATTTTAGATCAGGGCAAGTTTCCCTCCTCTCTAAAAGTAGCTCATGTCGTTCCAATTTTTAAGGGCGGAGATAAGTCACTCCCTAGTAATTATAGGCCCATTTCTCTGACCTCCAGCGTTGCAAAGGTTTTTGAGAAGATTATGAAGTCCAAGCTTGTAGATTATTTGGAAGTCCATGATTTAATTCCTTCTGGACAGCATGGGTTTCGAGCTCATTTTAGTACAGTAACCCAATTGGTTGATCATATTGACCAAATCATTGAAGGGCTCGAAAGTCATGAGTCAGTTGATGTAGTCTATCTTGACTTTGCCAAGGCCTTCGATAAGGTAGATCATGGTCTTTTGCTCGATCAACTCAAAGAGTTTGGGATCCAGGGTAAGGTCCTGACTTGGATTGATAGTTTCATAAGCGAAAGGAAGCAAATAGTTAAAGTCAAAGGATTATTTAGCGGCATGTATGATGTCAAGTCAGGTGTTCCGCAAGGTTCAATTTTAGGTCCGCTCTTGTTTGTTCTCTTTATTGCTCCTCTCCAGAATTTTAGAACAAAAGCCAGTATTTCTTCATATGCTGACGACACAAAATTAGTTTGTGGAAGGAATGGGCAGGACTCGAAATGTTTAGTTGAGGACTTGGAGAAG
>CM021312.1:8180684-8347715 GCA_010645155.1 Tigriopus japonicus | reverse complement strand
CTTAAAAACACCATGATTTTAAGTGAAATTCTCGTATGTTATTCCGTCTGGTTCTTTTTATTTCATTTTCTTTCATTAGATTGTATAGCAAATGTATTCCTGAAAAAACTGCAAGAACTTAGATCACTATTCTTACTCTCATCAAGAGAACACTTCTCTCCTCGCCCTGTAGTTAACAAGTAACGTTACAAGCAGAATCCTCCTTTGCTTTTCTTTTAACAAGTAAGTACTTCAATTTTTCTTTATTAGGGCGTTGAAAGCAAGACATAAAGCCCAAAATATGCAAATCATATCTCATTATAACGATTAACTTTGCGTTCTTAATTTTGGAGAGACTGGAAGAGCTTATAGATTATGGTGTTTTTTTCAACGATTGTCGCGCAGCCTGATAAGCCTACAAAGTTCAAAAATCGTGCCCGTAATTTAGACGTCTTCAAAATTTGCAAGGATTTTGGTGAAGAGACGTTTTCACTGATAACTTTGCTTAAGGTAACAGCAATTACACTTAAAAAAAGTGTGTATAGCATTTTTCTGGTTGATGGGTAATGCGTACTGCGTCTGTTAGCAATGCCGTAGACCGGGATTCGAATTGGGCAGACTGCTACCCTCAAAATGGAAGTCTTCAAAGTCAAAGCTTAGCGTAGAATCATCGTTCTCCCAATATTTACATACAACGTACCTAGAAAATACTTTTTAAAGGTCTTAAAACGTTTTCAGAACCTTGAATGCGTCTGACATTCCAATAATCCTATTCCAGCCTTCCAAATTGATTCTCATTATGACTGCCGTGCCAAAATGCCGGAGAATGTTGATGAATATTATCAATTACTGTATTGGTGACCTTTCACAATTTGGATTACTTTTGTTCAACATATTTTTAATTCGAATTAAGTGCCGTTCTAGATATTGGGTTTTGCGATTGGGGATAATCCATCGCTAAAAAATCATTTTTCCTAATGATTTATAGCCTCAGATGATTCATCAAAAAAGCAAGGGACTGCAAATGAGAGGGTTGCGTCAAATTGAGATTTAAGACATCTATCTTCACACACGGCCATTTGGACTCAGAAATTCATTAGCACGTCCATGATTCTCGAGAGAAATCTGGCATGGAACCGCTTTCTACAATCTCGTGATGAAAGATTCCCTATACTAAGAGAGTATGTGCATGAGATTTTTTGGCCCCAATCTCCCAGTCTTGCACAAGAAGAAAAAATGCTAAAAGTTTGTCAAAATACAAAACTTCCGCAAGTGAAAATGTAAGACAAACAAAATTCTTAGGAAAAGCATCAAATTGCAAAAGTAGTGATCTGACTGAAAATTCCGTATCAATTTAGTCTTGCGCCTTACTTTGCCGTACTTGTTTTTTATTGTTTTTCTCTTCTACCAGGTGCGGCTTAATGGCTCAACCATAAAAGTATTTAAATTTTCCACCACAACCGCTTAACATTTTGGCCTGGCAGTCAATATTTAGTGAGATTAAACCTTAATCTTCCAAACGTATTTTTTCAAAAAGTCAACATTGTTGACTCATTTTCTGAGTAAAATGCCGCCAAACAAGATCAGGGAAATTGTCATCGCGCGGATTTTGGCTGGAAACAGCCAGTCGGCCATGGCCAAGGCCTTGGGGATCAGTCTGAACACCGTCAAGAGCCACTGGAGGCTGTACAAGGAGCGAGGAAACACCGACAACCCAACTAGCCCTGGTAGTGCACGCACTACACGCACAGAGGAGACCATTGACCAGGTCAAGGTTGCCATAGACAAGAACCCCAATGTCAGCATCAGGGCCTTGGCAAGGAGGTTCAACATGGACGAGAGGGTCATGAGGAGGTTGTTGAAGGATGTTTTGGGCTTGAAGTCATTTGCAGTGGTAGGGGTGCAGCAGCTCACACCAGCACAACGCTAGGGGGGGCTGGAGAAGTGCACGACCATGATCAACAAGCTCAAGTCACTGCCAGCTGGGAAAGTGGTCATCTTCAGTGATGAGAAAGACTTTTTGATTGACAAGTACTTCAACAGTCGTAATCAGAGGACAATTGCCAGCCCTACCAAGACCGTTAAGCCCCAAAACAGGTTTGTTGGGCGCTCCAAATTCCCTGCCAAAGCCATGCTGTTTGGGTACGTTGGGAGTGATGGTCAAGTGTTCACTCCAATCTGAGTGAAAGGAACAATGGATCAGCATCAGTAAAAGAGGATTTTGTCCCACCAAGTTCTTCCCACCCTTGACAGAGTCTACGGCGCCAGGAATTATGTGTGGCAGCAAGATGGGGCCAGCTGCCACACCGCCAAGTCCGTCCTCAGCTACTTGGAGCGCAAATTGGGTTCTAGGGGGGGTCTGGTCAAAAGGAGTTTGGCCAGCAAATTCATGTAACCTGAACCCCCTAGATTACTCAATCTGGAACTACGTGGAAGCTAGGGCCTGCAAGACCAACCACAGCAACATCAACAGTCTGAAGCAAGCTGTGGAGAGGGAGTGGAATGACATGCCTCAGGAGTACGTGCACAAGGTGTGTCAGGCTTTCAGGAAGAGGTTGGAGGCATGTGTGGAGGCTGAGGGCGGCGTTTTTGAGAAGTAGAACGACAACAGGAACAACAAGAGCAAGATCATCATCACCAAGAAGCTATACATCACAACCAGAGCCTCCAGAGCCACCTACAGTTTTGCCGCTAAATTTGTCATTTTGTCCAAACAAGTGTTTGCCTCCTTTTTTCTTAAAAAATCGTTAATTTTTTGCCTATTTTGATGTTAATAACCGCAAAATGACCCTTGGCCTATTGGTGTACTTTTATTTTTACTGCTTGACCGTGTTTGACACCGTCCAGATCCTTATCAGGAGGATCAGCACTACCTGCTACCTATTTTGCACGGTCATCATGTTCAGAGCCGTAGACAAGCTCCATATAGTTGAAATAATCTGAAATTTGGTATGCAGCCCCTCAAAGGGTGTGTTTACAACATATTATAAGGGCAAAGTGGTACGTGAACTGGTTCATCTTCAGCAAGATCAATCAGGGCAGTATCGGTAAAAGTTGAGACTTTAAGCCGCACCCGGTACGTCTTTGAACTTGTGTTGAGATTTGTTTGAAGAGCTTAGTAGAGTAGAATCTCACGCTCTCTAATTATAGTGGCTCTATAATAGACTTCATTTGGTTCATCTTTCTACGCCTTATTGATGCTCAGAGGAGGTCGAATCCGTAGAAATTATCTCTCGGTGCTCATTATTGTTCTGTACCTAGTGACTTAATCAACACTTTATGTTTAATGATTTGGACGACAATGCAAGAATTAATGCGTCACTGCTGTGGTTATAATCCATCAAAAATGGCCCCATTTTCCTGTTTCTGAAATGCAATGGATGCAATAAGCTCACTTCAAAAGGATAATCAGTGATCAAAGATAAATCTAAAGGTCTCCTCCCCTGGTTGAACTATGAGAGTATTACTAAATCCTCCTACTAAGTTGGAGGATCCAATTATTTATCTAAACATTACTAGTTAAATTAGTGTTCAGACTCTTTTGATTGTCCTAAAAGTTAAAACCAAGTGGTCAAAATAATCAAATTCCAAAATTGGTATATGATCTCAAACCCTCTTAAATGTCTTAAACAAAACAAAATGAATACCAGTCGTATTTTTTGGCTATAAACATTTCTCAGACTTTCATGTCTAAATCAAGGTTTTTAGACACGTAGTGATGGGTCGAGTACGCTTTTGGTTGAATTAATGCCGAGATACCGGTTTCCGAAAATCTGGCGTTGTAAGAAGAAACAACCACATATTTCAAAGACCAAAAAGGCCCGTCCAGGGTTTGAAAATGCAACCTGCATTTTCACTTTTTTATCTGCATTAAAAACATTTCTTTTATTGTTCAATTGACAGAACGTGCTTGAATAATTTTAAACCTCGAGTTTTCACAAAGTCAAATTTCTTCTGAAAGAAGAAATTATATGCTTAGTTAATTTTGTGGTAATCTATTTTAAATTACATTTTGATTCAACTTATCTGTTATAGATAGATTTTTATTTATAAAAAAAAACATTTAATTCGACCTCCAAATCCACAAATACGAAATCATCTTCATCAAATCCGTGTTAGCTTAATTGCTTCAAACTTAAACAGATTCACGATGATTTTTTCAGTTGAATCCTAATCTGGCATATCATACAATTACTAATGTGAATAGCAAAAGTAACGTTGATGGGCGGGCCAATAACCAAAAGTTATCAAAGTCCTTTGTCAAAAATTGCTATTTCTTGTGGTTGAAACATGGTACTTCATTGCTGCAAAGGTAAGCAAATCTCCAACTTTTAGCACAAATGGTATGAGGTCAAATAAAAAAAAAGAGCTATTGATACAATTTGCTTTCCTATGTTTCTTCTATCTTCTTGAAAAAAGTGCAAGACGATTTTTTTCGGTTTCGTTTTATGGTCCTTTTTTAGTCAATATCTAAATTTAGAAAAAAATTCTTTTCAAATCCAGAGCAAAGAGCGAGCCAATATTTGGCCATTGTCCGGGTGTTTCTATTCCGTGTGTGTATTTCGACATTAATCAATCACGAGCCAATAATCTTTACACCGAAGCACTCCCATCTGCCATATGGTTTATTTTTAAGTGTATTTCTTGACGTGACGATGTGTTGCACCATTCTGGTTGGTTGGTTGGTTGGTTGGTTCCCCATTCATTCGTTTTCCACTCACTCATTTCACTTTAATGCACTCTGAGTGATGATGAAGCTGAGATTCTCATTGTGTAGTGTACTGGCACATAGGGGTCTTCATAGGTTAAAGCCAACAGCCAAAATGAATAACTAGCACGCAGAAAGTCTATCTTGGGAACCATTACAGTTTTCGTCACTTAGATAAACGTGATGTTGGAGATATTTTTATATCGTTTCACAAGTCACTTGAACTTGACTGAATGGCATTTTGTCAGATGTTATGAATGATTATCATTTTTTTTGTTCACAATGTGTCTTGTCTAAACAGCTTTGCTCGGGTCGCTCCCTTTGATCACGTGTCTTTCATAATGACTCGTTATTTTGAGCACATCAATAAAGTACAAAACAAAGTATTCTAGCACTTGTGGACGAACCTCAATTGCTTGCTGTCATTTTGCGTGGGGTTTCTTTAGGTGTTCCGTTTTTCAACTTTAATGAGAATATTTTTATCAAATTTCCTTTTTGCGTCAATATTTCGAACTTTTAGAAAATAAATTCACAACGAAATGCCCAAGTTTGCCGACGTCATGGCCCTTGTCGCTCAGCGTGGAAGGAGCACTATCTGGATCGGAAGTAAGGGAGGGCGAGAAGCCAGTGTCGGTGTCGACACCTCGACACCGACACCGGATTTTCCAGCTTTTGGTGTCAGTGTGGTCAACGGCCTTATTTATGTCACATACAAGGTTTCGTGATTTTTTTTATATAAATTCCAAACTTGTTCTACATCTTTCACAGCTGGTGTCGGTGTCATTGTCGATATTGACAAATTCTGCCGGTGTCGTGATCGCCGTCAATGGCAAAAATGCCGGTGACACACATCCTTAGACTGGAGCAGGGTTGCCAGGTGTTTTGAAGCCGACACTGCCATAAGTTGTCTGAAATACTGCCATTTACAGGCTGTTAGAGCGGGCATTTGGGTATACTAGATGGAGTGGAACAAGGTTATTCTTTACAAAAGAGAATAATTATTTTCCGACATATTCGGCGTATCTATTGCAGATTCTTTTTGGGCATGTTTGACCTCTTTTTCGCATATATTTGGACAGTTTTTGATGTGCTTACCGGATTTCAACAGCCCTACTGATAGGGCAAATGAAGTGGTTCAAATTTCCCACCAAAAACGGTGTGCTGACGCTAGACCATGGAGGAAAAAAGCGGGGACAAACAATCCTTGACCCACTACTACACTGACAAGAATATTTCCTTTGCTATATGCCATCTTAATAGTGGGATAAATTTTGTCACTAAACGAGGAAATTTCTGTTGCGCATTTACCTATGCCAAATACCGACTTGGATTATAAAACACAAGCCACAATTTCTTTCAATTCTGGTTAAAATCATTTCATCATTGCGGTGGTCAGTTATAACCCTGTCTGTTGGTCCCCGCTTGGCTTCTCCCATAGTCACGACAACAGTACTAAATGAGGGCGCTAAATTTGAAAACTTAAAAAATCAGCTACACTTCAATTAGTACTGTTTTGACATATATGCATGCAGTTTTACGTTCGGTTTACCAAGGATTTCTAGAATGATGATGAGTTTGTCTGGGGGGCCTCGTAAAAAGAAAAAAAAACATTTTGAAAGATAAAAAATTTATTTGAGAGGTTAATCGCCAGGTCCCACCTACTGAAGGAAAAATCAATCTTTCAATCTGTCTCACGCGAGGTTGCTAGCTTTAGGTTTGCCATCACCCCTTACATTGTGCACCATCTTGTGAAATCAAGAAGCATGTTCCCTTTGTATAGCACCCCTGAACCAAAGTCGAATAAAGCAAGGGGTGCCATTTGCGTTCACCTTTAGAAGAAAGCTTTGTTCCTCATTGCATTCAACTGAAAAATGCTACTAGACCTTGAAGGTCTACACAACACAACCTATCGTGATAAAGATTGGTGATTGGATTGCTTCCATCATTAGTCCCACCCTGAAACCATTTGGTTTGTTTTCATGGGGAGCCCTTCTTTTCTAGCTACCGGACGTCCATCAAACCAAAAAGGTCCTTGGGGTTTACCTATGAATTCATGTTAGCAGACCTGGACAAGATCTTGAACGTAGAGTTTGTTAAGAATAATATAACAGGGCACCCTGAATGAAGAAAATGAAAATCCCATAATTTGGACCATCAAGGACATCGACTAACAGCCTAAAAATGTTCTAAAATATCTGTCTGTAGCAACCCCTTCACTCGACTTCTCTTTTTAAATCAATTCGTTTTTAGTCGATCTGTCTTTTATTGTACGTGGTTCAACCACAGTTGACTATTGCCTTTGTACTACATAGTACGTCGTGTCACTAGACGAACAAATCATCTTGACATTATGTTTCTATTTAAGGGATGATCTGTCCTATGAGCCTTTCGAGACATAAAAAGTGCGATGACAAGCAATCGCGTCAAGCAAATGACACAAAATTAGCCGGCTTGCATTTACACACATCTCCCAATTATTCGAAATGTTGCCATTTTTCTGTCCCTCCACTTATCTCGTCAGAAAACACAAACCTCATTCTGGCTGACAAAAAAAACAATTAGATCCGGTTGTTCCCAAAGTTATATCGCAGTTCTCTCTAATTCATTACCGAACTCAATATGGTCAAGTGCATAACTAACGTTTGATTAAATCACTCACATTACTCAATTCCTAGTTAGATCATCCCTTCATTGTATGTACAATGAACATAATGGGTCTACGCCGAATCATTTGATCCTGTTCGAAGTGTCATCCACTTCCAAACCTATTTATACAGACATTCGTCCATCACAATGAGTTGGAATATATCCCCATCCCAATTACATGCATCACTTACCAGCATCACGAGAGGAATGTGAGGCAAATGGAATGTAGGAGGCGTTAATGGGTCCCACATTGATCCACACAATTGGAAAACAGACCGTCAAAAGAACATACACCCAAGGATGGTTCCAACCGCGACACATTGCACTTTTTTCCATGATCACCAAGCGTGCCAATGACTCGTTTTTTCAACTTGTCATGCCCTGAAAATGGTTAGAAAACCTGATTATCACCAACCAGTCTGCCTTTTTTACGACGAACTTAGTTCGATCATGTTCATCAAAAGTTTCTTGGATACTACAGAGTCATTGAAGTCAAATTAAGTCATAAGTTGACAGTTGCGAATACTATTGGCTAATGTTTGAAAAATACCTAAAATAGTTTCATAGCGTCATATTTTAAATGTGTCTAAAGCACTTAGTCTCAATATGACACAGAGCTCACTCACGTTTAAAAAGTTTCCGAGAAAATAGAATCTCGTGACTTTAAAAATGAATCGTTGTTTATGGGAGGTTAGTTTTTGATAGGGGTTTTCTCCCATACGATAATTTGATAATTTGTAATTACTGTGGCTTGCACTCGGATTCGGTTCTGAAGTTTGTAGACGAGAAGCTACAGACCAAAGATTGAGTGCCTTTCAAATGAATGAAACGTGACCTTCCAAGCCATTTCTAGGACATTTCATCCCCAACATGGAAAGTAAACCAGAAGTTTGGCTAAAATTATGGAGCAGACAAGAATATCATTCACTCAGATGTGGTTCCATTGTATTACCGCTTAATTAATCAACCCAAATTTGAGATGCCAAAAGACAACTTCTTAGCCCTCACAGTTGTTACATTCTTATTTTAAGTATTTTTAATTTCTTTTAAGTCTTGTCCATTACTCAACAAATGAGCCAGGTTTTGTACTTTGTAATACCAAATGAACTCTAAGTACACAAAAGCAGTCTCGATTGAGCCAAGTGAATGCATGCCAAATGAAATCGCATTTCATTCCCCCCCATAATCCATTCGGAGTTGGATCCGCGCAGAATTGATCCGACCCATTTTATTCAGCATTCTCTTTCCTGAGTGCACAGAAAAAGGCTCGGGAACGATCTTCGTCATTCATTGGATGGTAATTTGAAAGATAGGAGTGATATTTCGCGAGACCTTGACGGAAATGGCGGTTTCCTTGAGACGAAATCCGTAGACAAGGCAGAAGAAACGCTCATTACTAGTCCAACTTCAAAGGAAATGTGAGTGAAGTCGAGTCATAACTTTGAAAGTGTCATCGCATCTTTAATGTCAAAGCACCCCATCCCTTGTCAGCAGCAATCCAGAGATGGCATTCACAATAAGGCTAATCTCGTCATGAGATATTGTGAGAAGTCTGTCGTTTGTCATCTTTAACTATCTTCTCCATCCATTGAGGACGACAATCTTAGACAGAGAGCTAGCTGTCATCCATTGTTTAGGTCCGGTCTTCCTCGAGGGTTTGCCTCGTGACATCACAATATCACCACTTCAAACGTGATCGTGGGTAGATTGGATGGAGATAGAAATTCCTGAAAGCGGCTAGCTACGGGTTTGTCACACGATCGAGTGAACAAAACAAACGTACGTACATAATACATGGCTCTTTGTCGGTGCAAGTAAATCACGAGACTTTGAGGATATGTATAGAGACCATCAAATACACGTACGCACACCAAACTTCATAGCTAAACAATACCTACGCCGAAATGACAATCACTTTCTACCCACAATGAGTCTTTGTATCTTGTCCAAGTAAAATGATCGTACATTGAATTAGGGATTGGTGATGCAGGCCGTTTTAGCATCGACAATTCGGAACCACTAACACCGATAACAAAACGCACACCAAAACTATTTCTCGCATGTTTTTTAACCAAATAAATCACGAAACTTTGAGTGTTTTGACACCGAGACCGGTTTTGCAACATCCCTAGTCCGAGTAATTTTGGAGATCGGTAAATTAGTCTTAGTACAGTGGACTAATGATGAATGCATCAAGAATGTTGAATTAGGGAAAAGAGGGGCATTTCAAGTAGGTGGATGGATCACTTACTCTCTCGATTCGCCCACCTCTTTTGATTCCAGACCAGGGATTGCATCTTGGCATGACTGAGGTCATTTTGGACCGGAAATCTGGTCGTGCAATGACCTCTTTTTCTCCAATGGGATCGCCGGCAAATGAATATTTACTCAACAATAATCTCATGCCGGGAAGTCATTTGGAGTTTGCTTTTCGTGGATGTCTGATGTCTACTCGTTACGAACCAGAGCTAAATATGAAAAGTAGCTTTCCATGTTCAAGAACTATTTAAAATGACAGCATTTCTAAAAAAAATCCTAACAAATTTGTGCTTTACATTATTCAGGAATGCATTTTTCCAATATTTTGTTTTTATGGTGACCAATTTTTTTGGTTTTTTTGTCTACTAAACCCTTATTTAGTCGAAACGTTTAGTTTCGGTAAACAGCCGTAAAACATTAAAAGTTGATGTTACCCTTCGAAATTTAGTTTTGGCGTTTCATTTTTCCCAACAAACAAGTTTTGTATTAGGCCCAAAATAATGTACTTTTAATAAATGGCCAGAATGCACTTTAATTTTCTCTCATTGTTATGGAGCAGGGGTGTGCAAACCCTGGGCCGAGGGCCAAATGTGGCCCGCGAGCTGATTTCGCCTGGCCCGCGAAAGGATCTGTCATTGTCATGTCTGGTTTTGCATATGTAGGGTAGGTAGATTGTAAATTTTTATACTAGAATTTTTTTGCCGTTTTGGATGGTGTGGCCCGCGAGCGCCAACGGTCCGGCCAATTTGGCCCACTGATAAATAAGTTTGCACACCCCTGGTTATGGAGGATTTTGACCCAATCTTAAAAATGTTGCAAAAGAGGAGGCATATGCTAAGAGCTAATTAAGCATCTTTACTAAGAGCTAAGCTTATAAGACTTTTCTCTTTACCAGCCTTACCCTCTGCGCCATCTATAGGTGTCTACATTAGGCTTGAGCGTAGTCTACTCTGGCTTGAGTTAAAATCCTTCATTGAGCGAAGTCACATTAAAATCAATAAACCTTTCCAACGGAACATAACATCCCTAAATGCAACGATGCTTCAGATTGGATGTTTGGTCGTGAAACAACATAGTGACCAAAGGAATATTTACCAATTTTGACATCCTTGATCCGTGTAAATATTTATAAAAATGATGTCTCGCCGCTCAACAAACAAATGGAAGCTAGACTTCCGGTAACTTGGTTTTACATGGCCACATGAACCTTGAAACCGCCTTCGTCTGGGCACAAGGATCTTAATAATGTAAACCTTTTGTGTCCTTGGCTTGTGGAGCGTTTTTGATGCCAAGATATTGCTAACAGACCCCATTTGGAAATGCTTGAAAATATTCTTGGTGGTACACGCTGTTTATTTGGGCTTGAAAAGTCACTTCTAAGTTCCAGTGGGTTTTAAGACCCCTTTTGAGGTTTGAATGCGATACCACATTTGTATTTGAATTCGGATAATTGTGTCACAGACAACTGATACAAGATCACTTTAAAGATACTTAAGCACAATTTTTTTAACATTACCTTCTAATATAGTTTAGACGAAACAAACTTCTTTTTTGGCCCTTCAGGCAAGCTGAACAAAGAGGCCTTTTCGCAATATTTCAGAGCAACAAGTCTAAGAAGCCTTTCAATGATTTTTTGTAAAAATAACGTTATAGAGTTTTGGCACGTTATCTAATTAACCCAATGTAAATAAGTGATTGGCATTACATTTACATACTGAATTTGGTGTCAAATGCTTCTGGCATTCAAAAATAACTTCTCCAGCTCAAACCAAGATTGTGGTTATTCTAATCAATACAAACGAAGCCGTCGGCCAGCTTATTATTCTTGCATCTAAAAAAAAATAGAATAAGGGAGGACACGTACTGTCGTGGATAGCCACAAACCAGCTCCAGACTTCTCAGTTCTAGCTAAGCAGGCAGACGACGGCGACAGTTGTTTGATCCGTGACCTCTAGATGACGCAGGCTGTATTTTCTGGATTGACTCTGAGAATCAAACTTCAACAAGGATTTTGCCTTACAAACAGGGTAATGCCCTCTATGACGTTCCTTATGAAACTTATTATTATGGACGATGTGATTGTAGTATGGTTGGAGTGTGGTTGCTGACTAGATGTATTCTTCATAAAGACATGCGTATATATACAAATATATCAAGTGACTAGAACGAGCATGAGTAGATAGAAGAGAGCGGAGAATACAACATCTCCCTTTCAGGGGGGCAGGCAAGGTAAAATACAAAATAAATATAAGAATTCGATATCACAGGTTGTTTAACAAGATATCACAATAATGACTAGAATGATAAGATTTGACTAGAGGTAACCACATCTCCATCCCATCGTCCAGCATTGGCCACGAAATAGTCATCCGAGTCGGGGAAGGTCGTCGGCCGTCCCATACCTTGGCCGGGCCTCTTGACCGACCGACCGCTGCATCCACGGGCCTTCCGTTGCACCCACGGGCAGATCGCTGCAACCACGGGCCTTCCGCTGCACCGCCATGACGTAGGCTGCATCCACGGCCATCCCGCTGCACCACGTCCACCCGCTGCATCCACGGCCATCCCGCACGCACCACGGACCGGCGTCTTCCCGACCAAGGGGAGGGAGAGGGGCGAGGTTCTTCCACGATAATGGTGGCAACTACCGGCTGCGCCATGTAGTATGGTTGGAGTGTGGTTGCTGACTAGATGTATTCTTCATAAAGACATGCGTATATATACAAATATATCAAGTGACTAGAACGAGCATGAGTAGATAGAAGAGAGCAGAGAATACAACACCATCCTTTTTAGGAATGTTGTTAGGTAATCCCTCATAGAGGGCGGTTTTAGCGACGTCAAAATTGAGATATCTCTATTTTATTTATCTATGTGGCTAGCGCAGTTTCCTATAGTGAGAGAGGTCCCAGGTTCGATTCTCCTCCCCGACCTTTCTCAAGGAAACTTTTAGACGTTAATCCACCCTCACAAACGGAGAACCATTCTAATACCGGACTTGAAATTGCCTATCGGAAAAAATATTTGGACGATGTGATGGCTGGCATCGCTGGCCGGGCGAGGCTCAACCCTCCGACCCAAGCACCAACAATAAAAAAAAACTGAAATCATTTACCGTTGGATAGGAGCACCTTAGCAACCAGAGCTTTAGGCGTATGAAACTTATTGGTTCACCGATTCACTTGTTTATTGTTTATGAAGAACTGTATTTTTGTGTATTATACTTTAATGCATAAAACGTACAATTTTTCTATTTACGGGGGTTTGTATTCGATCCAAAAAATAGAAATCCTTGAAAGACCATCGGTTGGTTTGCCAAGATTTGTTTTTCAAATTGCAAGGTTAACGATAGCAAATGTGAATGGTCGAGACACCCAAATAAATAAAAACATAATTAGTTCTAGCTTGAAAGCTTACAGTTGAGAAAAAGCCCTGAGAAGTTTTCAGTCTTTATTCATCCGGATCCTGTTAACTGCAAAATACCAAACTTCTCGAATTTCCTAATTAAAGCACAACAACATCCTGTTGTTCGTATATCCGTAAAAGCAAGGCAATATTTTTAATAAATAACAACGGATTTCAACCCATTTTCATTACCTTAAACCAAAGCTAGCAGAAAGTCCAAATCCTGTTCGAAAAGACGTCTTCCCTCAACTTGTCCATTTCAGAGTTATTTAATCTGGTTTTCCGTAAAGAATGAAGTCGTTTGCACATGATTCAATTACATGAGCTCGAGTGATTTCCAAGAGCCTATCATTATTTACTTCATAATATCAAACCCACCTAAAACTCCCGTAAAATTGGTCAATCGAGGAAAAGGGGACACTTATTTAGATTCCAAGTAAATCATCTACGTACCCGAATAATCGAGTCTGATGTCGATCTTTACATGAACGGTTCGAGGATTTGATTTGATACATTGCAACGTGATATACTTTCCTTGAATTGGTTACATTTGAAGGAACGATTGTTTTCTTTCTTTACAGAAATATCCTAATACTGTTAAATGAAAATTTCTTTTACTTTTGTGCAAATCCAACGTTACCAATCAACTTGTCATTGATTTACCTTTTATGGTCATTTGCAACAAACGAAGTCATTATTTTTTTCTTTTGACAAGAGCGTTAGAAATATTTCAAACAGAAACTTTGACTCTGTGATCTGTTTTATTTCTCCCAAAAAGCATTTTTTGTGCCAAACTTCAACTCAAAATTCTTTCTTTGGTCCCGATTCATCACTACTCATAGATCAATTAAAAATGCATACCTGAATATTGTCCGTCATTGGTTGTTAATTTCAAGCTTTCTCCATCCCTTTTAAAGAATCACTGGGTTTGAATATGGCAAACTATTGTGTGACTAGGTTTATTGGTTCCTCACTTTGTTCACAAATAATGCGACTGTCTTCACAGAATTGGCACACACAATGAGGGTATTCTCCTTCACTCCTTTGGCGATGAGACCACGATGCAAGTCACACTTCCAAATGATGAGCTCAAGAAAAAATGTTCACCTCTGGACGACCAAGAAACGACTGATTCGCATCTTCCTCTTCCTTCTCTTCTCCATCTCTCCTCCCCTTTTGAAGCTCGTCTTTCTTTTCGTTTCATTTCATTTCTCTTCTCGGTCCTCGGAGGTATTCAAACACTTCCAAAGCCAAATCATCTCTTTGAAACCCCCTCAAAAACCCCACGGAGGGTGTATGAAGAGCTACATGTTTGATCAAAATCTGAATCTTTCTCAATTTCACTAAACCACCAAACACCACTCAAGGCATGTTAGGTAATATTTCATCCCGAGATAAGTTGATTTTGTGACTTTTCGTTGGACTTTGACCGCTGAAAAGATTTCGAGAACCATTTTGGGGAGAGTGGTAATAGGTGGAATGGCACATTGGGGAACCCTGAATGAGTGTGTGTGGCTGGTTTAGAGTAAGGGATGATTTTTTTTTTTCATATTTGGAAGTGTCTGGGGAGATGGAATGGGGAAGAGATGGGAAGGAATTAAGTTAGAAGTAAACAACATTCAGAGTTGAATGATATATCTCTTGGGTGGATTAGATTCCCAGGAAATGGCTGCCCAATTCCCACCTCTTTGAGGCTGAGGATTACCGAGAAACTCAAAGAGCAAACATCCAAATAGCGGTCAAATCTGCCGCTGAATGTCCATTTTATTAGATTTGTTGCCAACAGTGAATATTCTAGATATTCCTAGAATGTAATCTGAAAGGGTTGGAACGATGAAGTCCCAAATGATCTCGACGAAACAAGGATTGGCACTCAAGACAGGTGGGAGTGTTTTTTTCCCAAGTGGATATACTGTGATGGATGATTCGGGATTAAACTCTCAACTACAAAGGGATAGAGGAATCATTATTTGTCATGCTCGGATCGATTCAACCCCAACTTTTGAGATTCCAAGCCTTGGGTTCGTGTTCTGAGTCATTTTGGGGCCTATCCACCACAAATCAGAACGCTTTAGGAATATTAAAGTTCCTTTTCTCGTCCCTTATCGGTCAAAGAGGCACAATATTTTAGAGTCGCAATAAATGATAGGGGTCGTAGTACTAGACACTCTCACTCACACACCCGCTTCGTTTCATAAGAGTATGGTAGTGTGCGTATGCACGAGGTACTTTATCCATCCGTCCATTCAACCCATCAAACAAACCCCGGCGGAAAAAAGGATCGAGGCAATATCGTTGCTTCTCTTTGGAACGACTCATTTGTACAGAGTGTTCGTCAAAAACTGGTACTGCCATGTGATCACTTGACGTAAATTCCTACACACTCACACACCCAAGATCCCAACATGTGTTCTCGCTTGTGGAGTCTGATGTAGTTGGACGAAACTCGAAGATGACCCTGTATTACCTAACACAGTTCTTCTCCGTTCTCTCTTTAATGTCCACGGCTTCATTTTGGTTGACCAAATTTGGCTTTCTTCATCCATTCACAGATTTGGGGTGCAAAGGAAGATGAACATTGCCCCAAAAGTCAATCCACTTACTGCAGTTCTGAAAGGGCTTACGAAAACGTCTAAGCTCAAGATTGGTATTAGCAAATCACTTTCATGGCTTTGAGAGGTAATGATATAATCACTTTATGAAACGACCATCTCTTGTTTTAGACATATTGTTGACTTTGCAATCTGGTCCACTTGATCTCTGGCCACGTTGATGTGAGAATAGATCTAAAACATGCGGAAAGAAAACCATTTTTGAAGGGAGCTCTCTCGCTTTTCTTTCTCATTTGCCAAGGGGTTGGTTCATGAATCTGAATATGGACCACTGTTGAAATGGACTGGTTTTTGACTGCAGTCAAAGTGTTCTAAACACGAAATAAATCAATTCAAGGGTTAAGCAGTCCAACTTTGAGGGGTTCAAACTACCACTGTCCATAAATGTGCCGCATACGTATTGCTTAAGGAGTCCCTCAAGGAAACAAAAAGTTGACCTATTGTGGCGGATGAAATGGAAAGAGTGAATGGCAAATTTGCAAGCGTTTAAATTGATTAATCAGTGTCTTCAATGGTTAAATGTCCACCCACCAATTAATTGTACTTTTCTTTATCCCAGAAAAGTTATAAAACCAGTAAAACTTGCCACACAATGTAGGATTCTAAGCATGAAAAAGCGGTGTTAAAAGCTATGTAAGGGAATAAACGAAGCCAATCAAAATGCTACAGTACCTATTTGTTCATGGGAAACAAGCATCTCATGATTACAGTAATATTGCCCAACGATGAGCTCAATCCTGATGCCCTTTCAAATCAGATCATGCTCAGGTTTTATGGGGCTCTTCAAGTGTTCAAATGGAGGGAGATTTGATTGGGAAAACAATACTAAGAAAATCACAAAGGTCACAATGACCCCAATCAAGCCAAGCAAAACGGCTTAACATCCAACTCAGGTTTCACATCCATGGGGTTGGAGGTTGGGAAAATGAGCTTTGTATTTCTACTTACCTTCAAATACGAATTCCTCGACCAAGGAAAACAGTCACATTTGTTCATGTCAGCTGATTTGACCGCCATGAAAGGCATGAAAGGAGACAGAAAATAAAGTGTTCTGTGTAGCTCTTGTTGAATGGCATTCCACTCAGAATATCTGTCTGACGATTTCAAAGAGTTGTAATCTAAATCTCATTACGGCTAACGACATCTCTAACACATGCTTAACAAGACTAATGGCCAACCAGGCGGGCCAAACCATTCAAGCCAACCATGGAATGGATCTCATGGTGCCAACCTGAAATTTCTCATTATCACCAACGTGAACGAATATGGGTACGAATGATAAAAAGTGTCCAACAATTTTGTCAACGTCAACATTTCTGGGCTTGCGTGGCCAACCAAGGATTTGAATGGCTTAAAAAACCAACAGTCATTGGTTTCTTGTGAAGATAATTAAAAAACTCACTCTCAAGGAAATCACAACCTTGCTTCGAATCGATCTCAACACACTCTCATAATCATTATTCAACGAGTGTACCTGTTATGCACTCCATCTGGTCTGAAATATAAATGTTGTCATTGATAATCTTATGCAAGTCTTTCTGGCGAACTTATTGACCGTTTACCAACGACAAATCCAAAGTTACGTAGGTATTTTTCACCGGTTGGAGCGTATTTGAGTGAACTGCGGGCATTGCACCCTCCAGAATTTATTGCTATTGGGTTTCTACCCCGAAGAGAGTGAGATTGGAGATCACCTCATCCTGAGCGTATGTAGTCTTCTTAATAAATTAGGCGCAAACACTCCAACCATCATCTTCTGGTGACCTCAATAATGAGCTTGGACTTCTTAACGCGAGCCGATACACATATACGTAGCTCTAAAAATTTGGTTGTTGAACATGATCAATAACCGAATTACGGTGAATGAAAGTGTTTGAGTCTGATTCTGTTGTTTGAGCCTTTGAATCGAATAAACAGGTTCATACACCAAAGTCATCCAATCATCCAACTCCATAAATGACGTGACAGAGTAGATGAGACCAAGACGAACTCGCTTCGGTTGAGACGAGGGTGCTTCATAAAAGCATTTTCTCAGATCAAATCTTAAGGAGCCTGGTCTTCTTTCTTGCTTCTGCTGGACGACACTCGTAAAATTAGAGAGAACGAGATACCTTTGTTACACCAGTCGCCCTAAAACGAATACTAGAGGGTGGCCCGTTCTAATGACTTCCTTAAATTGTCCCAATACGTCAGTTTGAAATGGTGGCTGTATGTATGGAAGTGACATCAAGGGATAAGTAAGATCATTCATCGATCTTAGGCAAAGTACAGTCTTCTATCCCTCGTTAATCGAGTACTGGGAACTAAGTGTGAAAAAAAGTCAAGATCTTGACATCCAGTGTGGAATTCCCTAGAAAGAAAAGGACGGGTTAAGGGTATTCCAAAGAGAAATCTAGAGTACCTCGAAGTGGTTCAAGGCTTTATGCGGCCTTGTCAAAGTGATTCTATCGCCCTTGCCTTCGGTAGGGATTTGAATTATATAATGAAATCAGATTGTGGCGTTAAATTTTGGAGAATTGTCGGTTTTTGAGTGACAGGTTCGAAAGATTATCTCCTTTTGATAGAAAAATTTGGACGCATGATGTCACATTTGACGCCAGGAGTTTATCATGATTTCATTATTTTAAAACAAAGGCCAGCTAAGGCCGAAGTAACCGTTAGAACCTTGGCTTTACGTTAGCCAACGAAACCTAAAGCGGATATTTTCTTAGTAAGCCGGTTTCAATTCCGGATGTGGTTAAGTCTTTTGCAGTAAAAACTCTCACTTCCCGTCGTAGACTTTTTTTGGTCTATCACTAACTTAAAACGACAGTTTACAAGAGCATTCAATATTTCCCAGTGAAATTTATTGTACCTTAAGTTAAAACTAATTACATGTTTATTCTCCCCCATATCTATTTAATGATACTTTTCATTTCAAATATTGTACACACACAAATGACTCACAAAAGGTAACAAATGTCGACTGTTGATTGGCATGTTTAAATATATTAAAAGGTTGAGCAAGAAATTTGCATGAAATACCTGATCCTAGAGCTTGGTGCTAACAAGAATATGAGTGTAGTACAGAATTTAATACTAATAATTACATGAACTGTTATCTACCAAATCTTTGATATTTTGGGTTTAACCCAATCTCTCTTTCATAACCATATTTGGTTCCTGAATATTGAATGTACAAAGATAAGACTAATTGTGATGAGCTATCTTAAAGGCAGTTGGACATGTTATTGCAAATAAACATTAAAAATTACAGAACAATGGCATCATGGGTCTGTAAACGCTAAATCACTGATTTTCTGCATCAGATAAGCCAGTGTCAAAAAGTTAGATTCATTCATACATTTTACTGCGTTTCAAATAATTATCATCATTCCAGGAAGTATGAAATTAGATTTCAATTAAACGAGAGGTTGACCTGAAATTACATAAGCTGAGTTAATACGATGGATAAATAGACGCCAAATAACAAACTCTGACTAAAGATCCTCATGACAAAGATACGTCAACTAGGTCGAGTTGTTGGGCTTTTTTCAAGCTTCAAATGCTTGCCGTTGTTGTCGTCACCATCAAACCAGGAAGTTCAAGATAAAACGAAATTCGATCTTCCAATCAGTTTAAGTAATTCATGCCAATAAGGACCAATTCAGTTATCATATTGCATAATAGGCAGTGCTTGAGCTCTTGCTTCAATATATTTTGGGTCAAAGGCTCCTATTGGCTGCATTTTTATTCTTACACTTCTTGGTTTGTTGGGCTTCTTTGAAGCTTCCCGTTAAAGCCACTTGTCGCTAGGGTCAAGTTGGTGTATTGAACTTGACTACGACACTGATTATTGAAACATTGCTTTCAACAAAAGACATTTAAAACAAAAATCACGTCTCTTAAAATCAAAACTTCTGCATTATCATAATCGAGAGCAAAGACATGTGTGAATCCTAAATGTCGTTGGAGAAAGAACCTTCCTTTTTCTGATGAGAATTGAATAAACCGAAAAGGAATGTAGCTTCAAGGCAACAGGTTCATCGGATGAACCGCCTTTCTTCCAACCCTAATCTGAAAATATGAATGCGTGGGTGGGTCGGCTCTTGTTAGACCTCCTAAATGTGACAACCATTAAACCGTAGAGTATATCCTCTTTTGTTGAAGCTGAAGCATTCATTCCAATGTCTAACTCAATTTCAATTCTCGCACAGTACAGCAGGACAATTTTACAGCTGAAACAAAAATTCTAGCGTTTTAAACCAAGACACTCGTGGTCTAGAACCAAGAGTGATACAAGTACTTTCTGATGAGGCACTTAAAAAGCATCCGGTATTTGAGCACCATTACTCTTGTCATAATTGTTGTACTTCATTAAGTAAGAAACCCGTGTATGTCATCCTTTGTTTGACTGGTTCAATCTGGATCCCTTCAAATCTTATCTTGGAGATGAACTAGATTGAATCGACAGACTCTCAACAATTGAGGGATTTTCTCTTGGCAAACCTCCTTCCGCCTATGTATTTGAGTTGAGTAGAGATTTAATGTTCGTAGTAAACGTCATTTCTACTACTCAGATTTCAAAGCCCACTTGCGACATTGCCAATCAATCAAAGTACGACAAGCGAGATATGGGATGTCCAAAATGCAGAAATTTGTTTGTGAGTCGTAGTTGTCAATTTTCTGCCGTACCAATGAGCAGCAAGCAATCTCATGCATCGTTGGCGTTGGAAAAGATATCCAAACCAAATGCATCTCGATGTTTTTAATTCCGTGCTCAAACTAGGTTCGTACCATATTAAAGGAGATGATTGGGAACGGATCTGAGGCTCAAACGGTAACGATGGCTGGGACTCGTCGAAGGATGAAATGAATCAAATGTTGAGCTCATAATGATATCTTTAATCTTCTTCAACGGTATAACCCTCCGTAGAACATTAGAGAACAATGAACAAAGTGAAATAATAAATCCGTCGTTGCTTGTCTAACAAAACATTGGCAGAGAGCAACCTCCCAACGCAAAGGGATCATAGATAAAAATGGGAGACAATATTATAGGACAAGGGGGTTGACCGACCACGGGATGGTTAAATCAATGACGGAGATAATCCAGTTAAGTTTTTGGGATATGCATCTGGATCCATCGGTGTAAATGGTGTGGGGGTGAAGTCCAAGTTTTGTACCCACTGATGAATGATTTGATTCACATGGCATGTTTCAAATGCTTTTGCAAGGTAAATTGCAGCCTAAGCGCCGGAATGTGTGAGTGAATCGGTCCAGGTACTTTCTGCGTGAATTCCATAGATATAAAACAGAGGACAATCGCCATGAGAGAGGGGAGGGCGTGTGAAAATATCATTGATACTGCTTTGGTATGCTGTGTGTAGTTAGAATTGTTATTTAGTATGTGTCGGTGCTTGTCCACCGGCCGCTAGATTCAGACGGTCCGGTTTATTCTGGAGATGGGATCATTCAAGACTTCTTCATCGCTTATTATTTGCTTTCCTTGGAGTGGACTCCAACCTTCCAATCCTTTGTCGAGATGGAAAGATTTCACAGATTGCGTCTCCTCAATGGACATCCCGATGTTTTCGGGCCCGAGTAACAACTCGTGCACTCAAAGTCTAGATCTCCGCACTCGGAGAAGAAAAAACAAAAGTGACGAAATAACCGTGATGGAGTGCCGGATCCCTCGTGCCATGTGAAGTAATTGCAACTCTCTTGAGCATCACACATTTTTTGACAAGTATAGATATCCTCCACCTGAAAAGAATCATAAAGAACATGGATGAGAATCGAGTGAAAAGTCACGCAACCTATCCACAAACTGGACCAAAGTCAAAGGCCTACCAATCTGACTCTGGAATCTAGAACACTGTCCATGGAGACTGATTTAGATCGTCATTAGTTCTCGGAATATTCTATTGCCCATTAGCAATGAAGTTGGAAATTATCAAAGACATATGGCGTGATGTTATCAATGATGTCTTTGAACTCACAACAAATTTGTCCACAACGCAGTAATTTGAAACATGTCGTCGTCGCTAACTGAAGTACCCACTTTGTTTTCTTTCAAGCTAATTTTGATTTTACAGATGTCAGTGCATGCATATCTATCACTTTGGGAGCAGGCGCTTCCCTTCCATTGCAACAATCCTGTCTATTAAACCAGACTGAGAACTAGAACAAGAAGGAAAATGAACCCAACTCTCAAATGTCAAGGAATTAGCAGGCATTGACTTTAAAAAAGATGAGTGACCACATTTCAAGTCAAGGAGGCCAGCCAGCCAGCAGCATTGAATGCTAACTTGATCACTTTTTGAATGCCAAACCTCTGACACATTTGGTGCAACATACACTCAAAGTTTAACCCCTTCAGAATTGTTAGCCCGGATTGCCACAAGTTTGAAGTCTGATCCATTCAACTTGTCTTGTGAAGAAGATGAAATTCTAGTTCAAAACTTTCCTATTTCATGGAAATTTGATTCATGAGGTAACTGACCTATTTCAATTTTCTCATTGCCATTCTCATTTTCATAACTTGGATATTCCTCTTTTTCCCATCGCCAAAGCTCGTGAAATAGCTTCAATCAAGAAAAGATATGCATATATCTTGACCCCAATACTCGACACTGTTTTGTTAAACTGTCTACATTAGACACTAATAATTTTAACAATTCAAGAATTGATCTCACCTCTGTGATCCATCCAACCAGATCTGCTGAACAGCCAAATTGTCGAACGCACGAGGCTGTTCGATCAAAAATCACAAAAGAATGTGCGTGTGAAAGGAGTAGGCTCATGACGAAGGCCAGCACTAGAGACACTTTGTGTAGAATATTGATGTCCATTATAGTAGTAGTCCGGAGAGGTTAAGAAATTCCGGCACTGAATGACTCTGTTTCTCAAAGCAGCAACTGTGACCTATTACTGTCGAATGCTCATCATATGAAAGCAAGAAGAATGGAGTTAGCAAGTTTTTGGATTGTACCACACGAGTTGTACCGTCTTAAACTGTTCACAAGGGAATGAGTAACATGGTCGAGGATTCGGATTCTTTATAGACTGAAACAGTGGCTCATTGGTTTAACGTCAGTACACAAACTCTGGATCTGTCACCGGTTTCCACTCGACCAACCACCGTTTGTAGAGAGAGACTCGTGGATTTGAAGTGGAGGCCCTTCGTTCTCTTGAAGGTACGAGAACAATTGAAGCCTTGGCAAACAGGTGGAACACGGATCACAAAAAGGCTTGTTTGACGCTCTTCAAATTGGAACGCTAACTTGCTCAGTTGATGTGATGCGTTTGCTGCTTTGGCATCGACTGCTTAAGAGAGTGGTGGGCGGGAGTGAGGATAATTATGGGATGGATGCTTACTACACGAAACAAGACATTACTCTAGGCTCAAGCAGATCAAGAAATGATGAACTCTAGAAAAAAGCTTGATCTCAAACACGAAGTCGCAACCGGCCAAGCTAAATGCAAACTTGTTCTTGAAACGGCATAACTGTGAAAACGGAGTTGTTTACTATTGCACTGCTGGCTCGTCGTACTAACAGTACACAGTAAGATGGACAGTATTTCCCGCGTAGACCTGTCAATCAAACTGAATGGATTCCGATGAGACTTATACATTGCATCAGCGTATCCCGAGATTTCAGCAAGGCACAACATGGACGACGGACGTACAATCACTTTTGATCTACAGTACTTGAACGGCCATTCATCTAAATCTTGTTTTTTTTGAAAAAGTGATGAATCTCAAAAGTTTTCTTTCGAAATTTAGATTTCGTTTGAGCATAAAGAAACTAAAAGCAGGCAAGAGTGTCAATTTGTCTAAAAACAATTAAAGTCTATGTTGCTGAAACTCATTTAAGAATGTAAAACGTAGCACGTGACGAACCGAAAGCGTTTTCGGCAAAACTTTCGGTTTTGATTGAAACAAATCCAAGAGCAGGATTAGAGTTTGCGAGAAAAATAGAAGCTTTGTTTTAAAAATTTCTTTGCCCAATTGTCAACACCAAAATTTAAGGCATGTTATGTATGTTTGTGATTTTGTGACCATTGGATGAGTGTAATCGGACAAGTTCAGCTGGGGATTCTGGGGCCAAAATGGCTAGGGATGCGTCAGAGTCTAGGCTAGTCTTCCCGAACACTGAATTAAAATTCTCGAGCCTAATTTGCATTCTTCGTTTTGACAATGATTCGAAACAAAAACTTTTCCCTCACGTAACAAACTAAAACTATGAAACGCCCGAGCCTAAAAGTTTTGATCAATCCCTAATCAGTTTGGCCCCAAATCCCTGGCTGAATACTACTCTCGGCTTTGGCTTCGGGTACGCCCTGTTTTGGGCAATCAAATTTTAAATTAATACAATTCTAAACAATGATACATTTTTATCCTTGTTTTTTATTATCTAGACCCAAAGAAACCTTGACAAGGAACAAAAACATTCTCTCAAGGAATTCTGTTTGAGTGTTTGGTCACCAATCAACCAATGAAAGTTGGACTTTATTGGTATTGCTTTTGCTTGCCTTAACTTATTCATGATGAAGTCTATAATGGGAAAAAGATTGATCAATGAAAATGATACAAAAATATCCTTAATTGCGAGTGACGTACGAAAATAGATTAATTTGATGGTTTGATATTTTTGTAGTTTCTCAGCATCAATGACCCGTGTGATTGCGTCGTTTGTATTGTATCCTTGTCATACCTTTCGCTTTCACGTTGCAGGTTTGTTACATATATTTCTAAAATAGTCCACAGTGTCTCTCCTCCTTTTGGGTCAAGGTCCACCAAATTTGACTTTGTGAAGTCCGGGAATTATCAAAGAACCCTAAGACCACGAGTACAGTGCTTTAAATGCACTCGGGTCCACTTTTTTGGAATTTCCCCATAACTCCTGTGCCTGCTAGTTGGCGATCCATTCTTTAGAGCAGGGGTCGGCAACTACTTTTGGGCTGGTTAAGGCCCACAAATTAGTTTACATGTTGGCAGGTGCCACCAAACAGACGTTGGTAGGTTCAGGGGCCTACAAATTAACAATCAAAGAGCTTTGGGCCCACGAGCACAGTACTATGGGCGGCTCCAAGGCCCACTATTTTGAACTTTCCTCATAGCTCCTGGGCTCACCAAAGACCGCTCTTGGGCCGACATGTGGGCCGCGACCCACCGGCTCACCGGCTGCCTACCCCTGCTCTAGATGAACAAATGAACAGAACAAAATATCTTAGAACAGAAATAACAGAATCAGCTCGCACCAAGGGGTCAGATCTCATTAAGGGACAACATGGTGCTTTCTTGAATCAATAAAAGGTTATTCTTTCTTGCCCAATTTGAAAAACCACTAAATTTTGCCACACAACAAGAACACTCCAAAAATGTGAAATATAGTAACGGAAGACTGCGTGAGAGGCCTCAATCGATTCTCCATTAAGACCTTTCTCAGGGATTTGACTTTACTACACTATGGCAGTTTTGCGGCTGTTTTGCAAAATCCACAATTTTTATTGTCTCTCGTTTCGATACTTTTCACTTGCACGAACTTTTACCGATATTTTCCTTGATGCCATTCTTGATGTTTCAATCATTTAGAACTTCATCAGAGAGAAATTGTCTCAGACATTAGATGTCCTCAGACGTCATAGATCCACTTTGGACATTCATTGCAATTACCATTGTGAATGTTAAATGTACTTTTGACAAAGTCCCGCGTGATGTTCAATCTTTAAATTCTAAGGAGTATTGTGAAAGCCAAAAAATGTAGAATTAAGCCATTTTAGGATCTGACGGTTATAAAATTGCCCGCTTTCTTAAAATGTTCCAAAGGAATCGATAGTCTTGAAGAGATTACTTTCTATTCACTCACCTCTTGCATAGTAGGACTTGCTTCATCATATTTCAATTGTAAAAGTATGAAAACGTTCTTTTTAAAAGACACTTGATTGAGCAATGAACCTAGCAAAAAACTCTTGCTTTAAAAGTAACTTACAAATTCAGCTGAGGCAAGATTGCGTATAGACAATTATGGTTGAACATTTGGATTGTTGGTGCAAGGGTCGGAGGGTTGAGCCTCGCCCGGCCAGCGAAGCCAGTCATCACATCGTCCAGAATTTTTTCCGATGGGCAATCTCATGTCCGGTATCAGAATGGTTCTCCGTCTGTGGGCGTGGATTTAACGTCTAAAAGTTTCCTTGAGAAAGGTCGGGGAGGAGAATCGAACCTGGGACCTCTCTCACTATAGGAAACTGCGCTAACCACGACGCCACGTCTCCTCCCTAAAGAGGAAAATATTTTACTCTTCTATTGTAGAGGTCAGTCTTGGCAATATATTAGGACATGAAGCTACGTAATAAGGCCAGAGTGGTCTTGTTAAGGATACAGTTCCAATTTATGTAGTATGTCGAGGGTCGTCAACCTTGAGGCTCGTCGGTCGCCGATGGAAGTTCATTGACTCCGCCAATCGATCCCTGAGCACGCCAATTATACTATGGAATTAATTTCAAACCGACGGAATGCCGATTGATCCATTTTCAAGAATTGAATCGTCATTCTGTCGAGTATGAGTTTTCTTTCCCGAGTCAAATTGTCATCTGATTAACTTTGTCTCAAGCTCTCGATGAACTGGGACAGTCTAGCGTCTAAATAAAGACACTCCAATAATGCCACCAAAATTGGGTCATTTCATTTGGAGACCCCGATCCGAAAAATATCTCAAACTTTACTGCCATCAAACGAGAACAATTCAAGTCTTTTTTCCCACTTTGGAAGAGGAACGTTCTCGCACACGATCCAAACTCGTTTATGTATATTTTTCAGACAGAGTATTGGCGCTGACCTTGGAAAAACGATTGGCACTAGTGCGCACGTATTTAGTATGTTAGGAATGATTTCATTTGCCGTCACGTTAACATGAGTTGAGCACTCAACAGGTGACATGTGACTCAATTCTGGAAATTGTGAAGGCATTGATCGCAGCACCGTTCACGACATGACAAGCATTCCAACAATATGACAGTTGCCCCCATAAACTACTACTACTACACGAGAGAAGCTATTTTCATATCGAAGCGGTCACGAGGCATTGGACTTAATTGTTTCATTATTGGGTCAAACCATGAATGCGGAGCTTGCGAGGTTTCTGCTGGATAGAACTAACCAACCAACCAACCAACCAACGAAGACCAACAAGGATGGCTTGGTCCGGTTTTGTGTTTCGCAATGTTCTTGCAACTCATTTAAAAACGACTATGACACACAAACAGGGGTGGGCACTATTATGGGTGTCAATAAAATGGGTAGTCAGATAGTATGTTATCAATGAATTGCCTTAATACTTACTAAATACTTTCTTAAAATACTTCAGAAATGGACTCGAGCTGGCCATTTCAAAACTTGTAAAAGAATGTTATGAATTTAGACATGTGACCCAAAACTTTTCATTTAAAGTTTGACTTGACAAACAAAAAATTTGGCCCTGAATGAATGAACAACGAACTAAACAATGAGGACGAAAAAAGTGCTTAAAAATTCCTTCTCAATTTGTCATTTTGAGGATGAAAAATTTGGTCTGTTTTCTATACAAATTAATTATTTCATTAATCAATTCTTATTTTTTATCTTACTATTGGGCCTCGTTATTTCCTCTTGAAAAACTGTGATGATCATTTGTCTAGTGATATTAATTTTGAAAAAACAATCATTTTGGTCCTAGGAACGAAAATTATTTTTATCTCGCTCAAATTTCTAGAAGATTCAAAAAACACCCAAAAATGTTTGCTCTAGTCTTAAGCAAAAACATTTTAAGCCTCACTCTACTGATGAGGTTTCCTTCCAGCCCTTTGAATAATTCCAAACCACATTTTTACGGTTTAAATCTTGCGCGAGAAAAAAAATCCTTGCCCTATGTTGTCCAATGTGGCTTCTGAGCGTAGAAAAACATAGGATTGGTGGGTGGATGTGGGATGAAAAAGAAATAATATACTATTACGTACCCTCAAACGTTTTGTTGTGAACGAGGGTAAGTTCCATCCATGATATTTGGAGATTGGAATGCATATTCCTTTGTTTGAAACCAATTAGGATTCCAACGATCAATGACTTTCGGTATTCAAAAACACGAGACCGGACAAGTTTGTGATCTACATAGGAATAAAGAACGATCCAATTGATTACCATAAGTGCTATTCATTGAGTTCCAAAGAACACTGAATCAAGATTTCGATTGATTTCGGAGCTCTCTGAAGTGTTAGTCAACCATCATATTTCCCGAAACCTCAACCTCGTGCCTGATCCTTGAGAAAGTATTTAAGAAGTACTGATGTTTTGCATTTTAGATTTATTGTGGTGTTCGTATATGTATCTTGATTACACGAGAAGCTATTTATGAAAAGACACTTAGATTATTTAAAAATAGTGATCCTGAAATTTTAAAGACGAAATGAACGCAAGACGAGTTCCTGAGAAAAAGTGTAGTTTCCTTCAAATTTGCGTCGTTGAACTCTTGACCACATTTCAGGCCTTTGGCATCAAAGTACTTGCAGAATGTAAAAACATGTACCATGCTTGAGAAACTTCACTGGGTAAAGCCCCCCCAAGAGATTTTATCACTATAAAGAGTACAAAACAAGCACTTCAACACTTCTGCAATGTGTGTCATTTCTGAGATTTTCCCGCTCAAGGACGATAATACACTAGGACCATGTTTCATCAGAGATGTCAAAATATAAGCGGATGAGAAAAACATTTTGCGTAAATGTATTCTTACAAAAACTACTTTAAACAAAAAAAAGGTATTGATCGCAATAAATCAATTTAGCTCTCATTTGTCTCTCTATTACAATATGATGGAAAGTTAAAGTTTTGGGCATACAGAAATCAATACTGCCTTCTTTATCAGGCTTCTTCGTTGTCCTCGTCCTCAACGGATATATTAGGGATGGGTCCGGATAGAATGATCCGGCTCAGTATCGGATCGGATTGGTTCCGAGGTCGGCCCGTTGTGAGTCGGATCCAAAAATATAGAAACAATTTCAGGGTCGGAACCGACTACTATTTTTCATTTTCTTACATAAGGCCAAATTCCAGCGTTTTACGGCACTTCTCTAAACCAATTCACCATTCTCTAAACCAAGGGTGGGCAACCACTTTCGGGTCTAGGCCCATAAATTTCTATGAAGAATTAATTCCCAATAAAAATATTGTCATTGATATTAAGAGACGTGATATCAAGCCCAGTAATGTTAGAAAATGTTTCTATAATACCTTGCATGAGCCGGATCCGATTCGAGCCGGATATGAGGCGGATCCAAACTTTTGATTTCGGTTCCGAACCAAACTGACCCGATTCTTCAAGTCACCAAACTGACCTTGACCGGGAACCGAAAAATATTGTCCCGACCTATGCCTACTTGTAAGGTAATAACTTTTTAAAGCAAGATTTGAAAAATTATCAAATAACATTCTTGACCAATCCACTATTCAAGGGTTGTCCAGATCTGCCAACAATAACTCTATGATAGGCCAAATATCATATAAATGTTAACTTTGAACACTAATTTATGATTTATTTCATTAACAGGTAATCCCATTCGTTGTAAAGTTAACAAGAAAATCCGTAATCAACAACGAAAAAACTCTACATAAGTAAGAACGAGGAGTTAAAAGCGCAAAACTATTTTCCAACTAATCCGTTTCCAGGTTTTGCCACCATGAACCATTTGTATTGTGTTTGGCCCAAAATTCCTGGGTTGTCGTGACGAAACCTCTTCCGTTCAACATCCGTAAACTTTTGGAGAAATCGTCCCTGATCTTAAAAGTAGCGTCTTACGCTCATGACAAGATTTAAAGCATGGGTAGGCAACCAGTGTGCCGCAGCCCACATGTGGGCCCAAGGGTGGTGTTTGGTGGGCGCAGGAGCTTTGGAAAAGGTCCAAAATAGTGGGCCCGCGAGACATCCATAGTACTGTATTCGTGGGCCCAAAGCTCTTCGGTCGTTAATTTGTGGGCCCCTGAACCTACCACCGTTTTTTGTGGGCCCCTGACAACATGTAAACAAATTTGTGGGCCCAAAACTGGTTACCCACCCATGGTTACAGAATGGTTATGGTTAAAGTGCTGTAAAACGCTGGAATTCTTAAAACGAAAAGTATATGTTGCTCGGATTTTGAAACTATTTTCAAATGATAATCTGATCGCCCCTTTACCCCAAATAACTTGCTTATCTTTCTTTAGTAATTTCCTGGATTTTTTTATTGTATATATTCATGCATTCCTCAACCTATTTTACTTCCCTGTTCATTCATGACAAACGTTCATTTTTCTGCACTTACTTTTAAATTTTACTATTCTTTAATTCAATTCTTTTGATTTTTTTACAAGAATTGGTTTTTGGAGCTTGGGAACAATATTTTTGAAAAGAAACTTTTGGTTTGAAGGTACATGAACAATCAAGAAGCAGATTTGACGGGTCTGTAAACAATGAACTTTGATGATCAAATTTTTCAAGAGTAAGGATCTAATAACAAAAAAGAAATGAACACTAAAACTGCGTGATTGTAATTTCCTACTGTTATGCGCAATTGCTCTCTTTTTATATGGGATTGTTATACCTGATTGAACGTTTAAAATCCACGTTGAATAAAGGCAGCCTCGTCAAACTCTCATTCCTGGGGGTTAATGTACGGTAGATTATAAAACGTAGATGGATTGGTTTCCAGGGTGGTTCCAATGAAATTGCAAGTGATACAAATACAGTGATTGGTTTCTTTTTAACAAAAAATGCAGCAACAACTCAATACCGCGTAGTGAACATTAATTACAAAATTTTCTCTAACGAATAATCTGCATCGTTTGTCCCCTTAGATTCGAAGATAATCGTCCTTCACGAGCATCGGGTGTAAAGTTTGAATTGAAGCATTCCGAAGCATTGAAAGTTAACAGTTCGAAACTTACAAAAATGTTAAAAAATGTTTACAAAAGGAGAAAACGTTCCCTTTTTATTCCCAATGGTCATTAGCTATTTCCAAAAGCAAACTTTTTTCCAATCAAATGCTAAAAAGTAAGCTAATCCCTCAAATTTGATCATTATGGTCGCGCTTTCGAAATATATTTAAAACGAGTAGTATCATTTTTTTGAAAAGGGAAAACCTTGAGTATCGAATTCATCTTTTGAGGTAAAGGGACAAGGACTATTTTTGACGAATTTTTTTTGACGAATAGCTTTTGCCCTGTTGGTTTCCATCAAAAACAATCTCTGCAGTTTTTGACCACGCCAAGAACAAAAAAGGCTACTCTGTTAGCCTAAAAACTTGTGGTCACGCTTCAGAATTAAACGTGACTTGAAATTCTGTCCAAGCATTCTTTTCGCAGGAAGTCACATTCATGTAATGTTATTGACCCCCCTCCTTTTTCAAACGTCATAAAATCGTGAAAGAAATTTTGAAGTCATTTTTTAAATAAATTTTGGGATTCAGGACAAATTTCATGAAAAGTAACTATGTTACTCAAGGGTTTGTTTGTGACCCATTGTCAACATCGAAAGAACATTTTGGGATAGAAAGAGAGCCAGCAAGCTTAATAAATGGATTTTTGTCAAAACTAAGGGTTCAAGTTCAAAAAGGCAGAAATCAAAATTGGACAAATCATGAAAAACATGGAGAAAAGTCAAAAAGGACCGGACAATAAAAATTTAGATATTGGAGGACATCAAAACATTAACTGATGCACAACTATGGAGTGAGGTAAAAATTTCAACTTTGGAGTGCTTGTGCGGGTTTTAAAAACTCAACTTCCAAATCCAAGGGAATCGAGGCTAGTTCGATCAATGAAGTCCTCCTCTCTTCTTTATCGGGCTCATTCATTGTTCAATATCGTTAGTTTGGCTCAGTACATAACGTAAAATGACAGATTTTAGAAGCTTGCGTCGCTCAAAAAGGCAAATGTTGGACGACCAACCCATAGCACCTAAATGAGACCAAACCCTCGCACACTTTGCATGCTAGGCCACTTTTCCACCACAACCCTTCCAACGAACTTTGAGCTCGTTCAAAGTGAAAACCTACGATTTAGTCTCATGAAAGGTATTAATTGGATTGAATATCATCTAAGATCAGACCAAAACCGGTTTTGATTTCGTTCCACTATTCCCATATTCCAAGGATTCACACAATGTTTTGCCCAATAGTCTTCGTCGGGAATATGTAGGAGCTGATCCTCTAACACCTCCTAATGCAGGGTTAGATAAATTTTTGAATACTATTCCTGATCAACCCACTGTTCAAGGGTTGCATAGATCTGCCAACAGTTATTCGTTGGTAGACAAAATTTCGTATTAATATTAATTGTTTAAATTAAATTATTTCATTTATGATTTATTTTTGCACGGAATCACATACCTTGCAGCAGTAGTAGAAAATCCGCCCCCCCTGCAAAAAAAGTACTACATCGCGTACAAGTTTTGGTCAGGCTGATCGGGTAAGAGGTCGGAGGACGTTTTGTTCGGCTTGAGAATGTGCAAGTCATGATCTCTCTGAAATTATCTGTAGTTTTTTTTTTTTGGGGGGGGGGCGGATTTTTCAATACCGCTACAAGGAATGGGATTCCCTGTAAAGAGAGTTAATCATTATTATAGTTTCAATAATTAATGTTTATATGAAATTTGATCTACCAATGAGTTACTGTTGGCAGATCTATACAACCCTTGTATAGTGGGTTGGTCAGGAATAGTATTTAAGAATTTGTCTGTTAGAGGATCAGCTCCTACACATTCCCGACGAAGGCAAATAGGCAACAAATTGAACAATGAAGGAGCCCGATATAGAAGTGAGGAGGACTTCATTGTTCGAATTAGCCTTGATTCCTTAGGATTTGGAGGTGCTCTCAGAGCGCACGTAAAACCTCTACGATCGCTACAACTGATCTCAAATCCTGGGTTAGGACAGAGCCCATGAATGCTCTTGAAGACATACAGTATCAGATACCTTTCATACCTTCTCTGTACAGTACAGTACAGCGCTAATTTTTGGAGTCTCTCCCAATACGAGAGCTCTCTCATTCCTGTGATGTTCCTTGTAAAACATCTTTGGATCTGCTCGACCTTTTGCAAACCTGCTGAACTCATTGGAGCCCAAAAGGGTGAGGCATATTCAAGATGCGGCTGGACAATCGACTTGTACAGAGTTAGCATCGTAATCCTATCTCTGGACTTGAAAGTGCGATAGATCCAGCCGCACGTTTGAAATGCCTTCCCCACTTTCAACTGGATATGCTCATCAAACTTTCCATCATCTTGGACGACAACTCCCAAATCTCTCATGGACGATACTTGCTCAACATCACAACCTCCATTGTCTTTGAGTGGAACATCTAATTTTGACGCCCCATACGTCATTGTGCGGAATTTCATCCCGTTCAATGCCATGTTACTCTCGCCAACCCAAGAGTAGATTTTCTCCAAGTCATCAACTAAACATTTCGAGTCCTGCCCATTCCTTCCACAAACTAATTTTGTGTCATCAGCATATGAAGAAATACTGGCTTTTGTTCGAAACTTCTGGAGAGGAGCAATAAAGAGAATAAAAAAGAGCGGGCCTAAAATTGAACCTTGCGGAACACCTGACTTGACATCATACATGCCGCTAAAAGATCCTTCGACTTTAACTATTTGCTTCCTTTCACTTATAAAACTATCAATCCAAGTCAGGACCTTACCCTGGACCCCTAACTCTTTGAGTTGATCGAGCAAAAGACCATGATCTACCTTATCGAAGGCCTTGGCAAAGTCAAGATAGACTACATCAACTGACTCATGACTTTCGAGCCCTTCAATGATTTGCTCAATATGATTATTTTGCGATTTTGACTACCTCTTGTAGTTTATTTTGCATTTTTTTACCAATTTCCGTAGTTTAGATTTAGACCTTTTTCTGTAGTTTATTTTACGAGTTTTACCTGTTCCTGTGGTTTATTTTGCGAGTTTTACCTTTTCCTGTAGTTTATTTTGCGAGTTTTACCTTTTCCTGTGGTTTATTTTGCGAGTTTTACCTTTTCCTGTAGTTTATTTTGTGAGTTTTACCTTTTCCTGTAGTTTATTTTGCGAGTTTTACCTTTTCCTGTAGTTTGTTTGTTTGTGGTGGAGTCAGAACGCAGCTTCACAGCTGTGATCTGATAGAGGCTGTCCGCCATATGGGGATATTGCCGCTCCACTTGGACAAGCCAACAAGCATTAATTTTTACCTCACCCTCGGGAATGACCCCAGGTTCGCCCATTTAAGCCGTCAAGGGCCGTGACTATTGCATGTAACTTAATACCGCAGGCCACTAGAACTCGGCAAGCCCGGGATCGAAGCGGGGCTTGCCTATTTTTGCATTGAAAGACAGTTCAACGCTAAATTTTGACTCCGAAGAGTTGGGTTTGTAGATTTGATTGTTGCATTGAAAGACGGTTCAAATGCTAAATTTGGACTCCGAAGAGTTGAGTTTGGAGAGTGGCAGTCAGCCGGGATCGAACCCCAGCCTTCCGCACGACAACCCGACGCAGTACGCACTACGCCATGCCTCACCCCCTTCCTGTAGTTTATTTTGCGAGTTTTACCTTTTCCTGTGGTTTATTTTGCGTTTTACCTTTTCCTGTAGTTTATTTTGCGAGTTTTCCTTTTTCCTGTAGTTCATTTTGCGATTTTGAACCGCTTTTTGTGCGGTTTTTGTTGACAAAAAGCTTTTTGCCGTCCCCAATTATGATACTTTGACATCGAATAACGACATTTAAAATCTTGGCAATTGAGAAAACATCTAATCGGAAATATCAAATTCCGTGTCGCCTAGTAAGGGGATCCTTGCTAAGGGGAAAAGCTTTAAAAACAAAAGTTCAGCGATTGAAAATAGGACTAAAAGAGAAAATGAGGGAAGTCACACACATGCCAACACCAAACCCCATCGCTCTTGCCATGTTGTGCATCTAGAAACCAAAACCAAAGTTACTAATTTGACATGACAAGTTCGATTGGATTAAAATTTAAAATGTTTTCTCAGTAAGTTCTGATTCCCCATGGAAAGCTGAATCCAACCATATAGTAAAGTATACAATCAATAATTTTTTTATGCATGCAAGGCGAACTTCATTAGTTACAGGGTAAGTCACTTAAAAACCGGGCCAGGAAAATTGCAAATTTCGCACAATCAGGGCTCTAAATCAAAAAGTCATTGTCACAAATACCCTTTATTATACTATCATCTAGAAAATTTGATTTTAACTATTTCTCTAAGTGGTCTTTATTCTTGACTGGCCCTGGAATTCAATTTTTTTTCTGGGGGGCGGATTTTTCAATACCGCTGCAAAGAATGGAATTCCCTGTAAAGAGAGTTAATCATTAATACAGTTTCAATAATTAATGCCTTGATTCCTTAGGATTTGGAGGTGCTCTCAGAGCGCACGTAAAACCTCTACGATCGCTACAACTGATCTCAAATCCGGGGTTAGGACAGAGACCATGAGTACTCTTGAAAACATACAGTATCAGATACATTTCATACCTTCTCTGAGTACTGTACAGCCCTAACTTCTGGAGCCTCCCCAATACGAGAGCTCTCTCATTCCTGCGATGTTCCTTGTAAAACATCTTTGGACCTGCTCGACCTTTTGCAAACCTGCTGAACTCATTGGAGCCCAAATGGGTGAGGCATATTCAAGATGCGGCTGAACAATCGACTTGTACAGAGTTAGCATCGTAATACTATCTCTGGACTTGAAAGTGCGATAGATTTAGCCGCACGTTTGAAATGCCTACCCCATTTTCAACTGGATATGCTCATCAAACTTTCCATCATCTTGGATGACAACTCCTAAATCCCTCATGGACGAGACTTGCTCAATATCACAACCTCCATTGTCTTTGAGTGGAACATCTAATTTTGACGTCCCATACGTCATTGTGCGGAATTTCATCTCGTTCAATGCCATATTACTCTGACCAACCCAAGAGTAGACTTTCTCCAAGTCCTCAACTTTTGAAATCAAAACCTCAAATTTTGAGTCCTGACCGTTTCTTCCACAAACTAATTTTGTGTCATCAGCATATGCATTAAAGAAGAAATTCGCCATCCAGATGTTCCTCATGAAATTCTTGTCATCCAGTCAACAAATTGCAGAAATACCACTCACTATTCCATTATCAGTACTGTCCCATTAATACAGTAAGACTTCAATTGAACGTTCAACTAAAAGTTTCATGGGATTGATTTTGGAGAAGACAGAGCACGGTGGTTAAAATTTCTGTTTAAGTGTTGGCTCAAATGCCAAGGCTTTCAATTACGATTTTTAATGTCACAGTGTCATAATGAAGATATCTTGTGAATACATACATATTAAAAGTAGCTCAAATTACTATATTAATTCACTTAAAACCATTAAAACCAATATATTTTCCCAAACCATATTAATAGATATTGAGAGGGTCCTTAGTTATGAGTTGATACGAAATTTGATCAATATCATTTCATAGAGCACAGCTAACCACCGTGAGAGAATTGATCCTACAATTGACCTTGCACTTCAAACAAGGCAAAGAAACCACATCTGTCATTAAGGATCTTTTTTTTCTACGGATTTTTAACCAATGTCAGAAACGAAATCCCTGGCAAGAATAAAAGTGAATTATGCAACCTTGCAAAAAGGTTAAGTCGCATTCGATAGAAACGTTTATTGATCTGTTAACGAGTTTGAATTCGCTGATCGTGCTTCTCCCTATACGTAAGGTTGGTATGGTATAGTTTGTAAAAAAATGTCCAAATCGTATTTAAAACTATTCAGTGGGTCCATTACATTGTAAAATCGTCTAATATTGCAAGGCAGTGTAGGTTGGAGCTCTAAACAATACGAAATTTGATTTGATTGTGCGAATCAATTTCCAATCTCCAATGACACGGCGATAAGAGCGCCATCAAAGTCTATACATAATCCAAAAAAGAACATTTTCCCAGTTTAGTTTGACTATGTAGCAATATTTTTTGGAACGATCAGATTTTTTGCCAAAATCTCGAAATATTCACTGAAATCATAAAAATTCGTGAAATAATTCATGGACAAGAGTCCTTGAATATTTCAATGAACAACGGGAATTTGTCTTTATTTTTGGAAGCACAATTCCAAATTTTTAAAAGCTGCTTAAAACATCAAAATCAGGGAAGTAAAATTTTTATATTTAACTGAATATTTACGGCCGCTCTATTGATGAGGGACATGATGACGGCGAATGCCTTCTTTTATGGCCAGTTGAATTTTAAGTCTCGTAACGAATAGAGGCCACTTATAGAAATTGTTTCAAAAGCAAATTTCTAGATGGAAGTCCAATAAAAACTATTTGCAAGCATTAGTGTTATATAATAATAAGATTCAAAGCTGATTGTCTGAAATTTCCAATTTTCCCTGCCCGGTTTTAAGTGACGAACTGTTTTATAGTAGATACTCTAAAATCAAGTGGACGGGAACCACTTCTTTCAATTAGTCGGGAACACCAAGTATTTATCTCGAGGACATCTTGTACCAAATTTCTGATTGCAAACTGTATTGCATTAAGTCTTGATAAAAATCGCCTTGTCTAGTCTAAAGGCAAGCTAGTTGGAAGGGGTAGATAAAACAAACAGAATTGAATCTTCTCGGTCATGGCTGAAATATTTTTCTTGGGACAGACTCAAGTTTTCTTTATTGTCGTGAATTAGCCCTGATTAGGAAGGCTGGCTGCGCTTCCTGCCTTCAACTATGGAAGTTCAGTTTGAAACTCAAAGCTATTTCTGATTTTAGCGCAACGTGTATGTAGTAATGAATGGATTTTTTGAAGTACTATATTTTTCAAAAAATTATATAACGTTCTCGGAATCGAGGCATTTCACAGCCTCGAAGGGGCGCCTCCAGCCACTACAAAGTTTTCACCCGTGATGTATGCCGCATCATCCGAGCAAAGAAAGGCTGCTATACCAGCAATGTCTTCTGGTGTACCAAATCTGCGAAAATAGATAAGTAAAAAGTTATTCTTACGTTGAACATCGAAAAAATACTTCTGAATCAATAATTAAGTCGGCCCCAAAACATTGAAAAATTGTGCTTGGAAGTTTAACTTTCCACTGATTGGCAATATTTTTTTACTTTTAAATCCAAAGACTACTCATTATCGGAAAAAATAATTATTTCTATTTCCGAAAAAAAAAAATCACGAATCGTAGAAACCAAGAAAAAGATACACTGATGTAAGAAAACCTTTCAGTAAGATCCTTAGTTAGTCGGATCTGATCTGATTCGGATTCGCACCAATCCGGCTCAGAGCCGGATCCAAAAGTTTGATATCGGGTCGAAACCTACCCGATTCGATCTGTTTGCCAAACCAACCCTGACCCGGATACAAAAAATCCCGGCCTGACTCGACACTAATTTTCACCTCGAATTGCAAACTCGCAACACCACTAACTAAACCGAATCTTCAATTTTCATACACCGAGCAAATCATTACAAAAAAATAATGTTTACGTAAACTTTTGAGATTTTCTATCCAAGATCCTCCAAAAGAAATCGATGACAAATGTAAAACACCGCAAAAATAGAAATAAGACTGAAAACAATGCTTTAGCTTCTCTGGTAAGTACTTTGTCAATAAATATATATCCGGGTTTGAAGGAAAATTTAAGGGATTACGGGACTACGTATATCTTTAGTAAAATACCTTAAAAACAAGAAAAAAACTGCCTTTGATTATTGAAAACATGTTTGCCTTTTACTTCATTCATTACGAGTTTCAATCTACTTTTGTAAAATGTACAATAAGCTCCAATTATGGCACTTGACCAATACTGCTAATAAGATTATGATAAAGCAGAAAGGCGTATGTTGTCAGTTATCTGCAAAGGAGTCATTCACGACGGGATAAAAGAACTTTTGAGGTGCACACCATTTCCTGTCGGATGATGGAATTCTTTCCCCGGAAATCTCGAATGGGTCTAAAAGTTTTCGGGAGGAACACAACAAGTTCCTCACAACAAATTTTCCAAACCAACTTCCAAAAGATGTTAGGATCAGACGCCAAGGGCAACTAACAAGATGTCATGGTTGACACCATCACCAGTTGATTTTTATAAACGAAACAAATGAAATGAAGGCATTGACTTACCTTTTGATGTGAAGATTGCTCAGAACCATCTCAGAGATTTCTTCTGACTCTGTCAACTGCAAAATGACAACCTTTCAATCACGCCTAAACCGTATTAGCCTTTCGCTTCAATGTTCCTTACAGCCGATGCAAATTTGGTTCGTACTACTCCAGGAGCAATGCAATTCACCCTGATTCCCCGGGGAGCACACTCGAAGCTCAGAGCCTTGGTTAAGCCGAGCAAAGCGGTCTTGCTCACGGAATAAGCTCCAATCATGGGCATTGGATGAAGACCTCCGATTGAAGAGATGAACACGATGGAACCATTTTTCCGCTTACTGATCTCTGGCACAACTTGTTTGGCCAACAGAAAACTGGATTTTACGTTCACGTCAAAGATCTTGGACCATTGATCTTCGGTGACCTTTTGTTGACATAAATTCATGGTATGTTTGTAAAATAAATTGATCACATTGGTCGAAAATTGTTCTACTCACATCCAGGATGGATCCATAAGTTGGGTTAACAGCCGCATTGGATATCAGAAAGTCAACCCCGCCAAACTGGGTCAAGGTTTCTCCGAGTAACTTTTCACGATCTTCAGCCTTCCCAACGTGACAAGTGACTCCAGCCACATCAAGGTTGTCAGCCTTCAATAGCCCCAAGGCCTTTTCTACATTAGCCTGTTTTCGGCTGCTTATCATCACCTTGCAACCGTCTCGGGCCAGACGTTGTGCAATACCAAAGCCAATTCTTCATATACATAAGCACAATCAAAATGTCATTCTACATCCCATATTTTTTCACAGAACACTCACCCTTCAGTAGAAGCTGTTACAATGGCCACTTTTCCCTCAAATCTAGCTTTGACAGACATATTCCTTGAAATCCTGGCTCCTGTTGCTACATATGAAATGAGCAAATTGCTTTTTGATATCAAACACCTCATCTTGTCTAATTTCTTATCGACTTGCACTTGAATCGATAATGCAGAGTGTACAAGTTAGCGGCGAGTGTATTTGTTTGCTACTAAAGCAAGACCTGTTTCAAGCAGGTTTTCAATCTGCAGGCAAATTGTGCCACTGCTGCAGCTTTGTTGTGTTTGCTCGTGCTCATACATCACTCACCATATCCAAAAAAAGGCGGGAAAACGTATTCTGTTTGAAAGTGTTTGGGGTTTGGGTTGAGGCTCGTTTCAATGGGTGTGAAAGGGTAGGTATTTTGAGGTTGGCAAGGCTTTTAGGAGAGCAGGGTCATTGGCAAATGTATTCTTATATCGAATGTTCTTACATCCTGGGCATATTCTATAAGTAAATGCGAACAGATTATTTGGATTTACTTCTTCATTGGTCAACATACTAAACGAGTGTAATTATGAGTGGCTGAAGTAAAGATAAGAATCAAGATGCCAAAGGAGATTGTAGGTGGTGATTTATAGATTCCTGCATAACCCACGTGCTTTGGAGGGATTTAGTACATCCTTGTGGCCCACCTTGAGGATGTTATAATTGGCTGTACATTCTTTTTGGTACAAGAATACAGTAATAATGCCAAAGCCATCGGGACTACAGTAGATACCTACTACCATTCAATCCGGATGTTGAAGCAAACGCTTCAAAGCGTATTCAGGTTTACGGCACATTTGGTATTTAAAGCAATGGGAAGCATGGTTTTAAGGTAAGGTTGCAAAAATTATCAAATATTATTTTTGAAAGTTTTGGCAGTTCACCTTGTCTTGCAGTTTCATTTTCTTGTAAGATATTTTCTTAAGGATCGAGACGAAATCCACGAAATTAGTACATTTATTTCATTTCTGGCATTTCATTGTCCATTTGTTTCCATTTGGCTTTCCGTTCCTTCCATGTTAAGTGAGACTTTTCTTTTGACCCATCCTCGACTTGAACTTTCAGTTGATCTCCGCAATGAACTCTTTTCACATATTGATAGAGCATCCTGAAATGTACAAAAGTCAAAGTTCATTTCACAACCCTACCAAGATTTACCATTAAGAAAAGTTGCATCTTCATTACCTTGGAATCGTACCTGAGTCATCGTTTTCCACGGTAAAACTACTTCATAACTAATAAATCAATTTATGATTCTAAAGTTGGGAGCAACGTGGGTTATGGAAAGCTAATGAGCTGCAGATTGAAACTTTAACATCATCCGGTAAGTTTTACTCAAATTAAGGCCAATTTTTCAGCCAAATTACTGCCGCATCAGACATCCTGTTTCCCATACCTAACCTTTCTTTAGAAACCTACACCCACACTTAAACGCGCTAAATCTAAGCCCCGCCAATGTCGTTGTGAGTAATCCGAAGATATGATACATCGAACAGTGGAACTCAAGTACAAACAACCCACATTCAATCCTAATCTAGATACAATTCGCTGGAACTATTCCAAGGTCAGGTTTACCTAGTGTCAATAGAGTTCGTTGGTCCTTTGGTGGCCACAAATTCCTCGAGTTTGCCACGATGCGTGCACATGCGACAAACAACATGTTTCTTGCGCTTCATTGGCTCCTCCACAACTCTTGGAAATTGGTAGGACTTGTCTGCTTCCGGTCGGATTCCTGGAAAATGAATAGCCACTCAGTGAAAGCTGATCAAAATCTTGATTTTCATTTGTAAAGGTGGGGTTCAGAAAAAGAAACTCGTTTAGATCCTTCTTGGTTGGAATCACCTTTGATACAACATAACATAGTGCAAGGAGAACTGTTTTAGCTCTTTGTACTGTTTTTCTACTCTTGTACTACTAATTTTGAGTGTAAGTCAAATGTCAGTACTTTTTACGCAAGGAAAGGTCAATACAGTGAATCTAATACCAATTAGAAGCGTACTTCCAGAAAAGTTGTAAGGTAAGGATGGCGGATATCTTTGCGGGTAATAATTAGTGATATACCGAAACGGCCCTTAACTAACAACAAATAGTTCAAACGTGACAATTTTATTTTTAATAAATTTGCTAATCAAGATTTAGTTTTCTGATTTTGCTTATTGTTTTTAAAGTTGTCAAATGTCAAAAAAAACACCATGCTAGTGCCTTTTAGAGCTCTGGTGCGCTCAAAAAGATAAAGTTGGACAAATACGAATGGTTGTTCTGTCGATCAAAGTTGGCAATATTCTTTCTCAAAAGTTACTAATTGCAAATTTTGTGTTTGGAGGATAAGATAGTATTCAAATAGCTCAAAATTGAGCGCTTTACTCCGTTATTTTGTTTTAGTCATAAATTTGTGATACACGCTCGTTCGTAAAACATTTGTGATTATTCAAATTTTTGCGAAAGCGAGTGTTAAACTTGAGTTTTTTTGTCAATCGACACTGAAGAACGTTTCAAGGAATTCATCCGATCTAAAACATAAACGCGTTCTTAAAATCTAAGTAAGACATACATATAATTAAAAAAAGGAAAACCCAAACTTGAAATGTTTAATATGCAACAAAATTCCGGTTTCCTCTCTTAAGATATCTTATCGCCGAAGAAATTAAACAAACATGGAATTTTAACTTACAGGGAATTCCACTTCCTGTGTCGGATACAAACTCAAACAATGTGTTTACCGAAAACCAAGTGTACCTTTCTTAAAGATGAGATATGAGAACTTTTCCTTCTTGGGAACGTGGGTAATTTCATGGGGTATCCCTGCAAGCTTGAAATTTTCAAACCGAGCATCAAAATTGCACGGAATGTTGTCTTCAAAATACCTCGGACATTTCTCCGAATGCGGGCACTAAAATGATAGAAACTTTTGATTATTGCTATCATCTAAGACAAATGTAAATTTATGCAGAAGATATGTCCTTTAAACCGACGAACTGCAGAAATCCTCGAAGTCAACTTACCGGAGCAAATATGTGTCCAAACAATTCTTCCCCAATCTTGTCGCTTCGACCGGCATTGGCTTCCGCCAATTGAAGCAGATAATCACGCGCTTCAGCCAGGATCTGGAAATGGTGAAGATCAAATCTATTTTTGATAAATTTTCTTCCCTCTTTTTCTTCCTAAGTGAAGTTGTACAACACTAATCTCTTAGAATCAGAAGTTCACTCCCACAGGGTGTTCCAAAAATCTTTGCCGCTTGTAACAAAGCAAAAGACAAGCCTACTTGGGGAAACTCCCAAGGTTATTGAAGAGCAAAATTGAAAGGGCAACAGACTTCTCAGTTACTACCCGAAACAACAAGGGACTAAAGGAGAGAAATGATACTGCCAACAAAATGTTTCCTTCCTAATCTGAACAAATGTGTGGGAACATGTCATACTGTATGCAAAATTAAAATTAATACCTACCAAGCAATTAATATTTTAATTTATTGATTGGAAAGAAAACTCATTTCTCCTGCTAAGTCTTTTACGTTTTCGTTAGCTCTCCAAATGTGACAGTTTTTCCCACTGTTGCATCAATCCAGCGATTTAACCAGTCATGGATTCTATTCGGACGTTTAGGTAAGCTGTTTGTTTGCTGGTACCACGACGTAGTGCTGCGGGATTTAATCTTCAAACTAGTTTAAAGGTCAATCTCAGATTGACCTCAACAGTAACTGAGTTGCTTCTTCCTTTGCTCTTCCTGAACCCAAGCTTCAGTTATCCCGCCCAACTCTTGGCACGAATTTGGTCAAAAAGTACCAGTAAACAAACCTGACTGAACGTCCGAATGGCTTTTGTTGTAAAGTACTTGAACAAGTCAAGGCAGTGATTGTCAACACAATGAAGAAAATTAATTCAATTGGCAAATTGCCTCAAAATTTGACAGTACAAAAACGGTAGGTTTCCATATGCATATACTGCCATCATTTTTTTCAAGTACGTGTATGTTGAACAAAAAATCCCAAAAGCTTAAGTTGCCTCCTTCCCATCCCTCGAAAAAAACAAAACATTCCTTATATTTTCAAACCAAAGTAAAAATTGACTTTTGCATGAATGTTGACATGATGTAAAAAAGGATAGTTCCATTTGAGATTCTTCATTTTATCAGTAATCTGTGGATTCAAAGACAAAAGGTGTAACAGCCTCACGACGGCCAAGAAGACAAGAAATAAAAACATTGTTCAAAAGCCGAAGAGCTTAACAAATTAACAAAGCTTTCTTGTGATTTAAACTTTTGGGATCCCATGTACTTCCATAGGGGGGTAGATAATTTTATTGCTCAACAACGTATATAGGTTGCCCTACCTGAAAGCCTGCATTTGAGCCATCCTCCAAAAGGATCAGATAACCTTGCGTTTTTCTCCACAGAATATCCAAAGAAGTGAGCCGCGCTTTGGAAGAGGGCAATTCGGCCATTGTAAACGCCGAAGTGACAAGATCATAAGTAAGCTGAAACAAATCACCAATTCAAAAGAGTCTCTATCATTGTTTGTATATTTTCCATTCTCCTTAAGGCCATGCAAAGTTAACCTTTTAACGGTTTGCCTTCAAGGCAGTTCATAAAAATTTAGGAAGAGCATTTCCGACAACATTTGCCTGTCATGGTGGGGAATAACAACATCAAAGTTCGGATGAAAATCACCGCCAAAGGCCAAATAAAATTTGATAAAACTCAGGGGTTTTCTTGGTATTGAAGTTTTCTTGCAAACGTTTAATAGAAAACATTTTAATACGTATCACTTGAACTCACATCATTGTTTGTGGGACAATTCAAGCGGAAAAAGTGACCAGCAGGTAAAGAATGACTGGTTTTGCCTTCCAGCAAAATTGCCCGCGCGAGATCATTCATAGCCGGACTCGGATCGACCGCAAAAATTTCGCTCATTTCTCCAAATATAGAATTGGCAGCCCTGAAATTTGGCAACAAAGTTGTTTCCATGGCAACTTTAATGTATCAACATACATAAAACAGACATACCAAATGCAAGTTCCAACACCGGATCCAAAGTCAAAAATTGTTCGGGGTTGAAATTCCGGTTCTCGGTTTTTGATTTCTGACATAGCTCGATAGACTGCAGAGTAATCAAAGGGAGCTCGAGCCAAAAGATAAGCTTTGGCAGCCTCGTCATCGTAAACCACGGATTTCCAAGGGGTTATTTTGCTTCTGAGCATTTTTCGGACTTTTCGGGAGATGTCATCACTTTTATCGATGAGTTCGTCATCCGGACAATCTTGATCTGAATGGGTTCAAGTAAAAGTCACAATAATAAGACGTTTTAATTGAAACTGATTCCATGTTTTCAAGCCGGGTATTAAAGGCAAGCGCATTTTTAACCACGTGACTCGTTCTTCAAATTTGAAGTAACATGATACCTGGAGTTTGTTGCATGAAAACAACAGTGTCTCATTGTTTTTCGGGAAAAAAACGATAAATGTACGTCAGAAATTTGGTTCAAAGACAGATTTATGAAAGTGAAATACCATCTTCCACATTAAATTCGAAAGAAGAGGATTGAACTTTTTGAAAGGATTCATCTCAAAAACTATTTAGCCTTTGAGTCTCAAATGAACCGATAAAAACGGCTAAAATGGCTAGTAAAATCACAAATTAACCGAAAAATTGCACATAAAAGAGCAAAGTGGTCAAATAATGTCTCAGGGACATTTCTGGAAATCGAAATTTTTCAGCATTAAAATCGCTAATGGTGCATTTACACTACACTTGTTTTGTCGCATTCTAACGGCACTTATGTGAGTCACATCGCATTTGAGCTACAAATGTGTCACATTTCCGACTTGGAACATGTTCTAATTTTGTGTGATCTGAAGCACATTTTGTGACGTTCGTGTGCTAAAACGTCATGAGAAAGTCCGACGTGACCAAAAACTCAAATCTCAATATAAGACAATATTCATTCATTTGAACTCAACAATATAATTTCCATGTTAAAAAAGAAGCTAGTGTCTCAAATAGAATTTAAAAATAGTTGGTTGATCTAATTTTTGGATTATGATCACATCAAGGTTGAATTAACAAAAGACGCTTTGGTCAACTTGGCTTTTCGAAAGACATCAAGCAGTGTTGTCATAAAGGTTGAAAATTAGAGGTTATGCGCCCTGAAAATTAAAATTTCAATGACTGAAAAAGTAAAAAAGAATACACGAGAATGAAAGCCAAGCAAAATACAAATTAGAATATGTCTGTCAACAATAATGAACTTAAAACTTGACTCTCAAGTAAAAGAAAACAGAATTGTCATTTCAAATTCTTTAGTGGAAAGATTTGTCTGTTTATAAAAGAAACGCCACGAAAGAATAATGAAGTCATATCATATGACATTGATAAGTATATTTCATTGATTTGCCAATCTTGCAAGTTCCAACACGTTTCCCCACGTCAATAGAATTTCATTATATGGAATCCCTGACGGTGAGCTCTGGGATGGGAAAGGACATTTGAGGAATTTGATCCCGTCGTGTAAATGTAAATGTGTAATCCAATGCGATGTGACTCACATAAGTGCCTTTATAATGCGACAAAACATGTGTCGTGTAATTGTACCTTAAGAAAATGACAAATTAAAATTAAAATTGAAAATGTTAGATAAAATATCAAAACAGCTCAAAATATTGTTTTTCTTCTAGAACTTTTTTGACTTAGAATTTTTTTTGATCTTTTTTTTAAAGATAATAATATATCATAACAAAGTTTGAATGAAACGAAAAACAAAAGCCAGCTAAATTTTTCCTTATTTTTAGCAAAAATCCAAATTTGCTAGAAATCAGTACCCTTCCAATCTTCAAAAAGGCAAGAATATCTGTGAACTTAGTCATTTCATGATAATTTAGACCAAATAAACCTCTTGATTTGGTGCCACTCAAGTTCAACAGTGTTTTTCCGAATCAATGAATGTTAAGACTTCCTAGTTTCCGAGCGAAACATCAAATGTCACAAACAGGATGATTCCAACTTGAGAACCGTAAAAAACCTTGAGCAATCAAACGTTTTAACTGACCCAAAAATGGAGCACGACTTGAATAAATTAAAGATACCAATACGTACATTCATTTTCAATAATTAAGCGCTTGAATTGACTCTCCAAATGATTTCTTTGAGCCAACTCCAATGGAAGCTTTCGACTGTGAAGAAAGTTCCAGAGTTTCACTCCTGCTGCGAGATAAGACTCGGGTCTGATTGGATTTTCAGCGGAATCTGAAAGTTAAAAAGATGACAGTCTCATACACACTCGTGATGAATGCTGACCTCTACTTTCTAATGAACCCGAGCATTTCGGGGAAGTGCAGGAACTTGAGTATGATTTGAACGACCTCATTCTATTTCCTCTTACTTTCTCAAAACGATGACGTGATTTGAGCTGATTGTTTTGAGGGTTTTGTCGATTGGAAGGAAAAAATATGTTTAGGTCTCTAATTAGTTACCAAGTTTTACCTTTACTTAACAGTGTCTCTACAGTTTTGGTGACCTTTTCGGGTGGATTGATGATGGGCAAAGTCCGGGTCCCTTCTTTCATGTGTTGCGAATTTTCCTGAGACATTTCCACATCTGGGTCCAAAGTTAAAGCCGGTCGATTCTGCACATCAAATGGAAACTGAAAGAAATCAAGTACAAAGATAATAAAATGATCTCAAAATGAACTGTCAAACAACCAAATCTAATAGAGTTGTTTAGGATTATTTTGGAAAAAGTGAGGTACTCAATATCAAGATTATACAATCAAACTTGACAAATGCCATTTCAAATTATGGTCCCTTTTTAAAAAATGCGTTCCCTTTTAAGTGAGGAAGGGTTTGGGTACTTTAACTTGATGAAATTCTTTCCCGCTGAGTTTATACTAATGGAATTTTGTGTAAACTTTTTTGAAGGATGGCCTTCTTTTTACTTGGTTACGTCCGGTTTATACAGGATACAGGATTTGTGGCATGAAACACAAGATCCGAAACCTTTGTCGGAGGGAATAGGATCTTTGCATTATAAAGGTCACCGTCCACTTCGCCTAAGAGGAATCTAAATCTTAGCCATGGGAGAGGCTTAAAACAATTATTGTCGATTAATGGTTTCTTAAACCACTAATCTTTCTGTGGGTAAAAGAGCATGTAAAAAATATCATGTGCGCAAAGTCACGTGTGATACTGATATCGTACATTAGACAGTGGTCAACCAACAATTGACGCTTTTAAATTGAGGGAAAATAACTGAAAAAGGTTTATCTGAGAAACGTTAACCAACCATTCGTGAATTATTTCGACTATTTGGCACAAAATATTTGCTAACGAAACAATTTGCTATGTACGAGCATAGAAGTTTTTTTGCGATTACAGAAGCTCATGGGAAAGAAGCGGCATCAGAACACTAATGACGGTGGCTTTAATGTGAAGTCAAACAAACCAAGAAGAGCACGAGAAAAAATGCACCCAATAATAGCCTTTAACTGATAAAATTGTTTTTTTTGTTTACAAAAAGTAACCATTCATAAATATTAATTATTCTAGATTAATAACAACTGTGTTTCAGGATAAAGATTAGAGATCCGCAATTCGGGTCAATGATTCAAATTTCATTTCATTCAAAGTTGAAATGGATTGATTCGGTCCATAGATAAATAAAATAGAGATATCTCAATTTTGACGTCCCCATAACCGCCCTCTATGAGGGATTACCTAAAAACATTGTTAAAAATGATGGTTTCATAAGTAACGTCATAGAGTGCGCTACCTTGTTTGTAACTCAAATATCCTTTTTGAAGTTTGATTCTCAGAGTCAATCGAGAAAATACAGCCTGAGTCATCTAGAGGTCACGGATCGAACAACTGTCGCCGTGGTCTGCCTGCTTAGCTAGAACTGAGAAGTCTGGAGCTGCTTTGTGATTCGGTCATATTTCCAGATAGAAATACTAAAAGGCAGAGATTGGCATTCAAATCTATGATTGCCCGACCCGGCACGGACTGTCTATGTCATTCATCATGCGGGAAGCCGAAGTTCATGATTAAAGGAACGTTTTCTTCTGAGAAACACATCTAAACTTTTTCGCTCATTTGATAGGGCAGTTTGGTTATTGAAAGTCCTCAAATCTGCTGGAAATGAGTCTAAGGTATTTACCTGATATGAAAAAAGTTAATTTCAATTAGTGTGGAGTTTAAACAGGGGCCAATTAATGTCACACAATCAGGTGATTGACAACAAAATCTTAGTGATGTGAAATCTGGGCTTGCGCAAGTTTTTTTACGGGAGGTTGCAAGGTTAGGTTACCGCTTGAAGAATGGGTGCTTTGCTCTTGTATATGAGCAAACACGAATGGGAGTTTGATTTGCAACCCTGCTCAGAAGTCACTAAAGTCAGGGATGCCTTGCCTTTGGTGATCCCTAAAGAAAAAACGGGTTTACGAAGACTGGTAGATAGAGGGGAATATGATTTCACATAGCTAAATTAAATTGGCAACCCCAGCACCAAGTCAGATCACTTCAAAATCAACAAATAAGAAGTACTCTGGTTTGTTATTGAACTTCGTTAGAATTAGCTGAATGTTCAACTGAATGCTATTGACCAATCACCAGCGTGAATCATAGGCACCGTGTGTTAGCCTACGACGGCCAGTCTCTAGTAAGGGTCGCTATTTCCAGAGACTCATGAAAGACTCGAGACCTGGAACAGGATTTGAGTCTTTCAAATTTACGGTCTTTATTGTGAAAAATTAACTAAGAAACAACTACCACCTCCTGATTGATCTTGATGCTGTATGCTGATTTTGATGACTCAGTCGCAAACTTGTTTAGATTTTAAGTCCGCACGGAGTGTATTTGAGCTCAAGAAGTCATTTTTAAATTCCAAAAACGTTTGACACCATTTTTGAGATGTGAATACACTACTGCATAAAAATTTAAATTCTGTCAATAGGTCACGGGCAAAAACCCTAATATGTTACTTGAAACACACTTGAAAATAAAGGTTTAAAAAATTACTTTGACTGAAGTTTTAGATGTAATGAGAGCAATGCTAGGAGAGAATAAACAGACATAAAGAACGAGAACTCAGTGTGTATTTGAGCTCAAGAAGGCATTTTTAAATAACAAAAACTTTTGAGACCACTTTTGAGATGTCAATGCAATGCAGAACATTTATTTGAATTTGGTTAAATAGGTCAGCCAGGGACAAAACACTATTATATTACTTAAAACGCACTTAAAAATAAATATTTGAAAAATCACTTTGACCAAAATGTTATAAGTACTAAGCACGGTGGTACAAAATTATGCCTAAAATAGTTGGGCACGCCAAGAACTAAGATGTGTACCAATCGATTCTTGAAGGCTATACTAACATCAAACATTCGATTGTAGGTAAAAAGGTCACAAGCAAAACGGTCACAGGTAAATAGGTCACAGTAAAAAGGTCACGGGGTAAATAGGTCACAGTAAAAAGGTCACACGGTAAATAGGTCACAGTAAAAAGGTCACATGGTAAATAGGTCACAGTAAAAAGGTCACACGGTAAATAGGTCACATGGTAAATAGGTCACAATAAAAAGGTCACACAAGGAAAAGGTCTTGCAATCATAGCACACACATAATGTTGTTGGGCTGAACATCATACTTTAACTGAGGTTGAGACAATTTATCAATCATGGGATTAACTGGACGTTAAGAAAACGTCAGTATGACACTAAAAAGCAACAAATAATTCAGCAAATCAAATAGCAAGGAGTGTCTCTTTAACAAAGGTATTAGGTAATTTGCAGTTGTTACTATTCAAAAGTTAACACCAAAAATTGTAGTTGGTGTGGTCGCAACTCAATTCAATAACAATTCAAAATACAGTAGAATAATAAGGACTCTGCTGAGACTGCGATAAAGATACCAAACCAAGCAATGGAATTGAAAGCACTAAGGTGAGTGACAATTGAAAATTCAGTTGATTAAACCTGGAAATTGATACTGCAATGTAAATCCATGCTTTCCTCTAAAAATTCCTCTTGTGGTACGTAACACCTTCATTGTAGGGTTCTTGGTTTTCAAAAACAATAAAATTGTTTTGAAGCATAGTTAAAAAGGACTGATAAGTATTAATATTCAAAATCATTTACAAGCATTATATTTGGACAAGTTCACCTACTTTGTCAATTTTCAAAAATCCTTCACGGCCCCCAGTTTAGGAACCGGTGATATAGACGGCTACTGAGCCAAATTTAAGTAGCCCCCGTTCTCGCCAAACTGAAACCCCTGGACTTGTTTGTGTGGTCAATGGTCAAGACTGAGGAAGACATTTCTTTTGTCGAGTGTACTACGTACTTCAATTTTTAGCTCAATCAAACGTTGGAGTCAAAACTTATGCTCTCTCAAAGCTCAGTGCAAATCCTCCTGAGAATGAATGAACAAGCCCTTTTGTGGTAATCGTTTTACCACAAAAAGGCGAGTTCATTCATTCTATGCTCTCTTCAGTACATACAGTAAGTTTGACAAGGCATAACTTTTCACTCCGGCATTCGATTGGGCTGAAATTTGAAATACGTGTTCTTCTCAATGCAAGCCAGTTTCATTTGCAGAAGAACGCAAATGGTTTGTTTCTGCTTGAAATCATAATTCTCATTGCTAGCCTCCCACTCCATGAATTCAGTGCTTTTTGCATTTTACTAGTGCTAAAATACGATTTCTCTTTGTTCCAAGAACTGATATACAAAAGAGCCAGAATTTCCCAACGTTCTGGATTAGGTATCACAACTATAAAAGCCAAAGCAACTCGATATTTGCTCCCCAGTTTTAGCTGGCAAGGGAAGTTTTAGACAACGACCATCATCTGACTTGTAGTAAAAATGAATTCCACATCTTACCTCATGACAATTGTACATGCAATGTATGTGGTGAACACCTTTACCATTTTCATATTTTTTACAATCATTTGTGGGGTTGGGCTTATTTTTCTTAATCGTAAAAATACGTTATTGGTGATTAGTGTCAATGATTTTGTACAAGATTTGTCGAAAAAATATTTATTCGTCAAAGCCAGAGAAGATTTAAAGAATTAAAACTGTACTGGCAACTGTACATGGATTATATGGCATACAGTCCATGTGCTCAACAACATTTTTTGAATATCATTTCAATTTGAAGTTACATTGTGCCTTTTTCTGCTTTTGAATTTCTTACCTTGCGACTTTCTTAACGTGACCTATTTACTGTGACCTTTTTACCGTGACCTATTTACCTTGTGACCTTTTTACCGTGACCTTTTTACCTCGTGACCTTTTTACCGTGACCGTTTTACCTTGTGACCTTTTTACCGTGACCGTTTTACGGTGACCTTTTAACTGTGACCTATTTATCGTGACCTTTTTACCGCGCGCCAAACATTCTTAAAGGAATCTGGGAATCTCTACCCAAATCTATAACCATGGGGTTTTGGCGAGAAATCTTTGATACTCAGCCTTGGACCGGTCGTTTCAAATTGGGCCCGCATCACGGCGCTTCTTTTGCCGTATGGCACGCCCAAATCTATCGTGGGGTTATGGAATAAACCGTGGGTAGAGACTAAAAAAAAGTCTCTACCCATGGGTGTAGACCGCCATTGTTATAAAGTCAGAAAAAAGTTTCAGCATTAGCGCAACGGCATGCCAAAAGTGTCAAAAGTTTCAGGGAATCTCCACTCATTTGGGCACCTGCAGGGGCATGATCATGGGGGACACGCCCAGTGGGCCCACATTGCTGAAACTTGTTTTGTGCATGCAGCAGATGCCCAGGGGGGCCTCTGAGTAATCAAAACCCTGGAATATCAAATCCACTGACCTGGGGGCTGTTTGGTGCCCTCTACCCAATACATAGGGCCGGATTTCTCTACCCAGGCTGCTGCCCAGGTCCTGAAACCACATATAACAGTGGGTGTAGAAACACTTGAAATTGTTCTATTGAAACCTCGGTATAATAAAATCTCTACCCAAGGTGAAAATTGGCTGGCTATCTTCTGAACATGATCGATGCAAAAGCAGAGAAAAAGAGAAAGAGCAAAAGGGTGTGGAAGGTCAAACAAATCCTGGTCATTTTATTCCTTTTTGGGTGACATGATGCAGTTGATTTGGCTTACCTTTTTCACCCTTTTTGCTCTTTCTTTTTTTAACAAAGAATTCAAGGAGGTATGGCCAAGTATGCCGGCCCATAACAGTCTGGGAAAATGCTTAAATGTCAATGTCCCTGTAGCACTTGGAAATTGGACCAAAAGGCTGTTTCTTTGGGGAAACCTTATTACAACTATTTCAATACATTGCCTGTAATGCAGTCACTGTTCTTTCTCTGAGAAACTGAGGATCAAAGTTCTAGAAAGTACTTAAAGATTCTACATACACGACAGCTGATTTTTGACCATTTAAAAGTGCTAGAAGGACAACAAAAATCATGGATTTTGTTAACAAGTTTCTAACTATAAATACATACACGACAGCTGATTTTTGACCATTAAGAAGTGCTAGAAGGTCAATAAAACATCGGGGATTTTTTTAACAATTTTCTTACAATTTCTACATACACAACAACTGACTTAAGACCATTTCCAAGAGATAGAAGGTCAATAAAAAATCTGGGATCTTTTAGACAATTTTCTATCCCTTGGAAATGGTCTAAAGTCAGTTGTTGTGTATGTAGAAATTGTAAGAAAATTGTTAAAAAAATCCCCCAATTTTTATTGACCTTCTAGCACTTCTTAATGGTAAAAAATCAGCTGTCGTGTATGTATTAATAGTTAGAAACTTGTTAACAAAATCCATGATTTTTGTTGTCCTTCTAGCACTTATAAATGGTCAAAAATCAGATGTCTTGTATGTAGAATCTTTAAGTACTTTCTAGAACTTTGATCCTCAGTTTCTCAGAGAAAGAACAGTGTCTGCATTACAGGCAATGTATTGAAATAGTTGTAATAAGGTTTCCCCGAAGTAACATCCTTTTGGGCTCCTTATAAAATGAGATTTAAATCAATTTCTGAAGGAGAAAAAGAAGAATGTTATGAATAAACCTTTTTCCCCGCTTCTTGTGGTACAAGGGGAAAAAGAAAACTGTTTAAAATCCTAATTGCAAAGTAAGCAATTGGTTCTAAGGACATTGCTTGAAGTTCAGTCCATTGAACTATTGGGTAGAGGTTTTGGCTGAACTGAGGTTTCAGCCTTGGAACCCCAGCAAACTTGGGTAGAGACTCCCATTGTACTGAGGTTTCAGACAATCCTTTCTTTTGGCCCTTGGTAGAGATTGTGTCTGTACTAAAGTTTTGGCTTTGGTGCAACAGGTTGGGTAGAGGTTGCCACTGTAGTGACAAGAATCAGCATTCAGCCTGAAAACAGTCTTCCCTCATTGTACTGATGGTTTCGACTTTACGACACCACGATTCTATCCCCAAAAACTGGGCCTGTTTTTTGTCCTAAAGTTTTCTTTTGACCTTGGATGACCTTGTTGGACCAAGACCTAACAGCTTGAACCTTCAAATGAGCTCTAATGCAACCAGAAAAGAACTTGGTCTGGTCTCTACTCACTGAAACCAAGCCAAAAAGTGGGACCTCTACCAACTCGCAGAGTTGAGGTAGAGTTGCTTGAAGGCCGGGGTTGGCCTTTGTGGGTGATTTTAGAGAGGGTCTTTGTTATGGGCGGGTCAGTTCTGATGAGTCCTGGTCTCAGTAACAGGTCCCTGAATTATGGGTAGAGTTTTTGGGTTTCATCTTAGGGCACCAACTCCCAAGGGAGTGGTCCAATCAAAACATGACCTAAAGAGGAACTGTAGCCCTTGGTCCCAGCATTCCAGAACAGGCTTTGCCGTTCCTGTATCTTGACTACAACTCTGCCGACATTGTTTCGTTCTGTTAAGTCCCAAAATGTAGGATAATGTTCAGTTGTAAAAATTCTATCCTCACTTCATTTTTTGGTCCAAGAAAAAGTGGTGCCCCAAAGGGGTGTCCTGGTTTTTGGGACAAAGCTTGCTAGCCTATGTTGTTGGGACAGAGCAGGAGGTCAGGAAACCAATTTGCGTTGGGTTCTATCATATCAGATAACGATGCTACAGAGGTTTGGGTAGAGAAAAGTTTCAGCCTGTAACTTTGCTCCTGGTGCTTGGACCACCTCCAAACTTGGTCACGGACAAATTGGCACACTTTTGGGTACGCCCAAGAAAGATGGAGCATTTCAGACCAATCCAAGTTGGTATCAGCTTTGGGTAGAGAGTAGTGAATTTGCCATATACAGTGGGTATAGACTTTTCGCACTACCCATGATTCTGTCCAAAAATAGGTAATGGGCAGTTTTAACGACTTTTACAAGAAACCTTTTTTGCTATGCTCCCGCCTTTTTTGAATTTATGATTCATAGGATCTTTTCAGCGAGGCCAAAACTGATCAACCATGAAATAAATCTACATGCATTGGGACGAGATGAAGCACAATCTAATTTACGTAATTTTGTTTGAAATTTGCTTACAACAATTGAATTGCATGCAAACATCTCAGATTCCGACAGTTTAACAAAGCAAAGCCTTATTCTCAAAAGCAAAATGATGGTTTTGAATGTCCTGCCTAATTCTCAGTTATGACACCCTGCCATGAGAAGACCTTAGAGTAGTAGTATAGAGAGGGGCCATTGTTGTCATTTTGTCTGCCTTGTTTTCAGCTGATACTGAAACCAAAGTTGCCCATAAGTTGCGTGAAAAAGCAGATATTTCCGAAGAATATCGTAAAACCTTGCCCAAGCAAGTGGAAGATCATAGTACAAACGTCGGTGCATAGGACTTATTTGGGCAAGTTTCAACGGTTTCAACTAGTTGCTGTTGCAGATTCGCCCTTGCTGCCTGCAACAAAAAGTCACGGCCGGCCTGCTGTGGTATCTCCACTCTGGGAACTCTGTGGAGAAGACAAACAAGTTAGTTTCCAACACAGTCGTCCTTCATAACTCGTTGTCGAGAGGAGTTCCACAGGAGTATTTTACAGAATAAATCAACCTGAAAAGTACATTGTGTATGGAAATGGTTTGACATGGATTTTGGGACTCCAACCTACTTCAACCTTGCTTAACCAGTGACTCTACCTGGCCTGGAATTACAAGTTGCTTATGCTCCAAGAACCAACATGGAAAGGGCCCCTTCATTTGACTTTAGTGGAATTTGTGACAAACATGTGAAAACCGAGGCCTTGACAGCAAGATCCCATTCATCTTTGTTTTGTTAACCAAGCCTTTTACCATGCGTTACTTAAATCTGCTAGAAAGTTACCTTATGAAGAATGCGACACATATGATGAAAAAACATATTGGATGTGTTTCCTTACGTGCGAACCTTCTGGATTTGGAAAAGATATAGAAAAGACAGCCTTTGTTCTCCTGTTCAATGAAGGACCAGATTAACACCAGTGGCGAAAAGCAGGCATTGTACCATCAAAGCTCATCAAGCAGATCATGTGATGCTCCTCAGAGATTAAGCTTGTCTCTAATGTGTTACAACAAACATAAAGTTTTTTTTTGTAAAAGTCTACCATATGTTTATCCTTGTCAAGCATCCTCTCAGCATGTAAAAAGTTATTGAAGTCTCCAAAGCCTCTGATACAAAACGACTTTAAAAAATCGAGGCGAAAAAAAATGGTTGAGCGACAAGTACTAGCCTCCTGGCAAATAATGTTCTGTGTGAAGCAGTTCTTGAGAAATAAAGAGCAAGAAACATATCCAATGTCCACGGGTTTCCTTTCTAGACCAGTGTCAAATCATCCACACTTAAATAACTGTTAGAAAATCTGGAATATATGTAATCCCAACCAAATGTAGTAACGTGTTTTGAGTTCATTGTCAAACCCATTTTTGCAATAACAGAATGTGGGTGTAATTGTTTTTTATTTTGTCTCAAAACGAAATTCAATGAAATTGACTAGTGCTGATACTTATTTTTCATAACTATGAGCACTAGAACTTCTTTACATACCTACAGTGTTGATTTTACAAATTGTAACTAGGTTAATGACAAAGGTTTACAGTACTTCATATGTAGCACCAACTACCAATAATAACCAGAATTGAATTCATCACAACTTATTGACCCTCTAAGGATGAAAAACTATTGAAATCTCGGTAAAGGCACACTCATCTGGTTTCAATGATTTGTTATGATCTAAAGAGTGTGACCTACCGATTGAAAAAATAATTACGCTAGATGACAAAGGCTTCCTTTGAAGATGTGAATACCAAAATCAACAAGTAAATTAAATAAACGGGTATGGAGGGATTTTAAATTTTATGCAGTCTTCAACTCTTTAACAACTTCGCACCATCATTAACTCAACAATTATTCTCCATTGCTAAATGAAGCTCTCTTATTCTTTCTGTTTGGTTTTCTTTTATCATGCCAAAGATACAGTCAGGAGCAAAAGTATTTGTAACGTGACGAGAAAACCAGAAAATCCTTTATATCCAATTAAATACTATGCTTAGAAGTTTGTAAGAATGTAATATTTTTTTCCGATTAAGAATAATACCAGTTTCCCGCAATTGTTTTATAAAAATGTCTGAAACTAACTTTTAATTATTAAAAATAAAATTTTAGATAGTGCAAAAGTATTCATAACGCGCAAAAAAGGTAACAAAATAGGTTTATAAACAGATTTTTCATCAGAAAAAATTGATCGAAAGATGAAGAACATTCTGGAAAGCCGGAGAAAAGTCATTTAGTCTCCTATTTCTAGATAGAAGATTTTCTAGATCTTTCGTGGATCTTATAAATTTTACGGAATTGAACAATTGCTTCACAGTCAGCCAATCATGACCAAGGTCAAGGAGCTCGACAAGGACTTGAAGTTGAAGATAGTAAGTCTTCATCATGGAGGCAAGGGCTACAGAGCCATTTCGAAGCTTCTGGACATCCCGATTTCAACGATTCAGTACGTCGTGAAGAAGGCACAAAAGAACGGAACGGTTGAGAACCTCCCAAGATCCGGTCGTCCAAGGAAACTGTCAGCCAGACTTGAGAGGAAGATTGTCAGAGAGGTCACAAATAATCCTCGAACAACGGTCAAGGACATCCGGAACAGTCTCAGTGAAAATGGATTGTCCATCTCGAGGTTTACTGTTGCTCGCTCACTTCACAAAGCAGGATTGAAGTCTTGTCGCCCACGGAAGACTCCCTTGCTCAAGGATAGACACTTGAAGGCTCGCTTGGAATTTGCCAAGAAGTACCTTGACAAGACCAGTGACTTTTGGTCTAGGATTCTTTGGTCAGATGAGACAAAGGTTGAGCTTTTTGGTCACAACGATGTTCAAAGGATTTGGCGATGTAAAGGAGAAGCGTTTCATCCAAAAAACACCATCCCCACGGTCAAGCACGGTGGAGGATAGATCATGTTATGGGGCTCCTTTTCCGCCAAAGGCACCGGTAACCTCGTGAGAATTCATGGGACAATGAAAAAAGAAGACTATCGGGATATCTTGGCTGAGAATCTCCTGAGTTCAGCGCGGAAACTTCAGCTTGGTCGACAGTTCGTCTTCCAGCACGACAACGACCCTAAGCACAACAGCATTTTGGTCAAGAAATGGTTGAAGGACAATCGGATTAAGGTCTTGGACTGGCCCTCCATGAATCCGGACCTTAATCCAATTGAAAACCTTTGGAGAGAATTAAAAGTCCGTATCCGTGCAAGACGTCCAAAGACAATTGACAAACTGGAGCAAATCTGTTATGAAGAATGGGCTAACATTCCTTCAGATGTATGTAAAAATCTTGTAAATGATTATAAAAAAACGTCTCTTAAATGTAATTCAGCAAAAAGGGCATTCAATAAACTATTGACAAAATGTTACGAATACTTTTGCTCTTGGTCTAAAACATGTTCTGAGCAGTTTTTTAACCAAAATCTTGTAATTTTTTAAAAAGAAAAGTATCATAGCTTTTAAATGATAAAAGAATAACTAAGGAGCAAAATGGTTCTTAAATGTAGTTTTCAAAAATCGAGTATCATTTAAAAATCAATAAAATTTTCGAGGTTACGAATACTTTTGCTCCTGACTGTACATTGAAACGTAATCAGTAGAGCCCGGGAAAAAATGTTGGAAAAACGTCCAAAAAATGTCATTAAAATGTCAGGAAAAAGGGCAATTTTTTTGAAATATAGGGCAAAAAGGGCAAAAAATGTTGAAATTTAGAGCAAAAAGAGCAAAAAATGTTAAAAATTAGGGCAAAAAAGTCAACGAAATGTGTGAGAAATGGGACTAGATGCGTGGAGGACTTGAGACGACTACTTGAGACAGTGTGACCAGACATCTGAAGGAAATAATGCCGTCAAAGCTCTAGCTTAAAAAAACGATAGGTTGCGCTTCACATAGCGGGGTATTTTTATAAGCTAGACGTCAAAACAGTTTATGTTATAAGTCCGATAGCACATTCAGACCCTTTGAAAGGCAATAGATATTAAAATCTGAGTAAATAATGGCAACAGTGCCAACTTAAAACATCCTTTACTCTACACATAAATATTTAGCCCACGTAAAATAATCACGGAAACAAGGGTCACAAAGTTTCTGATGTGAACTTTTTCACAATAACAAAAAGAACTTTAAGGGCACTTTTTTCCCCTTCCAAAGATTTTGATTAATTGGCATCATAAAATGTGAAGTTGAACAATGACAATTTTAGCGGGAAAATTTGGCGGGAAATTTCAAGCCTTCTTTTGATTAATTGGTCCCTCAGAACCGGTTTTGGGATGACATTTTTGAGCAAAAGTACAAAAAATGTTAAGAAAATGTTGAAATTTTCCAAAAAATGTCAAAATTAAAATGTTATATTCACGTAAAATTGGCAAAAAATGTAAAAAATATTTTTTGATGTAAAAAAATTTTTCCCTAGCCCTAGTAATCAGTAAGCACCTCTTCCTGGTTCAAGTTGGTTAGGTTATGGTTAGGTTTTCAAAGTTTTGTGCAGGAATATCGTTGGTGAAGCATAGGTTATTGGTCACCTTTACTTTGAAATTAACCTGACTAGAGTGGGAAATTCAAAGATGAAGCACTCCACAAAACGATTATTATTTCTTGAAAAAGTACCTGAAACTGTCTATTACCTATTTTTTGGAAGGTACCATCAAAATCATACAGCTGTCAAGTATAACATGACACCAAAAATTTGTCTTTGGCGAGCCAACCCCCTTTTCTCAGTACATAACAGATCACCGTGTAAGAGCAGTGTCGTTCTCAAATATTTTGGAACTCTTTTTCGCAGATCTATTTTCAACGGTCTTCGAGATCGGCATTCTCGAAGGACCAAACAAGAGGGTCCATTTCATTATTTAAGACAAACGGCTAGGAAGATTTCGACAATATTCTAGGTAGACACGCCCATAAGACTACTTGAGAATTGGGTTGAAGAAAATGTTTCAACAATTATCTTTAAGCATGTTTTAAGTGACTTTTCATATGTATTTTTGCCCGTGACTTAATTAACAGAATTCAAATTCACATGCAGCATTGCATTAACACCTCAAAAGTGGTTTCAAAAGTTTTTAAAATTTAAAAATGACTACTTGAGCTTAAATACACACCGTGTCCGCACACTGGACAAACCCCGAGTAATGCAAGACTACATTTTTTCAGTCCCATAAGCCTGGAATCGACAAAACAAGACCAAAAAACCCAAAACAAAACCACCACAAAAAATGCCACCGAAAAGCACTATTTTCTTCGCATTTTTCTTCGAACTTTGATGAACACTTAGATCTTTTTATCTGCATTAAATTCTTCGGTCCAGTAATGATAATTTCAGATCTTTTAATAAAAATGTCAAAATTAATACTCAACAAGATATGATCAGATTTTTTCTAAGGCCATGCAAATAGGTCAGCCATAAATTTTTGCACCCGTTCTTGCACACGATGTAGGCGTTGACTTTTATCGAGACTTTGAGTTTGGTATGCAATTTACTTGAAACCCAAAACACTCTAAGCCAACGACATTTCAAGGGCCGAAAGTGTTATTTTAGGTTATGAAACATAAAAAGGTGCTTTACCATCTTTTTCCGAATCGATCGTTTTCGTAATCTGACATGGTTCAAATGAAACGAACGAAAACCACCCAAACAAGACCGATTGACCAGAAGGCTCAAACGATTGAGTCCGCTTAAATGTCCCCAATTTGACATGATTAACACTGATTGTCCTTTCTATTTAAAAAATCACAAATCACATGAACAAAATTGCACGAAAGCTTGAAACCAAAACATGCTGCTTTGTGATTGTTTGTAGAGGCCAAAAGTGCGGGAAATTTGAAGTGCCAAATGGGACCTGTTTCGAACCGTCTTGTTCTCTCTCTCTTGTTTGATCGACTTCAAGGAAAATTCCATCCATCGATGAAGGAGGGTTTATACATAAATTAACTCAACTATGTATTGCAATATTGGTTTTTTTTTATTTAACCACCTAAATCATCCGTAAAGACAGGAATCTGCAGTAAGCTTTAGACGTGGCCTGAATCTTTTGAATTATTCTTCCGTTATATGCTCTTAAATATTTTGTGCTGCTCGTCTCTGTGATACATACTTTTCTCTCTTTCTCTTTTACCTGTTTATATTCTATCCTTTCACCAATACCCTGCCTACATTTACTACGGATGATTATGGCCTTTTCAGTCTTTTCAGTCGCTTTTCAGACAAAAAGTGATGAAATTCCAAGATCTAACTAAGTATGTTCGTATTAGAGCTCCCAAGCATATGAGAGCTCTAGTGAGCTCTAGTCTGGATTGTAGTCACCCATGATCTGATCTCAGTCTGGCAACCCTGTTTGAAACCGCATGAGTCCGAATTAAAGCAGGGTCGAGCTCCAAATTTAAAATCGGGCATCAGGATTGCAAAGTTGTGAGCTAAATTCTAGGCAACTGTTTCCAAGTATCCAAATCCTAAGTTAGCTAACCACTCATGGGAATAGAAAGCTAAGATCCTGCGACAGGAGAATTTCCAAGAGAACCAACATAATTGTCACCTAGATGGCTGTCATTCAATTCAGCTTACTCTGAAAGCATCCTCACATAGATAAATAAAATAGAGATATCTCAATTTTGACGTCGACAAAACCGCCCTCTATGAGGGATTACCTAACAACATTGGTAAAAATGATTGTTTCATAAGGAACGTCATAGAGTGCGCCACCGTGTTTGTAACGCAAATATCCTTTTTGAAGTTCGATTCTCAGAGTCAATTCAGAAAATACAGCCTACGTCATCTAGAGGTCACGGATCTCCGCACTGTCACGGCGGTCTGCCTGCTTAGCTAGAATTGAGAAGTCTGGGGGTAGTTTGTGATCCTCATCATTTATTTTAAGAAGTCTTTGGACTTTTTTTTCTTTTTTTCGTTAAACATTGTTGAATCTAGGACATTCTGAATTCCACTCTCAATACCCTTCAGTTCCTCCCATTTGAAATGAAACCCTACGTTTTACCGATCTACATTAAAAAAAACTGAACCTTTGAATCCTGCTTGAGTGCCCTCTCTTGTTCTCAAACTGAACAACTAGCCGTCAGAGCAAGCTTTTTTCAAAGAAGCAAAGTTGGGCTTCAAAATAACAAAAAAGGGACAATCAGCGCCATCTTGAGGTAAAACAAGTCTTGGTGCTTCTGCAAAATCTTTGGCCTTAAGTGATTAATCTACGATAACTCAACATGACTTTTCGATTTTTTAACTCAATATTTTCGTAGCTGAACTATATAAGACTCGAAATATGCAGAAAAATAAATTTCAAGAACTAAGCTGTAATTTTGGCAGCAAGTTTAAGCTGAAGATAGCTCTGAAATCAAGTAACTTTGCCCCTGTTTTGGCTTCATCTAGTGGTGAAATTTTAAGCTTCGGCTAAAATTGTCAATACCCTTCAGTTCCTCCCATTTGAAATGAAACCCTACGTTTTACCGATCTACATTAAAAAAAACTGAACCTTTGTATTGGAATAAACGAAAGAGGTCCCATATTACAATTTTTTTTTGTCTAATCTTAAGATAGAGGTAGTGTTTGGTGCACTACCATTTGATTTTAAGAAGTGGTCAAGCATTCTGCTCTAAAAAAATGTATTGTGGTATACAATATAACTTGGAATCTTCAACAACAAGATATTACATGCTCTACTTTCCTTTTGAATTTTATTGAATAAATACACGTCCTGTTAGTAAAAGCTCCCCCATCAACTACTTATTTTTTTCTCTGATATTGCACCCAAAATGAAACAAAACGCTTTCATCTACTCATAAGCTCAAACCGCCATTCAGTAATCTTCTCAAAATCAGACAAAGCTGTTGAGAGCCTAAGATCCAAGGCCTCAAGGCTTTCACTTTGGATATGGTTGCCAATCAACGCCAGTCCGTTGCACAAACATTCAGGTACGTTTGGTGGTCAATGGCATATCGATTTGTTCACCTCCAGAACCTTTTTCAAATCCGCGACTGTGCTCGCAGAGCTTCAAAGCAAAATGTCCACCACAGAGAAGAACGTGCATGATTGTGTCGTGGATGAGAGTCAAGATCATGAAGATCCCAATAATCTCTTCACTTGTGCCGCGGATCAATCTTGCTGTACCGTGAATTTGAATCCCGCCTGTTGTGCCACTAAGGATTTGCAAGAAGAAATGTGAGTGTGAGGCATGGAAATAGATGCATCAATTTGTTTGGCATTTCCCTAGCTAATCATCAGTTGACATTGATGAAGGAAGAGGGAGGTATTTCCGTCTGCGGTAAACTTGAACTTTAATTGCCACGTACCTCCTTGGAGACATGTGGGTGAGGGATTGCTTGGAGATGCGAGAGTCTTCTAAAAAGGCCGCCTACGCATTTCAATTCACGCAGAGAGAGGCTGGCTCTTACACGATTTGACAATGAAAGGTCTCTCTTGCATGCACTCAAGCTATTGGTGGGTGACACCCTAGGGACTTCCATACTTTGGAGTGCTTCCAAATGTGAGGAAACGAAGGAAGAAGCATCATGCATTTTCAAAGGAAGCCTGGGAACGCGTCCATCAATAGCAGACAAAGCCAATTGTGTGATGACTCGGAAGGGGTATTGTAAAAAACGAAGAGAGATTGAATGTGAGACTGCGACATTTTTATATTTTTGGAGCGGACTATGTCAAAGGTTCTTGGATTAACTAAGCAAAACTGGTGCAAGATGACCTTTGAGGGGAACGAATATGTTTTTAAAAAGGTCGAAACAGCGATCCATTAATTTTGAATTTCCAAGGTCTTTACTTTCACACCAAAACTCCTCATGTTTTGAAATTATCTTTTTGGCGTTGTTAAAGAAGCCACAAGCTTTAGGGTAATGAGAAAAATGTGATGTTGGATTTTTAGCTGAATTAGCACAACAAATTCTCAGCAGGAATTTGGGATGTGTGCCATAACTTCCGAGTAATTTGGAAATTCTTGAAGTTTAATGTCAGAGAAACTGATTGTTTCCAGGGGCTCCTCAACATGTTTTGAAATGTCACCCTATTCCGGAAATGCTCAATCTGGTTGTTGGATGATTATGGGTACAACTTTGAAGGTTAAAATGCCAAGAGCAAAATGTTATTAAAATTAGAAGTAGGGTTGAGCGAATATGAAAATTGAGCATAATTGTTTGGAAGTTGTTTCTTTCTCATAATGAAGGTTGTCTTTTGGGTTTGGGAAATTACAGTACATTTGCAGCAAGGATGCTGAATCAAATTTCCAACAAACAGTGTTGTTTAAACTAACAACAATTCGAGTGGCTCAAAGAGTACATTCGAAACTTTCAAGTTTCAAGAACATGATTTCGACAAAATGTAATGATGACTAACAGATGAAATTGATTACTGAATGAACCTTAGGCTTTTACTAGACGTTAGAAACTTATTGATTGGTTTGATCTGTTTTTCAAATTATTGAATAGACCACTCGGCTTCATCTCAATGGGAAAAATAGCAACTTTTGTTTTCAAATTTCTTGAATTCCGTTCTAATCTTGCCGGTTGTCACCTTCAAATCCATATCGACAAACTGCATAATTGTTTATGCACATTTTGACTAACCTTACTTGTCATTTTCATTTGCAGGAATCCTTGAAAAACATATTTGACATTTAACTCTGGCTTAAAGGCAGATCAAATCCCAATTGCAATCCGAGAAACATTCCCTTTATCTTCTTTTCCAGACAAGAACAAGTGAAACTATGGGTTCCTCTTTTGGCCATTATCTTGGTTTTGGCTATCTTTATTTGGTGGTGTCGATCTGATGACTCATGTTGCGATGTGGAAAAGCCTTGCTTGTACAGATTTGGTTGCAAGAAATACGAAGATTTGGAAGAGTAAGTACTGCAGGATCATTAAGTCTTTCTATTTGAAACATAAAGCTCCATTGAAGTCATCTTAAAATATCATGTTCATCCAAATGTTGAGCAAAAACAACTTCAACGCTTTTCAAGTCAAATTGAAAAATGAGGGTTATCTTTGGCAAAGTAGACTTATTTGGCAACTCTGATCTGAGGTTTTAAGAGAAAAAGATGTCAATTGTTCATATTTCCACAGTTTTTGCACCAAATTGGCATACTTTATGTACACCTTTACGTTGCCTAAAAACCAACAACGCACGTGATCGGGAATCGCGTGAATAGTTTAGCCTCTATAGCACAAACGATTCCACTTCCACGAATATTCAAAACATATCCATAATAGATGGATCATTGCCCAATGTTGGAACACCTAAAAACCAATTACATATTCTTTGAAGGACTACTTGAATTCGTACTATCCAATGTGTTTTTCTATTACGTCAATAGAGATGCTGAAACCGGATCCCAAGTCTCGCTGAGAAGTGCCAAGAGTAGTACAACCATCATGGTCGGAGATGATGACGGTCAAGGTCACGATGCGGCCGAATTGGAACTTGCGGCCGAAAATTTGGAGGCCGTTTTGGAAGATGACGATGAGACTGCGGAAGGAGAAGAGCAGACTGAGGCTCCAGAAAACACTGAAGACGCCGAAGAGACCAAGGATGACGAAACCAAAGAGGATGATGAGAATGACACCAAGGAGGATGAAAGCACAGATGAGCCCCAAACGGAAAAAGAAGGAGGGGCTGAAGAATAAAGATGGAAAGTTTGCTTTGTGACTGGAGAGCACTAAAGCTCGAGAACAATATATATTTTACTCATAGTTGTTGAGGTTGATCGGAGTCAATAAAACAGAATCAATTAGACGCATGTTTACCAAACACTCGCCAACAACGTATCCATAATAGAATGAAAATATTTTCGAAGCCCTTTGATAAGCTTATTGTGAAAGATGAAAGCAATTATCTTCTAATAGCGAAACTTAATATAAATCCATAAATTCGAGGGGCGATTCATTCGTGATGTTGCGTATTTGCCGTTTATAAGGTTGGAGTAAAATCGCAACTGATTAACAAAGAGTTATGTGATATGCTATGAAATGAAATGATGGAGAGCTCCTTGGAGCCATTACTCATTATTGGCCCACACTTCCATGGTAACTATGTTAATTGCAATAATTATACCATGTGCGAGTAAGTGGCAGGAAATCCTATCACAAAACCGGCAAAACCCTCATGGGATTGTGTCCTTAACAAATAAACAAACACTTCAGTTAACACGAATCATCCCTCATCGTGAATACAAGACGGAAATCGTGGAAATTCAGAACTATTCATAAAGTCCTTCCTTCTTATGCTTTCCTGATATTTCCCTTGGAACTCAAAGAGGTTCAATCGACGTGCAAGAAGGAGGACATGAAGGGACGGATTGTTTCGAATGAGCTAATTCCGGATATTCAAATACCTTACTGGAGATTAACTTTGCGTAACTTCATTTTGTACCACCCGCACAATCCTTTTCGAGAGGAATGCGAACCAGTCTACTGTGATAAGTCTAAGAAAATGAAAATGCATTTACACGATTGAGCGAGCATCAGAACTTCAGTACTACAGGGTCGGCGACCCAAGTGTAGACCCTTTAAGGCCATCATAAGTCTTGTAGTTTGCGATGTATTTTTTTTCAAATTTACTGTTTAAGAATTACGAAGTATTAAGGCATATAAGTTGTTTTGTGCATGTTTCATGGATGAGATCAAGACATGGATGAAGTAATTGGGACAGTTAGCACAGTGCCTTGTTTTTGTCCCTCAAAAGGAGGAGGGCAGAATTTTGGGTTGGAGTGGAGTGTTTGATATCCCAACACATTTCACGTTTAAGGATGGTTAAAAAAAGGAAGTCTTTAAGCGCTAAAGACCCCAAAATCCACACTTGGACCGCCGACCCTGTATATGGGGTTGAGTTGAAACGTCAGCAAAAGGACAACATCTTAGATTGCTTTGCGAATCAAACACACTAGTTTTCTAAATATCAATCAAAGTGCACTTTCTACCTTTAATTAAGATGACTAAGGCTTCTCAAGAACAGATTTAAAAGATGTTCCACAGCTCTGTCATACTTATCTACTGATTGTTATATTCGAGACTCGATCCAACCTACACATTTTTAGTGTTTTAAATGACGGTTTATTGGATGAGTACAAACCAAATTATCCTCAATCTGTTTGCTCGCCATTGCATAAGTCAATAAGCGAGATCTTTGTTCCAATCTCTTCAATATCCAATGGATTACCTCGTCAAACTATTGTTTACAACATTGACGACAAGGAGAACATTGCAACATGAATAGTTTTGGACACAAGCTCAAATGGTTATGTAATAGATTCCGTTTGAACAAATAGAAACACATAAAAAAGAGGGAAAACCGTTTTTTTTGCTGTACGATCATTTGAGCTAAGTAAATTGGGTGGCCCAACCCCCAAAAATAGGAAATGTTCATTTAATTAACAAGCTTTTGGGCAAAGCATCAAACACTAAAAACCTGCTCTGCGTAAAAGTTTGTACTGTGTGAAATTAAGAAGCCAAAATGTTCACACATCATGTTTTTGAAGCTTCCGTTGTCATAAGGGTATGAGATCTGATCAATCTTCAGAAAAGAGTCATTTCACAAATATTGCACAATCTCTGATTCAAGTTGGAATTGGTGTTGCATCTCAGGCCAATAAGTGTCAAAATGAGCTTATAAATACAAAGTAATCAAACTAATCATGATGGCATGAACAAAGCACATTGAAAATGCACTTTAATTCGTGATTATCTCTACTACCTCAAAAAATTGCTCAAAATCCGTCTACATAATTTCGTACGCAGCAGTAAAAATAGGTAATGTGTCACCTTAACTGGGCCCAAAATGATTGAAATAATTTAATTTGCGCAAAATAATTAACGACATCTTAATTGAGGGACAAATTAATTGGACACACAATAGTTGGAAAGCATATTAAGGTAAAATTGTGTGTGAGATTCATTCACTTAAAAAAGGGAACAACCTATCACGAGGAGAGCAATCAAATTTGGCGAATTGTTTTTTTTTTTAATATAATGGCATTTATCGATAAATTTCTTTATTAAAATGTTAATTACTTATCAATTAATCTGGTACCCGTTGGAGGTGTGTTGAGAATTACAAAACCCCGCCAAAATAAAATATGGTATTCTTACTGAGTTGGGTGAATTGATTTTACATTACTTGTTTAAGCAACATTGTCATAACAAGAAATTAGGACAGCTAAGAAAAATCAAGGGGTTTTATAAGAGCAGAGTTCTTCTGACTCTCTCTGATCTACCTATCAGAACATGCAAGAAATCTTCTTCACAAGTTACAACGCTGGACCCCAAAATTTGCCACCTTTTTTTGCATTTGTCAATACCAAATAGTGTTCTCAACCATTCACATAATGAGCATTTACGTTAAGAGTCAACTAACTCGTCTTGACAATTAATTTTGGCAAAAAGGACATCCACTAATAAAAGACGATTCCAATTTCTAATTAGTTTGTCTCAAATTGTTTGCGCAAATTTAATTGTCTCAATTATGTTTGGGCCTGATAAACGTGATGGAAACTCATAAAAATCAACCTTTTCGACTCTAGAAAAATATAAGATCTTCTTGTACCCCCCAAAAATACATGCTTACTGTGTGTTCAATTGTGAAGCACAAATATATTTTCAATATTCCATGGCAATGTGCAAAGAAGCCTCATTTTTCAAGGCAACATCTACAAAGAACCGCTTGAATTCCAAGGGCACTCGATCGATATGTTCCACCATGATCAGTCTTAATCGTGCGCAATAATCTTGATAGTTCTTGTAGGGCTCAAACTCGCGGAATAGGACTCCTTCACTATTGGACGCGAAAGCCACTGGACTGGGAACATTGTCGCGCATGAAGTTCCAAATATCCACCAAAACACAATGGACATGAAACGCGTGGAAAACGTGGATCACATCCGACACTGAATTCAACGGATGAGGCAAGAACTGTCCCACCGACATGAGTTCCAGGATTTTCTTCAGATCCGTCAACTGTTTGGGACAATCTGCGGCCTTCACGGAAACCGAGGCTTGCCAAAAACTCAATTGAACAGCCATAAGACCCCGAATAAGCACGGATGTGTAACACAACGAAGGTCGGGCTTCGGCCAGACCAAACAAGATTTTCCAAACCAAAGGATGTGCTTCGATCTTTTTGGCAATTTTCAAGTCCCGTTCCACCGTGACTTTCATGAACTCCTCTTCAGGCCAAGGAAGTCCGTTGTACATGACATCAGGGGAGAAGATTTCCACCAAAAGTAAGGCCAATTGTTTGCAAGCCTCTTTTGATTCATCTCGTGTTCCATGATGGCAGATCTTGAACAAAACCGTGACAAATAAGTACTGATTCTCGTCGATCTCCTTTGGAGTGAATAGATTGGTCTTGGAAGCGAAACGTTTGCCTTCACCGATGATTCCAGCATGAAAAGCCGTGGAAGTTCCCATGGGATGAGTGGGCATAGAGCCGAATTTGAGATTCTCGTCAATCAACTTGACCCGACTCTTAAGAGTGTCCTTGGCCTTGGAGCCTTCGAATTCTCGACCCGTAAACAGTTCGGAAAACTTGGAATGAAAAGCGCCTTCCACCAAAAATCGAGTGGTGATGGCCAAGGCCACTGGAACCTTGGAAAGCGTTAAAAGCGTCTTGACGCAAAGACCGATCAATTTGATCTTTGGCGAAGGCTCGAAGGTGGTCTTGTCTTGAATCAGATTGAAAATGGTTTGCACGAAACAGTGGCAAATGCGATGAAGGCCCGATACGGAAATGGCTTCGGCTTGTAGGGGCACAAAATGAAGAATCTCGAGCACATGTGGGACCAATTCCAAAATGGACAACATGGGAAGAAAACCTTCAATGTGCTCCTGGACGGGTGTAGCAAATTGCGAGAGAACCTTGATCTTTTGATCTGAGATCGGTAGGGATTGGTAGTGAAGGATTTGAACCAGATTCACTAGAAACCTTTTGGGATCACGTCCTTTAGTCTTGATGCTTTGACTGACGGCGACTTTCACGATGTCGGTAATCCACAGCTCAGTGTCCTTGAGAAATTCCAGCATAATCCCTAGCTCTTCAGGACCCTCCGCATGATCCAAACAATACTTCACTACATTAACAGCCACAGTACGGCCTTGATATAGTGAAAGGTAATTGAGCAAAAGGATCACAGATTTGCGCTGAAAAGCGTCTTCACTCAGAAGATAACGTTCCAGGAACGATTCGTAGCACGAAGCAAAGCCCTTCAGTACGGGAATGTCTTCCGAGAAATGTTTTGGCGTTTGATGAACCATCGAGAGGAGTTCGGCCAAAACCAGATCGACAATGAGTCTGGCTCCATTTTGAACGTCTCTTTGGTCGTTTTCACCGGATCCCAAATCCAAAAGCAAACTTAGCACGGCGGGTGAATGACATTCAGAGATCACGATGAGATGCACCACCAAATTGACGAGGGAATCTTCCTCTGGAAAAAAGCTATCTTCCCATTGTTCGAACAAATGCGCGATTTTCTGCGCGATATCGGGGGTGATTTTGGTGCGAATATCCGCCAAGAGAATTGGCACCAACATCTCGGACAACGAAGCCAAATACAAAACAAACGGAACTATGGCCACATCCTCGGGACTCATGGTCTTTTTAGGTTGGTTCAAGCTACCCATAACCATTTTGATCAATGCACTTTGAATCTCGGGTTGATGGGTAGCGGCCAAATGCCCGAGAATTCCCACGACCGAATTGATTTTGGGGATTTTGGCCACGTTAAATTGGCCATCTTTTTTCTGTTGAGCGGCCGCATATTGGGCAAAATCCCTCAATCCCACACTCAAAACCCGAGTAATGATCGTGTCGGGAAAGCAACTACCAATATGGGCCACCACCCAATCAAAATGAGGCGAATGTTTCACGGAAATGTCCAACAAAGTGGACACGGCCGTTTCAGTGGCTCGAATGTCATTGGCCTTCAAACCCACATCAATGCCACTGGTCGTGATATCAATGAGGCTTTGCGTGGCATGACAATTGAGCCACAAAGGTAAAGTCTCGTGTAAAGACAAAGCATTTGAAGCCGGCAATCCAGCCAAAACCTAAAACATAGAAGTATGAAATTAATATCACTTTCATCTTGAACTTCAAACTTTTGAAACCTTACCTTCTCTGAATATTTCGAAGAGAGGCTGCCCAGTAAAGTCAATGCCCAATCAGTTACGGTAGGACCCCAAAATCGTCTTTGAGTTCGTACCAGGTCCTCCAAATGGACCTTGAGTTTGTCTAAAACGCGTCGGCCTTCGGCATATTCGCGGCCTTCGCGCTTTTTGCGGAAATACAATCCGGCCACGTGCTCCAAAACTTGGGCATAGAAATCTAAAACGGCTTTTTTGGCGGCCGCTGGCGCTTCAGCTAAAAGTCGCAAAGCGCATTCGTGTAATTGGCGGGCGGACGCCGAGTTTTGCAGCCATTGAGACGGATGGCCTCCGGTTGAACCCGCCAAAAACGCGGTCAAATCCGACTCGATGGTGGCCATCGCCCCAAGGGACTTCCTGAGATATTATTCTGGTGTTTTGTTGTTTGGAAGACGATCTGGCAGAGTTGCCGTTTTAATTTGAGAAATCAATGCCAAGCAACGGTCAAAATTGTGCCAAATCAAACAAATGGCTCTTTTTATATTTAACTCAAAGAATGAAAAGGATCTTGGGTCATGAAAAGTATATTAAATCCACTTGGGAGTGAAACAATGCCTTAATGCGATACGAGGAAAAAAATGAATGACAAAATTTCTATAGAATAAGGTTCTTTTAAACAAAGAATTTGTCGACTTTGCAGCATTCGCCATCCTCAATGAGTAGTTCTATGCTAAACGAAACTGAAGAGAAACGGAGTCCAATCGAATAAGTTGTATTAAGCGCCAAGTTTATAAAATTTGGCAAGTGTTATAGCAAATTGGTAAAGAAAATTTCAGCTGCCTCCGGCGTCTGCCAGAAATGAAAGGCTGAAGGAACCGTCAAAAACCGCATTTGAAAACACGGTTTCAACCGGTAAAAGGAAAATTTCCGAAAACTATTGTCAGCTGATGCGACCTTTTTGCCAATTTGGCCAGACGATGCAATAATATTACAGAGATATCACTTCAAAGTAGAGCCTAGAAAAGATAAGACCACGGAAATAGAAAGAATAGAACGGAATTTGAAGCAGAATTTTATCTCAACTGGGAGTGTTTGCACCAAAATTGTCATTGGTCAACACTTAATCGCTATAACAGAGGCAATTACACATATAAATATTGCAAACAAATAACTTGACCCGTCAAATTGAGCCAAAAATGTTTAAATCAACAGGTGAATATTTGACAAAAACTATGTTTCCCCTCATTATTTTGTCCACTGTCTTCCTCAAAAGTTCTTGACCGTATCATATAACCAAAAAAACATTCCTATTTCGTCTCCCAAACCGAAATTCAGCACTAACTATTTCTATCCATCACAGACATAGTCGAGCCTAGATCGGCTAAGATTACACAAATGGCCCTGTCAGCGTTCACTGTTTGAAGGCAGCAGATCAACTCAACAAACGCGAGAACGTTCACAATCATCCTCTTGTGATTTGTGAGTTTGCCTCAAAGTCCACCAACACATCAGTTGAGAACGATCGTCCAATCCCAAAAGCTATCCTCACAAAATGGCCAAGCAATTCTCATTGGCAGAGGTATCTCAACATAAGAATGTGAATGGAGACAAGAAATCCATCTGGATCGTGCTTCACGACAAAGTCTACGATGTCACTAAATTCTTGGATGAGGTAAATAAAACGAACTTGGATCCGATTTGAACACATGACAAGCATGGAGGTCAAGGGTCATTTTGTAACCGCAACGATTAGAGGGTCATTTCCATTTTTAGCATCCTGGAGGTGAAGAGGTTTTGATCGAGAATGCAGGACAAATCTCCACTGAAGCATTTGAAGATGTGGGTCATTCCACGGATGCACGCGAAATGCTCAAAGATTATTTCATTGGAGAATTGCAAGAGGTAATATCTTGGTACAAGAACCGCTGAATTTCTCTGACATCTTGCACAGTTTCAAATTTCAACTCTATTGAATATTGGAGGTAAGACTTAATCCTTTACAGAATGGATGAGCTAATTGCTTTTCTTCAAAAGGGCGAGCTCATTCATTCTATGCTTTATTCAATACCTAACTTTGAAAAAGCATAACTTTTCACTCGTGCATTCACAACAGTTGAAAAACAAAAAAAATCAACGCAAGGATTGTCTTGTCGAAAGAAGAATGTAATTTATTTGTACAGAAAATTCCGTGGTTCTTAATTAGTAGTAACATACTCTTGATAGAAGGCTTGTTCATGAGCTGAGGGTTTCTTTATTTGTAGTCGGATCGAAAGGGCGAGGCCGATAAGGGACCTCGTGTGTGGAGTTCGGGCAACACCTCTTCGGATGAGAGCTCTTGGACCTCTTATTTGCTCCCTGTGGGTTTGGCCTTGGCTGCGGCCTTCATTTACCGGCTGTATTTCAACTAAAGAGCATGCGTCATACAATCCTAACCGTGCCACGTCTCTTTCTTTCGTGAAGAAAAACTTTTATCAACTAGCAACTGAAATGAATACACTATCCATCAGAATTGTGATTTAATCAGTAGGTAGATTCAATTATCAATGCACATGGGTTGTCATTTTTACACCCCGACCTCGCCGTGATAGTCGTGTTATCACAGGAGACAAAAATAGTTTCATGGTGAGCCTATCTGAGGCCATTTACACACGCACACCTCGGATAGGCGAAGAAAAATAGATTTCATTGCAGCTCTTCAGAGTGGATTGTCTTTATTTGGTGGATGTCAGAGGTTGGGCCCTCTCATTTCGGAGAAGGGGTTCAAGTGGGTGGAGCCACGGCTGTCGTGGGCGGTGTCTCCGAATTTGGTGCAGGCGTGGTCGGATGGTTATGGTTTACGAGGCGACGACCCACCAAATACCTAGAAAAAAATGATATCAAATTTAGTTGGTTTTGAGATGCGAGAGTACGGCGATTTGATTCATCTAAATTTTTTTAAGGCTCATTTTCCTCAATTTAAGGTCAATGTTTGGTCAAAGATTAGCGTAACATTGTCCCAAAAAGAAAACGTTTAAGACGGAAAGGGATCATTTGGTCTTGGGTCAAATTCTTTGAAAAGGTAGAAAAATGTGTTCCGCTTCATTTTCATAAGAAGCAAGCAAGATATCTACTCTAAATCAAATGTCAACATTGCAGAAGATGTTGGACTCATTTTTCTCCGTCTTACCTGTCGTTCTTGATATGTTCGTACAGTTTCCTGCACTGCTTCAATTGCATCAGGGTCAGTCCAATGACCAAGATGAGGATCAGAAGTACGGGGTAAATCCGTCTTTGAGTACTGATCAAGATCGCTTCATCCGACACGATCAAAGGTGCCAGATTATGAGCCACCACATAAGGAACAGCCAATGCCATGCCCAAAGTGGCACAAACGGGGATCACCAAGCTGGAGATCAGGAAAGACAGGTTCACCCCTCGGAGACCGTCATTGTAGAAGCGCTCAATGGCGGCTTTGAGCCACCAATCGGGTCCCATGGACACGAGGACCTCGCTGATCTTGGTGTACATCGCCCCGAGAGCCCAATCTTGCCACAGGAAATAGATGGGAGATTGGACCACGGGCACTCTCAATGGGATCAAGACCACGACGTCCAGAAGGATGCCGAACAATAAGGGAATCACTCCCACTAAAAGGACTAACGCCACTGCCGCTCTAGCGCCCTGGAAACAGAGATCGAGAACACATGGGTATTTGGAAATGACACTCGAGATTTGATCGGATAATAAGTCAAGAAGTGAGGACGAACAAACGTCTTGAAAGTTGAGAGAGAGGCAGAAAGGGAAACTTGGATCAAATGAAGTGATGACCGATAAATATTTTGAAAAAATGAAAAGAAATCCAGAAGCCAAGAAATTTATCCTCGCCCCAAAAGGTTTCTTTTCTCACTTTTTTAAATTCAATATAGACACACTCTTGTCTCATGAACGAAAAGACTTTAATGATTGTTTAACACAATTAACGCTTTTTTTCTCTCTTGATCAAATCTATAAATCTATCGACCAATCTAATAATGATTCAAATTCTGGTTTCATCTTTTGTTAAAAGGCTGAAGGATTGGGCTCTTACTAACGAGTTGAAAATAGAAAAATAAACTCAGCTCTGCAATTTAAAACGTGTCACTTACATGCTCAATAGAGCTGATAACTTGTACAAATGTGTCTTGAAACAAAAGGCCCATGTCCTAAAAGTGAAATGATATTTAGACCTCCGCCTCTCTGTCCAAGTTTTTGGATTAAACAACATTGAAAATTGTGTCAAGAGGATGTGGTAGTCACTTACTACGCCTACACATTGTGTAATCTTCTTTGACATTTGTTCCCATCCTTGCTGTGTCCAGGATACGACCAAGGTGATCCCCTTGATCAGAACCAGACACACGTAGAGACCAGTAGCGGCTGTGTAGAGCTCGTAAACCTTCTGGTTTTCCGATAGGAATATGGAAAACACTTGCCGACCCACCCACACGGGCATGAGCATGCAGGCCAAGGAAAAGACCAACAACGAAAGGATAATCATCACAATCAGACCCGCGATCTGGAAAAAAAAACAATACCAACCGATCGAGAATCAAATCATAATGCCATTCAAGTCAGGCTCATCCGATATGAGAAGTAACCCATTGTTTTGCCCAACCCAACTTTGACCTGCCTCAACTATTTGAAGGAAAAAAGCTAGCAATATGGCTAGTGGAGAGTTTTAGTTTTGATTGGCGAGGTACGGGGTAACAGGATAGTGGTTAAGGTACAATGTACCCTTTCAATTTGAACGTGGTACAGAAAAAAAAGCACACACCATATTTGCATTATGTTTCGTTTAACCATGAAATGGAGTTTTTAGATCTTATTTTGAGCCTTAATCTCTCCCTGAAACTTTTCAGGGTGAGAAACACTATTAGCTTGCATCAATTTGCAGTCCTCATAGAGGTTTAAACATACATACAAAGTATACATTTCCACGAAACTCATTTTTCCTTGAAAATTCCGCCGCTTTTTTATGGGTTAGACCCTTCTTGCTTCTATAAATACGTGCAGTTCATACGAGTAAAGAATGGTGGTTGAAGGAAAGGTCTAAAATCGTTCCTGCTAAAACACATTCAAAACTAAATATTTTCCAAGTTTACAAAATTCGATCATCAATTTTCAAGCCTCATGTAATAAGAACTTTAGGGTAAATTATGTACATAACTATGTAGTCAGCTGCTTTCTGTTTCTGTTTCGGATATAAGAAACTTTCTGGCTCTTAACGTATGCATAATTGAATTTCATGAACATAAATTATTTATATGCTTATTTTTGATGTTGACATGATGTTCTATTACTAAAAACTTGACACAAATTTATTAGCACCCTTCAGTTAAAATCTAGTCAGTATATCGTTCATTCATCTTACCCTCAGGGGAAATTTTGACGGTTTGAGGTAAGGCTGGAATTCACTGGGTCCTTGTCGATGAAGCAGAGCTTGATGAGCATCGCCCAAACCTTCAACAGGATTGTTAATATTGTCGTTGTTATTATTATTATTGTTGCCCATAGCTGGTGGAGGATCCAAATTGGCTGCTGGTTCAGGATCAGGCAACACAGGTTCCTCAGCTGGACCACCCATGGGAGGTCCATTTTCCTGTGGTGGTGGTGGTGGTGGTGGTGGTGGGTTCTGTGGTTGTTCCACGTCCGCATCTCCAAATAAATAGGATCGCAGGTTGAAGATCCAAGACATGGTATTGCACCAGGCCTTGATCGAGGCCTTCAGCCATCCTTGCATGTGATATTGGTCTTGGATCGTGGGTAAGATCACCAAGAGCAGAAAAAGTTCCATGGCGAGCTCATCGATTTGAGATTCTCTGCAAGATTAGTGAACACTCTTGGTTTAGTTTTACCATGGAAAATTGGGTGTAGTATTGTGGGAAAGACACCAAAAGATTATTACTAAGACCAAAAGGCGCACGTTTCTCCCACGATTTCCTGCGTACATTCTCTACGCTAAAAATATTAATGATCTTAATCCGGACACCGACTTCTCGTCCTCTTAGTTAAAGTGTTGTTCAAGGACAAATGGGACAAAAACCCACAAACTTACGTGACTTGTGCTGTTTGATAGGGTAAGAATTTTGGGAAAATGTTCTTGATGATGCGCGAAGGCAAATACAACATGACTAGAATGAACATCCCAAAAATGCTCACAGACAAACAGAATCGCCGAAGATGGCACAGAATGGGCAGATGGATCATCTCTTGGATGGGATTGAAGTCGGGGTCATTGAGGTTGCGGAGGAACCACAAAACGCCTGGACGAACCACTTCACGGATCAAGATGACAAATGATGCGAAATAAAACACAAACACAGAGCCCACCATCCAGTGGATGAAGATGGAAGTCATGGGCGATTGGTGATAGCTGTTTTGACGGTCCTGAAAGAAAAGTTCTCGGTGTGAGATTCAAGAGAAAGCTGCTTAAATGGCCAAATCTAAGTACTTATCAATTTTGTAAGCTATGTTAGTAAACATGCGCATTTGTTAACAATAAATGAAACTGGATCTGAAAGCACAAATGGACTGGAACCACTTTTGGCGAGACTTTCGGTTTCGATTAAGTGTAACGAAAACAGGAAAAGAAACGGTATGAACAGCAAAAAACACAATAGTTTGCCTTGCGACATCCTACATTAATTCAAAATTTAAAAAAAAATAGAAATATAGGAATATTTTGATGAGATTTTTTCTTCGTTCCATTGTTCGTAACTATAAGAGGTAACGTCAACAAGCAATCAAGTCTCGAAAATAGGCGCCTGACAACGAAAAATAAAAAAATCGAAACCAAGTATATCAGAAAAAAAACCTTGAACACATTTTCAGAAATCACTTCTTCTTTTCTACCACAAATTTTCTGACAATTATTAACTCGTTCTTATGGAAATCAAATTGATAAACTTACTTTCAAGGTGGCATCAAACAAGGCCAAGGAGCAAATATCCAGCCAATACCCGCAAATCATGGGAAAGGTCAGTATTTCGATGACAATGAGCAAAGCCACTTTGACAACCACATAACACAAGCCCATGATTCGGGCTAATCGTCGGAACTGCATCAAACTCGCAACCAAATGCAAGCCCACTAAACTCAAACCAATGACGCAATAGCCGCAAAGCGTAATGAGCATCCCTTCGAAATGGGCGCCTGAGGTAAACTTCTTCAGCTTGAAGCCCATCAGTGTGAAATGGCCAATGTGATATGGGCAGAATGCTGCAAATAAAGTGAGTTCAATCAAGTATGAGACAGGACTTGCTCGAGTTCACGCCCGCCTTAACCATTAAATATCGCATCTTGAAGATACCCAAAGGATGCATGTGATTTTAACGATAATATGAAAAAATGAAGCAATAATACTTAAAAAACAAAATTGTGAAAAAGTCATTGCAATCTATTTGTAAATACTATGCAAAATAACGTTAGTTAGTTAAACTAAATTCTTATTTGCAAAAATATATATAAAATTGAAGAATATAGATAAACAAAATGGAAGTGGATGGAAAACCCAGTTTGGGGATAGTCATTTCAATCTTGTCCAGATAAATCATCTTACCAAAGACCAAGATGAAGAGTGTGTTGAGTGAAACGACCCAGAACACGTGTTCCAGGAACACTAGCGACCCATCCAATCCCAAGAGACGCTCCCAGGTGAGTTCCTCGACCGCTCGGTCCCATTCCATGGGATTCCATAATCCATCCTCGCCCAACTGAACATCCCCACCCCCATCCTCGGCCTCCTCATCCGCCGCTTCAATCGGCACGCCTCCCTCTGCCAAAGGCGGAACCGGACCACCCACACGCTCATCCGGATCAATTTCCGGCGCGTCCGGTTCCACGGGTATGGGATGGGCTATGACGGGCAAATCGGGCTGAAGAGCTTCATCCGCCCTCGGGACCGCGGGTTCAAAATCGGGTTCGGCCTCATCCGGTCCCAAGGGATCGTGTAAGGGAGCCAGACCCTCGGGGAAGTCAATTTCCAACCATTCGGGACCCCCGCCGTGTAAAATCTGCTCCCGCAGCCAAACCAGGCCGATGAAGGCCATCAAGGTCAATGAGACCACCACGAAGCCTTTCAAGATGTCCCAGGTGATATTTTCCCTATAAAAGACTATCGTTTATGGGATATCCGGACCCTTGAAAATTAATCGCCAATCTTACGTGGAGAACATGCTGATGGGCAAAGAGAGAATGGAGGACACGGATCCGGTGAAGAGCGTGCGGTAAATCCGACACGCCGTTAATGGAACCACGCCCAACCAAGCCAAGGCCACCAACGTATAATGCAGCCAAAAGCGCAAGGCCTTGGCCACCGTGCCCACAAAGCCCGACAAAACCATGGATAGAGGCAGACGCTTGGGCATATCCGGCGAATAGACTAAAATCAAAGAGATATGAGCATCATGATTATTTGGAACCCATCGATGGATCGATTGGTCCTCAAACTTACTGGGCGTGAAAGAAAAATTGTGACTGCATAATTCGCAATATTCCTTCTTGGAATAATTCAGCCATTGGAGCAGACAATCTTGATGGATGAATTTGATGGACCCCGTACAAATACAGGGATGAAAGAGCGGTCGATCGGCACTGCCCTCACAACGGCAAACGCGACACACGTCTACAAAATCAAAGCATTAACAGAACCCTATAAGAAACGGATTCAATCCGGGATTTTTTGTACCTTGGTATTGGTTGTCGTCCTCCATGTCCTCGTCCAGAGACATCATTCAGATTAAGGGAGGTGCGTAAGGCATGAGGCGTGTCCGGATTGGGGCTCTCGCGAGTTCAAGGGTCAATTGCGTGGAAATCTTGGGACGGACGTCGTTCCCGATTCACTGCCAGTTACGTACATACACACACAGAACAAAAGTCTAGAACGAGAAGAAGTTGGAAGTTTTTGCCACCTCGCACCCGGTTGAGGTTGTGTGATATGTATTTGGGTCGGAGGTTGGGTGTTGGATGGTTAAACTTAGGATGGGCGAGAAGCTGGTTTCGAACTTTCGATGTCGTGTGGACACCGCCCTTTGGCATCAATACCATCAATACTCCTGAGTGATTTGGATAACTGATTTTATTTGCAGAAAGAGATATACATGTTAAGATCAGATAGAGAGAAAAAGAGGAGCAAAGAGGGAGTACTCTACAAATACCTACTCGGTTTCGTGATTTTTTCAAAAATATGAAAAATACTACATGCACTGTTTCACAGTTGGTGTCGGTGTCAGTGTCAACTTTGACCATTTGGCTAGTGTTAATGTCGGCGTTGATGCCAAAAATGTCCGTGTTACCTAGAGACGCTTTAGTGTCACCCATCCCTTGTTTGACCCTCCACTGACCAATGAAGCCAGCCATCACGTCATCCATTTTCCTTTTGAGCGGTGAAATGTTTGGCACTAAGTTGCCATGCCCTTTGAGTGTTCTCCATTTTTGAAATCTTGACTAACCTCAGCTCAATGTAATCCTATGGATATTGTCCTACCTTTTTTGGCAAGTCCGTTACTTGATCATGCTACCTCAAATTTAGGGTCAAATGTAAGATGCAGCTGCCAACAACTGCCAATAATATCTGGTCATTATGTCCACAAATACTTTCGTGTTCTTGAAGAGTGTCAGAACTTTGATCTTATTATTTGATCTCCATGTCTAGTTGTGGATTATTTCACCTTAGGAAACTGTTTGCCACAACTTCTCCTAGGTTTCAAAACAATTTATAATAGGCTGTGAAGCTCTGACAAACTCCAAAATAGTGGACCTTGGAGACACTAATTGTGCTTTTCATGTAGACCTCTGGTTGTGATTATTTTATTGAGGACCATCATTTTTTGTAAAATTTGCAACTCTTACTTAACAAAATTGCTAAAAAGATGCAATTTGGAGATCATCAATTCTGGATTGTCCTTTCCTGGTTATGGTTGACAGGAATGATTTTAAATTGATTTTTGTTGCGCTGTAGGGTAGAAGAAACATTGTTTTGTTGGGAGATCCACAAGTTATCACAAAAAGTTCACATGGTCCTGATTTCATTCACTTGAAATCCTTTGTCTTTTTTTTATCCATTTTAAATCATTATCTTAGGCTCTTAAAGAGGTTTCCAATGCTACCAGTGCTGTAAAAACAGAACATGGTAGTCAGCTGATAAGTGGCAGACTTAAATTGACAGCTACGTTGGTGGCTGGTGACAAGTCCCGTATGAAACTTCTTGAAAATTATTGTACTAAAGTTATATTGAATTGTGCTCTTGAAAGCATGCGTTAATTGGTTACGTCACATAAATTGCTACTTTCATTGCCTTATCTCGATTTGATAAGATTTAGGGAAATTTGACATCTTGTCCTGTTTATAGAGGTCCTGTCGAGATGAGCAAGGGTTCCTGCCTCTCAGGGTTGGCTCAGGGGTTCCTGGTTGGCTGAGCCCCCGTTGCAGATAAATTTAGAAAACCTGTTCACCTATTTGAGATATTTTCTGTTATAACAAAGTTGTCAAATATGATTTTTTCGAGGCTCAATTACATATGCACGGGACCTTCAAAAATCTTATCGCCAGGGGATGAAATAATATCAAAGGTACGTTCATCAAGGGTAGGTGGCTCATGAGAATTTGGGCAGTTTCAGGGATTTCGCATTTTACAGAACGCCCTTGTGACTTTTTTTATGACATGGGGCAAAGGTTTCTTGCACCTGAAAGTTCTTACAAACCATTTGACAGGAAACTATTAATTTTTCGAGCTAACCAACTCTTAAGATATAATTTATTTGATTAATCATCATGAAATATGGAATAATTTTCGGTCCGTTATATTTTGTCAGGCCCTATTCAAAACAAATGATGCCGAAAATATACCTTCAATTATTTTTGGTTATTTTTCAAGAGAGCCAACTCTGGTACGTGACACCATGACCGACCTAAAAGTCCCTGCAGACCGGGTTGCGAGGCATGAATGCAATTCAGGGCCGCCAACGCAAAATCTTGTCCTTATTCTTTTTTTCGAGTTTTTTTTCGCTAATGCCCTTGCCTTTAAGTTATTCCCATTTCCCTTCCCTCACCTCAAAAACTCGAATTTACACGAAAGGAGCTAAATCGAGTGGTTTGTTCTCGCCTCTTTGTGGTTGGTGACTTCAATTTTCCGGCTAGCATTGTAGAGTGGGAGGTTAGTCCGGATGAGTACATTCCCATTTCGAAAACGGCATCGCCGTCTTTCGAAACATTAGAAGAGTTTGCGATCTTGCGTAATCTCTCTCAACACGTTGGTGTTGCAACCAGAGCAGAGAGTGTTCTGGACTTAGTTTTTTCCAATGACCCTGATCTGATCCAATATGTCCACGTTGCCCCATGCAGTCTTTCAGATCATCACATTCTTGAGATAGGGTCGACCATTACTCAAAAGCCGGCGAGCTCTAGAGTTAAACCTGCACAAAAGGTGGGTGTGGCAAAGTTCAAGTTCAAAGAGGAACATTGGCCTCTTATTGTTGAAAGATCGGAAAGAGTTGGACTTGATTTCCATTCTGAAGCAGGAACCATCAATAGATGAAGCTATAAATAAGCTTATTTCACTTTCTGACAAGGTTTGTTTGTCCATCGGTATTCCAGAAATAGTGGCAAAAGGTAGGTCATTGTCTAGAATTTCAAAGGTTAGAAAGAATTGTTCAAACGGAGTTGTCAGCTTTCGAATAGACTTCGGCGTACTTCAAATCCAGTAGTTGTAGCTAGCCTCCAAAATAAATTGAACGTGGTTCAAGCTAAGATTAGGGCCTCCATTGATTCCGATCAGTTACAGAAGGAAAGTAGAGTGATCCAGGAGGTTAAGACTAATCCAAAGGCGTTTTTCTCGTTCGCAAATACAAAGAGAAAAATGAAGCATCCAGTAGGACCTTTTGAGGTCGACGGTAAAACCGTCAATGATAGTGATATTTTGGCCAATATGCTTAGAGATCAGTTCTCAAGTGTATTTTCAATTCCAAAAAGGGTAGACAGAGTAGGCCATGAGTGTAGCAATGTTGTTGATGAGACTGGCATTGATAGTCAGGATAATCAATTGGAGGATCTGGTAATCACAGATCAAGATGCTTTTGAGGCCATCAAGAGCTTAAAGCTCTCGAGTTCTCCTGGACCTGATGGTGTGACATCTCAGTTTCTGATGAAATGTTCACAGATTCTTGCCCCTGTTTTCTCCTACTTGATGCGTTGCATCTTAGATCAGGGCAAGTTTCGCTCTTCTCTAAAAGTAGCTCATGTCGTTCCAATTTTTAAGGGCGGAGATAAGTCACTCCTTAGTAATTATAGGCCCATTTCTCTGACCTCCAGCGTTGCAAAGGTTTTTGAGAAGATTATGAAGTCCAAGCTTGTAGATTATTTGGAAGTCCATGATATCATTCCCCCAGGGCAGCACGGGTTTTGAGCCCATTTTAGTACAGTCACCCAATTGGTTCATCATATTGAGCAGATCATTGGAGGGCTCGAAAGTCACGAGTCAGTTGATGTAATCTATCTTGACTTTGCCAAGGCCCTTGATAAGGTAGATCATGGTCTTTTGCTCGATCAACTCAAAGAGTTTCGGGTCCAGGGTAAGGTCCTGAATTGGATTGGTAGTTTCATGAGTGATAGGAAGTAAACAGTCATGGTTGAAGGATCATTTAGTGGCATGAAATGATGTCAAGTCCGGTGTTTCACAAGGTTCAATCTTGGGTCCGCTCTTGTTTATTCTCTTTATTGCTCCTCTCCAGAATTTCAGAACAAAAGCCAGTATTTCGCTATATGCTGATGACGCAAAATTGGTTGTGGAAGGAATGGCCAGGACTCAAAATGTTTAGTAGATGACTTGGAGAAAGTCTACTCTTGGGTTGGCGAGAGTAACATGGCATTAAATGGGATAAAATTCCGCACAATGACGTATGGGGCGTCAAAATTCGATGTTCCGCTCAAATACAACGGAGGTTGTGATATTGAGCAGGTATCGTCCAAGAGGGATTTGGGAGTTGTCGTCCAAGATGATGGAAAGTATGATGAGCATATCCAGTTGAAAGTGGGGAAGGCATTTTAAACATGTGGCTGGATCTATCGCACTTTCAAGTCCAGAGATAGTATTACGATGCTAACTCTGTACAAGTCGATTGTTCAACCGCATCTTGAATATGCCTCACCCATTTGGGCTCCAATGAGTTCAGAGGTTTGCAAAAAGTCGAGCAGGTCCAAAGATGTTTCACTAGGAACATCACAGGAATGGGAGAGCTCTCGTTTTGGGAGAGACTCCAAAAATTAGCGCTGTACTGTACTGTACAGAGAAGGTATAAAAGGTATCTGATACTGTATGTTTTCAAGAGCATTCATGGGCTCTGTCCTAACCCAGGATTTGAGATCAGTTGTAGCGATCGTAGATGTTTTACGTGCGTTCTGAGAGAACCTCCAAATCTTAAGGAAACTAGGCTAGAACGAACAATGAAGTCCTCCTCTCTTCTTTATCGGGCTCCTTCATTGTTCAATTTGTTATTTATTAGTCTTCGTCGGGAATATGTAGGAGGTGATCCTTTAACAGCATTTAAGGCAGGATTGGACAAATTTTTAAACACTATTCCTGACCAACCCACTATACAAGGGTTGTATAGATCTGTCAACAGTAACTCATTGGCAGATCAAATTTCATATAAACATTAATTATAGAAACTAGTGATGGACCGAAAGCGCTTTCGGCCGAAATTACGGCCGAAATTTCGGTTTCGGTTTCGGTTATGCCTACCGAAACCGAAAGCAGACAAGCACTATGTAAAATGGAGTTTGACAACAAAATCAGAAAAAAATTGGTCCAAAAACCTCTGAAATTTAAGTTTTCCGATTTTTCAAAATTTACGACTACCCAACATCGAACACATGAGCATTCTATTTTTTAAGGCAGATTTTGCATTTGAACAATTTTGTAATCAGCTGCTTTCGGTTTCGGTTAAGCCCTCTTTCGGCCGAAACTTTCGGTTTCGGTTATGAGCCCTTTCGGTCCATCACTAAAAGAAACTATATCAATTTCTTTTGATTAAGTCTATTTACAGGGAATCCCATTCCTTGTAGCGGTATTAAAAATTTGAATACTACAACTAGGATCTTTTTAAGCTTTTGTGTTACTTTAGGGTTAATCCAAAATATATATGAACAAAAATTAACTTGTGGCTTCAAGAACGAGTTTAAAAAAGTTGTTCTTGATTCACACGTTTAGTCACACTAATTGTCCACTCAACAGTTGTGAGGGCGATATTTTCCTCATAAATTCAACGCATTCCGCCCCCTTTGCCAAATCAGCCTGACTAAAGCTTGCACGCTATCTAGTGATTAATAAACGATCTATGAAATGAAGAAATCATAGCAGAGTGGGAATCAAATTGAGTCACCTTGCATGCATAGTGGTGCATATAATTCTTGCTTTTCGAAGAAAAGGTCCTTATCTTTGAGCCAGATAAAGAACAACTTCAAAATAACGGGGATGTGTTTCAGATTGTGTTCTTGACACACGTCACAAAAAGTACACAAATAGCATGTAACATTTTCACGCGTATTTTGTATAATGGTTTACACAAGGAATTTCAATGAAGTTCTAAGATCTACTCTCTGACATAAAAGTTGTGTCTTGCACAATCAAATGTTGAACTAAGATATTAAAGCAATGCGTTGACAGATTGGAGCGACCTTATTTCTAGTGTGCCCTCACTAACTTCTGAAATTATTTTGGATTAGTCAAGGAGCATATTATGTGGAGTGAGCTTGAGCGAGGGCCAAAGGGAAGACAACTGGGTGATCTTTCCTTGACAAATGTGGTTAAACTTTGAGCTGTCTACACCCGATCACCCTCCAATTTGGTTGATTGGTCGATGCTAGTAATTAGTGTTGGACCGAAAGGGCTCATAACCGAAACCGAAAGTTTCGGCCGAAAGAGGGCTTAACCGAAACCGAAACCGAAACCGAAAGCAGCTGATTACAAAATTGTTCAAAGGCAAAATCTGCCTTAAAAATTAGAATGCTCATGTGTTCGATGTTGGGTAGTCGCAAATTTTGAAAAATCGGAAAACTTAAATTTCAGAGGTTTTTGGACCAATTTTTTTTTGATTTTGTTGTCAAACTCCATTTTACATAGTGCTTGTCTGCTTTCGGTTTCGGTAGGCATAACCGAAACCGAAACCGAAACCGAAATTTCGGCCGTAATTTCGGCCGAAAGTGCTTTTGGTCCATCACTACTAGTAATGGACCAAAAGGGTTCTTAACCAAAAGTGAAAGTTTCGGCCAAAAGAGGGCTTAAATGAAACCGAAACCAAAAGCAGCTGGTTAAAGAATTACGGATTTTCTCTTTCTACCGATACACGTAATGGATTACTTGTAATTGGTTAAATGAGATTAGACATCCGAGGAGGACAAAGTCATTGGTGATAAAACATTGGCCTGTTAATGAGTTTGAATTTGCCGCCTGATAAAGTCCTTGAACATAGGGTTGGTCAGGAATTGTTGTTAAGAACTCGTCAAGGTGGGATTTGAAACTTAACAATGGGTTATCATCCAATGTGTAGAATCGTCGTAATGTAGAGGAAAGTAGGTTTAAAGAATGGGTGCGCGGTACAGTGCAAAGTTTGACTTCCAGGTTTTTACTAACTTTTTGTCGCAAGATTTGGACTTTACCCTGACTTCCCAAGTTATTCCTCTTTGGTCACTAGTATGAAAAACAATACCTGCATTGGGGTATAGACTATGAATGGATTTGAGCACATGAATGATTAGGTATCTTTCATACCTACGCTGTAAACTGTATAATCTAATGGATTTTGATCTATCCTAATCTTGGCCGTGTGGCAAGGGGCGCCGTCCTTCTGCCACATGTAGCTGCCGTCGGGGTAGGTATGTATGTATGTATGTATTGGGCTCGGTCAAGGTAAAAAAAAGGTAGATTTAAATAAAGGAATTGGAGGTATAAATGATATATGTGAGACCCAAGAATCCCCTTAAACCATAGGGCTTGTTTTCAAGGGGACTTGTAAATGATTAGTGAATCAAAACCATTTCCATTTGAGGAGTCACTTTTGGTTCTGGATGAGAGAGAGAGGTCGGCCGAATCTGAACCCGAGCGCCAGGATCAAACCTTTATGTACTTGGGGATCCGGAGGATTTTGAATCACGAATGAAAGTGCAAGAAAAACAGTGGTTAGTGGTACAAGTAGTGTAATAAGAGCTAGTGATTGACCTCGCCCGAGGTGGCGTCAAGCCAGGGCTTCACCTTGGTCTGGAGCACCTCCAGGTACTCCTTGGCTCCCATTCTCAGGCCTTTTGGGAACCAGATTGGTGCCATCTTCCTGCCGTTGGACGCCACAATGCTGAGCATCGTGACGCTGGTAGGGAACTTCGTCCAGTTAATGTCCGCAAACTAACCCCCACAATGGTGGCAATCTCTTTTTGCGCCACTTGGGCAATCAAGTATCCTTTGGTTTTAGGCCTCCATATTAAGTTTGTTTTCATGGTTTAACCAGTTTTTGGTACCAATAGAAAGAGTTATTGTTTCGAAATTTTACTGTCAAAATTTCAGATGAAAAAAAATCATTTTTGACGGCTTAAGAGCACTTTAAAGACCTATGCAGTTTTCTCTATCTTCCATCTGACTTGAGGAGAGGCCGTTTCTTCCAAACACAAGTTTAGTATCGTCAGCGTAGGATGAAATCTATTTCATGTTTGGGAATATCTTGAAGAGTGGCTATGAATATAATCAAGAGGATTGGCCCCAAAAAACGACCGTTGTGGAACATCAGAGAAAATGTTCGAGCTTCCACTCAAGATGTGACCTATTCTGACTCTTTGTTTTCTTCCAGTTACAAAATTATCAATCCACCGAAATTTTTTACCATGTATGCCTCTGATTGATAAACGATCATGGAGCAGTCCATGGTCGATCTTGTCAAACGCTTTAGCAAGATCGAGATACACAACGTCTACACAGTCGTGATTCTCCAAACCTTCAAATATATTCCCAGAGTGCTGAACCAACTGAGTTAAAGTGTTAAAGTGGGCTCTGAAACCATGTGGATTTGAAGGAATGGTATTATATTTTTCTATGTATTCATGCATTTTGGTCTTCACAATTTTCTCCAAGACCTTAGCAACATTTGATGTGAGAGAAATTGGCCTGTAATATTCCGGTAGAGATTTGTCACCACCTTTGAAAAGTAGGACAACGTGTGCCCTTTTGGGGACCTCTGGGAACTCGTTGTTATCCAGTGTTCGCTGAGTTGGGCAAATTACTTGAAAAATGTAATTAATTACCATTGCATGTCACCATCGTCCCTAACAAAAAATAAATTCATTCATTCATCAAAAAATGTAATTAATTACAATAACAATTACATTATCCGAAAATATAATTGACTCACCCTGTTCAATGGATCAATGGAATCACCCTTTTGCCTTTTCAAAACGATGAAAAATAAACAGATCTGCCATTTTTAAGTAGCGATGCACCAACTGGCAACTTATAATGGCTGAAAGGTCAAAATGAAAGAGTGGTTTACCAAAACCAAAAGCTTATGAACGGGCTAAAATATCATATCATCAAGCACAAGGCATATTTTTCTTTTTCAGAAAACACGTACTTTGGACATATATTTCAAGTATGATGATGTTTTAAACTTTATTTTTGCACCTCATTTGTCTGGCCTTGGTTGTGAAAAGCCCTAAATCCTGACACAAAAATCATGGTCAAAAGCTCTTGTAGTTTAAAAGCATTTGAACGTCATAGCTTGGGTGTGTATTGTAACACAAGGTACCTGTTCGTGGCATCACATTGACCGCAAATTGATGACAAAATAATTGCTTTGCAAGTAAAAACTGATAAATGGGTTTTATGGTTAATTTGAGGAACATAGATTTTGAAAAGTAATTGATAATTTGTAATCAAAAATTCATCAACTACATGGCCACAACTCTAATTAATTACAATTACAATTACTTGGCCCAAAAATGCAATTAATTACAATTGCAATTACATGTAATTGTAATTGCAATTACAGTTACTCCCCATTCCTGAGTGTTCGACGCATGAGAAAAGCAAAGATTTAGGCCAAAGTTTGGGAACACTTGACAAGAAACTGGGCACTAACACCGTCTGGGCCCGGAGAACTGGATAACTTTAATTCTTGTACTGCTGTTTTTGCATCATGGCTAGGGACCGTGAAGTCTCCAAGTCCATCACCTTCAATACATAAAAATATTCAAAAATAAGTACCTTCAAAATTCACTTTGGAATGCATTTTGTGTAGAACATTGGGGAATTCTGCACTTTTTAAAATTCCCAGAAATTAGGTTTTTGGACCAAAAAATCTTCGACTTTGGTTTTCAAAGTGTTTCGGTAGGCATAACCGGAACCGAAACCGAAATTTCTGCCATAATTTCGGTCCATCACTAATTGATAGCATAGTAAATATTATTTCCAAGGGGAGAGGTTGAGGGTTGTTGGATACTAAATTGTTCAAATATCGTGTTACATCACGAAAAAAATTTGGTTAAAAATTGGGACAGGACTTTCGTGTCGGAGTGTAAAAGTATGTTTTGGTTTGAAGCATATTTTATTCATGTTTTGATCTGTTGTGGCCGAGAAAAATCATTAAATGAAAAATACAAAAACGCTTCATATTGCAAAAGTTCCAGAAAAATAATCTTATGAAGCAACTTCAACCAATCACTAAAGAACCAGAGATTTTTCCTGATCGAAAGTTTGAATTTCAACCATAGTTACTCATAGACCACGGAACTTTTGTCGTAATTTTGAACCAAAACATTTTCATTTTATAAGAATAGATTTGAACGACTTGACATCCAATCTGTCCCCAACTAGTCTTTTCTTCCTCGGAAATGATATTTGGGATGCTATCGACCAAAGTGGAAAGTGTGGACGGCTCAACGTTTTCCGCACTTTTTCAGGTGTCTTCCCTTTGCCTAAAATTTTGGTGAACGGTTGAGATTCCATGAGCTCTTGAATTACGACGGACAGTAATATTTCCCGTTATTTTTGGTTAGAGGTGTTCCAAAACTAGTCTCCTTTCTCCAAAACCAAGAAAATTTTGATTCCCGCCATTCCCTATTTTTTCACAGTGGTTCAAAGGCAGATGGAACCGTGTAAAAAGAAAACGCCGGACATCAAGTTGACAATTGCTGTTCAAGGAATAATTTGTTACCTATTTGCCCTTATAGTACATCCTAACTAATCCAAAAATATTCTAGGCACTTGTTGGGGCACACAGGTGGTTTGATTGCGGCAAAGTGTCCACGCATTGCCGTTATTTTTAGGCTCAAAGTAAGACGACGACACAACTTTCGTGTCATGTCAGGGCGTAGAATGGGATAAGATGATCTAAAAATTCGAGGGGGTTAAAGAAATTTTTTCTTTCGGTTCCACTAATTTGGCTCCAACGAGTAATACAAAAAGGATCCTAGACGTCACATAAACGAAAAAGCTCTCCAAGGCACTTAATAAACTTGAAAGGTCTAAATTGAAAGTCAATTACTTAAAAACCTATTAAACAAACTCAATTTTGAAAGCCTAGTCAATGCAGCACTTTGAGAACACAAAGATATCTTTTGAATTGAAATTGGTGGAAAATTTGTTGACAAGCTCCCGGGTTATTGAGTTCAATCAGTCTAAAAAAGCGAAAAACGCTCAAAAAGCTCAAAAAATTCCAATTAAAAAAATGTCGTTTTTTGCGCTCATAAGACGAAATAAAATTCCTCAGTTTTGTATGTGTTGAATAACACATGCAAATAATTTGCCCTATTGTATGAAACAAGTTTTAAAGCCATATTTTTGAAAAAGGACACATCTATTAATTTGATTACACCTTCGTACTTTTTTGTGGATTTAATACCTTTCGAAGGACCACGCCACAAATAGACGTAACGCATTTTTTTTTATTTGACTTGGCAAAAAGTAGTAAATAAAAGTCGTTCCTTTTGTTTTTTGTCAGAAAGAACCTCATTGTGTTTGGGAATTTTCATGCAAACTTAATTAGAAAATCTGAATACCAATATATAATATTGGAAGAAACCGTAAAAATAAAAAATAAACGACATCAATGAACTTTGTGATATACTAAATGCTTAGAGTGCCATTGCGATTTCAAAGCACATCTAGGTGTTTAAAAGTCTAGATTTTTTAAACAGAAATCATCATCTCTTCATTTCTCCATTTTATACAGGGTTGTCACGAATTAGAGTCCCCTATCAAATCAAGAACCATTCGTGACACATATTATTTGTGATTACATTTTAGTAAAAACATTTGAAGAAAACAGTTTTAGGTATGCTCATGCAATGTATTAATGAAATTCATTGACCTGTTATAAAACTAAGATTTTGTATTCGAACGGTCCCTCTCTCAAGGTACGCACGCTCTATTATCAATAAACATCCTTACTTTGAGCGCCAATTAGAAGGACTAATATTGCCAAAATTCATAAGACGACAAAAACAAAGAGTTGGGTATACACCTGTATTTTTAAAATTGTTTTGACTTTAAGTTAACTATATCGTCTCCTTTTGTCGCAATTTGTCGCAAGGTTTTGGGACGCTAAACTAAAATAACCCTGTATATCCTGGTAAGTCGAAAGGGATCGTTTTTCACCTGAATGAATACCATGATACTTTTTTTTTTTTGGGGGGGGGGGCGGATTTTTCAATACCGCTACAAGGAATGGGATTCCCTGTAAAGAGAGTTAATCATTATTATTTTTTCAATAATTAATGTTTATATGAAATTTGATCTACCAATGAGTTACTGTTGGCAGATCTATACAACCCTTGTATAGTGGGTTGGTCAGGAATAGTAATTAAGAATTTGTCCAATCCTGCCTTAAATGCTGTTAGAGGATCAGCTCCAACATATTCCCTACGAAGACTAATGGGTAACAAATTGAACAAAGAAGGAGCCCGATAAAGAAGAGAGGAGGACTTCATTGTTCGAACTAGCCTTGATTCCTTAGGATTTGGAGGTGCTCTCAGAGCGCACGTAAAACCTCTACGATCGCTACAACTGATCTCAAATCCTGGGTTAGGACAGAGCCCATGAATGCTCTTAAAAACATACAGTATCAGATACCTTTCGTACCTTCTCTGAGTACTCTACAACCCTAACTTCTGGAGCCTCTCCCAATACGAGAGCTCTCTCATTCCCGTGATGTTCCTAGTAAAACATCTTTGGACCTGCTCGACCTTTTGCAAACCTGCCGAACTCATTGGAGCCCAAATGGAGCAAAAATACGAAACCCAATAAATTGCATGGTATCTAAAGTTTATCTAAGTCTTGAACTGCTCGAAGCAATCTCGATTTTAATGCCTTAATGTTTGCGTGGGAGTGGGTTTTGACACATTCTAAAGCCCCGAAACCGATAAGGCCACGTTCATGAATCCTGAATCCTTGTGCAAATCTTGACAAAGGTCAAAACTGTTCCGAGCATGAAAAAGCCTTACTTTGCGTGTTTGTTTATTCCAGAACAGAGTTGAGGGTGCGAAAACATTTGCACGATAATGGGTTAAAGATCCGCCCAATCCACGTTTTTCGGATAAACAATGTTCTTAAAGCAATGAAAGTTAAGGGTTTGAGCGAATAAGTAATAACCAACGGAAATATTGGTCGACTAAGTCAATTGGTTGATACAAAGATATCTTTGTGTAAGGATTAAAGTTTTTCCCCAGAAACGTCATCTGAGTTTCTTTCAAATCAAGTCTCATTGAAGAGTTTGTATCGAGGCCAATGTTCGTGGATTGACATATGAAAGCTTAATTAGAAACATTTGAAATGTAAACACTCCAAAGTAATGAGTCAACACAACTGAAGAGGCTCTTACTCTTACAGTACAAGTGATTTCACATAGGATACGTGGATTTTGATGACGATGCATCCTGTTTTTCTTCCTCTCTTGTTGGCTTAGCTACTTTATCTTTTGGCACTCTTCAGTTCCAATTCTTCTCAAATTTGAAGATTCTACTGCAAGAGTTCATGTTTAAGGCTTCCATCGTGAACGCGTGCACAGAGCCTGATAATTGTATTATTTACTCATCCACACTCTGCATAGACAAGGAGAAACAAAAGAAAACTATTGTCTTTATGTTATCTTTAGGCCTTTTCAACTGTCATTCCATGCATCGTCGACTCTCATGAGAGCTAAGAAATAAGGAAAACGCATTGGCATGGGTAAAATACTCATTTCGCACCAACATCAGAAAAAGGTTTCCTTGATTGGCGTCCCTGATCCTCTCCTGGTAGAAAGCTGTTCCACTCACTGAGGTTGGTCCTCCTGTTCCAAAGAGAAATTCCATTTCCAGCCCAACCACCCAACCAACCAGCCCCGGCATTCGAGAGTGAGTGTCCCATAAAATCAAAATAAAAGGACGAAGATGAAGAAACCTCCCTTCCAATAAACCGAAGGAGGTAATGTCGGACGAATCTATACGCCATCGAGGATCATCGGACTCTGGAAGCAAGGCCAAATCAACGATGGACTTGGAAGGCGAGCCTCCAATTCCCGAGGAGATTCCTCTTCATCGCACTCCTTCCCGTCAATCACCACCTCACGATGAATCCGGATATTTTGGATTCAGCCAACGATCCACATTGCTCATGGCCATTGGTTGTGCTGTGATTGTGGTTGGGATCGCCTGGACTGCTTTTGCCGTCTTGATCAAAGTGGCTATTAGCGCCTACGAATCGGAATAATACTTGCTAGCTTCGTTTGCATTGTAGCCTCAACGTGATTGCATTCGCCAATATCTTCTAAGATTGATGTGTTAAAATAGTTGCTAGCTGAGCCAAGTGATATGTATACGAATACTCCAATACTTTAAGGGAAGGGAATTTCCGAGCTTCCGGTGCTAAAAACCAGCCATTGATTACATCCAATGTAACGACAAAGAGGATTTTCGAATGGGAAACATTTTCGTCCCAATCTTGATAATATCGTGAAGATGTTGGAAAAGCGAGTCGCTTCGTCAAAAGATCTTCCCTTAGGAAGCAAGTTCCAATTGAAATAAATGTACATGCTCCGCGTTCCCCGGTCGCTTTCCCTTGAACGAACCTGGATGACATCGACAATAACGACAACGAAGACCCAACTCTCTCTCTCTCTCTCAGCATTTTTTGTTCTCTCGGGGACGAAGAAAAAGTCACTCACAATCAACCCAGGTCACACTCACTCACACCCAATGGCTTCGTTCCCCCAAATCGACCCATGGAAGACTTGCATGCGATGGAATCAAGCCTCGTTTTCTATGAATCAACAATGGAGGCTTTGGCGTAGCATCATGCCAAATGGAGCCAAATCTTGCTTAATGAAGAATGAAGCAAGCGTTCCTCACCATGCTCTTGGTCATCGGAATCTCAGCCAGAGATCGCTTTCAGGATTCAAAGCTATGGATACTTTCATGTACATTGGGTTTTCCGGCTTCGACCTCAAGTTTGCCATCTCTCCACACGAGCTTGGAAAGAAAGAGAGGAATGAGCAAAATGGAGCGAGGAGTCAAATTTGGAAACATGTCTCACTACGCATGTACGTTTAGCAGTAGTTGTACTACTAGAACTACTACTACTTCTACTACTGGGAGTAGGAGTAGTTGTAGTAGTAGATACAAGGAATCGAATGTGGAGGAGACCTGAGTGTGTCAGGTCGCGGTCACACCTGGGTCGCTGAGCCGGTGGGTCGAAGAAGCTCTCCAACGATGATGTTCCAGCCTTCCAAGTGTGGGATATGGACTCTTCTTCTCTTAGCCCTGACAAGAAGAGATGATGATGATCTTCTTCTTCTTCTTGAGCTCATCTCCTCCTTCTCCTTCTCGTTTTCGGCCTTCTTTTCTGATGATCTCGTGGGCCACCTCAAAAAGTCTTCTCTGGATGATGAGGAGAAGACTCAGGAAGAGGACGATAGGGAGAATGAGGATGAGGAGCACAGAGAGAGACTTTCCAACTCAGAGGAGTAGAGGTGTTCCTTTGGCTAGGCAGAGGATTTCAAATGATCACTGGAGCAGTTCCAAATTTCTTGCCAAGTTCAGTGTGAGCTCGGGAACGACCGACGACTACTACTACTACTCCTACTACTTCTCCTACAATTACGAGGTCTGCCCAAGTCTTGAGATCAAGCGGACCTATGTGAATGCCAACACTTTGGGCCATTCGTGGGGAAGAGTGCCACGGATCTGGACAACAAAACGAATATTTCCTCCTCGTCGAATCTGTTGCTCAAAATATACACACGTTGTTAACAACTATAGTCTCAAATGAGTGTTTCATCCACAAGTGTACGACTCCCTTGCCATGGTAAGTGATGTGTGCCATCCATCCATTTCCCTGGGATTCATCCCAATGAATGATTGGTTTGCGACAACCACATTTAGATGGTTCGGCACATGTGAGTCGGGTGACATCCTAGCTTTTCCCCGGAAAATGATTACCTTCTCTGGTCTCGTTTCAAATGTTCTTCTCGTGCTGATTTTGGTTCACATTTTTTATAGTTCTATTGAAATTTAAAGTGGAGAAGAGTTTCCTTTTTGTCAATCTATGCCTTGTAGTGAGGTGATTGTTCAATCCATCAAGTGTAGATTTGAATCCTCATTCAAAAAAACTGTCTTGATATTGCATATCATTATCACCTCGCCGGATCCTGAAGCCGATGCAGAAAACAAAATAAAAAGGAGATCTGCGAAATGGAAGTTTAACACAAAATTTAATATCTCTTAACCCAAGGTAACTCCCTCCATCCAAGTAAGAGATAAGGGAGTCACTTCCAGTCCCTCAATTTGGAAGCAATCCGACTTTTCCGCAATTCATGAAACTTTGAACACTCGAGTGCAACTCTGAGTAATAATCACGCGTCTTTTTTGCCAATGACAGAGGAAGTCAAGGTCGGTTTTATCGCTCCAGAGAGAGAGAGAGAGAGACGGTGAATATAATGGGAAAAAGAAACTCCCATTTTGGTGGCAAAATCATCATCTGCTGCCACTTGTATGGAGTAGTATGTATGACTGCACAATAAGTCCACATGTGTGCTCGTGTTTGCCATCCACTTCGATGAACGCGATTCCCGACGTTGAGCGACGCCTTCAGGATTGGAGCTCACCAAGTTGAGGATTCGATTCCAGGGAGGATTTGGCCTCCACATTATCATTCCTGAACATGTCTATACATACGATTGTAGTCTTCAAGCACTGCCACAAGAAGTTATTTTGTTTCGGGCTTGACCAATGAATGAACAGAGACGACCTTTCTCGATGAAGTGAGCTAAGAAAAAGGCCAAATGTAGTCGAAAGAAGACGATTATGATTATTATTGTTATTATTATAACAACTCTATTGCTTATAAGAAAATGAAATTAAATCAAAAGAGAATATCATTGTCATCACCTCTGGAGATGATGGCAAATTTACTACGAAAAAAGGTAAACTTTTACCTTTTCATCAGAAGCAGCTTGCATCATGTTAAGCTCGTTGATAACAACTTGTTCACTTTGTCCTCAAAAAAAGATGATAAAAAGAACATTTCAAGGGTGAGAGTCATCTACAACCATGCACTAAGAAAATGAACTTTTCATATCGGTCAAACTCAATTAAACTGAATCCACCAAAGTCCAAACATTGAGGATACTGAAGAAGTCTTCTGTTGTCACCAAAAATAGAGCTTGTTTTGAAGCTTGTTTTTTGCCTTGGAGAGAGAGAAACACCAAAGTCATTGTTCAAGTGAAAAAGTTCCAAGATTACATGGAGACTTTGTTCGAGCTTGGAGGCTGGAGACGCCAAAGTTTTGGCAGAGCTAGAAACGAGTTATTCGTTTGTCAAGCTTTGGACATGAAGATTTGCTGGTTGCTCAAAGATGCTCGTTGGAAATATACAATTCCTGCCAAACTGGCTCTTGGGTTGTGTTTCCCGATCTCGATTAAACGTTGTTTAAAGTTGCAATTGAAGTCACTTCTACTCAATGAAGATAACCTGAATGTGTTCGTGGATAGATTATACCTCCAAGGTAGCTAAGTCTGATTTACATTAAAACTTTATTGTCACGTTCATTTTGGGACAAACAGGATCGTGAGTGAAAGGAAGTTGTTCGTGGAAATTTTTCATGTAATTTGGCATTGCGCATATTGAGGAATTTAGTTCACATTTGTCATTTGGTATAATGTGAAGTGCTTGAATATTTGATGAACTTCCTAGTAGCGACAAAACAATCCGTATTTTTCTGACCAATTAAAGGTTTCATTTCTTTGGAAAGGGGCTCCTCTTTCGATCCTTCGAGTTTGGCCGGGAATGCCTTCTTGGCATTGTTTTCGTGTCTTCCTTTGATGTAACATGAGAAGATCTTGGAATCTATCGACAAGAAAGCATTGATACCTTGTCTCCCAATCCAAAGCCCTTGATTAATGTTTTTCATACAAAGTTCAGGTGAAACAATACAACCCTGATTTAAAAATAAATGGTTCTCCCCAAGCATAAATTGAAATCGACGTGGATTTCAGAGTTGAAATCCCAGCAAGAGGATAACATTTTTGTAAATCACATGTGTTTTTGGAAGCTACAGGAGGCTCAGTCATGAATACCATAAAGGTGTCTCATCAAGTGCAAAGGCTTCGGTTTAGCGCGTGATCAAATGATGGTAGTGGACTTTAGGAAAAAGATGATTACCGCTATGATGATGATGGTAGTGGTGGTGGTAATGGTGGTGGTGGTGGCGAAGTGAATATGGCTTTGGTAGGAGATTCCGGGCCACTTGTAGCTAGAAAGCCCCTTTCCCTTCGCTCTTTAAACACCCTAGGTAGTCGAAACTGAATATACCACCAACACCACCACCACTCTTCGTCGTCCTCCTCGTTCTCCAGTTCCACCTCCACCAAATCCTCCTCCTACCAGCAACGAACGCCTCAGCGGCCACTCCGACCAGACCTTGCTCGTCTCGTCGTTTCAGAGCAGTAGGTTCAGTAGGTAGGTAGGTCGGTAGGAGCCTTGCACAGGTGCAAGTTCTGTGGTCTCTCAATAGATAATACATGGATGGAGGGAATGCTGTGTGAATGTGAATCGCTGGGAACGGTAGCTTTGGCCCTTTGGAACAAAATCTGGCAGGAGGAGGAGGAGGATGCCTGAGGGACGATTGTGAGTAAAGCAGTTTGTGTTAGAGAGCGGGAGACTCACTTTGTCCATCAGCGCTAAGAGGCATCTTGTGTCATTTTAGATAGCAAGGGTCAAGTTATGATTATTTCCAGCGCTACCGATAATCTTCATCTCGTGTGAGAAAACTTTGGCGGCCACTGAGGGCTTCTATTGCGTGGATTGTTCGAACTCCTTTAAAACAACAAGTGAGTGAGAGCGTGATATGTTTGCATTGGAGATCCTCCTCGATTTCCCATTCTCCGTTTGGCAAAGTTCTTATCATGAAGAAAAAATTGTCCTTGCCTGGCCTCTTCGTCTTGTAGTTTCTCCTCCCCCTGAATCATGGCTTGAGAACCCCGAAGGAACTTGCTAGATTGGGAATGCCGGGCTTGATCCCCGAACTCTTCTTCATGGTGATCATTGTTGGAGCCGCCAAGACGAGAAGGCAGGATAGAGGAGACGAAGCAGAAGTCAAAGAAGTACTAGTAGTACTAGAAGTAGTAGTAGTACTAGTAGTGGTAGGGGCTCGAGTCCTGGCAAAGGACGACCCTGAATAGGAGCGAGAGAGCCTAACTAACCTCTGGGATGGCGCTTTACGGCCAGAGGAATTCGACTTGTCACAATCGCTACTTATCAAAAGGGGGCGCATTTATGAACTCGTCGTGTAGACAACACTCACGCACTCATCCAATAGACTACTACACTACACACTAACACTCATATCATGTGTGGTGTGAGTTTTAGTGTTGGAAGCGATTGAGTTGGCAGTTGTCTGTCACCTCGGCACTCCATAGGACAACTTCGAGGCCACTGGCACTTAGTCGTCTTCCCTTGATCTTCTTTTCTTCTTCCTCGCCTTTAAATGCCTGACTGACGGCTTTTCTTCTTCTTCTCTTTCTCTCCAATTGTCCTTTCCGCAAAATGTAGGATTCTTGTAAGTAAGGTCTTGGAAAGACTGAAAATCATTTCCAAAAGGGGACTTCATAGAGTTTAATTGTTTCCAATTCCGTTCCAGGATGGCTCAGCGTCGATGATTCCGAGTGCCCACTATGAGTCTCGACCTCACCGTGAAAGGAAGACCCTCCGTGAACTCACCGGCGATCTCACCCTCGTCCGTTGAGTCGAAACACGATGATAATTACTTGAAAGCTTACCCCTATCTTTTTGTAAGAGACGCCAATCAATCAGACTTTTTCTGCACTCTTTGTGATAACTACGTGCCCGAAAGTGAGCTCCAATCCCACTTGTTTGACCAACACAAGGCCGAAGATATCGATGACTCGTTTGTCAGAATTTTTACGCAGGACGCTAATCGAGGATATTTCGTTCAACGTCAGTTTCTAAATGTCTGTGTGCTCTGTTGGGCCAAGATCCCACAGCTAGAACAAACCCATGTTCACCGAATGAGTTGCAAGTCGTCTTTGACAAGGAATGTGGAGCAGGCAACACCCTATGATTCCGTCAAAATTGAAAGTACCCCAGATATCAGCAGTCTCCTTCACCACAACAACCAGTCCGACATGAACGGCCATGGTTCGAATGGGAACTCCATCGGCGGTGGGTCTCCATATAGCCACTCTAATCTAGTCATGGATATTCCAGAGGAGTCTTCCAACCCCTCTGGAAATGAAGTCTGCCTTCCAATCAAGCGAGGCAGGAAAAAAGCAAATCCACCCCACCACATCATGCCCACCGCTCAATTCTCACCACAATGTGTCCAGTGTGCACTTTGCTCCATGATGATTCCCGCTCCAGGGCATGTGGTACATCTACGAGATTTCCACCGAATTACTTGCCAACTTATTGATATCACGTGTCCTTTGTGCCTGGTTATGGTGCCGGTTCTGGATTTGGCCAGCCATTTGTCCAACTCCCATGGACTGGTTCCACAGGCGGTAGTGAACTCAATTCTTCTTTGGGTGCTTTCCTCTAATCCGCCATCGCTCAACGAATATGCTAAGCCACATATGGGACCAAACAAATTTGGCCCACCAATCCCTCACCACATTCAAAACCCAGTAATCGAACTGGACCTTCAGAAGGCTATGGGGATTGGGATGCCACCTCTAATGAAACGGCCACCCGTGTCCATGCCTGGAGGTTCCGAAAGCCTCAACAATAGCGTATCTCATCGAAATGAGAAAGCTCAAATCCCAACCGTCCTGCAAGTCTTGCTCAACAAATCTGAAGACCATCCGCGCATGGCGGTTGAGAATCTTGTCAACAAATTTATCTCCGTCCAAGTTGGTGCAAACAACAAAGAGTCCATTCAATGCCAAATCTGTGCCAAGTGGTTTGGAATTCCTCCTGTGAAACACCTAAAAGTCCATTTGCTCAACTTCAAGGATAACAAGAAATGCGTCGTGTCCTTGATCAATGGTCTTCACGTTTGTATCATTTGTTATGATACATTTGAGAGTATTGCTTCAGCCAAAGCTCATTTGTCAAAGAAACATGACGTCAACTTTGAGTTTGACGACAGGGGGCCCTCGGAGCATTACCCATCACACGATCCCATCGAGGGCAACGAACCAAAAGAAAAACCCAAGAAAGTAGAATTAGACAATGCGGGTCGTGTCAAGTCAGGCAAAGTGCGGAAACAATGTGAGCTCTGTGGCGAGTGGTCAAACATCAAATGGTTCTTTAAACATATGTCAGAAGTTCATCAAGCTCTGTTTTGCCGTTGCTGTCGGGAATATTTGCCAATTCATGAGCACGAGGAACACAAGAAATGGCATGCAGAGCCGCCCTACATGGGTCAAAAGATTAGGATTGAGCAAGGACAACCTGTGGTAATTGATCGCAAGGAAAGAGCCAGTTTGACACCCATCGGCTCTTTGGCGGCCTGGGGCGGATCCTCGGGTGGAAAAGTGGTCAAGGCTGTCGACTTAGGGCCGTCAAAGACTACCCCCAAAAAGAGAAAGGCTAGTTCCGCGAACAAGATTCAAAACAATACCAACCAACTTATTGGACATGTGGACTACACAGGGGGCCCACCTCCTAAGCTGATGAATAATAACTCTACCAAAGATACTCTTATGCCCAAAGAGACCTGCCCAGTGTGTGGCATCCAGATTACTTACAAAAACTTGGCCCGACACATCAAACTCCGGCATAAGATTAAGTACAAATTCTGTCACAAGTGCCGGAAGTTGGTACCAAACACTACTTATGACGACCACAAACTGGCTTGCGAGAGAAATGAAGTAGGCACTGATCCCAACCTTGTCGATGATCCTTCAGGAGAAGAAGATACCAAAGATGATATCATTGACCCCACCGAGTTTCTCGACACCAACACCGACATTGAGCACGACGACATTGCCGAAGATTCGTCAACAAATGATGGGCGGAAACCAGACGACTTCAGAGCCAATACCAGTAAAACCAAATTGGAAAGCCTGTTGGGCAAAGAGTTCAAACATCCGCGACGCCGCTGCGCCATCTGTGGCTATACCGTATCCTATTCAAATTTTAAGCGCCATCTTCGAAACGCTCACCCAAGCCAGTACGAGGATTGCGAAAAAGACCCCCACGAATTCAAAAAGGTTCTGGCCTCACTCTGCGAGGAGGTTGCAGGTGAAGATGGCTCTTTTGTCGGCCACATCATGGATGAGGATGATGAAGAGGAAGAAATGGACTCCCTGGATGGAAACGACAAATCGATGGACGGGATAACGGACGAGGAAACCGACCGGCAAGAGTGTATCTGTCCAGTTTGTGAGGACGAGGTCTCCGTGTCCGACATGGAGGATCATTGCCTCTCCAAGCACAAGGAGGCCTATCAGTGGTGTGCTGACTGCAAGAAGTACGTAGTTAAGAAGACCTTCTCCTGCCATTTGAAGAGCCACGACCAATCCGAGGAAGATCGGAGTTCCAGCCGCCAATCTGAGGAAAATGGACAGGAAATAGAGAACGACGAGGAAGATGACGATGATGCATCATCCTCCACAATGGCTAATGCCTCGGATAAGGATTGATATTTGTTTTGTTTGATTAGTTACATTGCCAGTCTGGCCTTTGATTTAACGAGAACTAGTTGTTTTGCAAGTCCAAATAAAATGCTTTAGAGTTGACCTAATCGTCCGCCTGGAATTAATGCAAACACACATGCACCTCTGGCTTCTTATCTCGAAACTCAGTAGCCTCACACGGTGGGATGATTAGCCCAAATGACAGTTTGTGACAAAGGTTAATTCGCAATTGTTCTTATGGTGTTGCAGAAATTGAAGTGATAAAAATGGGCCAATTTCCAATGTTGACCACTGAAAGGGATTCTGATTAAGTGATGTCAATCTGCAATTTTTAAACCCGCTAACGCAACGATTAGTTTATCAGTTGTTTGATTGTTACTTACACACTTTTCTTTTTATAATTTGTGATAAGGATGCATATTAAATTACATTACAGCTTTTGGCATTGCTTAGGAGGCACAAACTAAAAGCACAGTTTATGCACTGAGATTACAACTTTAACGGAGATCAACAAAATAAATACGTAAATCTCTAGACTCCAAGACAATACAGAAAACATAAGGCGTTGTCATCTTTTTGCGTCGATATAAAGGACAAAAGATAAACCTTGGTTGTAATCGTGAACTTGAAAAACTGTTGTCAAGTGAAATGCATCGCACAATGGACACAAAGTTTATTGCACAAGATTATTCAAAATGATGCAAGCAATCGTCTACCTCGGAGACATCCAGGACCCAGGATATTTTCCTACGTGATTTGTAAATATCTAGCTACAGACTCCTCTAGTTCTACTTGTTGAAACCATTATTTATTATATCTAGAATACTTTTGTTTTAATTTTTGACCACATTAGTGCTCATAAAAAGGGCAATTTCCCAAATCTTTGACTACAGCTTATTTATTGGAGAGAGGTCAGGTGAATTAAGTGGCTACACAGCCTTTGGCCAAAACCCAGGAAAGTTATTGCGGCACCACATTTGGGAAAGATGAGAGGTGTGGCTGGGCGCCCCATCTTGTTGAAAAATCACACGGGACATATTGCTCACCATTCTGTGTGCTAAAGGCGGACCTCTCCTGGCCTTCTTGGTGTAGGTAGCCAAACATGGACCAACAAGGATCTTCTCCACACAGGATTGGGCCGTTACACACTTTTTTTTTCATTGAAGTAAAGCTCAGACAGTCCCTGAGCCGACATCATTCCCCAAACCATCAAACCATGACGGACTCTGGGTGCTTCACAATTTGTTCGATGGGAATTTCGGCCCTAGAATGCGCCCAGACTTGATTAATTTGGGCAATTGTCGGCTGAAACAGATGAATGGGACACTCATTTGAGAAGCACACCCGTCTCCAGTCATCACCAGTCCATCCCTTCCGTTCCTTGCAGAATTTTAGCCTTGCCAGCCGTTGAGCACTGGTGCTTTTTGGCCCTTTTGGACTTCTATACGATTTAAGGCCAAGCTTATCATTCATGCAATGGTTCACAGATGATTTGGAAATTTTGTGACCATTTGCAGTGGAACGGTATCATTTGCCCACTGATTTGGAGACGACAATCTTGTCCAAGCGTGTAAGGCCAGAAGGCCGGCCTGTTCACATGGCAAGACAAGACCGGCAATTTCAAGCCTTGAAATCTTAATTATATATGTCTTTATTGCGATGTCAAATTCATCTAGCCTTAGGCTTCGCCTAGCCTAAGTTTGAACCTTAAAAGGAAGACCCAAATAATTCAAGTCTTTAGTTCTCACCATTGTAAAGATTAAATGATGTAATACTCTTGGCGAGCTCAGAGCATATTATTATAAGTGACTATTTGTTCCTGATTTGGTGTTTCTTGTTTCATTAAACACTTCTGTAGGACCACAAACATCCACTTCGAAGAGCTGAATGTGGAACGGACCAACTTGAAAGTTTTTACTTTTTATTGATATGATTCTTTATAGCCTATCAATGGCCACTCCCTCCCCATAGTACAAATTTGAGGATAGCTTTTGTAGGAACCAAACAAATTTCAATGTTTTACGCTTTTAAAAAATGACAAACTGGAGGCCCTGATCTTTATCAGCCCAAACTCAATCAGCCGGTCGAAGGACCATTTTCTTGACTTTTTGACACAGCATTGACCCTCCTGAGCTGAAATAGGAACTAACTTCAACCCAATCAAGAACAAATGGACCTTTCACATTATGTTCTGAACTAGCTGTAGGTATGAAGTCCATCAACCTTTCCATCGTTGTGAAAAAGACAATTGATCTATCAAAAACCTCACTCTTTGAAACTCTGGTCGTAGTTTTGGTCAGACCTGTGATGTAGTTGTAATTGAAATTACGATTACGTTATTGCAATTACAATTCCAAGTAATTGTAATTGTATGTATGTATGTATGTATTTCGGTCTCAAAGGGTAAAATGATTGGTTGTATTTACAATTGGTTTGTTTTGAAACCGTGGATCCTCATAAGCCATAACGGCTTGTTTTCATGAGGACCATGCTTGTTGCATCTTAATAAAGATGCCTCAAGATTAAGGGTTATCACATCAAAATTTTCATCAAACGTATTGGCAATGGATCTAGAGAGTTGGTCATTTGGAAAGCATTCACGGTCCTAGAAGGTAAAGCATCATCAAAGAGAAAATCCGGATTGCCGGCAGGAGAAACAATTTTTCACGTCACAAGTGGTCGAGTAAGAGCTAATGATTTGGTCTCTGACACAAGCGATCCATCGTTTCAGCGATATTTCGTTTTCGTATATCGTTTTGTTGCAAGCGTGATATTCATTCCAAGTTTTACCGAACGCATAGTCAGGTAATTTCTGTAGCCAACATTTTCGAACTAATGGCAAGGATACATATGTTTCCCCACCCCGACGTACTTTGTGTAAGAACTTATTAATGGATTTCGGAAGTTTTTCTTGTAGAGCATTATGCACATGTTTTAATTGCCTCACTGCTCCCAAATCTGAAACTCTTAGAATTTTAAGCTTTTTAAAGTACGCACTTGTATGAGCCCTTCTCCTTGCCATAACGATCCACCTCACCGCCATCTTTTGGAGAACTTGAAGTCCTTTCAGTGCTGAAGAGTGCCGAAAAAATTCGACTCCATATTCGAGCTTACTTCTGATAAGAGCATTATATAAAATCAATCTAAGGTTTTGAGGCAGGTTATTTCTGGCCATAAATAACGTAAAGAGGGTTTGTCTTACTTTTTTGCTTAACTCTAATACATGCGTCTTCCACGATAACTTGTCGTCAAGATGTAATCCCAAAAATTTCAACGAATTGATTTGACGTCCACGTCCAATCTGCTCTATGATGTGTCCTTCACTAACCAGATTAAAATCACAGTTCATTTTTCCATGCTTTGTATCAAGTAGCATGACTTTAGTTTTCTTTAGATTTAACGTTAAATTATTGCTTTTAAACCATACCGTCAGACTTTCAAACCACTTGTTGCAGTCTCCCTCCATCGCTTTTAGATCATTTCCAAAGTGCTGTAGAGTCGTATCGTCGGCAAACATTGTTGTTTTAAAAGGTGTTGCGGAAGGAAGGTCGTTTACGTAAATTAGAAACAGTAGTGGACCCAAGATGCTTCCTTGAGGGACGCCACAGGTCACAGGCTTACAACTCGAAAGTACGCCATCTAGATCAACCCGTTGTTCCCGACCAGAGAGATAATTACGTAACCAAGTTAAAATATTGTTGCTGTAACCGTAGTGTGCTACCTTTTGGAGCAAAAGCTCGTGGTCCACCGTGTCAAACGCCTTCCTGAGGTCAATGAATATTGCTAACGAAAACGTAGAGCTCTTGTCGTTTTCAAAAACATTTTGCAGGAAATGATGAATTGCATGTGAAGTGGAGTGTTTGGGTCGAAAACCAAATTGTTGAGGAGTCAAAAAGTCGTTATTGAATGGTGTGAAAATCTGCCAGTAGACTACCTTCTCTAATATTTTTGAAAGCGTCGGAAGTATACAAATGGGCCGGTAATTTGACATGTTGCATCTATCTCCTCCTTTAAAAAGGGGAACAATCTTCCCGCGTTTCCAGTCCTGCGGAATGTATCCCGTGATTAGCGAAATGTTTACAAGATGAGCAAGAGGTTCCGCAATTGCAGTCCTAACACCCTTTAGTACAATGGCGGAGATTCCATCGAAACCTGAACTCGATTTCAGGGGAAGCTTATCAATGATATTTAGGATTTGATAACGAGTAACCACCTTAAAGTAGTAAGTTCTTTGATCCGGGTGCCTTTGAATGTTGCTTATGGCATGCAATAGGTTGGTGGATTTTTCCTCCATTATGTTCCCAACTGACGAAAAATATTCATTGAACGCGGATGCAATATCAACCTTGTCGTTAATAAGCTTGGAATTTACCTCGATCTATTATTCGAACTATTCCTGACCAACCCACTATACAAGGGTTGTATAGATCTGCCAACAGTAACTCATTGGTAGATCAAATTTCATATAAACATTAATTATTGAAAATATAATAATAATTAACTCTCTTTACAGGGAATCCCATTCCTTGTAGCGGTATTGAAAAATCCGCCCCCCCCCCCCCAAAGATCTGTGACGGGGCCTTATCCCTAGTTTTGGAAAGCCCCAGGAGGCGCTTCGCACCATGCCAGATTTTCCCCATATTAAGGGCGCTTGAATCGAAGTAAGCTTGCCAATATTTTGCTTTTGCTGCTTTAATAATCTTTGTATATTTTCTTGAGTATTTGTAAAGAGCGAGTTTGTTTTCAAGGGAAGGGTGTTTTTGGAAGTTGGCAAAGAGTTTTTGTTTCACGCTTCGTGACTTCAGGATTCCCGAAGTCATCCACGGGTTGAACTTATCTTTGCGCTTATTTGGTTTATTGCTTACGATTGGGCAACTTTTATTGAAGGCATCTGTCAATTTTGTTTGAAAATCATGAAATGCAAGTGAAGGATTGTCTGGCGGTAAATGCCAATTGGTGCCTTCCAGCACTTTGCGAAGTTTCTCAATGTTCTTGTGACTTATATTATTTCGTTTTGTCACCTGGGGTTCGTAATTCTGAAATGAGGCACTTCCCAAAGAGGCAAATGTTCCAAGGTGGTCACTTATATCACACAATAGGATTCCACATTTAATTTCTTCCTTTGAGTTCGTGAAAATGTTGTCAATTTGGGTGGAGCTTTGCGCAGTGATTCGAGTTGGGGCGTTAATCAGTGGTGATAATTGAAAAGATATCATGAGATCATTAAGTTTATTAGCTTTTGAAGCGCTCTTCAGGAAATCCGCGTTAAAATCGCCACATATGAACAAAGTTTTCTTTTTCCCAATGCAAAACGAGATTAATTTTTCGAGTTCAAAAATAGTAGTAAATAACTTAAGACTTGGCAAAAAAAGGTTGGTAATAAGATAAAGCTCGCAAGGTTACTTGTTTTAAAGCATAGAACTTTTATTTGACAGAAATCTACACCCTTGTCAAGTTACACAATTTTAGCATCAACCACAAAGTTTGCCAAAGTGCACACTCAATCAAAGTAGAAATTGAACCATTTGGTGGTATGTTGAAGCATATGATTTTTTTAAAGTACACCAACATCAAGTCATATCAACAATCCTTATTTGTACTTTTAAGACGAAGCAACATTGGGAATTGTAAACTGACTTGATTTTGGTGTATTCTAAAAAATCTTCAATGTTTTAACATGCTACTCATTATCTTGGATAAAAATAAGATTACAATTGTGCGTTTTGGTGTTTGATAATTAGCTTTCAATATTCAGCATTAGTAAGAAGATCCCCTCCTTGTTTCTGTCATGTGAAAAAAAGGTGGGTGGAAGGAAAAATGTGTTCTCTAAAACTCAACAAGAGGAAATGCGTAGAAGGACAAAAGAGCTTGAATTCAGAGGTTTAGAGAAAAATCGACTCGGCATTACGATTGCCGACGTCAACTTCGTTGAGAACTTCTGGTACTTCTCCAAATGTCAGGGATACCGTTCCCTTTCTTACCCGGACTCCATTATTTAGCACGTGTTCAACCTTAGCACAGCAGCCCAACATCTATTTAGACCCTTTTGTGCTCATGAACTAGGTAAGGAAAGAAAATAAATTTCTGCCCCTAGATTCCCTTCATGGGATCCAAGATTTCAGTTACCCTGCTCATACCTCCCCCTGTGGCGCTTTTTGCTGGCTGCTTGAATTCTTCGTGCTTCTTTCTGCAGTGCAAGCATTACACACACAGGAGTTGATGTCAGCAACTGTTGCTTCATTTCAGATTTGAACTAAGTTAGACGCACCTTTTCCATCATTGGCAAATACATAGTTTGCCATTTAGTGAGAGTAAGTAAAGTGCTGTGTGAGATTGTGAATATTTCGATATTTTATATTGTTTTGTGATACGTTTTTCAGACGTGTCGGCATTATGGGCTTTCAACTCAATAGGGAGTTCGTTAAGACCACCCATGGCATGGCCATGGTTGGACAAGTGGTAAGACTATCTATTTTCTGTTAAGGAGAATGGTTTTATGTATTTAATCTAATTAGGAATTTGGCTAGGGTTATAGATCTACAGGGTACTCCAGTTAAAAACGGACAACGATAAATACACATTAGGGAAAATGAATAGATTTAATCAAGAAGTCATTTGTACTAACTGTTGCTCCCTATATAAACCTAAAGACTTTATCTATCAATAATTCCACGTAAAGATACGTGAGCGTAATTGTATAATTGGTAATGGGCAAATTAGCCAATGCCTTGTTCTTCGGAAGCATCATGTGTTGTAGTCTTTCGGATTGAAGCTAAAATAACCCGCTTCATTGTTATTAATACCTCTCATCTTCCGTCTTGGTCAGAACTCAATATGAAATTGAATTGGGATTCCAATCTTAAAAAGATCGGAAATAAGCCTTGCACATTTTAAAAGGTCTTAAAACTTGTCTTGCCCCAAAAAATATGTCATTTGGAGGCGTGGGCGGGTTAAAAATGGCACAAGCTTCTTCATGGTTACCAAATACATCATGGCAACTCGGAGTAAAAAACGATTAGAAATATGTTTCCATGTCCGGTTTGTGGCGTACCCAGTAAAAAAATTTGTCATATCCAGTTATTCTAAAATCTATTATCATGCAAGTGGCCAAAGATTTGGCTCAGAACTACAAGGAACTAGTTCTAGACACTCTTTGAGCATATCTACACTCATGCACATACTTGTTTCTACCTGTCTTCTAGGGGTTCGCCATTGTTGGAGGGATTCTGGGCATCTTTTGGGGAACAAGTTTCTTGGAATTCATGTTTTGGTCCACATTCTTCATCTCGTTATCCCTGCTTCTATCGCACCTGGTGAACGCCACCCAAAGTCTGGAAACAGCCTTTCCTTGGCTGGTCAAAGTGGAATTGGGATATGCTCTCATTTGGGGTTGTTTGACTACCCTTGCTGCCGTTTTGGCCTTCATAGCTCTGGGCTTGTATATCCTACCAGCTGTAAGTGATTTAGGCTAAAAATGCCACCGTGACACGATGATAGCCGAAAAAGCTCATTCTAATCATTATTTTTTTTAATGCCGATGCATTCTCTGAGTGCAGTGTTTAAGGCAAATTGAATTATCAGTTTAAACATTGAAACAGGGTAAATTTTTCATCACCCTAAAAAAGATATTTTCGTCGAAGACTTGCGATTGGAAGATTTTATCATCTTTCATGTGAAGAATTACATTTCATCTATAGTTGGCTTAGGGAAGCTAGGATGTTCTAAATCCTACATTTTATCTATCTATAGGAAATTAAAGCCATAGGTTTTTCTTAGTGAATGTTCAGTTATACTCAACGTGGAAAAGCCTTAAAGGAAATGAGTAAAATTACTCGTAAATATTTTTTGGGAATTCGATTCATCATAATCAATTGGACAAATCTGAAAATGAAAGCTTTACGGAAACAAAAATTGCTTACTTTGTTTAAAAATCTTTCGCATACTTTCAGTTTTCTAACAATGATCCATTCGTTACTGAAACAATTAAAGTAAACATTTCTGGAACATGGGGTAAAGCAATTTGATTAAAAGACAAATATCCAATTTGCGATAAAAATGACAGTGGAGAAGAAGATTAATTCCCTCTTTATAAACTTGATTTAAGAGGTTATTATTGTGTCAAGATCATGAAAAATGACTTAATAATGCTCCTCAAATTTCAGTTGATCGGGTTTGCATTGGCCTTGTGCTTTTTCGTGGACCTATTCTTCAAGTACAGGAATTATAAGCAAGTGATCGAACCAACTCCGACCACAGGTGGGCCGGCTTAAAAACACATTGAATTGTTCGTCCCACATATGTGCTTTATCCGTCCAGCAGCAACTTGTGTCCTTCCCAATGGCAGATATGTGTCTTTGAGCGTTGTTTATACCAAATGAAAATGATATGATGTATTTTAACACTTCTATATATTCGTAACGATCTCTGTCCGGAATAAAATTTTACCAACTATTTAAGAAACGTTTATTACTCATTCCAGATCAACGTGAGCAATCATATGGAACAGTTTGAATGAATGAACAGGAACTTTCGTTTAAATAAATACTCTCAGTATCACCTCTCATTGTTTGGCCTTTTTTGATGTGGGCTCTTCAACGACGACCTCGGATTTGGCGGCCTTTTTCAACCAATTGGACATCACACTAGCTGAACCGGATTTCGTGTCCTTGGCCTTGCCTTTCACATCCAATACAATCGGTTTTTGAAGTCCAGGCGATTGATTCTTCACATTTCCCACATCCGGAGAAACGGGATGCCATGTCAACTAGTTCATACATATTCAATCACAAAGTCATCTTAAAGCGATTTAAACTGTTTACCTGTGATTTGGTCAAAGGTTTCAGCACTTGTAGAGCCTTTTCTCCGGTCAATTCTGGATCCAACCATTGTTGAACCCCATTTGGATCCGTTAAAATAGCTGGGACTCGATGATGGAGCCAATCAAACACTTCATTGGACTCCCTACAAGTGCACCAAAGCCATCGCAAAACTTACATCTTGTCCATAACATTAAACTTTGAAGCTTACCTGGTGATAATGGAGTAACTAAAGACCTCTTGACCTTCAGGGTTCTTCCAAATCGAATAAATCCCAGCCATAAACAAGGGTTTGGGTCCAATCCATCCCTCTTGTTCAGACCAACCATCCTCCAATTTAATGTCAGGGCAAGACTCAATAGAACATTTTCCCTGTGGGGCGTACACCAAATAGGGCTGTTTTGAGCCTGATCCCGCCAATTTTTTCCACTCATAAAACCCATCAGCCAGCACGATACACCGACGGTTTTGGTTTAATGCCGGTTTGTAGAGCTTACTTTCGGCCAATCCTTCTAATCTGGCATTATTCGTGGTGAGCCCGTGTTTGGTTGGCTCATCACCTTTATGCCAAGGGGGTATCAGTCCCCAAAGCATGGGTTGTAAGCTCAAATCCAGCGGATTTTGGTCGGACCTCCATAAAACCGGAGTGTATCGGGACGGCGGGAGATTATTGGCGGGAAAATATTTCCCGCCATCGGGCGAATCCCGCCAAAGCGGCTTTTGTGAGCCAGTTAGAGTGGTACAAGCGAAAGGTAGGACTTCAGGAGCCAAAGTGCAACAAGTGCGACCGCACATTGCGCTGAATTAACCAATATTTTTAGAGAATTGGGGGAAAGTGTTTTGGTCTTAGTTTTGAGAACAGGGAGCCCCAGCGTAATAACGATTCTTCTAAAGTCTCAATGCCTTTGGCCAACAGCTTATTTACTGAAGATTATTGTAATGATCAAATGGTCGTAGAACTCTTGTCAAAACGAGGTCGCTTTTTTTAGACCTATCTTGACTCATCTTGTTTCCCTTTCCTTGGGCGGCGTTTTTGTTTTAGCCTGATTTTCAAACCCTGAAGTGAATGTTTTGAAGAGAAGTGGTCAAGAATCAACATGAAGTCGAAAGTTCAGATTGATGGGTGTGTTTTGGCACACCTTATGTCTGGTAGCCCCCTTGAGAAAGGGTATTCTCCATGGAGTCTCTTGATTGGCCAATCGGGTCCAATTAGCGGTGCCCAAACCACGGATGCCGCGGAATCGCAAGAAACTGTTACTCATGTCATCAGTGTTCAGGTGGTCTAATTTGATCTTGGGGTCTTGAATCTTGATTCCATTTGAGATGGAAGAATTTGAATGAACGTCTTTTAGTTTAGATTTTTTAAAGATGTTAGAAGATGCGTTTGTTTTTGTATCAGAGTCTGGGATTACTTTTGTATTAGCTTGTGGCTCTTGATTTTATTAAAGATCTATGAACTTAGTTGATTTTCAAGGTAGAAGTTAACATCCGCTAGACTTGAGTAGGAATTTATGACAAAACAAGTCTTCAATGGGAATTTTTGGTTGAAATAACGGGAATAGTAGAGGTGTTTGCTCAATACTTTGTTTTTATCATTTCAACAATTCTGTCACTACTAGGCTACTTAATGTGCAATCATAGGATGATATTTCAGTATGAAGCGTGCGTAATTTGAGAGGGAGAGCCACTACTGGATACAAAATCGTAGTTTCTGAACCAGTCAATTATTTTCACCAAGATCTGCCTACTCTATCTCCTGGTACTTTTTCCTTGTTTTTTATTTTTATTTAGTATTCATCCTTAGTTTTAGTGATAAAGTTAACTACAAATTGTTAATTTTAGTTCACCATTTCATTTTTAAAATTGATCTTTGAAGGAAATATATCAAAGTTGCAAATTGGTTTTGATTATTTCTCTTTGTATTGGACGGACTTTGCGCGGTGGATTAGTATAATGAAACGATTTTTTCAATCACGTCAATATTTCTATTTTAAAGACTGTACTTTGCAACAAAATCGTCCGAATTCATTAATTTCTTTCTTTTTAGAGTATCGTCAGAATTCCCAAGAAATTGTTGAAGTTAAACCCCAAGGACAATTTGAAATTTATGGTTGAAAATTTAAACACCAACTCGATGCTTTTGGGCTTGTGCAAGTTTGTCCTTCAACCTGGTGTAAGACCATCTCAATTCAGGTGTTTTTTAGTAAATATACACATCTTAATTCCTCCTCTGCCTTTCCTTCAGGAATCGATGTCTGCTCCTAGTCGAATGGATTATCACTATTTCGATTTCCTCGCCAAAATTACACCCAAAGCGAATTTGAATCTGTTGCTCTCTTTCATCTCGTGTCAATTTGATCAACATCAATGGGTTTTTACCATGGTCCACACATCCCCTTTAAATCAAAATCGGACGCTCGAAATGGAAATATTTAACTTGACCCATCCCAAAGTATGTATTTTCGGATTATAGACTATTCCAGGTCAAATTAACGTTAGTTTGTCCTTCCAGAAAGCAGAAGAAAGGGTCAGTATCTCTAAATTGACCGAAACCTTGAAGTCGGTGAGTCAAAATTTGCAAAACCACAACCATGATCCTGCCCATGAAGCACTGAATTTAGAGATCTGCAACCAAATTGAGCGCTTGAAAAAGGCTCAAATCGACAAGAAGGCTCTTTTAGACGAGATTGACCAAATCCAACGAAAGGTTAGTTTTTTCTTGGCGGTAAAAAAAGATGTCATCTTACATACTCTTGTTTTTTTCAGCTGGATGTGGGTGAAGTCTCTTGGGAGAACTACCTCAAAAAGGAATCGACTTAAATGCCCATATATTTGGACTCTCTATATTGATATCCTCGTTAATACAACGTGTCATTCGATTGAAGGTATTGCGATCGATGATGGCGATAATAATTATGTTGAAGAGGAGGTTGAGGAGGGTTATGGTGATTATAATGAAGATGGGCATGGTATGAGGTGGGCCTAGTATTCATAGGGTGATTCATGACGGGTTCCGCGTAATCTTGAAACACATTCGAATACAAAGGGAACTGATTCTGGTAGTTGTGGGTGTGACGAATGTCCCACGTGGAACTGGATCGTTGAGTATGACCTTGTCGAATGGTCCTCAGATCTGCGTGTGACATGGTTTTAGAGGCTTGAGGTCCATGACAGGGTGAAAAAGAGCTCGGATTTTTGGATCCTTGGGTCCATGGAGTCCGAGGATTGGCGTACATTTGCATTATCCTCTGAGTAGAGGCGAAACCAATGGCTTTGGAGAACTGATCCAGTTCCTGGGGTTTGATCCTCAAAGCCTCCAAGTTCATGTAATCGGGCTCGGAAGGGTGATCCAATTGGTTGTAGTTCTCATAATTGACCTTTGGCTTTACTCGTTCTTTGGTACGAATTGGTTCGTGAAGGCTGGTCTTTGGCGTTAGTTCCATGGCCTCGGCCTCGGTGATTGGAAGTCGACGATAAGGTTGATCTTTGGCTGGTTTGGGTTTGACCTTGGGCAGAATGTGGTTGATATTGTCACGGGAAGACCCCGGGGTCACTCGCCGAACCTTGGGTTCCGTTTTATAAACCAAAATATTTGCTGAAATGATAAATGAAGAAAAGTTAGGTTTGGAAATCATGTTGAAGGTACAAATCTCAAAGATGATTTTGAGCGTGTTTGAATTTTGAACCAAAAGGACTCAATTTTACTCATTTTATAAATTTTGCAACGGTCCAATGTTTTGGAAGTTTTGTTTACAAGGCTGTACTTATTTGCTTCCAAATCTTTTAAAGGCCTCAATTTTACTCATTTTTTAAATTTTGCAACGATCCAATGTTTTGGAAGTTTTGTTTACAAGTCTGTTCTTATTTGCTTCCAAAGGTTTTAAAGAACAATTCCCCGAAAACTGATTTGCCTTATTTCCTTCATTTTGTATTCATTGGCAGCCAAAGATGATCAAATTTATCATTTATCTATGCAATTCATTTGTTTTTACAAGTGATAACTTCCATGTAGCAGATTTTTCAAGAAAAAAATCCCAAAATCATACAAAAACGGATTTAAAAAAAAATTAATCGCGTTTGATACGTGGAATAATTGATCAAAACCGAACAAATATTTTCTGAAGATGTCGATTGAATTAAAAATCGCCATGAGGAAATTACAAGCCCAATATTATTGTTTGTAATGTACAATTGTAATTTACCATCTCGAACTCGTTAAATAATTTAGTCATAAGAAGAAATGATTGATTAGTTGTTGCAAGTTTTCTTGTTCCCTTTTTCATTAAAAACAACAACAACACCAATTGCTTGTTCAACAGGATTTTGTCAGGAAAGGAACTTAACAAACAAAAAGATTTGCTAAATTGGGAAATGAAATCAGTCCCGTTTGCATAATCTCTCGAAGGTTCAAAGATTGATTATTTGAAAGGGCTAATTTCACCCTCAACTTATTTCATCTCATTTTTGATGATAATCAATTTCAGTTTAATCTTAAAAAACATTCGTAGAATGAACTTCTGAACGGCGAAGTTACAATGTGATCTCCTTCTTGCTACAATGTCCCTATTGTCTCATCGCCGTGGTTTTTGAGTGACATGTTAACGCATAAAACAATTTTTTTCGGGTATGCCAAAATCAAGTCAGATTAACGATCCTTCGGTATACTCTCAATTGATTTGAGTGACTCATCAAGTGTTTGAAACGTAGGAGCAAGGGCGACTTGATTCTTGTGTACTCTAAATTAGTTATCTAAATTGTACTTCTACTAATATGCTACTTATCTAATTAGCTTGTTATATGCGACCCATTAGGCCGCATATTAACGCAGGTAATGTGTATTTTAGAGTACACCAAAATCAAGTCAGATTAACGTTCGTCAAGTATATACTTGGCTCAGCTACTGCGTTTAAAATGCAGTTTGCAGCAGACTAGCTGGAGCGAGTCTGCTAGTGATGTGTTTCGAACCAGGAGTGCTGCCAGTTTTGACCCGGAAGTTCATCGCTGATAAAAAGATAAAAAGGGCAGGCTGTATAGAACTTTTTGAAAAGACCTAAACAGGGACCAATTTGGCAACACTCGAACTAGTTCGATTTCAGGTTCCATCCATAGTTATTAAAATGGATTTCGAGTTGACAGTGCTGCCGTATTTTTATGGTAGATAAGGTCTATTGTCTGTTGATAGTTTAGTTGTGATCAGATTTTTGACCCTAAAAAACAAAATGGCAAAACTCTGCCAAAAATCCAACTCGAAACACATCAGTAGTCTTTGCTCGACGAACGTTAATCTGACTTGATTTTGGTGTACTACAAATAAATCTTATCTGCGTTAACATGCGGCCTATTGTCGTGACATGTGAACCTACTTCACATTGAAAAGGAAACGCCGAAATGGCATTTCTCTCTCACTCCACTCATTCTTGAGGAAACAAATACTTGGATAACAATCACGACTTGAACTCACGTGTGGGTTGATCGTAACCACTATCAGGGGAGGAATTCCGCGCACTACTGTTACTTCTGGCCTCTGGAGTGGAACTCAAATCGGGACTTAAACCGCTCTCTTGGGACAAAGCCGATGTGGATCCACGATGAGCAGCAGCTTTCGTGTTACACAATGATGATGATGACTCACTTGGACGAGGTGTTTTCTTCGTTTCGCTCACCCATTTGAGGTAATCAATGGTCTCTTCAGCACCACCTGAATATCCCGAAGATGAACTGGAATCCTTTCTCATGGCTGGAGAATGGCTCACTGGTAGACGATTGGCAACAAGGGAACAACCATCCAAAGGTTCCCGAATCCCACCGAGTTGGGTCACCTGAAACAAAGGGGAAAAAGGGATTTGAAAGCAACCAAATAAAAACGTATGTTTAAGAGGAGACAGTAGACGAAAGAGATCTGAGAAAATGGCATATTATTTTGAGGTTGAAATGGAATATGCCTTAGAGCTCCTTGAGCCATAAAACTGGAATAATATAAGCGAAAGCATTGGGAAGAGTTGATTTATCAAAAAGTTTTTTTTTGGAGATTTGGAAAAGAACCCATCAAATCAAGAACTTTTGAACTAGTTCTTAATCGAAACCAAAAGTTTTTCGGGCAAAAGTGTGCTTTACAAGAAACGGGGTCGGACTTTAAATCATTTACATTCAAGATTTCCTTGAAAATTCCTGCAGTTTATGCGACAAAGAAAGGAAAAATGTGAGATTTTACTAATTTTGCTGTTACATAATGTTTTTTCCTAGGAACAAAAAACGCTTGTTATTTAATTTCCTCAAAAACCGTCCTGTGGCAGAAATTTCGGTTTCGTTCTCTCTGAGCATTTTAAGCATCAAAATTTTCATCTTTTCCATTTCATAATGAAATCTTAATCATATTTAGTCTTAACCAATCTGTTTTGGTTTGATGATATAAAAGAAAATGCCACTTATCACTTGAAGTATTTAGCTAGCTTTACTAAATTGACTATCAAAGAAACGTCGATTATTTTTTTGGCGTACCTGACTTTAAAAAAACTAAAATATCAATGTCTTAAAAACGACGAAACTTTGAGAATGGAATAAAAGTTCTAAATTTCTCAAGAAGGTACACTTCCAGATAGCTCGATATTGAGTTTATGTAACATCATAAGTAGGGACGGGCAGAAAGTGCAAATAATCTTACCCTTTTAGTTACCAAAAGTTGCAAAAAATTGTGCCCAAAAGTGCAAAACAAAGTGCAGAAAAATGTTGAAAGTGCAAATAAATGTCAAAAAAGGGCAAATAAATGTCGAAAAAAGAGCAAACAAATGTGAAAAAAGTGCAAATAAATGTCAAAAAGAGCAAATAATTTGCATTTGGACTTAAAAAGTCATTCATGGAGTACCCACGGCTCCTAATTGAGCAGGAGGAGTCATTTACAAGTTCTAAAGACATTTGAGACTAGTTTGAGGTGAAGCGACAATGCCGCACAAGTAATAGAGTTCTATTAATTAGGTCATTAGCAAAAAGGATGTAAAGTCATGAAAAATACTCTAGTCAACAATCTTCTGAAATTTTCATTCCTAAGGTGGTCTCGTGGAAGTATGTACCTAAAATATTGTCGAAATATATTTGGCAATTGTTTTATATGGCTTTACATCACTCCGTTTTCGTCCTTCAAGTTGTTCAAAAATAGACATTGAAAATTGAACAGAAAAATACCCACGTGCGCCTAACAATCGCATCAAAGAAAATAGTCATAAATGTGTTTTAAGCATGTTTTTAGCGACATTACTTCAATATTTGGCCCATGGCCTAATTACCAGAACTCAATTTCAAATGTGGCATTCATTGTCTCGTCACATCAAAACTGTTCTCAAATACTTTTGGCACTTAAAAGTAATATCTCCAAGTCAATTAAACAATGTGTATTGCTACATGATGTATCTTTAGCCTGATGATTTTAAGTTTATAACGGCCTTTTTTAGAAATAGCGATCTTTGTAGGCAGCAAACCTAATTCTGCAATCTATATTATTTGTAGATCCTTCCATTACCATAACATAAGCTTCTTTAGGTTTGCTATTTGTTGGTTGCATGCAATGAGATTCTTTTGTCTAATCTTTAGTTTAGTAAACAGGATGTTTTGGTTAAAGCCAAGATGGTGAATAAAGTGTGAGGTTTGCGTCTGAAATGCACATATTTCTTCAAGGTGCTAAGAATGGTTGATTGCAAATGCAAGCTTTTTTCGACTAGTTCAAAATTTGATCTTGAAACTAAAAATTCCTTCAAAAGCCACTACATTTTATTAACAATTTGTCAATTTTGGCCAAAAACGTAAATAAAAAGTGCAAATAAAGGTGAAAAGTGCAAAAGTGCAGAAAAATGGGTTTATGTTACCAAAAATCTTTTTACACTATTTGCCCGTCCCTAATCATAAGCGTTATCGATCTTCACAGGACGATCTTACCATTGACGAAATGGCCTCTTCCGAATCTTCTTCGTTCTTTTCACCACTTCTATGAAGATTTGCATCAGGTGAGCTCTCAATCACCAATTTATGGGCTTGAATCAAGTCAGCCTTGACATGGGTTGGTGTTGTTGGCGTTGCTGTTGTCACTTGATCGGTCACATCGGCATTTGGAAGCTTGTCATTGCTTAGTTGATTCACTGAGGTCGAGATTGGCAGAGGAACATCATCCTCTTTGGGTTTGCTTCGTTGGAACGACGAACTTCGCTCAAATCTGACATTTTTTCGTACAGATCCATGACTGTAGTGCATGGTTTGGAACTCGGTTCGTCCACTGCAATAATCAAAGGGAGAAGACATTTATTTAGATTGGAATCTTGCGAATGTTGAACTACATCCTGACCACAACATGTTTGTTGCACATGAAAAGATCAACCATTCACTGACTTAGCCAACCAACCAATCAACCAACCTTCGTCAGAATTGATATGAGACATTCTTCGATTCCAAAACATTTTCTCCTTCTAATTTGCGCGAAACGTACTCTCGTCAAAATATTTTTATTTGTGTTATGAACCATACCACCTTGTGTTTTGACCACATAACAGGATGTTTCAACTATTATGAACGTGTTTCATGTATTTGTTATCTAGTTTGAAGTTTCGAATTTGATCTAAACACGAACATGGATAGTTAGAGATGAAGTTATTCCGCTTAAATAATTAAATAAAAGAATAATAATTAAATAAATTTAAGTTAAAATATTAGTGATGTACCGAAGAAGTCGACAAAAATTATATACACTGGCATTTTCTATGAAATTGCTTATATTTAATTTATAGGATACGGTCTCACTTATTGAATTCAGAAAAAATGTCACCAATGCCGATTATTCCAGTTTCTTAAAGACAAGAATATCTAAATTTTTATCCTAGCTTAATTCGATAGTTCGGTTTCGATCCGTCACTAAATAAAACACTTATTCGACCTTCAAAATACCAAAAGAAATAAAAACCATTTCTCGACATCATAATTCTAGCATGTTAAAAAAGTCTTATTTAGAATGACGAGAATGTTGTTCCTTGCGCAACCACTCAAGTGCGAAGAGGTAGGCAATTCTGTCACAGAAATGTTTAGCTTTAAAACGCGATGACAGGTTTTGATGTCGAATTGGCAGGACGCTCGTTCAAGCTGTCATCCGTTTGGAAATTTCTCTAAATCAAGACATTTGTACCATGTTGATTTCGGAAGCCAACTTCAGCTTGAGAGTCCTTGGAAGTGAATGAATATGGCGTGTCTTTGGAAAAAAAGAGCGAATTGCGACCTCACGTGGTACTTTGTGAAGGTTGGGAAGGTTAATCTTGGACATCGCGTTATCGCTTAAGAAGATCCATCTTCCAGTCTAAAGTATTCTTAATCGTTGATCCCCGCTTCCAAGTCAAGGAACAAGGAACATGCCACCAATCAAAGGAAGACTAAACTCACGAAAGCGATAAGGATAAGTGGATGTTCCTAACAAACCCTTGATATCTTCAAATGTTGGGAAAAAATAACACGTAAGACGATTTATGATGGATTAAACATCATCAATCCGGCACCAAAGAAGGGAAAAAGACAATGGGAAAATAGTAAAACCTGTCATTCAAGGTATTTCTGAAAATAATTGATATAGGTTAACAATGCAATAGATAAAGGAGAATGGCGGCTGTAAGGTTTCCATAATTACAATAAAGATTGAATTGTTTTTTTTGTTTCGAGTCCATGGACGTTTAAAACCATGAAACATGTGTTGTTTTTCTTCCCACAGTGTTGCCAACAAATATTTGAAAAAGACACATTGAAGTAATCAAAAAAAAAAACATTCCTTGAAAAGATACCTTTTGCAAACAAACAAATTTATCACATATTTTGGCCCTCCCGCCCCCTAAAAAGCGGAGCCAAATATTTTCTGACTCAAAAAAAAAAAAAATATAGAAAAAATGTTCGTACTTCTGACAAATGTGCGTTTTGTCACTTATTCTTTGTTATTATGTTCAACCAAAGTTCATTCTGGCTTTTAAACCCAATACCTGCGCTTACAGCCCATTTTTTAATTGGTTTGAAGCAAAATTGGCTCCCCTCTGCCTTCAATATAACCTTTTTATTCCAATGTTTGAATTACCCGTTAGCCTATCCACGACATGTATGCATACATTTATTGGAACACTCTTGAAATGCAAGTCGTTTAAGGTTAAAAGGCCCTCCCTGCCTTTTCCAGGAGGTAAGTATTCCTGCCAAGTCCTAGAAGAGGTTTATCTTTCGATGGCAAGAGAGCGAACAATTCATTCCCAATCCGTTGGAGATCCGTAGAAGTTTGAGAATCCCTTTTAAACGTCATGTCTTTGTCAAGTTGTTATCCCTTGGTCCTCTGTGGACCCTCAGGCTCGGGTAAATCCACATTAATGAACAAGTTAATGGGCGAGTTTCCCGAAAAGTTTGGCTTCTCCGTGTCTCATACTACTAGGGTAAGTGTCAATCAGACCGCCGAGAAACCCCTCTTGAAAACGAGAAAGATTTGACAACTTTCCTTCAAGGTCCATTCGACATTGGAACGGGTTTAATAATCGCAATGAGTTGAACCTTTTTGAAAACGTTTATGAAGAAGCTTGAGGGCGTACTTTACAAACAATTGTGTAACAAGGAGCCCTTCGCTATAGGTATATAAATGGCACTGTCAAGACTAATTGACAGTTTCAAACGGTAGAAAATGCGGTATGAATCGAGGATAAGATCAATTGAAGTGACTTTTATAAAAATGTTTTGGAGTTACATTTATTGCGTTTCACCACTAAGCAATGTGAAATTCATCAGAACACATAAAAGAGATGATGAGAAAACCTGGTCAATTTAATACAAAATGGAATCCTTTTTCATCTGATACGTAGACAATGGTATTTCAGAAATGCTGTCATTTCTGAAAAATCACGATGTTCTTCCGACAAAGAGAAACGATTTTTTAAAAGCTCCCTTGGCACCACTCCGAAAACCCATTTGGAGCCTTTGGAGAGTAGTGAAAGCATGAATGAAGTGGAAATCCTTTAGCGATTGTTCTTAAAACTTAAAAAGATTCCAACGAGTTTTAGGGCTAGTGTTCCCAATTATTTTTGTCCATCTGTATCGTGCTCATTTTTTGGAGTTCTTAGAAAATGGTGAACTTGATTGATAGTTCAAAGTTAGATTTGGACAGACAAAATATTTTTTCATAAGGCCTGAAAATGATAATTTCCCATTTTTTACCTCATATCGTAAAGCGTGAAAAGAATATGCAATGAATATCATGGACCGGGGTGCAGATTAATGGAAAATAAGGTTATTTGCAGTGATAGGAATCAAGCCGCATTTTTAGTCAAGTGTTGCCAAATTGGTAGTGTTTTAAGTGTTTGGGTGAAAAAACTTAACCTGGCGTTACGAAAAGCGAGAGGAATATCTTCCAAGGAAAAAATGGCAACACTTAAGGCTTGGTTCTCATCACTAGTTATTTGCCTTGTTTTGATTGTTTGGACAGAGTCAGATGTTTTGGTCATTTTTGAGCCAATCTAAAAAGTTTTCTACTGTATATATTCTAAAATGGCAAAGCAAAGTGCACTTGGTTAGCTTCACAAGGATGTTTTGAATTGAAACCTGGAATCTCATATTTTACAGCAATAAATAGCCAACAATTTTTGATCGTTTCAAATTTTAGGTCAATCAAACATTCCCATTTCATTTTCTTGAGTTGACTTTGTGTTCAGAGAATAAACTTACCATACTATAATTGCCACCACTTTTCAGTTTCCTGGTAGCTTGAAATTAAACTTCATATAAAGCTCAGCTTTTAAGCTAATTAACTAATGATTTTGAAGCGTTATCTCTCAGTCTTTTAGCCACTACTTTGGGACCGTCCCCGTTTCTAACTAACAAATTAAAGTGCGCACATCAAATATCAACGGAGATAATGAACCCTCATTTTTTCCTTCTAAAAACCAATTTCCAACCAACGGGGGTTTCTGATCCCGTTGCTTTTCTTATATCTTATATTTTAGAAACCCAGACCTGGTGAGGTTGATGGCGTTCACTACCACTTCTCGAATCGACCATTCATGGAAGCCATGATCGACAACGGAGAGTTCTTGGAGTCTGCAGAATTCTCCGGCAATCTCTATGGAACTTCAAAGGCAGCTGTGCGAAAAGTACTGCAAAATGGTAAATAAAAAAGGAAAAAAATATACTGCGCTAATAGAAAACAGGCAGGATGTTCAGGCCTTGTTTTGCTTCTCCTTCGGCACAGGGAAGATTTGCATTTTGGACATTGAAATTCAGGGTGTGGAATCGGTGAGGAAGAGCGATTTGCATGCTAGGTACGTTTTCATCAAGCCCCCTTCAATCGAGATCTTGGAACAACGACTTCGAAACAGGGGAACCGAACTCGAAGACGCTATTCAAAAGGTATTTGTTTCCCAGAAGACCCAATTTTTTACAGGGTTGGGCATGTCACGCGTTCAGGTTTACAAAGGAGTTTTCAATCATTGAAATTTTTTTATGATAATGCTGCTTGCATCTCTTTAGGTTAAGAATGAATTTTGTGTTTTTAATTTTCTAGAGAAACACAAGACCTTTGAAATTGCAAAAACATGTTTAATTTACAACTTTTTGAAATCAATCAATGACCTGGAATGAAGTAAATGAAAACAAAATTATGAAAAAAATTGGCTCAACATAGAACATTATAACAAACTGATTATAAGATTGAAAATTTTTAGATGAAAACTTGCCTAAGGGGTTATTAAAGCGACTCAATACATATTTAGATTTTTTTTTGAGACTTAGAGCCAAGTTAAAAAAGTCGCCAAACTTTTCAAAGAAAAAGAATGACCCATATGAATGACCTCAAATATTTTTGACAATTGAAAAAACAAGGAAACATTTTTTTTTGCACCAGCAAAAAATAAATAAATCTAGACCTTCAAAATAACAAAAGTTGAAAATATTATCAATCTCTGTATTGTCTATTTTAAGCCTTTTCAACCATTTTGAACAAAAAAATATCATCTCTTTTTTAAACAAACTTCCTTTTTTGGGATTTATTACAACTTTCCTCCCTTTTCTATTGATAGTGTCCATATTTTTAAAGGTTTTCCTTCAACTGACATAATTTGTAATTGAAGCAGTACACGAAAAAACACCTAACCCTGTATCCACGCGTTTTAGAGATTGGACGCGGCCGCCAAAGAGATTGAATACGGAGAGATCCCCGGCCATTTCGACAAGGTTATCGTGAATCGAGATGTGGACGAGGCCTACGAGGAACTCAAAGAGTTTCTGGGACTTTGAACTCCATTGCCATAGTTATTAAACTATAAATTTGCACTTAAATGTTAATAAAGTTGTAGTCCATCCTACCTGTATCTGAATTTGGATCCAAGTCTGAAGAAGCCTTGCCGACTTCTCGACGTGGCATTTGGCGTCTTCAATCGAAAGAAAGTGTGATGTTCCACGGCACATTTCCACAAGTGTTTGCACGCCCTTTCCGTTGGCAGTCTGGAAAAAAGGAACATGTAATGAGATGGTGACTAAAAGCTGGAATTTGCGGTGGAACAGAACATTGCATTGAAGAAAAATATGTTCCATTAGAACGAAGATGAAGCACATTTAATTCATTTAAGAAATGTTCTGGTACTAACAATCATGAAAAATATTTTCAGAAAACAGCCAATTTTTTACATTTATGTGGTAAAATTTCGACAAATTATTTTTCAACAATGTTTGGAACAGCCTCAACTATTAAAAAAAGAGCTCTAACTTTTACTCACCTGAAAACGAAAGTGTGCTCTTGTTCTGAACCAGAGTCGACATCTTCGACAACCACCAAGGTGAGTTTCTTCTTCTTGAAATCCAACTTGATGATCTTGGGCCTGGAAAAAATGGATTTTCGACTGTATTATCTCTTCCCAGGGACTGTTATTCTTAAGACTTGGATCGCTTGCTATCACAAGAGATTGAAATTTTTGAATCTAACTTGAGTAATCTTACCCTGGAAAATACATAAATGGAACCAAACATGGTTCAATTTTCGAAGTATCCGTGCCTAACGAAGACTGATGAAGATTGGAAAGGATCAATTGCACTTTCGACACATCCCTCAGAGTTCAGGATCAGGATGAGCCTTTTAGAACACATGCAAAGTGCATTTAGCAATTGTTGTTCCACATTATCTCGTTCATAAAATTAGAAAATTGAATCAAACCGTCTCAAGGGTCCACTTTTGACACAAAACATGGCTGTATTTTTGATGAACCTCGTTCGAATTCTGGTAGGAAACGCGCCTGAGGTTCGTCTGCTCGTATAATATCCATTTATGAGCCATCTTCCCACGCTATGTCTACCACTCAATTTCCCATAAATAGCTTCATTCCAGGGACCATAAAGACACTTTACCCAACTCTTTAACAGAATGTGTTGCAACAATGGACTCGGATATTTCAGTGCTTTTGTTATTGCATTCGATAGTCTAGGCATTTAGAAATTTGAGCATGATGTAAAAAGACAGTTGCAGCTTCAGCAGCGACAACTTAGTTCTTTTTTTCTTCTAAAGCTCTAGACTAAAAAAATTGTCAAACTTTAGAGCTTTATGTGAAAAAGATTTCTTTAGTTTGATCCATTATAGGGAAGGGTAATACCCCCCTCTTTGGCAGCCACAACGACAACGGCTAAAAAACAATCAATGTCGACGCTGACACTGGTTGTGAAGGTTGTGAAATGTGGTGAAATTTTCTTGTCACGAAACCTCGCAGATATTTAAAACGACGCCGCAAACTACAAGTCAGAAATATAACCCTAATATTTGAGGATAATCCATTGACCTAATTCGACTAGGATTGCACGTATGCAGATTGATCACATAAGATTGAAGGTTGAGCACTGTGCAACCCTTTCCATTTGAAAATAACACCCAAAAAACTATGCATTGTTTTTGGGTTGAGGCATGGCGTAGGGCGTACTGGGTCGGATTGTCGTGCGGAAGATTGGGGTTCGATCCCGGCTGACTGCCACCCTCAAACTTAACTCTTTGTTGAAATTAAAATTTAGCGTTGAACCATCTTTAACAGCAAACAAGTAACAATTTATACCTTTGGCAACCAAAATGTGGCTAGGAGCGGGAATGTTCCTTAATGGAACACCCAGTATCCGTGATGCACTAACTCCTTAACTGACAAACCATGTCATTTCAAACTCAGTTCCATTTTAAGAGGATCGATTGGGCCATTTCAGAGGATTCCCAAAATGTTTGTATTTCGGCAGGATGCAAAAGGTTTTTGTTTCGGTTTTCTTATGATGCACACCCACAAGGTAAGGAACAATCACTACAAACTAGACCGGTAACTTCTCTGCGCAAACGGAGGTTCTATGGTTTAGTTGCTGACATTTCACCTGAGCTTTTTATGCTTCAACATCGAAATACTTTCAATATCACAAGAATGGCATCCCAACTATCTCTATCTGACCAATTCAATGCATCTTCAACCAAATCATCTCTGAACAAACGTTGCTCTTTCATGGAACTTCACGTTTCCATCATCCCTCGTTATTGACATGTTTGTAGTCTCGTTACATGACGATCACTGTTTTGTCGGCATTTTTGACGCGCTCATTTATTTTACCTATTCTCTGAACCACAAGTCCTTGAGGTAGCGAGATTCTAAACTTGAATTTGATCTAAATATGATAATTTAATTGAAATCTAACTTAAGCTTTCTTAGCCTAACCTAGCAATTTTGTCTTTAAAGTACTTAAAACCATCTCCTCTATCTTAAACTGCAACTTTAGTAACAAAGACTTAACGCAACCTCGAAGATTCGAGAGGTCAAATAAAAATGAAGAGGTTATTTCAACTAACTTGAAGAACCGATTAATTGAGAGAGGAGATAGTTCCATTTGGAGCCAACAGGATTTGATTATCATCCCTGTTTCCTGCATACAGATGGCCCCCAAGAGGATTGAGTGGGTTTAGTTTGTTGAATTTGGCTCATAATCTCCGAACGAGCGGCAAACAAACCTCTTGGGATATTTGACTTTGGCCTCACTTGAAGGTAGATTTTCCAAAGAGCATTTGGGTTAGAGAAGCTGAGTGTATTTTGGATTGTCTTTAATCGTGCTCAAGAGGGCTCGACATCGTTTTAGTTAAGCTTGGGAGGGAGCAAGATTTTCTTTCGCGGTTGGTCTTTGACAAGAAAAACACATCTTGTTCTTTTTTCAAGTAAACGTGCATACATTATAACAGATTAATTTCTACAATTGTCTTAAAAAGAGAGACTTCTGCAGCTTATTTAGTACTATATAGTGACCCTCAATCCCTAGCACTCATCAGGAACCACTTTACTTCAGTACTTCAAGAAAGATTTCAAAAATACACCTTGGGTCCGATCACTGTCCTGAAATGTGAGTTTTTTACAGTAAATATATTGTTTCGTTGTATTTTCATTGTACTGATAATTATCTCTAACTAAATAAATGAACAACTGGTTTTTACATTCAGATAAATAACTGGTATTCATTCAGCTAAATTAGTTAATGCAATGTATTGCAAAAATATAAAGGAATTTTCCTCAAACCTTTTTTTTTACCAAAACTGCATTTCTCGGAAGATTTAAATCCCAAACTTGCCGTTTAGGCGATAATTTTAAATACCTGGTGCACTAAATAGATAGGGTGTGAATTTTACTTTTACTTTTAATCGATCTAAAATGTTTTTTTTTTTAAGTGTAACTATCAGTAAAGACTTTCTCATGAAATCATATACTATTATTGATCACGAGGCTTTTGGTCAAAATTACAAACTGCTCCAAATTTGTTTAGAAAACTAGAAAAAAAGAAACGGAACAGCAAACCATCCCTGTAACTCGAAATGGTTGATTTCGCTTATGTCGCCTATTTTTCGAGTTTTGAGCCAAATTTCGGGAGGATGAAGAAGTCGGAGTCATGAACGCTATGTTTTTTTTAAAAATGATCCATCACAGGAAAAATAACCACTGCCTTGATATTGAACAAAGGGGAAATAGTTCTAATTTTCTTACTCTTTAAGAAAGTGGGAGGAGACGTGGCGTCGTGGTTAGCGCATTTTCCTATAATGAGAGAGGTCCCAGGTTCGATTCTCCTCCCCGACCTTTCTCAAGGAAACTATTAGACGCTAGTTCACACCCACAGACGGGAAACCATCTGACACCGGACATGAGATTGCTTATCGGAACAATTTGGACAATGTGATGGCTGGCTTCGCTGGCACCAACCATTAAAAAAGAAGTGTTGAGCCAATCAAATGCAATGAAGTGATGTTCATATTTGCTTTCAATCACGAGTTATAGATGGCAAAATTGTCAATTTCGTTTGTTTTGAAGCACCGGGTACATACAGTTTGCAATCACTACATTCCTCAACCAGATAATTTTGTAATGACTATTCCAATTTAGAGGTCTAACACAGAAATGACACTCCAAAAATATTCGTGAGTCACCAAGCCTGTACTGTGTGTGCAATGGGATTTGATGTTGAACATGCTAAGTAACGTGATTCCCAACCCTAACTTGCGTTTTTAGGGAGTCAATGGCAAAATAGCTCACTCAACTGCTTTGGTCAAACAAGAGCAATGTATGATGAATCAAGCCACTTGATACCCTTGCTGCCGGATGAATGAAGTGTGTTCAAAACAAATCTCCACTGACTGTACTGAAGTGACATTTCTCTGTTAGCCCTCTACCCCAATTGACGGACAACACATATTTACGGGACGACATGGTTCTACTCACCATAGGAAAAGACCTATTTTTAGATCCCCTTCGTAGACTAGAATTCCACTTGGTGTCAAACCCAACGTGTACGAGGATTCGTCTTTACCCTGAAAAGAAAACAAAAGTCATCGATGGCACGGAAGATGGTTTGTTGATTTGCCTGGGACAAGGAGTACTCTACCCTGGAGGTAGACTGGGCGCAAGTTCAAGACAACGAAAGGGCGATGCCAGCAAGACATTTCTTTATAGAAAATGAGGTTCAAAATTAATTTGAGCGATATTTCTGACTGAAAATTAATTGCTATATTTTTGTAGGTTATTTCTAGCAAGTAAATGTCCCAAAATACCAAGAAAGTAAAACTGGACACTTACAAAACATGAAGATAAAGAAAGGAACATGACAAAACAACAGTATATTTTAGCAACAAAACAACAAAAACAAGTACATACGTATTCCAATGTCCACAAATGTTCTTCTTAGTACTGAGACTGCAATTTATTTATTATCTTGGCCCCTGGGCTGGATTTGGAGGCGTCAAATTGTTTCGTCTTTTCCTTGCTGTTGTAAATTTCAGAGTTCTGTTCTTTGGCAAAAAAATTGCCAAAATGTTAAACATTCTCTTGGTTATTTCTTCACAAATAACTTCATAAGAGTGACTTTGCCACAGGAGGCTTCCAAAATGGAAGCTGTATCAAATGAGCTTCCAATAATCAAACAAAAGCTTTTGGCAAACACCTCTCTTGGGTGTTGGCATTCTAAGAGAAACTTCTTGCTTTCCTGGTTTGCCATGAATTGCGAGAATATACCCCAGGTATGAATAGAAGTCAGGTAGACTAAATCGGTTGGTTTGGATAACCCTCCACAATTGATTTGCTCCAAAAAGCTCTCTCAAGGGCCATTGGAAGTTGAGGCTTTTTCATCTTCAAGGGTAAAAACTATTAAGGTTTTGCCCTGTGACACAAAGTTTGGGCATTGGGAACACTTCACTCGACGATCGCACAAGATAACCAGCAATGTAGAAATCAATACTGCTGTCTTCAAAGGACTCCAAATAAGTAACGGGATGAAACTTGAGCATCAATCGAAGTTTTAAAGCGGCATTATAGATGGTTTCACCTTTGGACACTGATTTGGGGCTAACATTTTTTTTAATGTCACAAATGTGTATGTTGTCGAAGTTCACCAAGGATCAAACTTAGATTGGTTTTTCCACTCCACGGCTTATCAGACTGTAGAATCTGTCGGTAAGAGGTAAAATAATTACCTCCCGAAAGTTGTCGGTACCAACCAAATCAGGTTGATTAAAATGATTAGAATGAAATTTCCCATAAAGTACATTTTGGATCTCATGCCTATGTAACATATCTTTGGCATATTCTTGGAGAGTTTTGGTGGACAAAGTCATGGCAAGCATGGTGGGAGATGTGAGACCTTGTCGCTCTTTTCCCTGGCCTTCTAATTTCGCATTCCAATCCGAGATCCAATTCGAAAGAAATTTCAAGGAACTTCATTGTGTCTTTCCACGGTTTATCTGTATTGTTGATGTAAAATTCCACGTGATTGTGTTCCACCGTATTGAAAGTCTTGGACTATTCGGTTAAGGCTGTTTTTATCTTCATTAAAGGATTCTCCATAGCTCTTCAAGGCTTCCAAAATCTTGGTTATTTCCCGTAAGTATTCAATGCAATCTCGGGTTGTCACACTTGCAATAGAGGATTGGGAGAAGATCATGTTTTGGACTTGCATTTAAAAGGTGCCATCTTGAAATATTTGTTAGATGAAACAAGATGTTGATCTGGCCAGTTCCTCTTTCCTCTATGTTTAGAAAAAGGAGACAGTTTTACTTTTTGACGACTGAGATGCCTTCTGGCAAGCCAAGGGTGTGTAGCTTGAACATGATATCCTCAAGGCACTTTAAGCGTTCATCCTCAAGGAACGCCTCATACTAAGCCTCCTCCTTTTGAATTTGAAGGGCTTGTCGGGCTCCTGAAGTAGCGAGCCTCTGATTCCGTGATGGCTTTGGCGTGGTCAAAAGATATCTTGAAACTCGCTGAACGGGTCACTTGGAACCTTGTGCATGGAGATCTGCGGATCTAGAGGTGGGTCTCCATATCTGGACCAGTAGCCAGTCCTGCAACCAGGTGCAGCACAAGTGTTCACCATCTTCCAATTATTCGACGTGAAAAATTCTACGTTTCCAAACCACAAATCACCTAATTTCTATTTAAGTAGACTGCACTCCCGCTGTCTCTCAACTGTCGTTTCCCAGCGTGACTGAGTCTCCAGAGTCTGAAGATCTCCTTGCCTGGGAATACAAAAAAACAATACAGTAGTTGCTAACTACAATGCGTAAATGAGATGCTATAACTTTTTGTCAGTATTTTTTATTTGGATTTTTCTAGTAAGGGGAAGAACCGATTAATTATTAGAGGGGTTGGTTCCATTTGGAGCCAACAGGATTTGACTATGATTCCTGTTTCTCGCATATAGATGGCTCCCAAGAGGACACCAGGTGCATTGTTTCTTCGTTTCTTAATAAGGATCAATTGTCTCGTTTTTACAATGTGCATTATCTAGTTTTTTCGCAAGTTGGTAGGTAACAACTTATTCGACATGAACATATCTTTATTGAAAGTTATATTGACCATAGAAACCGTCCCTTCCCAAGAAGGTAAAAAAATGAACCCAAAATATCTGAAAATCTAAAGTTGAAAAAAGTCAAGGGACCAAAAAAGCGGCAAAATGAGAAGAAGTGTTTGAGCAGAAAATAATAACTTTTTGGCGTTATTTTATTTATTTTGATATGCAATCAAAGTCATATATTTATGAGAGAATAGATATACAATTATTATTGTTTTTATTATCCTCTATTGATTACCTTACATGGCTCAGAAAAGGTGCCAGTTCTTGCATTCACATCTTGATGAAAGTTTAGAAAAAATGAATTGGTTTTTGTCAAGTTTTGTTGGAATATGAGGTTCGATTAGCTGTCATCTTGTCGTAAACTGAAACCCCGCAAGCAAATTTGATTTTTAAGGCCTATTTCATGAATAGTTTACAAATACGTTTAAGCTCATGTCGTACCTTATAGCAACTGCAGTTTTCATTTTTGGGCATATCCGTCTCAAATTTCAAAGACTTTCATGTTTGATGCAAATTGTTGCCAAGCACATCATTTACTCCTGAACTCGCTCCAAGGACGGAATTTGTGACTAGCGTTTCCATATTTTCAAGGGTACAATATGAAGAACGTAACTGAATATTTCTTTTCTAAAAACGCTTAAAGGCTCAAATTTATTTTCGGAGAAATTTTGCCAATTCACAAATCTTTCCTTCAGTCGAAACAAACCTCTATGGACGTTTCCAAGTAAACGTCACCAACTTTGAAATATTGGTTTTACTACCGCCATCTACCGATCGAACAACTCGTTTGTTGAAAAAGAACAATTTTGTCATAATTTTATTCACACTTTGCTTGATTTTTGTGCATAGATAATTAAGCTGGCACTTCGTCACTCAATTTTGATTGTCCGGAAAGCAAATGCTCTTTCAGGGCCTTAAAAACTTTGCACATTTTCTCAATTCGTAAAGCCAGCATCGGCAATTTCAATTTTAGAGTGAAGACCCCCAAATCCAGCTCATAAGGCCAATCACTTGTTATTATTTTGAGGGGATTTGGAGGCCCGTGCTTAAAAGCAAGGGCCTCTATGTCGAATAACTTAGTAATAAATCTGTTAAATATTGTTGCAATCAACATTATTTATAAGAAGTGCTTTTTGATTCGACGGCAGAGTTCCCTCAAATCATCAATTATTCATGTCCTATTTTACGTGGTGCACCCTGTACATCAAAAACAGAAGTCTAGGAAATGATGTACAATTTCAATTCAATTTGTAAAACCATATTGATCAAGACACTCAAAATTAATTCATTAATCTATTATGTTAACCTGCTACACGTGCTAGAGACACCAACTCGGACAGAAATTATTCACCCGAGTGCAAAAATGCAACCTATTAAGCCGATAGATGACTGAGTCTGGATATTTACTGAAACTTTGACTGGCAACAACTAACTCTCAGGCAAACCAGATGGAGCTCCTTGAACCCTTCGAAATAATAGATTGCACTATAGAAATGTGCCCCAATTTTCATGTTTTCTTTAAAACGTCCAATTCTTTAGCAGGAAAATGATCAATTTAGTTCCCTTAACCTGAAAACCTTCAAATGTGCCCCAATAAGGATGGGTCATGCATTTTTTTTAGTTTAGTTGCAATAATTTACTTTTTTTGCATGGAAAAATGCATATTTGCAGAATGCAAAATAATTTGTACATTTTGTTTTTATCAAAAGTAGGTGCTCATTGAGCTGATAAAAAAGTTAGCTTTTTCACTATTTACGACGAACTCTAATTGATTTTGTCATTCACAAACAAGCTGCAAGTTAACTAATTAAAAATATGGAATAAACCACTGAATCAAAGGGGAGAACCAATGAAGGAGAAGCAAAAAAAATCATACCTAGGGTCTCAAGTCATTATTTTTCAGAGAAAGTGCTCGCAGAATAATGGTAAAGTACTTTTTCCCGTGTCACTATGTTCTTTTTTCAGAAAGTCCCCGGATTTCGGAAAGCCCCACTTTTCGCGTTTTCCCGCCTGAATTAGCTCAAATGGATCGTTGAGTAATCTAGAGCATTGGTTATCTCCGGTCATTACACAAACTCTAAAGAGAATCTAACCAAACAGTGGACGTCCGTTATAACATATGCAATGTACAGGGTTAGACATACAACTTTGGACAAATACGAAACCCGTGGTTGATTTCGAAAAAATGAATTGCGTTCTTTTACAAAAATAAAAGATCATCCTGCGAACCCTGAGCACATCTATGTTTGGTGCAATATGGCATGGCGATAGAGTTCAAAGGGAAACAAAAATTATCTCGAAGATAGAGGCTAAGACTTGAGCACTATAATAAAAGAGTACGGTCATAAAGTGCGCCATCTAGTGGATTTCATGCGGCAAAAGCTCGCAGTTCCCATGATACACATATTTTTGAAGATCGCAACAGCCAACCATCAGTTTTGGACAAATTTGATTGCCTCAAATATTGGCTGAGTATTGTTAATGGACCTGTGGTGGTTTTTGGTTGAAATTGTTGGTAAAAATCCCTTTCAAATGGGCTTGGAAATCTGACTACTGAAAAGGTAATTCAGGCATGATCTACACCAAAATTCATCAGAAAAACACTTAAAGTTCTATTTTGAGTTCCGCCATCAACATTTTAGGCACTTTGGTTGGTCCAAAAGTGATGAATGACCGTTGCAATCTTCAAAAATATGTGTATCATGGGAACTGCGAGCTGTTGCCGCATGAAATCCACTAGATGGCGCACTTTATGACCATTCTCTGTTTTTATAAACCTCTAGCTAAAACAACAATTCTGAGGCTTCAGAATAAGGTAAAGAGTTTTCATGGAATTGCCATGATCCTGGTGCCTTTAAGAGTGACTCAAAGCAATAGATGAAACAAAAAAGATTCCACAAAAACTAAAGTCTTAATAATTTATTTGGAACTAGTTACTCCTGCTGCTGCTGAGTTTCAAAGCGTCTAATGGCTAAAATCAAGGCCAGAGGAGGAAATTGTGAATAAACCTAAAATACTTTTTGTCCCCTATGTGTATTTGCCAACATTGATTGAAAATATTTTTTTCCAGGTGTGCAATTGTTTTCGAGATTTTGAAGCCTTTGAGTATCCTAATACATATGGCCAACCCTGTAGGGACAGAAGGTAGTACAATTCTATGTTCGTAGTTACCATAACAGTATGCATGTCCACTCCGTACAGCTCGAGCATTTTGGCCTTATTCAGAAAGGCCAATTCTGCTTGGGCGGGAGACGATCCTTTCAAAGCTTGGAAATGCCTAAGGATATCAAGGCTCATGACCTCGCTCTGATCCTTTGACAAGCGGAATTCAGAAACGAGGGCGGGATTATGAAGGTCCGGATTAAAATCGCCCAATTCAGCTGAAAGGCAAGTTGCACGGGATGGTTAGTGATATAGGGAGACCGGGCTTACTAAATGCATTCGTTGTTGTTCCTAGGGGATTCATAATATGCCCTTGGACGACGGACGAGGTGATGATAAACATGATATACACCAAAGGGACCCTTCATGCAAAAGGCCTTTGTTGTGCTTTGTTGGAAATGATTTAGATTTTGCTATTTTGGAGGGTTAATCCTTGCCTTAGCAAGACCGTGTTTGAGCCGGATGGAACTCAATTCAAATCAGCCATTTGAGTAAATCTTACTTTCTCAATTTTTCGTCTGATTGACACGGAGGATATTGAATAAAACCCTTTTCTATTCTAAATATTTTGATTCCCGAAAAGGGTTGACTCAACTAACGATCTTCATTTTTGTCGCTTTTGAAATCCAAAGATGGTTCTAGTCACATACTGATTTTACTACAGTAGTCATGAACCATTTATTGATAAAATGCCCATCTTTGATCGGGGTACTAGGATTTCAATTGGTGATAACCCGAACCTCTTTCGGTTTCGATGTAATCTTCAAGTACGGCAACAGCCAAGCACAATGCCTTGATATTTGTACCTATTCCAAATGAAATATAAATAATTGACTTTTTATATGAGCTTTATATGAAAAGCTTTAAATGAAAAGTTTGGACATTGGTTGTAATAGGCGTCAAGAGCGAGGAACTTGACAAAAATTATATACCTCTAAAAGCCAAAAAAGTTTTTTGCTCCACAAAATAAAATAAAAACAAGTAACAAATGAGTGAACAATTTCTCTACCTTCCAAAGTATGAAGAATGTTAATTGAAGGTTACAAAAATAGCCACTAGATGGAGCCAAAACAAGGGAAAAGCCCCTTGATTTCAGATCTATCCTCAACTTTGATTTGTTAACAAAAGTGCAGCTTTCATCTTAAAATGGATTTCTCTTTATATTTCGAGTCTTTTGGAGCTCAGCTACAATATTGTTGTGTTCAAAAAGTAAAAAGTCACACTGAGTAATCACAAATTGAGGCTGAATATTTACCAAAAGTACCCATAAATCTTTCTTTCTCAAGATGGCGCTGTTTGTCATTGTTCTCTTTGATGAAGCTCTACTTTGCTTCCTTAAGAAGGCTTGCTCTGACAGCCGAGTTGTTCATTTTGAGAACAAGAGAGGGCACCCTATTAGGATGTGTTAAGGGCATGCTAAATCATGTAAGAGCCATCTAGGTGAAGCAAATGCTAGTTTTCTTTAAAATCCTAAAAAAGTGCAGATGTCGCCCAAAATACCCAAAATACCACGAGTTTACTCATAAGAGATAAATAAATCTTCATTTCAATTTTTTGCATAAAACCGCAAATCGTTCATTTCATCAAGTTGCAAGCCCAGTCTGGATGCCCCTCGTATTATTACAGCAACACTCTTCATTTCACTGATTCAAATATATCTGAATAGAAAAACGATTTTTTCATCCACCCATTGACCTTTGTGAGAATTCAACCCGAAAAAAAAACCGAATGAATCTGAAACCCTAGTGTTCGCATTCTTACATTGAAGCATGAGGGCAGCGAGCTCAATCAAATCCTGATATGAGCAAGGCAACGATCCTCGTAGAATATCGTGCTTCAGTTGGAGGAAGAATTGATAGCGAGTGATTTCCTCTCGTAGATGACTTGGATCACTCGAGTAGAATTTGATCCGGAATTGGAATTGGTGGATCCCGCTTCCTGCAAACAGATATAAATGGCCTTTTGAGAGACGAATTCCAATCCCCACATGGGAATGAAACTCGATATTTTTACTTAGGCTAAGCTCTGAGCATTCTCAAGATATTGGCTATCAAACCTTGGCACAATAGAGTCTTTACGACATTACTCTGCAATCCCTTCGCTAAGGAAAACTAACATATTATATCAATGTCGGGTCCAATTTTCAAGGATGATCCAAGGTATTTTTTACCAATCTAGCTCCACGAAAATAAAATTTATGGTATGTAAGGAAGTAACATTTTGAACTTTGAAAATTCGGGCTTTAGTTATTTGGCAACCCTGATTCTTGGGCTGAGAACGGTAATTCTGCCATTCCATTAGATTTATTAGTTTGGCAAGCCCTGGATCAATTTCCCAGCCAAATTAAACGCCACAAATGGGAACATTGCTATCTAGAGAGATCATCATTGGAACCCAATGGATCTGGCACTCGACAGAATCTCTGTATTTCCACTTGGAAACTGGGGTGTGTTAAGTAATGCTTGGACCAAACAGTTCCTTGAGGTTAATCGTAGACGTCTAGTCAAACCTTTGTCTTTGGATTGCTTTTTGATCTCCTTGAATGGATCTAACCACTGACTGGCACTGTTCAAGTCCAAATACTTTAGACCAAAATAATCCCGTTCAATCAAGTCCAGATGACCAAACACGCGATCCATCAAATCGTGGCCCAAAGCAGATCGCTGAAAGAAAAGGAAAAAGAGGCAAAATAAGGCGCAGGGTTATGAGAAAAAAAAGTTTTAATAGGATGTACTCTGTGTTCCAATGTAATAATTGCATGCCAGATGTTCAAGATAGGGTTGTTGTTGTTGCAAAAGGAGGTTAGCGAAAAAGGGTATTTTGGCTAGCGGATGTTAGAAAGAGAAAACATCACAGGAGATGACTAACAATGCAGTTTTGTGTATGCTCTTTACATCCCTTGCTGTCATAACTGTCACGAAGGTCTAGAAAGCTTGGCTCATTTTAATAGTGCATCATATGAAGATAAGATTTTGGAACTCTGTCCTCCTAAAATATTTATGTGTGGTCCTCGCTTTTCTTCATTGCTTTTTGACGAAGAGATGCGCAACTGTATCTAAGGACAACTATTTACTGGACTTGGTCAACATGGCGTTGCCATTAAAGTCAATTAGGTCCAATTACATAGTGTCGCGTTTTGAAGCAAAACTAGTGTGAGAATGAAGAAAATCAGACTTAATATTTATTCCCTCAAAGACCTTCATATTTAACCAAATTAATCAGGCCAGAGGTCTATTTTTAAATTCGCCTTTTAAAAAAGGGGTTCTCATTTTGAGGCCATATTTCATTGTCTTCTCCACAATAAGGGACGACAACGTATTTGTTGTATTTGTTTTTGTTTTTTGGTCTCAAGTAATGAAATGAGTTGTATGGATAAAATAGTGTTCAAACATTACGTGATTATTACTGAAACGTAATTTAATAAATTTCATACCGAATTGATAAAAGCTAATAAAGAGGCTTTTGGTAGTGTTAGAAAACAACTAAATATTTTGCTGAGCAATTAAACTCACAAGCAATTAAACTCACAAGTGTGCTCATTAGTATTGGTTTTAACAACCTTGATGGTCCAAAAATTTCAAGTCAAGCCTATAATCAACTTTCACATTCTCGAGTTTGGACTTGAATTCAATTTAAAAAAGCTGACCAACTGAATATACTTATGATTAAATCGCACGTTCTACATAGTACAAGCTTCGACAATAAAGACGACAACATATAAAAAATGTGCTCTTTCCATTCTTTTAGTAGTCCATGCATGGCTTTAGGCAGCAATTGGTGTATGCGGCAAATTATTCTCCTACTGATGAAACAGAACCTCAACCATATGGGAACACATGCAAACAGTTGAAATGGAAAGTTTTTTAAGGGAAACCTCGGATATTTTTTGGAATATACTTTGGTACTAGATTGTCCGTGCATTTTAAAATTGGATCATTCATACCAAAATAACTGCTGGTTTCCGGTTTTGATGAAAAAATATTCCAAAATATTAGACTTCATGAAAGGAGATGACACAATAATTCACCTTTTTACTCTAAAACAATAAGTCGGAACATTTGTGTAAAATGCCACACGGAGATATTTATAAAAGTTTTAATCCATTTTTCAATCAAATTTTTCAAATTATTGTAGCTAATACAATTTTTTATTCACTGTAAGAAAACGTTGATCTCTGCATATGCATTGAGTTGTTGAAAACCATATGTATATCTTTGTACATTTCAATCCTGATTCTTTAAACCTATGGCTGATCTTAAAATGAGTTCTTCTAGTCTTTCTTTTTCAAGAAAGTGGAAACTAAACCCTTCATTCAATTGATTTAGCTATACCTGCCATTGGAGTGAGCTCCGCTTTGAGAAGGATTCTTTGCAAAATTATTGGAGCTTGCAAGGGCATTAAATTAACGATCAACAAGCATCCAATTTCACTTGGAGTTAATGGTCCGTTTCATAACTGGTGGATTTGCTGGCGATACTTATTCAAAGGTCTGTTGTATACGAGAAATTTGGTCATTTTTGACGCAACAAACAAACAAAGAATGCAGGCAAAAACGTCTCATATCGGATGTGAAAATGGATGGAAATTCTTAACAATAAATACCATTGCTGTGACGTAATTGTAATTGAAATTACAAATACGTAATTGCACTTACATTTTGAAGTAATAATAATTGATTAGTGATGGACCAAATGTGCTTTCGGGCGAAATTTCTATTTCTGTTTCGGTTATGTCTACCGAAACCGAAAGGAGACATAAATCATGAAGAATGGAGTTAGGCAACAAAAACAAAGGATATTTTGGTAAAAAAAACTAAGTCTGATTTATCAAATTTAAGATTTCCTAACATCGAAGATAAGAAGTAATTTCAAATTTTAAAGTGAATTTTGTTTATTTACAATTTTGTGGTCAGCTCTTTCCGTTTCGGTTTCATTTAAGCCCTCTTTCGGCCGAAACTTTTGGTTTTGGTTCAGAGCCCTTTTGGCCATTATTTACATTTGCCAGCAAAGTAATTATAATAAATTACATTTGAACCACTGTTATTGACTTTTTTTCAATTACAATTACATTTTTACCATACAGTGGAAAGTTCTGGGATTAAACAATTCGCAGATTTTCCACCATCTTCCCAATATATTTCAGTAATTGAAACTTAAAGAAAATGGCATGCACATAAAATTATTTATTTTCAATTTGTCAGAAAAGTTTGCAAAAGCTATTAGAAAATGTTTGTATGGTTTGATTTAACGCCAATAAAATTAAAGGTGATAAATATTTTAAAAGGTAAAACATGTAAGTTTTCGTAATGATCCTTGGGCTTGAAAAGCAAAAAGATGGAAAGGAGCCAAAAAGTGAGTTCACCGGACCCCCCAAAAGCGGTAGATTTGCCCGAAAGCACAAAATATGGAAGTACCTGTTGCATATTTTTTTCAAAAAATGCAGTGAGACACAAATGTGGCTAAAAAAAAGTATTAAAAAAAAGTCTTTAAGAGCTTTCATGGGCTCTGTCCTAACCCAAGATTTGAAATCAGTTGTAGCAATCGTAGAGGTTTTACGTGCGCTCTGAGAGCACCTCCAAATCCTAAGGAATCAAGGCTAGTTCAAACAATGAAGTCCTCCTCTCTTCTTTATCGGGCTCCTTCATTGTTCAATTTGTTACCCATTAGACTTTGTCGGGAATATGTAGGAGCTGATCTTCTAACAGCATTTAAGACAGGATTGGACAAATCTTTGAATACTATTCCTGACCAACCCTCTATTCAAGGGTTGTACAGATCTGCCAACAGTAACTCATTGGCAGATCAAATTTCATACAAACGGTAATTTTATAAACTATATTAATCATTAACTCTCTTTACAGGGAATCCCATTCCTTGTAGCGGTATTAAAAAATCCGCCCCCCCGAAAAAAAAGAAAAATAAACATTTTGATTCAAAAAAGTTTATTCTATGAACAAGGGCAAGAAAGTAAAAACATATTTTCTACTTTTTAACTTTTTATCCCTGCTCTACTGATTACACTGGAAAAGTATTTGACACAGATCTGAAATATACAATTGTGTTACAACTTGACAGTGCTGCCATATTTGACTCGAAATTTTATCTATCTTGCCTTGCAAAAAAAAAAATGGTTGTAAACACATTCATCGCTGTTTTTTTGCCAAAGAATGTTGCAACTTCCGTGGTAAAATGCTGAAACTTTAGGTCGAAACTAGCAATTTCATCTGGTTTTAAAAATTACGATAGGATTGAGCTGTTGGGGGCAAAATCACCTCTTTTATCAATGTGAACTGGAAAAGTAGTTTTTTGTATAAAACAGATGTACAATGTTATGAGTTCATGACGTTCCAACAGTTTCCTCCGTTTTTTCACTTTTTTTATCCATCTGGAGAAAGAGCGGGAAAGTTGAATGCTCTATTGAATTACCATTCTCCTGTCTTGTGTGGTGGTTTTGGAGCTGAACATCGCAGAACTGATTCAATGGTGTTAAATCTGTTGCACATCGATTGCACGCTTGTCTTTTTTCAAAGAAATCATATCTACATCTGACGTTATTTGGGGAGGTTTATCAAGTTCATTGAAGTTGTTTTGTCAAGGCTCGTTTTGCACTTCTTTTCATTGAGCTCTCTACGTCTGAGGAAGCTAAGGAATGTTAAATCTGTGGATGCTTATTACCTCTTAATGATAGATTATTTCAAAGCAACCAAGAGTCTTTAATTAACTATTTTTATCTTGTCCAGGGATTTCATGAATGACATCGGGTAAACAGTAAATTCGTAAAAAATAATTTAAAAACTCAATCGCAAAATTATGATATTTAGATGGATTTTAGGTATCACAGATCCAAATCAAAATCGGAAGAAAACTTACAGGCAGTCTTTTTTCCAAAAAGTTGAGTTTCCACATATTTTTTTTTGAGCTTTTGATCTCGGTATGGATTCGATTATGTCCACCATAATTTAAGGCACAACTCAGAGTACCTATTTTGTTTCCTTTCACTTACAATAATAGGCAATGCAAAATTGAAACTGGAACTGGAAGGCCTTCGAATACACCAATTTGGGCTCCTTTTCAACCAACTTTGACAGTCAACTTTTTGATTTTTGTGAAACAGTTCAATGCAGCTATTCTTTTTATATGATCTACCATACCGAAAAATTTGTAAGTAGGAATCCTGCTCACAATTGAAAAATCTCTAATTGTGGTGGTCAGTGTTAAAATGATTACCGTGGGTTTGGGTATGCTCTTATTTTTAGGCCTTTAAAAGCTTCTAAAGATATACTGAACATCACGTCAATTACAATTTTAACTATTCTTTTTGAAATGTCAAAGATTGATGCAAGGCTTTCGTTCCTAATGGATCATGTTACGAAACGTCTAATACATTTTGTTTAACATTTTCAAACTTTGAAAGGCACTCAACTTCAAATGAACAAGTTGAACCGATTCAAGTCAGTCGAGCTCTTTCAAACCAATTTGAGACGACTTTTGTCGGTAAACCACATAATCCGTTGAAGGGTATTAGTGGTTCTGACAAAGTGAAAACTTGTCAATTGTTGAACCAACAACAACGCTAATCAAACTCAGGATGTTTAGCAAGAACGTTCATTTTGGATGGGCCCATGGGCACATTTTGCGGCATTTGTGACCGTCATGTCATTTCAATCTGTTTCCTAAAATGCATTAGCTACCCTAAAAACTGACATGAATTAGCATTTCCTTTTGTCCACCCTTCTTCCTGATTCCACTGAACATGCATGCAAACAGGTTTCAGTGATTGGTTTCAAAATTAGGATGTCAAAATCTTCCATACACAAGGGTATATATTTAATTTTTCTCGCAGTTTTTAAACAACCGACAAGTTGCAAGGAGAAAAAACATTTCTATAAAATAATTTTCCTTGAGATCCTCTCTAAATGTGCGAAGATACCTACGTGTGTGAGGAATACTTTAAATAAGCAATGCATTTCGGTATTCTTTAGCTTCACTCGTTCAACTCGTTTTTTGCGGGATATGCTTTAGCATTTAGCTTGATTGGAGCTTCCATGCAATCGTCCAATCTCAAAGGTTTTGAAGTAAAAAAAGGAAACTTCCCATAATGCTTCTGGCATGAGGTGGTTGCCACCGTGAGAAAATTCAAATATCTAGAAAACTAAGCTTGACGTCTAATTCCTGGCCACACCAATCAATCCAGCTCAGAAGTGCACACAAATAACAGAAGGTTTTCGATAACTTTCACTCCTCCCACTAAAGCTTAATGAGTTTGATTGAAGGTCAGTATGAAAATAGCTATTCCTAATTAAAAACAATCACTCAACCTCTTAATTGAGTTCTAACTAGAGACCCTAAATATTTCAGAGACACGCAGGGGTCTCAACTGAAGCTCCGCAACCTTAAAAGGAGCTACAATTCTCTCCAAAAAAGCAGGCTCTCCATATTGTGGATAGAAAACCTGGCAATTTTGCACTAAATTAACTTTTTTTACCGATGAATTTTTTTCAAAGTGAAGAGTCTGCGTTTGAACTGATGCTTCAGGGTTCAGAGTAAGCAAGCATGGACTTTGTTAAGTATTGTGGCTGTTTGAAAAGTTTGAAAGTGGCCTCAAAAGAGAGTTGCAGCCAATCAGATGTGCAAAATGCCACTGATGTTCTCAACCTTGCATGTCTCTGACTTATCCAGGGTCTCTAGTTCTAATCAAAGTTTTAAAACTTACCAAAAAATTTCTTATCCGACAAAGTAGGAGAATGTTAGTACATGATGATGCTTTTACTTACCGGCAATTGTAATGTGTAAGTGGATCCGTCCAGAAGTTCAACTCTGCAATGCAAAATGTTCCGCGGGGTTTTGATGGTTTTGGTCAAGAATGCCACTGGAAACTCATTCTTGTCGTTTCTTCCCGTGTAACGAAGGTCAATCGAGCTCATATGGTTCCTGGAGCCCATGAAACCTTCTCCAAGGACTGCAGGACTACCGTGAACGGGAATATTCACAGATTTATTCGACGATGAGAAGTCCTTGTTTCGGTGCTTGCGGCGATGCGAATATCGCTTACTCAAATAGCGAAACATCTTGCCTGGGGTTTAATTTTCAACCTCGAGCTCGACCACGAACGTTGATGACAGAATGAATGCAGGAGGAGAGAAATGCTGAAGTTTTCCACTTGATGGTGTCTCTTTTCAAGAAGACCACAGTGAGCTTGTAAATATTAGAGCAGCCTCGCTTTTGCAGCCCTTTCAAAACTTCAGGGAACCCTAAAAGATGAACGATGACAGTTAGAGGTTAAGTTTGCCAAGAGTAGGTTCAATTTTGTTATCTTATTTTTCGACTGAGAATAATTAATGTCGTTTTTTGGTTTGTGAAAAGAGCGATTAGGAAAAGGATGAGTGGTCAAAACTTGCATTTTTGTGGGGAAACTCGAAGCAATCAATGAACCGGGGCCAAGTTGTGTGATCATTCGGCAATCAGTAGAATCGTTATCGTCAGATTCGAAAGCGACTCTTTTGAGCCTGAAGCAAAGAAATCTCGGGAATCTAGAACCATGTTATTCGTAGAATACTCATGTACTTGTTAGGAACGTGAGAGCGAAGCAAAGGTACCATGTTTCCTCGCTGAACATGAAAACAGCGCATTAGTGTTCAATCCATTTCAATTTGGGTGATCTTGGTCTTTAATACATGAGTTGATCAATCATGAATAGCGATATCAAAAACAGTCTAAATGGATGCGAAACAATGAAAATAATTCATTGATTGGCGACTAATTAAAAGAAGAGGCAAAAAATGCCAAATATTTCTGATTCAGAGAGGGAACAATTTTTTAAAACTGGTGATAAGTTCAGACAGACTTTTTTGGCATTTTGATCTTGAAAAATGTTCAACTCAGCGATCAGGATGTGGTTCAAAGAAAAGCACACACACTATTAAAAACCCAAGCATTTCAGGGTCCGGGGCTTGATAGACGATTTAACCACTGCAATGAAATATAAAGTTCAACCTTTGTTTTTATTGATCAAGCCTATTGTTCATGTTAAGATCGCGCGTCAATGTTAATAACATGCAAGACCTGAATTTTTCAATCCTTCTCTGCATAATCAATAGGTCATCGATATTACCTCAACCAACGTTATACATTATCTTTTAAATCCAATTCAAACAAATTCTCTTGTAAATTATAGTTTCAGTTCTTCAAGAGGTTATTGAAAAAACGGTTCTCATTGAACTAATCAACCAAGAAGCACTGAATTTCCTGGGGTGGGGGGTAAGGGCTGCAAATTATGGTTTTCATAGAATAAAATCGATTCAACTGCAAACGAGACCTTGCTTGTGATGGGTAGACCAAAAAAGTATTTTATTAGTGCTTTAGTGCACACTACGTATTTCAATTCTCAGCTTAATAGAACAATGGAGTCGAAAGTTATGCTCTGTTAAAGCTCATAAGTCATGACAAAACTTACAGAGAATGAATGAGCTCAAAAGAGCTCAAAAGAATGAGCCAGATTCATGAAAGAATCTGGTATTTTTACCACAAAAGGGGGAGTTCATTCCCTTTATGCTCTCTTCAGTACATAACTTAAAGAAGCCATAACTTTTGACTTTGATGCTCAACTGAGGTGAAAAAATTAGCTAATAATTTTTGCCAACAAACGCAACTGGTTTGACTCTGCTGAGAATTATAATTCTCATACACAGGCGAGGTGTGACTGACATCTTTGGGCACAGTTTGAAGCGCAGGCAGTGCCTCCATTTTCTCACATAAATTGTAACAATGGCACTCTCAGGCGCAAACGTTAACTCTCTTCACTGCTCAAAAAACGTGATTCTGAGTTGCCAGAGTGCTTCTCTAGCTCAAGTCTTTGGTAAAAGTTTCGGGTGGGAGCAAGAATAAAATCGTTCACCCACCCAAAACAGTGCTTCCATACGCTGCTTCTGGGTACATGTCTGGATAACGCAGAAACTGGTTTATTGATGAATGGATGACCCAAGTGCACCATGGTAACCAAGGCAAACACTGATTTTTGATTAGTTCGTAGAGATTCTCTGTGGAAAAGGAAAAAAACAGTTTAGTGCAAACTCAAATCCAAAGCTGTCAGGATTACCTCGCATTTGTATTGCCAGCCTCCCACTCCAGAAAATTCAGTGCTTCATGACTCAACATATGGCCTCAACACAAACTTTTACTACTGGACTCTTTACATTGGCATTCATTAACAAATCTGGCCTTAAGACTCCCTTGATCTCTCTGGTCCCATAGACATGACACATTGAGACTGAGCATAATTTGCTCAAGCAAATAATGGCTTTCAGAAGAGAGAAGAGAGGAACAAAGAGGAAGCATGAATGCACTTTGGATGAAAATAATCTAATTAACAAGCCATTAGGCATGGTCTCTTCTTAGGGTTTCCCAGGTCTACACAACCGTATTTGTAAATGATAAATGTCTTTGTGGCATAGAACACTCACAACGCTCAAGACAAATGCCAACAGTTACTCGCCAAAATTTGGAGACGGAATATTAATTGCACGACACGAAAGTGAGAGCTGGACAAATTTAGTCTGAGTTTCAGACAAATGACTGCACAATGCCTGTTCATTTGATTTGTATGCACATAATTAGTTGGTTTAATTGGCGATGAATTGACAACTCGCTTTTATCTAGTCTAGTTTCTCAGAAAAGGAAGTTTGCAGCCGGTTTTGATGATGTTAAAGTACATTCCTTATGTACCGGGTGGTTCACGGAAAAAAAGAAACGGAACAGGAAATAATCTTGTTAATACAAAAAAATGTATGGAGCTCAAAAAGATGCGCCAGATAACAACTCTTAAGACAGATATGATTTTATTCCCTTTATTTCGCCGTATTTTCGATAAAGGCCAAATTTCTGAATGGAGAAAAAAGTCGGAGTCATGAACGCTCTGTTTTCAAAAATGTCCCTTCACGGGAAAAACCGTCGTCGCTTAAATATTGAATTAGGGTAGAATTTATTTTTCTGACTCTTTAAGCCAAGAGTTTGAACAATCAGATTCAATTAAAGTGAGGTTCTTTTATGCTTTCAATCACGAGATAGACGATATAATTAGGTGTTCCGTTTCTTTTGAAACACCCGGTAAGTTATAAAAAACTGAGCAATTGATTTCAAGGATCACATTATTTTCGGCCTTTTAAGACATTATATTTATAGAGACAAGTTTTTTTGAAGCAATGTAATGCGACACTTTTGCATCACAACTCCATGATATTTTTTTAAAGCAAAGCAAAAACAAAATAAACTGGGCGTTCATGAACGATGAAATTTATTCCGATTTTAAATTGAAGGTTCAGAGAAGGCGGATAAAAATTTGGTTTCAGAAATTTACCCTAGTTTAGCCCATTTTATATGAGTGTATATAGTTTCAAAGAACTTATCACTTTTGGGACTTGCAAGGATAGCAAGGTCAAGCGTCTTTTATTTACTTATTTTTCCACACCAAAATGAGTGATTATTGGTTTAATCCATTTCCTACTAGAGCGCTCACGGAACATTTTCAATTTAGAACTGTACGCCCTTTTTTAGTCATTCATCTTGCAAATGTAACTATTTTTGACTCATTTTTGTTATTTCTTTGGCCTCTATACTATTTTAAAGTGCACGTTTTTTGTAGTTTTTGAAACCATGTTTTAGTATAAAATGTTTTTAAACCATCGAGATGAACTTCAGGAACAACTAACCACAGTAAAACATGTGTTAAGCCACTTCCAAACGTCCATGAAATATTAACTTTTCTTTACTAATATTGCTCTTTTTCTTAGACACTGGATTTTTCGAATGAAGCAAGAGTCATTCACTACTTTTTCGTCTGACTTATGACGACTTCTTTAAAAAAAAGCTCGGCTGCCTTAATGACATATTTAACAAGAGTTAATTTACTTTTTGACAGACATGAATTTATCCTGACTATTTTTGTTCAGTGGAAAACTTCCACGAACCTGCAATTAAGCAAAGTGTTTGGAGTACTCACTTTTCCAAGAACCCCATTAATTTAATGAAGATAAGAAATGAAATGAAATTTTCCTTGAAAGTTTCTAAACTAATACAGGTTTTTAGATCAATGTTCCGTTCGACCATTTGAATTCTGGATGTGTAAGCCAACGAGCCAAATATCATTCCTTGGCTTTTGCCTCTGTGGTGTCCGAGGATGGATGGATGGATGGATAGATAGATAGATGGTTAGTAGATAGATGGTTGGTTGGTTGGTTGGATGAAGGGATGGATGGACTTGAGAAGTAGGATAACTCAAATACCTCGTGTGTAGTCAGATGTGGAGCTTATTCACATGGCATGAGAAGCAAAAAGAAGTCAATTTCATACCAAATCAAAGTTTCTGACAGTTGGGAATATTGACCGCATGTTTGCCGAGAAAAGACCAATCTCGCCGGGATTCCTTTCAAAATTCTTTGCCAAACATGTTATATGCATTTCAAAGTTTGAAGTGTTCTTTTTGTGCTTGGCCATTGAATGAACTTGACCTTTCCAAAGAATGTTTTAAACATTATTTGCACGAACTAATTCAAGGAAACAAATCTTTTATCCTCCCGAAGGTCCAATTTCATCTCGATCACAAAGGAAAAAATGACTAGGCCGAATTGAAATTGTTTGATATGAAAGTTTTACCTGTCCTTGATGCCCATAATCCCTAAGAAACTCTTGTTTGAACTAATTCTTGAAGAGTCCTTGATAACGAGGCCAAGAGACAAGCTTTTGACCAGGATCCTGTGGTTTTAAGTCCCAAAAGTCCAGGAAAATGATTATAATTAATCCCTCATTAAGTCAGTTAGTGGAAACTTGAGAAATTTTAGGATTTATCTTAGGTCTATTTGGGCTCTGTGAATTTCCAGATAACAAAATTGGGCCAAGTTTCTTGACCAAGTAAATTTAATAGCCGGAACCTTTGATTTAGGACTGGAGAAACCTCTTCCAAATGAAATTGAAACATCATCAGGATAAATTTCAAAAATATACTAAAATGCTAAATTGTCAGGTTTTTGACGAACATTTTGCTCCGTGGAGTTTTCATTGTACTATTTTGGCCTAACCAGTATTTTGAAAGTGATAGTGGCTGAAATTATACTTGATTAATCCCAATTTTGACATATGGTTTGAGTTTGAGTTCGTTTTTTTAACTTGCTTTTTCAAGTCTTTATCTGTCTGTTTCTTAACCCTCTTATGTAACCTTTACCTTCTCCACAAGTGTTTTGAGTGGGAAATTAACAATAAACAACAACTAAAAACACAAAATATGAAATACTTATTCGAATTAAAGTCACGTTTAAAGTATGCTCACTTGTAGATTTGTGTATCTTTCCCACCTAATCAGGTCTTCAATAATTGAACAAGACACATCCCATCATATTCATGACATAGTACGTTTGTCAGCGCATCCAAATGGTCGTTAAAGATTTGCGCTTAATGGACTCTTCATTGGTAAAAAGCTCTCACAATTTTGTCTAGGCACCTGCTTGCCTAGCTTGATTAGTGGACAAGTACATTCATCAGTGTTCAAGTAACTCGTACATGTGCTTGTAAGAAAACAACCCTGAATTATACCTCTGGGAGAGTTTTGGTTGTTTTGCTCATGCGCAAAAACTCTCTTAGGAAAACAAAGTTCTCCGAGAATGAATTAAGTTGTCTTACCTTTGATTTTTATTAGGATGAATACAAGTAAACTAACAGGACACGGGTTTGAAACTAATACAAAGGTCACACAAGAGCTTAAACCGGAGATAGCTTTGACGTTGTGATAAATAAGGAAGCCATGCTTTGTCAACTGATTGAGTTTCAACGAGGATGAACATTTTGACACATGCACATGAGTAGTATTAGTGAGTAAGTGGTTGTTGTAAGAAAACTTCACGGGCTTCTTCGATGAATTATTCTTGGCAGTAATGGATTCATTTTCACTTCTCGTGGCTGACTGCTACCCTCAAAACTTCAACTACGTTTGGTGGCACTGAAGAGCCTCGTGATGATGATGATGATGATGATCTTTGGAGACCAAGGGGAAAATATTTTCTTCGACTACAATGGCGGCTTAAGATTGTTCTTGGCGAACTGAATTCCCCTGTCGGCATATTCTTTTCAGCTTCTCGCGGGTCGGCAATCGCGGTTTTATACGTCTGCAGGACCAAAACATTACGCTTGTAGCTCCCAAGAACTACAAGTATTCGACAGAGAAGGTGTGGGGCACGTGTCTCAAACTATTTATTCCGTTATTTCAATTTGGCTTATAACTTTATTGACCTTAAAATATTTCAGCTTGATTTTTTAGGAAAATCTTACGCTATATAATGTGTCTATCACAACTAGGAATAAAAGTGAGAGATTCTTTAGAAGTCGGTTAAAAAGTAGTGAAACAACGACAGTACTCTATTGGTTTATTGATGTATTGTTAAATCAAGTTTTTACTTTTTTGCTTTTATTATAAACTCTATCGTTTAGTTTCATCAAAATTTACCGTGTCTTTGGTCAAAAAGTTTAATTCTGCCTGCCTGTATTTAAACTTCGAGTCAAAAATGGCAACACTCCCAACTCGAGACCCATCATTAACAAGCACTAATTCAAATGGCTCGAGTATACCACAGATACTCTTGGGGAAAGAAGCGTCATCGGAACACTAGCGACAATGGCTTTAGCGTAAAGCTTTAAAAGTACCAAAAAGACAAGAAGTGCAAGAGAAACAATACAGACAATAAGAGCCTTAACCGTTAGAGACATGCAAGACATGAACACATCTTAATGTGCCATACCATGACTGGATCAATTCTTATTGGCATGATCTACATAAATTGATTGTAAAATCAAATTTCGCTTTAACTTGAACTTCCTGGTTGACAATGGTGACAACTAGAAGGGCTAGCAGAGAAATGCCACTTCGAAAATATTCGTGAGTCACCAAGCCTGCACTGTGTGTGCAATGGGATTTGACGTTGAACATGCTAAGTTGTGTGATTCAAAACCAGAACTTGCAAGTTCAGGGAATCAGTAGCAAAATTGCTCATTCTACTGCTTTGGTCAAACAAGAGCAATACATGATGCATTTAGGCACTTGGCACCCTTGCTGCCGGACTACTGAAACGTGTTCAAAACAAATCTCCACTGGGTTAGCCCTCTAGAAATAACAACGGCAAACAATTGAAACTTCAAAAAAGCCAAACAACTTGACTCCTTTCCCAAGAGGGTCTTTAGAGTATACTAAAGTATGGTATAAACAGCACCCCTCGAGGATAGTCTCTGTACATGAACTGCATTAAAATGGCGCCTTATGTACAAACATTGTACTCGAGGATAGCTATTTTTACTTTACGTACTTTTTTACGTTTTTTTATTTTTTTCATTTTTATTATTAATATTATATTTACATTATATTTATATTATTAAATAAACTATTTTTATTTTACGTATACTTGAGCCATTTGAATTAGTGCACGTAACATCCGAGCTACTGTTGTTGCCTTCGAGTACAAGTGTAGATTCACGCTTGTCCAAGTATGAATGGTTCGCTTTGCTGTTGATAGCCGATAGTTGCTTCCTTCCTCTCTGTTTCTGTGTCTCTCGAACTCACGCTCTTCAAGACATTGCATTGGTACACGTTCTGGTTGGACATGTTTGAATTGCTCTAAGTGGCCAAAGCTTTGGCTTTTTGTCTTGCACGATCAGTGTCTTTGAAGGAGACAAATAATGGCCGGCAAAGAAATCCACAGATTCTTCGAGATCCATTGTTGTGATAAGCCTTCTCGAGTTTAAACTCCAATTTTCACAGCTAATGTGGATTCAAATAAAAGCATAGTGACAAAGAAAAATGTTAATTTGTTAGTTGAAAAATCAAAAATCAAGAGCCTCTCGTGTTGACTCTTTGTAAATCTTTGATTGTCAATGTGGAAAGCGGAAACGAGCTCAATTGGAGGCCTCCGAGGAACTGTTTATGATCAGAGAACTCTCCGATTTGGCCTTTTTCCGATGCTTTTTTCTTCCGTAAATATTTAACATGTTTTTGTTCCACCCGAGAATTACATGCACCACTATCTCGAAATACCATATTCTCACAAGATCTATCTTTGGCAGAGCAAGTCAAGAAACCATAATACTCACACTACTTAGAACATGAGAAGAAGCCTTCAATCGTTCGTTTCGTGGGAGAATTATGGACTCACCGGAAGGAACCTCTCACTTTCATATTGAGAGTCACTAACGGACACCTATTATCCAACATGCGCTTCTTTCATGATATTCTGGGCTCATTGGACAGGTAAAAAGCGCGTCAAAATTTGCCTGGAGGGTTTTCTGCACCACCAAACTAAGCCAAGCAATTTTTCGAACATAAAAGTTGTTCTGTACTCTTTCACTCGCTGAGTTTGTGGTCTTTTCAACGACGTAATGGAAGACTTAATTGTTCGTTGTAGTGGAATCAATTGAGCGAATTTTGAGGTATTAGCACATGCAAACATGATTGGTGCCAAAGAAACCATGACTTGCCTTTGCTTCGCAGGCTTTTTGTGGAGACTTTTAATTTTGATTGCCAACCACGTCAAATACTCATGCAATTGCAACATAAAAATTATCATAACTTTCCAAAATGAGCCTCCGAGGTTTATTGTGTAGTTAAAGAATTTTCACTCAAACGAGAGGCAATGCATTTTCTGGTTTTATATAACTGATAAATCATTACATTTACTTTAGCCTAGCACAGGATGTGCAATCTACAATTCCGAAAAAAACAACAAATTGCTTTGAAATGAAAGGTCGACGCAATGAAGTCCAATTGAATAAATTTCACCTCTATTCAGAAGAACTGTTTTCTTTAGTATCGACAACATTAAGGCATTCGTCTAAAGAGCTCCTGCAAACAAGTGTCAAACTTATGTTAAAACATGTTTTGCTTAAAAAGAAAGGCTTTGGACACTAAGGTTCCAAAAAGTTCAGATAAGAAAGACAAAAAAGAGTATATCATTCATTGGCACAAAATTGAGCTCTTAGATTGTCTTGAAAATCTTCTTGATTGAAATAGAAAATGCTCCCACATTCTTCAAGTGATGAAAAAGGTTAACTATCATTTTATGTATAATTTTGAAACAAACACTATTTTGCACATCCCCTATTAAAACACATTATGCATTGATAAAGTCACTTTCGTCCGTGAAACTAAAAAATGGATTATAAAAAAAACCTCATACATGGGGAAATTCAAAGTTAGCTGAGACTGATTTTTCTGCATGCGCCAGTGTTTAAACGTGTGGTGTTAAAATCAGCGAGTCGGAAGTTTACTTTGTTGATCATTTTTGTGAGATTATTTTCAAAAATAAAGATTCTTTGTAAATCATGTTCCACTCCCAAATAGCATGCTTTTCACCTGGTTGGCTTTTAGGATCATTTGCAGTCTTTCATTTTTGGGGATGAACAAACTCAACAATGGCCACATGTGACCAACTCTTTCAATTTATAGTAATACGTTAATTGAACAATACCACTACAAACTATCTCTCCCTTCCTCTTTTATTGGCTGGAGTCTTTGATGCTCACAAAATGAGAAAATTGGCCATAATTGCTCTGAAATTAAGGAAAGAACCATCTTCAATAATTGTACTTCTACAATCCTGATTGTAAATTGATAATTAGATTTCACTTGTCGGTTCATTCGAAAATAGCAAGTCCGTTTCCTTGTTGCCGATACGGAACTTTCTAGACCCATTACTGCACGTTCAATCTTTATCGATCGAACGTCTATTTTTGTTTGCTTGATGTGAAGAGTATGTAATTCGTGAAATTGATAAACAACACCATCTTGGAAAAGATTTGAGGTGTTGAACCATGAAATTGGACCGTTTTTCCTCCCCTTCATACGTGCAACCTTGTTGAAAGCGTTGAACAGAGGTAAGAAGACAATTGTGGACACAATGGTATCGATCTACAAACAGTTGGTTAAGTAACCACGACCATATGGTACTTCTTCAAATGAAGAAAATGAACTTTTTCTTGCCATTGCCAAGGGGGAAGACTTGCACCGGGAGACTGTACACAAATTCTACAACAAAGGCAACTTTTTTGATCTTCTTTATTTCATTCTTAACGGGTATAACGTTGGTTTAAATTTGGATGGATCTACCCTTCCTCTCACAGCTGGTTGATTTTCTTTCTTTCGCAAATGCGCTAAATAACACAGGAACTTGGCTCGAAAAATATGCGTTAAGCTGTTTGAGCTGGAACATATTATTACTATGTATTTTTTCTTTTAAACAACACTCTCTGACACTTGGAAGCAACGGCTTTTGCTATTTTGATGCACACACGATTGTGTTTGGCAATACGTCACATGTTTAGTTTCAAAGTGGGTGAGCATTTATGGGCGAGTCATTGGAGATGCCTCGGTCGATGACTTTGATTGGTGGCCTTGCCGAAGAGCAGCCTTTGAAAGGCTTGCCTGAACTCGGGACTGAAGACCGTATAAATGATCGGGTTGAGTGTGGAATTAAAATAGCCTAACCAGAGGAAGAACGAAACCAATCGTCCGTCGAACTCGTGGCTTTTGAAGATCGGCATCAGAAGGGCCAGGATGAAAAAGGGGAGCCAACAAACGATAAAGGCTCCGGTCACGATGGCCAAGGTCTTGGCCGCTTTGCGCTCACGTTTGGCCTCCAGACTCACGTGTTTTTTCTCCTTTTGGTGCTGACGAATCAGACTCGAATTCCGCTTGCTCTTCTGCCGCTTTGAGGTCAGTCTTCCCCCATCGACTCCTTTTGCCAGCGGTCTGGTCGCACTTCTCTCAGTTTGGCAACCCTGACTCATCACAGAGTTGGTAGGGCTGTTTTTAGGGCAGCTGGGGGAGTGTTGTCCTCGACTGGTGGGCGAATCACCGCCATTTTCCACAGATTGCTTATCAGCAGCCCCATCACTGTAAAGTCTAGTCCGGGAACCAGGTAGAACCTGGAAGGTTGTCTCCTCAGCTTCGGCTTCCTCCACGGGAATCTCAATCTTTGGTTTGCTGCGCCTGATTAGGACAGTCTTTACACGATTCTTAGCACTCATTTTAGCCTCACTGCTGTGGCCATTTCTATGGGCCTTGACACCGGCTAAAGGATTCGGTTTCCGAACGCTGCTAGGCACCTGGGCTTTTTGAGCTTGTCTAGTTCTGAGCCGGTTTCGGGCAGTTAGGAAGATTCGCCAATATAGAAGCAGGATCACCACCAGAGGAACGTAGAAAGTGGCCATAGTGGCAAAAACCTGGTAGCTGACATCCTGACTCACCTGGAACAAACAACGTTAAGGATGATTATTTCTTCCAGAATAATCTGGTAAATCAGGCGTGACATGTCTCAAGGACACAGTTGACGCTTTTCAGACTGGCTTCACAAAGAAATTAGTCCCTAAGTGATTGAGAGGCGACAGCACTATTCACTTTTAATGAACAGACGGCCTTCTCCAAGACTCCCGAGAGCACGGGTCCTGTGGATTGGGAAGACAATAAATTACCCCAAAGGCTAATAATGACTAAATTAAGGACGAATGTGAATCTATGTGCACCCAAGTGGAACCCAAGTGCATAGACACGCGGGCAAACTGGTACTCCCTAATAAATCAGGATTGAGGAAGGAAGAGAAATAGGTTTACCCCGTGCCCATATTTCAAGAGGGATTAAAATTTAGATCGAGCAAGTTCATGCCCTGACATTAACCATACATGCTCGTGAACGAGTTAAACCACTAGTTATTGCCTGTGTCAGACTAAATGCCTACCTTTCCAAAAATGAAACAGTAGTGGCACCTCTTAAATATGACCTTTGTAAGATGTATGTAGTCTTTGTGAGCAAATATGCCACAACGTTGAGATCCAGTGGTGAAACATGAATGTGACCACTGGCCATAATTCTTCATGGTTCCTAGTTACGTTCCGAATTTGTTGTTGCATGGTTCCGATTTCAATTCTCGAACCAAGCAAGGGCGAGGCTGTTCCACGGAAAAGGGCTTCCAAATGTCCACTGACAAATGGTTCCATTGAGTGTGTGGTGGGTACTCGCACTACCACTCTTCAATGTCAGGCAAAGAAGAGCAAACCCACAAAGAAATAGGAAAGGACGACATGCAGGGACGAAAAAAGGGCCTGGGATGTGCCTGATGTATTAATGGTATTAGCTAAAGGCTTTATATACAAAGAATCGCAAAGGTCTGGAATCGAAGGTCTTCTCTGATTAGAGGGTTCCTCGGGACCCAAGTTCTGATTGGTCAAGCAACCCCTTGCGCCAACGTGACTCGATGCAGCTTTTCTCGGAAGCTTTCAGGCCCTAAAAATCACAAATTCGTGGCTTCTAAATCAAGATGAACATATTGAATGTTTTACGCGACTAAAAAAGAGAGGCCCCAACAAATTTATGAAGTTTTAGACATGAGATTGTATGAAAAAGTGGAAAGAGTCAACCGCTTTCTTTTTTTGGACACCCTGATGATCTCTACTCCACATGAGATTGGGAGGGCAAGGAGAAGACAGGAGATCTCAGTTGCTGAACAAAGGGTGGCACTTTACATGCCATTTCCAAATTTGTGTTTCTGGACTTTGTGTGAGGCAAAGAAAAAAAATGCTACAGAATGTTTAAATTTCTTTATGTAGTAACATTCCAATTTGTAAATGCAACATGTATCTATTGGATTGAAAGCCATTAAATCGGAATTTTCCTGGGACAAAAGCTTTCAAGACATGCCGCATCCAGTCACGCTGCCGCAAGGTGTTGCTTGACCAATCAGAACTTGGGTCCTGAGGAACCCTCTAATCAGAGAAGACCTTCGATTCCAGACCTTTGCGATTCTTTGTATATAAAGCCTTTAGTATTAGCATATCCACCCGTCACATCCTCGTCATCAACCTGGTCCAATAAACCGATGGATCCAAGATATTCAAATGAGTGGGGTATCAAAACTTTTGTGCTTGGCGTTCGTCGATAGTGAGCAAATAGTAGAGGAAGGGTTAAGAGTCAGTGATCTGACGAAAAAAATACACACTTTAAATTCTCTCTCTGGCCCTCCTAGCCAAAATTGGGAGTGAAAAGATCCGAGCACTCTGCAGTATGATAAGGAATGCTTTCAGTCAAAACAGTATTAGCCCATACAGTCTAAGAAAAACTATTTAAATCGAATTGCTGTTCACGTTTAATAAGCAAAATATACAAGACAGAATGAAGAAACAAATTGCAAATTGCGAAAAAATACTTTATTCCTTTTTTAAACGTCGGTTTAATGGGTCCGAATCAAAAATGAGTGCATGACTCGAAAAATAGAAGCCATTTTGACCTTAAAGTGCTCATTTGATTGACTTTTTAGTTTGTGGAATATCTGCTCACAGATGCAGTATTCCTTTTGCAAAAAGCGTCTCTTCGTTCACAATAACGGTCGAGGAAAAACCACAAAACCTCTCACATTTTTATGTTCACATCCGTTGCCAACACAAAAATGAATTTAAAAATGATCATAAATTTGACCTTGAAAAAAACACAAGACTTCACAAAGGTAGTTCATGTGAAGGCCAAAAAAACGGAGTTGGCTCATTTCTACACCCAAAAAAAGAGCCGAGAAAATCCCTGCTCTAACGATAGAAAACAAGAGCTTCAAAGATCATAAATAACTTGTTCAATGTACTAGAAGAATTGAACAAAAACCTGTTTTTTCTTCCATTCCACACAAGCTCTTCACCCTCAGAAAACTTTACCTAAAAACATTAAACCCGCTAAAAAAGCCATCCTTATTTTCCTTTCCAAAAGAGGAGCCCAAATCAATATTTATTTTGATACCATAATGTTCGTGGCGAGTTTCATGTCGAATAGGGTATGGAACGTCTCATGCGTCCAACTGAAATCCAATCAATTCATAAGGAAACCAACCATTTCGATGGCACTTCCTTCCACTCTAGACATGCACACCTATTATGTATGTGTGTACTATGTTCATTTATAAATGGCATGCATCTTTCAATAGGCAAGGAATTGAGCTTACCATGCAGGTTTTCTCCACATTGACACGCGTCTCAAAGTTATTGTCCTTCCATCCGAACATTGGGGCCAATGACACAAAGACCGAGGTGAACCAAATGGCTGCGATCATCCCAGAAACCGTCCGAATGGTCCGTGAGTGGATATAATGAACCTGAGTGACCGCCCAGTATCTGGAACACAACAATAATATTGGGTGAAACCAACGAGAGGGATCCCACAAAGTCTGCACTGAACAAGGCAGAGGGGGCCTTGTCAAGACCGGATTTATGGGACTGATTGTGGCTTTAGCGGTGTGTGGATGGGGCTTTTTCTCCCGTCTCTCGTTGTGGGATATGAGATAAAGGCCGGAGAAAACAAGCCTTCCTGGCGATTAATTCTCCCCAAAATGAATGAAGATGGCGGTTGGAAGTGGAGTAAAAACAGAGTCCAAGAATCTGCTAATTCAGAGGCTCAATTACTTTGAGATGGCCGCTGATCAAAACTAGATCAAAAGGGATCATTTTCCTTTCCCAAGATGCACGGCCAAAACTACTAAGACCCAAAGTCGTTGATCATCATTTGTGGGACCCAAGGCCAAGAAAACTTTGCACTCGTTCAATCCCTACTCTCATTAGTTCGGGGTTCAATCTTCAATAGCGAAGTTCCCATCGTGAAAGAACGAGTAAAATCATTTTTCAAAAACATACTACTGAAGGTGCTACTTGAAGGCCGTTGAAGGCAATTTTAACTTTTGTATTCTAATGGCTTGTCAAACAAAGTTGAAAGTGGAGTTGTGCCATCTGCAAAAGCCCGTTCCATTATTCTACTGAAGAGTAGTGTCCTGTTTCTTTCGATATTTTCCACGCTCCATCTCGAACGGCCAATGTCGGAAATGAGTCGTCAAATGTCAGCCTTTGGCAACTTTTCGTCCTTCACCATTTCTTCCCCTCTCGTTCTCTTAGTTGAACCAGAAATTAGCTAACACAGAAATGATGAACTTTGCCGAACAACGTTTTACGCGCCAAATTTCTTCTGATTTTGCCGAAAGTTAAAACTTTGCATTGAGGATGCATATGCAAGAGGGCCCTTTTTAAGTTTGTTAGGCGGCTGAGATGAAGTGGGGAATAAATATGACTATATTGCTATACACAAGTTTCCTGGGTTTCAGTGACAAACAATGTCTTTGAGTCATTTCTTAAAGTTACATACAGTAAACAATTAAACTAAAATGTCAAGTTGTGGATAAAATGACCCCTCATAGTAGGCAGAGCTTGTCTCTGCAAGTGGCAAATCAAATAAATAAATAAAAAAACTGGAAATAAGTATGGCATATCAGCTGTTACTAACTAGTTTTGAGAATTTCAGGGTGACCATCCACTTGGAAGTAAGTACTGATGGGATTCAATTTGATTTCAATCTGTTCAATTTTTTAGGGCTTCCCTTAATGTCATTGGTGTTTTGTAATCAAACTGGGAAAAATCCCAGCGCAATCTTTATAGCACCTCTGGTCTGAAATCAAAAATAGGGGTCTTTTTTGAATCCTCTCTTTGATCGAACGCATTTTTTGGAAAGACGACAAAAGCGCGTGCAGGAATGATTGAGCAAATTGAAAACCAGATTGAACTCCATCAGTAGAAGTAATAAGTCCCTCGATTGCGTTGTGATTAAAGAATAAAAGGTATGCTTAGTCTGTTTAGAATTTGACCACGCTTCTAAATATGTACACAATAAGAACTTCCCACCTTTTTTAATATTTGGAATTATTCTCAACACTTTGCTGCAAGCAATTTTAAAAACATCGAGGGCTTTACAAATTATAGAATTATTTTTAACAAAGCATTTGTCATACGAAGTCAAGTTGGCCGAGCGGTTTAAGGCGCCAGATTTAAGCTCTGGTACACGTAAGTGTGCGTGGGTTCGAACCCCACACTTGACAGCGAGGAATTCATTTTTGATTCTCTGCTCATGAGTTGACCAACAACTTAACAGCTGATGCAGTGAAGGTGACATACCCTGTCTCGGTTAGAGCAACGCCCACTTACTAGCTAATATTTTTGTGGCTTGTCCGCTTCACTGCTTAACAACTATTTAGCCCTTTGAACAAATCAATTGGGTTTCAGGTCAATTGAAATTACTTATGGGATTCAAGCTGATTTCAATCTTTTCAATCTTTCAGGACTGCCATCACTGCCAATGGTGTTTTGCAACTATGGTGTGGAAAATGTTTGCTTAATCTTGATGGCATCCCTGTTCTGAAGTCACCAAAAACAGGGTTACTTTTTTGTTAACTTCCATAACGGAACTAGTGATGCGTTTCGAGTTAGGAGTGTTGCCATTTTTGACTCGAAGTTTAATTGATATTAGAAAAGGCAGGTTGTATAAAACTTTTTGACCAAAGACCTACCCAAGGACCAGTATGACAATACTCGAACCAAAATGGAGTTCGAGTTTGATCAAAGTAATTGCTAATGGACTTCGAGTTGCCTGTGCTGCCATATTTTATTGGGAGTTCCGGTCTCTTGCCATTTGATTTGAGTAGTCAAATCGTGGTAAGCTTTTTGACCCTAAAGGACCAAAATGGCAAATCTATGTCAACAATCAAATTTGAAATCCTTCAGTTGACCGAATGCATTTTTCATACAAGTGACAAATGAACAATATTGCATGAATTGCCAGTCACAACGAAGTAACAAAGGAACTCCATCAGTAATTGAAATTCTAAACACCGATTAATTCGAGCATAGGGAAAGGAGTTGAAGTTGAAGCGGATAAGTATCACGTTTGATTTTGTTTTTGGTGTTCTTTTTTTTTGTTTCTATTTCTTCACATTTGAGATGCTTTTGTTGTTTGTGGTCGAATTTCAATGAATAAAAAGTAAAATCGATCCCCTTGGATAAATCCAACCACGAGACATCACGAAAAAATCGCCAATTCTACTTCAAACGAGAGATTTGGATCGTACAGTAGCTACTTAATGGTTCAAGCTCCAATTCCGAGATGTCAAATGCTTGACTCAAAGGACTCTGTTGTCCATTGGTCCATCCAAAGAAGGTGATAATGGGTGAATTACTCTTGATGTCCATTCTTTCACTTTCCCTCGTTTCTATCAATGCCTCTAATGAACCACTCACCTATCAACCGCAATGGCCAGCAAATGAAGAATGGATGCCGTGCAGCACAACACATCACTCATGGTCCAGATATCACACAATTGAGTGCCGAACGTCCATTCTTTGCTTATCTGGAAATAAATAAGATTGGTCAATGAGGGTCACTATTGACCAAGTACTCAATATCGTGATTTTATTGACAAGGTTGTCGTGGCTGGTGGCGTCACTTCCAATGAGGTTTCCCGTGGGACCATTCCAAAGAGTTCCAAATTTTGGAACTGAAGAATAATCGCCATCTTTTAACAATGCATGTGAAGATACACTTGCATTGTCAGGACTCCTTTTGTTGATGGGATACTTGGTCTTTTCTTCGTTCAACATTGCTTTATTCTTGGTATTGAAACCGTGACGTCGGTAAATCTGCTTACAAGATCAAAGCAATTTTAAACCATTTCCCAAAGAGGAAATTTAACAAGACAACATACGTTTTTTTATTGAAATAAAATAAAATAAGAGCCTAGAAGTGGCAAATAGATGAGCTGTTGAATTTTCACTAAAACCCCCAAAAACTTTGGTTCCGTAAACCAAAGGTTTAATGAAAAATATTGCAATTTTCGAAGATCATTCACCTAACCATGTCCAAAAATGACACAGGTACAGTATAACTTAAAATGCCACTCAAGTCCTAATTCCTGGAACAAGCGTGGATTCAAGGTTAGGTTAGGTTAGGTTAGGTTAGGTTAGGTTCTTTTTTAAGATTAAAAAAAATAACTAATTCTAAAAAGGCAACATTTCCAAATGACATTTTCAGAACTTAGGTAAGTCTTTGAACCTGATTTCCAGTCATTCAATGTAAGGTCTTGCAGCAAGAGGTATATGTAACTGGAGGGCTAACAGAGAAATGTCACTCCAGTACAGTCAGTGAAGATTTGTTTTGAACGGACTTCATTGATCCAGCAGTGAAGGTGTCAAGTGACCTAATTCATCATACATTGCTCTTGTTTGACCAAAGCACTTGAATGAGCAATTTTGCCACTGACTCCCTAAAAACTCAAGTTTGGGTTGTGAATCACATAACTTAGCGTGTTCAACGTCAAATCCCATTGCACACTCAGTATTTTTTGGAGTGTCATTTCTCTGTTAGCCCCTAGGTATAACAAGTTCATTTTCGTCTACGTTTGTTCTAAATTTCAAAGACGCGTAGCTTTTGTCTCCGTCGTTCGATTGAGCTGAAAATTACGACAAGGATATTCTCGTGAATGGGAGCGAATCGATCAAATTTAAAGCCGTCTTTACAAGCCAGTGATAGCGTGGTCTCTATCTGACCCTACAGTTTCAAATGTCTGAAAACTTTGTAAGTCTCAAAATACCTTTTATTTCCTCACTTCAACTATCATGAATGGGGTAGTGGTATTGCTAAAATATATTCCTCTCTTTATCATTCTTAAGTGCTTATAGAAATCAAGATTTTAGGGATTGGCCACTTTAAGCAAATCCGTCTTATTTTTGCGCAACAATTATAACTTTTTATATGTTTTCAATCAACCTGAAAAATGATAAATGGACGAAATAGTAGGCACCTAATTGCACACGTCATCCGGTCTCTAATTTGAAAGGGCAAGGAAAATTGCATACTTGGATTGTCAGAAATTCTAATGGCACCTTGTGCCGGGAACAACATTATTCCCAATAAGGAAAAGATCATCAATGATTTAGTAAATCCATCAGTCATGTCCACTTAGCTTGGAAAGTACTCTTTCCAGACGGATAACTCTGGCACTCGATTAACTGCGTATTGACGGATGTTAATGTAGGCAAGCAACAAAGGTTGTGATGTGGGACAATGGAACGTTGACGCCATTGTTTCTATTTGAACCTTGGTTCCCTGTTCAAATATTGACATGGTCGGTTTGGCATTATTATAAAACTGTAAATGGCGACATTGTACGATAAGGAACCATTCAAAGCCAAGTGGACAAGCCCAAAAGGTTAATTAGACTATGTGAACCTAAGGTCCAATTGGGCGTTGGATTATAGAAGTTGTATCATTTTGTACTATGATACGAAAAACCAGACCTTGAGGAAACCTTGATTTCTTGTTCTATGGGATTAGGGTTTTGAGGGAGCACTAAATCAAAACCATTTTGTTTTATGTCTAAAATAAATCATGAAATATGAGTCAACCTAAATGTGGAAGGAAACCGACGTCATCGATGAAAGTTGTTTTTTTTCGTAAAAGAAGACAGGAAGAAGGGTTAACCATGACTAAACTTGGGTTTCGTCTTGAAAATTGGATACTATGCCATCCTAACGAGATATCCGATTTTATGGACAAGATGTTCCCAAATATTTGAAATAGGCTACTTCCTTTATAAAATCTCAACTGTTAAAGATCTACTATTACTTTGCAGGCCCAATATAACAAATTCATAACTACATTGTTTAATTTGTTGCCCATAAGTCTTCGTCGGGAATATGGGTCCTTTAAGGAGCAGCTGACTGGGAGGTCACAGTACATAAGACTGGGAGGTCACCTTAGTAATACAGCTCCAGAAATTGCACCCTGACACAAACATGTGACCCATTTTCGAACTTCTAAAGGTATATTGGACACATTAGAACAGAAATTTTGTGCATCAAAGCTCAAAGGTTGCACGTGATTTCCATTTCACTGGTTGCGCTTGAAGGACGCTCGTCCTTCAAAATCTAATTCAAATTTAGATAATTCCAATCTAAGATTTTAGATTAACATGATTAAGAAGACAAAGAATACAATGGTGCACAACAAGAGTCCAAAGAACTGCTTGAGCATTGCCGAGAATGCTTGTCTTTTTTTGCAATGTCCCAGTATCAGAAATGTGTCAGTGATCGAGGGGATGAGGAGAACTCGGCTAAAGAAGCAACTTTGTGTTCAATGATTTAATGAGTTTCTAGATTATGAAGTGGACACCAAAAGCATAAATTTTGTCCAAAATAGACGCCTCCACACGTTCAGGCAAGGTCAATTCTGACCGCTGATTCTCTTTGCTTTGGAAAGCTAGATACTCAGAAAAAGTAACTTAAACGAGTAGTAACTTTGAAAAGAGACACAACTTTACTGTCACACTGCACCTGAAGTCTTGAAGTTCATGAGACCCGCCATCAAGGATAGTTAGCAGACCTGTGTCAATTACTTTTCAAATGTAATTAATTACAATAGCAATTACTTTGGTCTAAACAGTAATAAAAACAATTGCATTTACTTCATTTTCAAATGTAATTAATTACTATTACAATTACTTCCCAAAAGTAATTGAATTATATCTCAAACCCAACCGGAAATAATTTCTTTTTAAGTCCAAGATGTGTAAAGAGCATTCAAAACTTTTGAATTTTAGGGGAATCAATTTACATGCTGATTAAAATTGGAAAGGTCTGCAAAAAGATCTGCGAAATATTTAATCCCATAACTTCCTACGTATGTGAAAATGTAATTGTAATTTGTAATGCAATTATTTGTAATAAATAAATATGACAATTACATTGGTTCAAATGTAATCAAATACAATTACAATTATTTCCAAACGAAGTTGAAATTACGTAATTTCAATTACAATTACATCACAGGTCTGATGGTTAGTAGAGGTATGGACCTCAACAATTTTAGACTAGTTAAAGCGGACAGTTACTTGAGTTTTCAATAAAAATGTATAGTTTATAAACCCCAGGTCGGCTCCGATTTTTAACTTGTGCCCGTTCTAAATTCTGTTCCCAAATTATTGACATGAAAAATGAATGGGCAGATGTGTATGTATTGAAGGCATACTGAGACAGATACTTCTAGCTTGACATTCTTTATAGGCAAATCACCAACTGCACGTCATTTTGACTATGAGAGAACAAAGAGGATGCAAGGATCCTTGCAAGGAGTCAGTTTTCTCCGGGAGACCTTTACCATCTTCAACACTTGGTGTGGGAAGTGAGGAGGACTCTCACGAGATTTTTATCTACTTCCCAAGCGGATATATCAAGCACCAAAAAGATTATAATCTTGTCGAATTAAGCACGTTTCTTTCTACAATGGGTGGTCTCTTGGGCTTGCTTCTTGGAGCGTCTGTATATTCCATAATTCAAGATATCATTGACATTATAGAGATGATTCAAATTTACCTAAAAATTTGAGATACAAATGATGATCCAATCCTCGAGCCAATAAACGAAGACATAGGGAAAAAAGCTATGAAGAATTTTAATTAAAGGTTACAAAAATCGCCCCTAGATGGAGCCAAAATAGGGGCAAATTCTCTTGAATTCAGATCTTTCCTCAACTTAAACTTGTTGCCAAAATTGCAGCTTCCTTCTTAAAGTGGATTTTTCTTCATATTTGGAGTCTTTAAGAGCTCAGGTGCGATATCATTGTGTTCAAAAGTCAAAAAGCCATGCATGCTGAGTAATCACTAATTAAGGCCAAAGACTAAAACCAAAAAGCACAATACATGAATAGTGTGTGGCTATCCCCTAAAGATATTCACGGTAGATACCTCAAACTTTTTCACCCGCCATGATTTATTCTTTTTCTTACTATTTGGTGAACAAACCATGCCACAAATCGTGTTCACTTTATGGAAAGGTTAGTACAATACAATTCCTCCATTAGTACAAAAAAATTGACCCGCTTAGAAAGAGTTGTATGCGTAATATCAAAATGAAAATTTTCATTTCAAAAAGCAATAAAAATAAATAAAGACTGAAAAGTGGCAAGAACGTGGCTGAGGAATTTTCCAAGTGAGCTAATTTAGCAAACATGATGTCGAAAGTCTTTAATGGTTGAGCTTTCAGCTTTGTAATGGAGTTCTAAAAACACTCATAGAATTCACCTGTGTGTTTTCATTTGATGGAGAGTTGACTTTGATTTAATTAGATTTATCCAAACTTTTCAGTTATTCAAATGTTCTGTATTCACTAAAACACATTGAAATGGTACCATGTTTTTTTTCATTCTTTAAATTTTTTTCCTTGTTTTTCTACTTTTTTCCCTTGCTCTAGTCATCAGATTAGTGTGACTCATGATGCAAATTTCTATCACTTTAATTTGGAAGTTACCTAAGGAAGGCTATATTTTAAAAACTTCCATGTAAAGATTGCTCAAAAAAAAACTTGAAAAGTTCGACCAATGCAGCTGTTCCATGGTAATTTTTTAAATATTGGCTCTTACCCAATTTCCGCACTGATCTTATTTGTTGGATTTGCCTCACTTTAGGTCTTCATTGCCTGCTGACCTTGGGTGTGTAAGCAGACCGGGGACAGCTAGTTCCTTGGACGTCGTCCATCGTGGAATGAATTTTGGCTATCAGGTGGCTTCCCACACATATTGTTCCAATTTTTGTGCCGGCTTTTGGACAAGCTGCAAAATAGTCACAACTTACTTTGCATGCTTTTATCTCAACTTTGTTAGTCAAAAACCACTTTTTTGTTCCCATTACCTCATGGTCCAAAGATCACACAGGTATTAAGACAGCAAAAATTATACTTAAAGTTATCCCCCGCTATTTTTTTTTTGGAAACTTTCTCATTTTTTTGAGACATTTTGTACGGGGTTATGGAGCAAGTGAGCTCTCTTTGAAAGAACAAAATATCGCCCAATCTGTCTCTTTTACAAAAATACCTCCTCAATATGTACTAGGGTTTCTTTGGATTACCGGATTAATTGATTTATCTATTGGAAATGGATGAATCCGTTTTATCAGATGGATTAATGGAACAAAATAAAAAGCTTCCTGTTTAATTGTAAAATTTCTCCCAAAAAGCTAGAAATTGAAGACACTAAATACTTTTGAACCAAGTATAGGTGTATTCTTGTTCAAGCAATTTAATTTGTTTTAACTTTTTCGACATTTATTTGCACTCTCATCTATTTTCTGCATTTTGTTTTGTACTTTTGGGTGCATTTTTCCGCAACTTTTGATAACTAAAAGGCTATATTTATTTGCACTTTCTTCCCATCCCTGGTCAGAAGGGTAGTCTGTAAAATGCAAAAAAAACCAAAAATGGCGAAATTATCATGACATGACCATCTTAAGGCCCACCTACCATTCCCGAACAAGCCTCTTCTCTTGTTCCATCCGTTGGATAAGATTTTTCAGGAGATCACTCGAACTTCCCGTGCATTTCTGATTTGTCGAATATTCTTTGAAAATCACCCGAGTTGTTAAACGTTGAATAAGGGAAACTTTTTGGGTTCTTGGACCAATGTGGAAAACCCAGACGTTGACCAAATAAACTGCCTCACAGGTTCAGGTCCAGTTTATTGTAAGCAATTGTAAACATTTGCATTCTAAGAAACATTCATTTTTAAACATTAGAATCAGAATTGAAGG